>PXYN01000241.1:0-600000 GCA_003056585.1 Lecanicillium sp. MT-2017a
CCCTAACCCTAACCCTACACCTAACCCTCACCCCAACCCTCACCCCAACCCTAACCCTAACCCTAACCCTAAAACCTAACACTAACCCTAGAGAATAGGCAAAAAATAGGCTAATTCTATATTAGTTAACTCTATATTAATAGGAATATCTTTAGTATAATTCTTAGGTGCTATCTTTTATATAGGTTAACTATAATCTTATAATAACTCTATATCTTCTATAATATTAGAAGAACTATAGAAAAAACTTATTTTAAATTTAGATTAATTATAAAAAAAAAAAGAGAAAAAAAGAGAAGAAATTAAAGCCTTACTTATAGATAGAAACTAATTAGAATCTAAAAATAATATTACTAGGCTTAAAAGAGAGCTTTAAGAAGATTCTAAAAGCTCTTTAATAATTAACTTACCTTAAATTATTAATAAAGCTTATATAATATAGCCCTACAATAGATATTAAGGCAAAATCAAGCTATTTCTACCTAAATAGTAAATTAAATATAATAGCAATATATAGTATATCTAAAAAATCCTTACCCTACTATACCTACTACACCACAAATAATACTTATTCACCCTTATAATTAGTATAGTCCTGCAAGGACTCGCCCTGAATCCAGCAAGATATCAGAAAGGATAAAGCCTGCAGGAACATATAGGCATGACAACACTACCATATTACAAACCACCTTTTAGTGCATCTCTAGCCGCCATATATACCCCACGATAGTACTACGAAATAGCCCTGAAAGCGAGACAAAGGTTTTCTCCTAAGAACTTTAGTTTTTCCTTTATAATTTTAGATATTCTATATAGTCTCTAGACTCAAATAGTATATTTAAATGATAATAATAATATAGTATATATAATATATATTTATAATTTATTAATATTATAATTATTATATATATAATAATATATAATTATATATATATATATATTAAATATAGTGTCCTATGCTCCATTGGTGTCTACTAGGAATAAAATTTTCTATACTATGCCTCTGTCTAGTCCTAAGCGCTATACCCTAGGGTACGGCGCTCCTCTCTACCACCACTAAAGCCTTACATATATATTCCTAGACCTAGCCCTTACTCAAGCGTTTGGTTTACTACTGACTATAATATAGTAAGATTATTTATTATTTAATAAGATAAATATTATAATTAAAGGTTAAGATATAAGCAAATACTTAGCTAAGATAAAGATAGGTTAAGTTATTCTAAGAGGCTATAGTAGAAGTAATAGATAGGGCTAAGTAAAGATAGATTTTACCCTTAGGGGCAAAAGTAATAGTATAGGGCACAGTTAATTGCCTAAAGTATCTAGGCCTAACCTAGAAGCTATATACTGGAAAATATACTATAATACTTACCAATTTTTATAAAGATCTGCATATTTGGCGCCGCCTCGTGGTTAGGAAGCTGGATACTGTATTAACAGACTTTATCGATCAACTGGGCATAAATTCATAGCGAAATGTTAAAGGAAGGAAGAACAGTGCGGGGTGCTGATGTGCAAGGCTGCCTATCAACTCAGAATCAATACCTAGCATATGACTGGACAAGGCGACTTATTAATATCCAGCTGAAATATGGCGGCCATACAGAGGCGCCCTGCCCCTATCCCTCGCCTAATAGGCAGCAGCTCCAGAGAGCCAACCATTCGGCTGGCCCTTCGTATACAGTGAAAGTGGAGTATATAGGCAGCAGCTGCAGAGAGCCAACCATTTGTCTAGCCCAAAATATAAGCTACATCGTCCGCTGCCAATCTTTCAACCGTCTGAGCTACGAGCATCGCATTTCATCCGCAAACACCCAGAAACCGCTACAAGAAATAAGTTCTGCAGCCGCCTCAGTACCTGCCAAAAAGCCGAAACCCACGAAACATGCGCACAATGGACTCGCCATGCCCTTCACATCGTCCTATCCAGAGCGAAGAGCCACTCTCTCCTCGTCAATCGAGAGTCACCGGCGCACTACTCGCTCTCCATGCAGGCGACTCTCTCGGCGCAACGCTTGAATTCAGAACTCACTTGCAGATCAGGTCCCATTATCCTCAAGGCATTCGCGACATTATCGGCAGTGGCACCTTCGATTGGCCCGCTGGCCATGCAACAGACGACTCAGACATAACTCACGCTATACTCCTTGCCTACAAGTCACTCCATAACTACAAATCAGGACCACAGGCCTTATCTAATGACACTAACGTTGCTCGATTAGCCGGCGATAAGTTCCTTGCCTGGCTAGATAGTGACTGGCCAGACCCCGACCGGAAGCTCGGGATGTTGCCGAAGGACATTGGGAATGCCACGGCGCGTGGCCTGGACAAGTATCGAAGGTCAAGGGATCCAGATAACGCCGGGGCAGGGCCCGGCAGCGCAGGCAATAGGAGTTTAATGCAGTGCTTGCCGACTGGACTCCTTCAGCAAGATCTTAAGAAGGTCACCACTAAGAGTATCAGGATCAGTCATATTACGCATAACGACTTCCGGTATACGACTGCCTGTGCTGTCTATAACCACATTGTTACTGCATTAATCGAAGGCGCTTCTATCGATTACGCGGTCAGGGCAGGGAAGGCTGTAGCCGCTCGCTTAGAGAAACGGCAAGATGGCGAAGTTTACTGCGCAGTGCAGCAAGGGACGGAGCTGCATGTTGAGGATATGGTAAAAAGCAGGCCGCCGCCCGACATGAAGGGCAACTGCAGTGGCTATATCCTCGAGTCACTAACCGTTGCAGTTGCAGCAGTACTGGATTCGAGGTGCCTTGAAGATATATTAGTAGATATAATCAGGATCGGGCACGACACAGACACCAACGCAGCCATCGCAGGAGGATTACTAGGCGCAAGAGATAGAGAGGCTGCCATTCCCGAGAGATAGAGGAAGAAACTGCAGTTTAGAGGTAAGTTCAGGGAAATCGCCTTGCAACTAGTGCCGAGGGAGTTGAGTAGATAACAGCATAGCGCAAGCGTCACAAGTTAAATACTCCGTAGCGAACGATGTGAAAACAGGCGTCGTGGGCGAAAGCAATTGTAATATTTGTTCCTTCGTTATGCGCTTCCTGTCGGCTCGCTTCATTATCATCTTACGTCGCCTCTTATCAAGTGCGCATCGGGCTTTAGTGCAGACCCAGGCTTGCTAGGTGAAGAGAATAGAGGATGCTGACGCTTCATCGACCTCAGGTTCCTCAGCATGTAAAGCTGCAGCACTACACAGCAAGCAGTCGTCCACAGCAGTCGTCACTAAGCGGCCATACAAAATCAAGAGCTAGGTACAACAGCTGCAAGACACGCAGTCAAGTGTGATGAAGGGTTCCCGCGTGCGGCCCATATCGACGACTATCACTCACTTACAAGTACGCTCGCCAAACAGGAGCTCTAGTGAGAGCCGCTTCGAGTAGTTCTCCTGGACGACCGTTACGAACGACTTCAGGCGCGCTCGGGATGACTGATCTTAAATTCTTCCACCATTTCCCGAAGGAGGCGCGCAACAGCACCATAGACCATCAAATCACCGAATACTTCGCAATGCTTTCGGCCGAGCGTTACGATGCAATCATAGACATAGGCGACAAAATCACTCCATCCCATGCTGAGCGAGAAAGCGTGCCCAGAGCCCAAAATAAGGCTCGGCGCACAAACATGCCGAGGATGTGCTGGGAAGGTGCATCGACCTAGACTTTGAAAATAAGGATACCGGTAGAACATTTGAATTATCATACAAGGATACCGCTTTCATGCAGATCTGGCTCAAAGACCCCTATTTTCATAATTAAATGACCATTTTGCTAATAAGTCTCCCCTGTCCGCTCTTTTTTAAGTTCATCATAGCTTTAGCGATCTGTCATCAGGGGAAACATTGTGCGCATTAAAAAGTATCGCGACAGCAGCCATGTTGAAAATCCTCGCCGTTCACACAAGCAGTAGCCCAGGCTCAATCAGCATCTCGTTGCTTCAGCTTCATATAATACCGTACTTAAAGAGACTCCTTAGAACGCTCTATAAATCTCCTACAGAAGCATCGATAAATATCTACCTCAGGTAGCTCTTACCTTTCCTTCAATTTAATAAGAGATCAACTACCCTACAAATATATTGTTGAGGCGTTATGAATCTGCATGCAAGTACCACTACTCTGTAATAGCTATTCGAGGGTGAACATAATAAGCCGCAGGGGCAGAGCATGGTGAGGCTGAATCTGCGGCATATCATATGCGGGGTTGGGCGGCAACACTGTGGCCCTTTATTTTGGAGGCTGAGTCGGCGCTTCGCTCTGTTCCTACATTCCGCCGTTACATTTTTAAGACATTATATTAGCAGTTCCATCTGAGAGCCGCATGACCCGCTCTAAAGTTACGGAGATGCCTACAATTACAGCACCGGCGACGCCGCCGGCCTCACCTAAGCCATCTAAACGGCATGACCTCCGTGGCATGGACAGTATTGCTGCGCCGATTAAGAACACACCTGAGTCCTCCAAGTCTTCCCAGACGACCCCTACTATTGAGAGCAGAATGGCTCGCTCTGCGGTTACGAAAATGCCTACGGTTACAGCACCCGCAAGCCCGCCGGCCTCACCTAAGCCGTCGAAACGAGATGACTTCATTAGCGTGGAAAATGTGGCTGCGCCAATAAAGTCTGCAACCGAGCTTACCAAACAAATCCAGAAAACTCCCACCCGCTACGATGTCGATGCGATGAAGACAAAGATGTTGATAGACACTGGCAGGTGCCGCTGCATGAAGAAGGCTATGGATGGCCTCTGCAGCGCTTATATACCATCTAAGAACTCGGACAAGATTGACGAACAGGTCACCTTGATTCTCGCTAATCCCTGCTCAGGAGAGGAACTGGAGGAGAAACTCGGCGACCTGGCACGCCTCGTTCATTGCAACGTCCACGACAGTGGGGAATACGTAGAGTCGCGCATTGACACATGGCTGCTCGTCCTGCCGCCGGGAGCCGATGGCAAATTGCCCCAACCATCCCGGAAGCGAAAGCTACAGAGAATAATTGGCCAGATCCCTGAAAAGTGCACCTGGAAAAACAGAGGTGGAGATCCTTGTGGCTACCGTCTGAATGGCCTGCAAAAGACGAATTGCCAGGACGCGATTGATGACATCCTAGCAAACCTTCAGAAGAATTACATTGATGAGCGCATGCAGACACTCAAATACAACCTTCTCTGCCACTTTCATAATCGGGGGCGCCTACAGCACCGAGAGGAGTGGGACGATCGTCTCAGCAAATTTCACATTGTCTGCACGACATTGGCAGAGAAAATAAAGGAATTAGCAGAAAGAGCCAAGAAGGACAAGCAAGTGGCCCTTACCTCTGGAAATATATTGACAATTGAAAGCCTCGCGGAGAACGCACAGACTACCCCCCACAAGCCTGCGACACTGGCAAAAGTCGTTAAAGCGAAATTTGACACAAGTCCATTCGTTGTGATAGCCGTGGGCGACCAACTTGCACCGCAGAAGACATGGCTCGAAGAACTTACTGACTTGGCAAAGTCGCCTCTTGAGACGCCGCCGAAGTCGAAGCACAGTGAAGTTGATAGTGGCTATCTCTATGCATACCAGGTAGAAGGAAACAAAGGCTGTGTGAAGATAGGGTTCACGACACGACGCCCGGATTTACGACATGGAGAGTGGGAAAGGGACTGCAATAGGAAGATATCGCGCGTGCATACTGGCAAGTGTGTACCGAATGCGTATCGAGTTGAGCGTCTGGTGCACGCGGATTTGGGCAAGATCAGACTGCGTATACACTGCAAGGGATGCGGGATACAGCACAGGGAGTGGTTTGAGACTTCGATGGAGGAGGCTATCAAGGCGATTACGAAGTGGTCTACTTGGATGATGAGCCGGCCGTATGAGGAGGTGAGAAGCAAGACGGGGGCTGAGTGGCTGCTTAAAGCTGCGGAGAAGCTTAGACTCGCTGATTTTGAAGAGTTTTTGGACGATATCAGAGATAAAGCTCTCGTTTTGGGGGGGAACTAGAGACCGACTTGCGCATCTGGTCTGGGCAATTACGTATATATAATATATACTTTTGGTTAGCTTAGGCAGTTAGCTAGTTATAACTAGAGAGACTAAGCTGTCTCTAATAATAGGTCTATTAAAGGATAGATTGTAATAGACTCTACTAGATCTTGTAGCTCTACTTGTGCTTTTCTAACTGAAGCTATAATCTAAACTTCTTCAACTGTATTATTGTAGATAATACTAGCAGAGCGGCGAGCCTCGTCTAGAAATTCTAAGACTCGCAAGCTCTCCTTCGCTCCAATAACAACACCAGGTCCTGACGTCTGTTGTGCTTCGACTTGTGCAGCGATAATATCAGCCTGATACCAGATCCCCCAACCTCTTTCTACTGGTTTACGGATAACTTCTTCTCTTTCAACGCCGTCATTGCCAACATGTTCTTCGCTATACCACTGCACATGCAATTCCTCAGTGCGGATAGGAGGAAAGGGGATAGCGACTGACGCCTTTGTAGCCTCGATGCGAACTGCTGGGGCTGACTTCTTGGCTTGCAGTCGCTGATAAAATGGAGGTTTGCTCGAGCCAGGAATCGTCATGCTCGTTGTCACGACACCTACGGCTTCCTGAGCTTTGGAAGCTGTGCTATACTTCGAGAGCACAACAGTCGTGATATCATCCACCTCGCATGGCACATTAGGCACATTCATTTTGTTCGCATACACGACCTGGGTTTTAGTAGAGTTATCACCAACCCCATTGAGCGCCAGATCTGCCCAAGTCAGGGCATACACACCCTGATCCAGAAGACTCCCGGCTCCCGCGCTCTTGTCAAGGAATCGAGACGAATGCGATAGATCCGCAGAAACAATTGGAAACGAGAACTCGGAGTAGACTCGCTTTACTTCTCCAATCAGTGGCAAGAGGTTCTTTTGGAAGTAGACTGTCGCCGGGAGATATCTAGTCCACATGGCTTCCATCAGGACAACTCTTTGTTGCTGTGCAAGGTCGATGAGCACTTCATACTGGCGCCGGTTCATGGTTGCCGGTTTCTCTACTAACACGTTGCGCTTGTGTTGAAGAGCTTTTTTGACATGCTGGTAGTGAAGTGTATGAGGGGTTGAAATGTAAACGACATCGAAGTCACCAGACTCCAGCATGTCTTCCCATGACTGGTAAATTTTGATTGAGCTGGCGTTGGGAATCTTGTTCTCCGCGAGCCATGAAGTCGCGCGCTCTCGAGTGCCGGTTGTACTGACCGCGACGACTTTGTGCTCGATATGATCAGACTCCGAACGTGGGAGAAGAATGTCAGGTAGGAAGACCGAGGCAATATTGGACAGTGAGAGTGCTGCCCATCTGCAGGTGAACTTTGATTCAGCCATATTGTAGGGTGCAGTCTGGATGGTGAAGCATTTCTGGCTGACACCCTATGAACATTAATATTTCGCACCCGATTCACCCACAGAGCATTACACCGACCAGCTGTGATGAGTTGGCTCGAGGCCAGTGGTCCACCGTTTAGTGTAAGGTGTGGGCTGTCCCGCTCAGCCGTTCAACCATTCAGCCGTTTAGCCGCTTACACGTCCCGCGCGGCCTTTTACCCATTTGCGGGTTCATCCATGTGGCCGCATAATAGTGCACACACTGGAAGCTTTCTGCTCGTGACGGCAAGTTTTAGAATATGTCCAAATTTCTCGGTCCTGTTGCAGGACTTGAGATTTTCGGCTTTCTCGGTATCTCTTACTTTGGACTTTCGTCAACGCTATCGTGACCCATGGGAGTTCTCCAGCGAGATAATTTTTACTCAGCGACCGTAGTCGATTCAAATTTATCTCTGCTGTAGATTTTCCTTATTGTATATAACAATCGATCTATAATATCATATAATGATTATTATTATCACTGACTCATAGCGCAGGATGCTTCCAGGAGGTTGCTCCACCGTCAACTAAGATATCCTGCCCTGTGACCCATCCCGACGCACTCCTAGCACACAGGAACAGCAAGGCCCCCTTCACCTCGTCAGGGTTCCCAATTCTTCCAAACATGGTTTCCTTTTCGAATTGCCTAACCAAATCCGGTTGTTGATTTTGGAGGCCCCGCATCATGTCTGTCATCATGTAACCAGGACTCAGGCTGTTGACACGGATACCGTAGGGAGCAAGCTCCATGGCTAGTGGCTTCACCAGGCTCTGCACCGCTCCCTTGGAAGCGATATATGCGCTTATCCTCTGTGCTATACTCGCAGTGTGCGTGGCGATGCTCCCTACAAAGACGATGCTTCCTCCTTGTTTGGAAGGTTCAGCACTGGCCGAAGCAGGTAGTGTGTCGCTAACTCGATAACCCTTGGACAAGCGCCTAGCCATGCTGTTTGCACATGCCTGTGCAACGATGAAGGATCCGGTAAAGTTGACTGCAAAGGTTCGTTCGATATTGGACATCGTTGTGCTTAAGAACGGTTCGTCTGTGACAACGCCAGCGGCGTTTACGTTGATGTCGATGGCCAGAAATCTAGCCTCGATCTGCTCAATCACTTTGTTGACATCAGTTTGTGAAGTAATATCAACTCGATAGTATTCCAGCTCTACGCCATGCTTTGATGACAAGTCAAGAAGAGCCGAAGATGGTTCAGGGAGAATGTCGACAGCAGCAATGTTGCACTTAGCAGCGGCCAAGACCTCTGCAAATGCCAGTCCCAAGCCTCGAGCCGCACCAGTAATGACTGCTGTCTGTCCAGTGAGAAGAAACTATTTTGTGACTGGTCAGCTTATATCATCACGCTTGGATGGAAATTACTTGCAAGATCCATCATGCGACTATGTTTCAGGTAGCTGCTTTGATATGTGGGAGTTGGGGTCGGGTATGAAGGTTAAAGGTAGTAAGGGTTCAATTAAGGAGGCAGGAACGAGTCATTTGCAATCTTTCATTCGGCATTACATGCCGCAGCACTCTTAACGCCATCCGCACCAAAACGTCTGGCAGCAGTGATCTCAAGTACTGCTGCCAATTGCCGCCTTCTAAGAGTGCGAGTCGACACACATGGGGCGTCTTAGCGCCTAGGATTTAGCGGGGTAGTCCATGTCCGTAGCCGTTTAGCCGAATAAACGATTATGATAGTGTATTGACGACCCACATTAGGCTTTAGGGGCTTGCTATTGAGATACTCTGGGGCAACACTCCGTTCAGTCGGCCTGAAGAACGAACACGGGCGTATGGTACCAAGTCCCGCATAAATTGCCCGCTGTACTTTAACCCCGAGTCTGACGTACAATGGAGTCCTACGAAGTCGATGATTTCAGTCCTTGTCACGAAGACATACCTACAGAATGCGTTCACAAGAGTTCACGCACATTGTCGTGGGTGCTGGATCCGCTGGTTGTGTCGTCGCTGCACGGATCGCTGAGAATCCCGCCTTCGACGTCCTACTAATTGAGGCTGGGCCCGATTATGATTCCACGACTTCAGAAGCACCTCGCGGTGTTCAAGATGCGAGGAGAGTCCCTATGAAAGGGCAGTCCGAAACATTTGACCCAGACATCGACTGGAATCTTGTAGTCGATCTTCCTGATTCGCAGCTCATGGTTGTACCGCAGGCCAAGATTGTGGGTGGTGGCAGCAGCATTAATGGAGGCACAGCTCTTCGGAACACAGAAGCTGATTGCAAGGAATGGGTCCAGCTCGGAAACGAGACTTGGGACTACAAAAGCGTGTGCAAAGTTTACGAGTTATTAGAGGATGACGAGGTTCGAGGTTCGAATGGGCCGCATCCTATCACTCGCACGATACCGGATGAGGTTGGTAAGATTCAGAATGCCTTTGTTAAAGGTGCACTATCCTGTGGCTTTGATTGGGTTCTTGATCTGAATGCGCCAGGTGCCGAAGGTGTCGGTTCGTCTCCGGTCTGTCGTCGAGGAAACAAACGCATCAGCGCCAGTGTCACGTTTATCGACCCCATCCGCAGAAAGAAGAACTTTGACATTCTCGCCAACACGGTCGTGCATAGCGTGCTGTTCGATGGATCTGTGGCTATCGGCGTACAGTTGGCGAATGGTCAGGTGATAAATGCCAGCAAAGAAGTTACCCTGTGTGCAGGAGCGATATTCTCTCCAGCGATACTTCAAAGGTCAGGAGTTGGGCCATCTAATTTATTTCGCTCATTGGATTTGCCAATCATCTCTAATTTGCCAGTCGGCCAAAATCTCTCAGACCACGTATGCATACCGATTGTTGCCCGTCCGCGACCCGGGGCCTACATTGAGGGTGATTACTCCTTGCAGATGCAGGCGAGGTGGTCTTCCTCTCTCCATCCACATTCTACCAACTCGCAGATAGTTTGTTTCAGTTTCCTATACGCCCAGGCATCTGATCCTCGAGTTGCGCAGCGAAGCCTTGCCGGCACGGCCGTTGGCCATGTTGCGGGAATCGGGTGCAATCTGAACAAACCGACATCTCTTGGGACCGTCACTATCGTATCCAACGATGCGAATGAAGCACCCAAGGTTCGTCCAAACTACCTAAAGACCAGCGAAGATCGAACTGCTGCTCGTGAAATTGTGCGCAAAGCGTATGACGTTCTGATGTCGCCTCCAATGCAGAATCTGCTGCATGAGCCAATTGGACTTGACCGAACTATATTGGAGGCGGACCACTTGCTGGACGAATGGGTTCAAAAGCAGTATTCTACAACATATCATTTCTGTGGCACATGCAGAATGGCTGATCGCAGCCATGGAGGGGTGGTGGACCAGATTGGTCGGGTCTACGGCGTTCATGGGCTCAGGGTATGCGATGCCAGCATCATTCCAACCGTTCCAGCCGCAAACACCATGTGGCCAACTATGATGTTTGCAGAGAGAATTGGTTCTAATATCAGAGATGGCAAGTGAATCCATGCCTGTCCTATGCGGAGCAGTAGCAGCGAATCTGTAAGCAAATACAAATGCAGGCAATTCACGGACATCAAGTCGGAGTCACACAGTAAACCCAGATTATCCAGCCCGTAACCCATAAAATGTATCAGATTTCTCTGCACGTAACGGCTACTATTCTTCCCAGCTGCCAGCGCTGGGCAGTATAATTTCACCGCAAATCCAGTGTTGACCTCAAATCTTGGATACTAACTAACGCCACTGGTGACTACACCAACCACTGTTCTCCTCAGCCATGTAAAGCGGCAGGGCGGGCGAATGCGAGGTTACTGCGCCCTTTTAGCCGCTTAGCCTTTTAGCCATAACCGTCTTGGAAATCAGCCCTCTGCCAAGCGAATATGGATTCCCCACACTCCAATAGAGAGGGCCCCAATTCCGCCACAGTCACTACGAGTAGTTCCTATAGGCCAGCTACCCCACAAGCTGGCTGATCTGGGGAAGGCCGGGGTGGTTACCATAAAGTGCTCCAGTCTTGGTGGCTAATCATCGATGCTCTTGAGTTTCGTGTTCTTAAACGTCATCATGGCACTCCGGGCTCGCAAGTTTCATTGTTCATATTTCATCATTTCCCAGCCATCGAGACGATTCACGCTGTTTCATCTCTCCTTTCCTGGTCCATTCTAATCCTAATCTCCAAATCCTTACGAGAAACTCCTATACACGACCATGGTTTTCCAACCATGGCGAGCCTTGCCAGGCAAGGCAGTCCTGCTGCTTCTGAACATATTCAGTAGCATAGCATTGGTCTATGAGGGCTACAACCAAGGTATTTATGGCTCTGTATCAGGAACTTCCGGCTTCATCACGATGGCCAAAATTGGCGAGGATGGCGCAGTGACGGACGCCACCAAGCAAGGCGGTCTTGCTGCTTCCTACTATTTTGGCGCTATGTTCGGCGGATTCATAGGCGGATGGTTCGGTGACAAGTTTGGTCGGAAAAAAGGCGCCTTCCTTGGAGCAGTACTCTCTCTCCTCGGCTCGGCTCTTCAGGCGGGCTCAATCACCGCCAACATGTTCATCTGCGCTCGAGTTATCGCTGGTCTTGGAATCGGCTTCATTAATGTCCTCATACCTTCTTGGGTGTCAGAGCTCTCCGAAGCTCACGATCGCGGGTCGAACTTCTCACTTGTCTTTGTTTCCAACTTTCTCGGTATCTTCCTGGCAAACTGGATAAATTTCGGGGTGCGCCACAGCTCGATTAGCTTCAAGTGGCGGTTCCCGCTCGGATTTATGTGCATCCCCATGATCATGGTCGCCATAATGGTCTTTCTTGTCCCAGGTGAGTCGTGATGTCTACAGAACAGAAAATGTGAATGCTAATATTTGATTCAAGAGTCTCCGAGGTGGCTCATGGCAAACCATCACAGACAAGACGCTATTGACATTCTTTGCAAGATCCGCGGAGACAAGGAAGAAGGTGAAGAATCAATCGTCAAAGAGATCGAACTTCTGGAAGCTGTCGTCGAAGCCTCCTACCACAAGCGAAACAATTTAATCAACATTATCCTGGGAGGTCGCTACTCTGGAAAACTCCATCTCGGTCGACGTGCTGTCCTGGGTCTTGCCCTCCAGCAGATTCAACAATGGACTGGTATCCTCGTCATGGTGTCTTGGGCAACAAAGCTCTTTGAACTCTCTGGCTTCGACGCCTACAAGGCGTCTTGGATGTCTGGACTACTCAACACCTTTGGCGTCATTGGCACCGCCGCTGCTGCGCTCGTCATCGACCGCGTTGGTCGTCGACGGTCCCTTCAGATCTCGTTCGTCATCCAAGGCATTTCGCTTTTCTTGGTCGCAGGGCTGCTCAAGACTTCTCAGGACCACGCTATGTCTAATCCGTCATTATCTAGTGCTCTGGGAACAGCCGGCTCCGCATTCACTTTCAGCTTCGTGTTCTTCTTCACCATGTTCAACATCGTTCCCTGCTGGATCTACGGAACCGAGATCTGGCCGCAAGAAGTGCGTGCAAAAGGTTATTCCTTTACTATTTTCGGATGGGCTATCGGCTGTGGCGTAACGACATTTGTCATTCCCGTCATGCTTTCTAATATTGGATGGTGGTCTTTCATCTTCTTTGGTTGCATGAATTTTGTCTGCATGCCAATTATTCACTTCTTTTATCCCGAAACCGCTGGTCGTTCGCTCGAGGAGGTCGATCTACTCTTTTCCAGCGACAGTCTCCTGGTAAGCAAGAATATGGCCGAATATGACCGTCGTGTGGTCGAGGCTGGCGGCAGCGTGGTTGTTGCTGCCAGAAAATTGCTTAATGAAGTTGATAGCGAGAACTTCTTGGACCCACAAAGTCTCTCGGTTGTTGATGTCGAGGGTGGTAGACTCAATGAGAAGCCAGAGACGGCCGTGGAGCCTTAAACTTCTGAGCTTAGGCTTCTATACTAAATCGTCTCTGACAATGGGGACTTGATCTTCAGCCAGTGCTTCCGAGCTTCGTGAAAGCCATTATAATATTCTCTATGATCTACGGAATGAATTAACTGGAACTATTGATGTTTAAGCGGCTATTGGCCCCCCCACTTGAGTTCAATTCTAAGGCTTGCGCATTCTCAATTGCTTTGACCGACATTGCAGTAACAACGCCACGATTGCCAATCATTACGTCCTCTTTGCCATATTTCCAAAGCCAGCCCATCTCCCATCCACCATCAACTTTTTGTCGCTTTAACACAGTGTCCAAGTCACTTGGATTATCCAACTCCACAGCTTGAGCACTAAGCAAGCGAAGTGCGGCAGCGAGAATATTCGTGCCGCACCCCATTCGCTCAATTATGCTTGATTTCAACAAAGCGCGTAATTCATCTAGGTTTTTGTCACTTGGACGTCTGCGGCATAGGTCAGCTAGAATGTAGAGAAACCACTCTGGCTGCTCGTAGTAGCTCGTCCCCAAAAGGTAGCCCCTGGTTCGCAACAGGTCACATATATAGTCGAATACTCCAGGGAGGCTATCACTGTCGTTGTTAAGATTGAAGAACCGAAATACGAGGGCGCAAATACAGTGGCAGAAGCGAGGGCGCTTACTGTCTAACCAGCACTATGATGTTTTATTAGCCAACTTCAAGCAGAGGTCGCGGCATGGGTGTAGTGGGGATTGTTACGTATGGTAGCCCGTCTGGATTGAGGTTGGCTTTAATTGTCGCCCGTGCTTGTTGATTCTCTTCTTCGCTAACATCGTCCAAGATAGTCATAGCCAGCGATGTTGTATCTGAGTCGTCAGGGTAGACTGTATCGGCGAAAAGGGCTCTCCAATGAAATAGTTCCATATATGGCCTGCCCTATCAAGAGTAACAAGATTTCTGTTCGTCGTATTAGTGTTGTGTCCTTGGTCCGATCGTAGCGTACACCTAACCGATTGCCGGTACTCTGAAGTATCAGCAGCTGCGAGTAATTATCAGGCTGCGGTATGCCTGCGTTGGTCACCGATATCAACCTCTTGGCGTTGCGTTCTAGATATTCCAACCCACGAGAAATTGGATCCCCTAGCAGTTGATGCAGTGTGGCAATCGTTTCATCATTATCCTTATGGAGTATAGTCTGAAACCCCCTGCATCGCGCTGCTATAACGTTCTCGAGCTTATCATCAACAAAAACACAGCGCTGGGTTATTTCTTCAGACATGTTCAACGTGGCAATGAAGCATTCGCTATCGGGTTTGCGACATTTCAAGTCTGAAGATGCGTAAAACTCGTCAAATATACCCCAACTGCCGATAAGATCCTTGAGGAATTCATAAGCAACTTTGGGAATATTCGACAAACCGCAAATTTAAGATATTTAATAATATTATAGCTAGAACCTTTATATTTAGAAAACTTTATTATTTCTATACCTAAAATACTATTTAAAATTATATTTTATTTAATTATACTGCCTTATATTGATCTATCTACTTTTTGTCCTGTATATCCCCTATATCCTACTATAGCGCCTATCCTTTACTTCTACTCTTCTTAGCTAGTTTACTTTTTTTTAGGCAAGTTTTTCTATATTTACTATCTGACTGTCCTATCCCTGGCCCTATCCTCTGCTTAATGCTAACCCTAAACCCTAAGGCTACGACGCACTAATTTATGGACCAAGTCGTTATTCGATTTAAGGCCAGGGCCGCTATTAATAGAATGTTAAAACAACTCGGTCAGGAAACTCCTTGCCTCGTCTGCTCCCATTTGGGTTAGCTTAGACCGCTCAAATCTCTTCATCTCCACGTAGTGTCTGATAACTTGACTGTCCATCGACCTCTCAATTACATCGAACCCGCCCGCACTTTGGTAGTCCCGCTCAAGCTGATCTAGTGCAGCTTCAAATGTACCAGGAATGTTTACACCTCCACCCCAAATAATCTCCTCCTCACTCAAGAACGAACTATCCCGAAGCTGTAGTACTTCGCAGTTCATGCAGCCCAATAAGCCGGCACTCAGCGCCGCAGCCAGCACAAGGTACATGTTAGCCGTCGCGTCAACACAACGCAGCTCCCAATGGCATGTTTTCACCTTCCTGACGGGGACCCGACGGTCTTGCGTGCCCCAAGCTACGATGTGGTTGCCGCCTTGTCCAGGGCTGAGCCTTGCATAAGACATATCGTACGGTAAACACAACGCGATCAAGCCAGGGAGATGGCGGAGGATGCCGGCGAGGAAGAAGGTTTCCAATTCTGGGCGACTACCGATAGAGATGTGAACGTGCTGTCCAAGAGATTGAGTCCGGTCTGCTGCCGGGCGCGGAAACATTGTGACTATCAACTGATGACGAGCAAACACTCTCTTGAGCGTATCGTGAACAAACACCAGCTCATCCACAGCCTCCATAGGTGGTTTCGGCGCTAGGCAAAACTCATACTGCCCTTTCTGCCCCTCAGTATGCATCCCCTCCAGTCCAACCCCGGCTTCGAGGAGTATCATCATGGCTTCCTCAATGTATTCGTAGCACGCATGGCGGAGACCAGAACACGCCGCACCACCCAAGCCAGTGCTGTGCAAGACCAGCTTGTCTTCTTTGTTGCGCCTCCATATCTCAAACTCGACCTCAAAGCCTATCAGAAATTCCATCTGGCACTGCTGAGATGCCTTGGAGAGGACGGTCCCGAGAGCGCGACGCGGGCAAAAATTGTCCTGCTTTTGCGCCGGTCCGTAATCTCTCACAATTGTACACATCACGGAGGCGTAAAGCGGATCTAGCAACGCCCTCGTCCGCAATGAAGTCCAGTCTGGATAGCCTAAATCACTGCCTAAATAATTCGTAGGCGCTCTCAGGACACTATTTTCCACAGCCAAGGTGAGCGCACATGGTGCTAGTTGTAACGGCTTCTTAGATCTTGCTAGTAGACCCGCCTGTTCGACGGGAACTACGCGCGCGCGTAAGAGCCCAGACACATCTTGCCACTGTAGTCGGACAAAACGAACGGACGGATGATTTTCTAAAAATCTGTCGAGAATGGAAGCCATTTTTTTATTTGGTGTCAGTACGAAGTAAAGGCGGTGGGTGCCAACGATGCCCTACTAGGTGAATTTCGGAGCACGTCTCAGGTGAGGATGACCTCTGAAGGTTCTTTTACCAGGGCTCACTACACGTACACTAGGCCCAAAGGTGGCGGGGTAGAAAGTGCCATTCCCGCCCGTCAACGAAGTAGAACCCCCGCACCCAACAACCGCGATGAGACACCCAGGTGAGGGTTACGCAGACACTGGCCCATTGGCTGCCTGACGATGGGGCTTGAACCTAGGGTGATAGTGGCAGATTGACGGACAAGACATTGCTCCTTCAAGGCATCTGCGCCGTCATGCAGATGGCTAAATCTAGCTAATTTCTGGTGGGGAAATGATGTGTTTGGTAGTTGTGGGACCCACCACACCAAGCACTCCTACTACAGCCTACGAGTAATGTATGGTGATCCTAGTTATTACAACTAAGCCAGTGAACTGGCATTTGAAAGCATGATGTTGCCGGCACGTGCGGCAGCAAGTTGTCCTAGGGGAGATGGCAGACATGCCAAGGTCTCTCATATTTTACACATACCTTCTTCACGCGAACGGCTAGATGCAGCCCCCCCGCCACGCCTCGAGAATAAAAGCGAAAGAAAATCCTCGAGGATTCCATGGCTATCTGGTGCAGGAAGCTTTCTTGGTTTGCGGAATGTTTTCTGTAGCGATTGTTTTGTTCAAGTATTACACTCACTTGGCCTCTGTTAATTCAGTAATTCCTGCACCGACGAGTAGGTGCATCGTATGCCGGCAACATACATGGTGGCTTCCGGGACGTCAACCTCAGCGTAACTGGATGAAGAACCAATGAGGTACAGTCACATACTATGTAAATTTTGTGGCGGTAAACAGAGAAGCTGTATACATTTGGTAGACGCATACTACATGATACTCAACCGAGATATTAAGCAGCAAGGCGCAGTCGACAGTGTATAGGTAAGAAGGAAAGCAGGCTTGCCACAGAGATGTGGCCAACGGCGTATTATGTACTATAACTATGTATGCAGCTGCAAGCCACTCTCATCGGCGTCGTCATCAGTAGAGTTAGCTGTCTGGAACATCAAAGGGCGTGGAAGTCCCGCCCGCTCTATTGTCCTGTATTGCTATGATAACGACACCACCATGCATGGACAGGGTTAGTGCATATACGAGTCTTCATACTATCTTTATGTGGCTGCATGATTTTACATAGTTGCCTTAGCTTCGAGCGTCGACCGCCACACCTTTTGGCCTTTGACTCAAATACATGCAGCGCCACTTCGGCGTCTCTACGCACCATTACATCATTATCCAGCTTTCAGGCTTTATGTATATAAGAGAGGTTCTGATACCCTATAAGAGCGCCAGTGTACCACAACATTGGAAAATCTCGTTCGTGTATTAACCCAAACTTCGTTCTTCATTCATCCAATCTCGACATTTCTCCATAATCCCAAATCAATATTTTATCATCATGGCACCCAAGACTGTTCCACAAAGCTGTACAGTGCTGGTCATTGGTGGTGGCCCAGCTGGCTCTTATGCGGCAGCTGCGCTTTCACGCGAAGGGATAGACACCATGGTAATGGAAGCAGACAAGTTCCCAAGGTAAGCTAACAAGCGAATACTTTCTCGTATGCGAGATGAGCAGTACTTGGTGGCTGCTTATATACTGAAGCGTTAAACAGGTACCACATTGGTGAAAGCACGCTCCCATCTTTGCGGCAGTTTTTCAAGTTCATAGATTTCTATGACACCTTTAACGAACATGGCTTCTACCACAAGGTACTTACATACAAATGCTGCCCTCGACCTCTCCACGTCTTCCTCATAATATACTATATATAAGCAGCATACTAACACTTTTTCAGAATGGTGCAGTCTTTCGACTCGCACAGGGTCAGCCGGATGCCTGTTAGTATACTCCATTCTCCATTCCCCATACTCCTTTTCCAAGTATGCCTACGGAGTACTAGGTACATGCGATGCTTAAGAAGAGCTAAAGCTAACATCTGCCAAGACACTGACTTTCTTGATGCACTCGGTCCAGACGGCTATGCCTGGAATTTGGTCCGGTCCGAATTCGATGACATGCTCTTTCGTCATGCTGGGGCCTGTGGTGCTACAATACTCGATGAAACTAAAATCAACGAGATCCAGTTTGAACCAAGCGGTAGCTGGATGTGCCAAGAATCGGCCACCAACGCCCACTCCGCCAAGCCAGTCTCTGCGACCTGGGTGCGCAAGGACGGCACTTCGGGTGCAATCAAGTTTGACTACCTCATAGATGCAAGCGGAAGACAGGGTATATTGAGCACAAAGTACCTCAAGAACCGCAGGTTCAACGACAATTTCAAGAATGTTGCAAATTGGTCGTATTGGAAGAGCGACAATGTATACGCCCCAGGTACGCACATGGAAGGTTCTCCATATTTCGAGGCTTTAGACGGTAAGTTGTCTACAATTGCCATATACCATGTCCTTGCAAATATCGGCTCTGCTTTACTAAGGAGTAGTAGATGGTAGCGGCTGGGCTTGGTTCATGCCATTACACGACGGCACCCGATCAGTGGGTATTGTCCAGGACCAGAAAATTGCTGTCGCCCAGAAAAGAGAGCTGGGAAGCACATCTACATTAAACTTCTACAACCACACCCTCCAGAAAGCCCCCAAAACAATGGACCTTCTCTCAGGGGCAGAGATGGTTGCTGATGTGAGGTCGGCATCAGACTGGTCTTATACTGCGTCGACCTATCATTTGCCACACGCACGGATCTGCGGGGATGCTGGCAGCTTTATTGACCCATTGTTTTCGTCCGGTATCCATCTCGCGGTGACGGGCGGGCTCTCAGCAGCTCTTACGATTGCGACCTCCCTCAAGGGTGATCATGATGAGCGGGTAGCTGGGGAGTGGCATTCAAAAAAAACGATTGAGAGCTATACCAGGTTCTTCCTTGCGGTCAGCAGCGCAACGAAGCAAATTCGGCAGCAGCATGAGCCAATTATCCAGGACATGGATGAGCAGGGTTTTCAAAGAGCATTTGATCTTTTTAGGCCAAGTAAGTAGACCAGTTCCTAGCCATTGTCACCGGCCCTCTGCCTATCTATCGCCTCAGAGTTCTTCTAACTCGAAATTCCACTAGTCATCCAAGGCACCGTTGATGCCACTAGCAATGGCACGGTGACACGGACCGAAATATCCAGAATACTTGAATTCTGCTTCAAAGCGTTTGCATATGTCCCTCCAGCTCAGAAAGACGCGCTATTTGAGAAGCTCAAGAAACTCGGCGTCGAATCCGATACAAGCGGCAAGGAGCTGGAAGTAGAACTTGACGAGATACAAGGCAAGCTGACGGCAGACGAGCTGCGAACCTTAGAGACATTACGAAGCAGGCGAATGATTCGTGAAGATCCATTCGAGATGGACAGCTTCACGCTTGACACCATTGATGGACTGGGGCCCAACTTGCTACGCGGCAAGCTGGGTCTCGTGAAGGCAGAAGAGCCCAAGATCGACAGGACTCACTTCTATTCTCCAAAGTTCTTGGATGGTAAGGATCCGGCAATTAGGGAAGGTAGTGTTCATCTGCCGACATCCAAGTTCAACTTGGCTAGCTGGTAGTTACAGTGATTGAACAAAGATAATAAAGATTATCACTTAGTTTGCATTTATAAATCGTTTATAGTAGTGATTTTAAGATCTGTTATAAGCCTAAAATTTATTATATTTTACAAAGTATAATATACTAAGTATATTAAAGATATATTGTAAGCCTAGGATAAAAGATAGTTATAAAACTATAAAGGATTTAAGCTTAGGCCTAAGTAGAGTAATAATAGTAGAGAGAGAAGGTGTTAGAGACTGGATGGTCTCTCCGGTTGTAACTGGCTAACTGCCAAAGTTAACCGGGAGCATGCTGAAGTTAGAAGCTGTAAAAGGTTTAGCGCTAGTGGTATAAAAAAGGATTTTTTGACAAATAAATTGAATTAATTATTTTTAATTAGATATAAAGAAGAAGATTAAAACTCTTTTAATAGAAGAAATTCTTTCTTTATCTACTTATATTTCAAGCTTATATAAGCTTATTATTAATTTATTATATTTTTCTAGATTTTTTATTAGTATAGATAATAAGAAATCTATAATAAATTTAATATAAATAATATAATATCTTAAAGACTTAATCTTAGATATTAGTTATCTATATATTCTTATTATATATAAAGTATAATTATAATATATTTATATAATATTCTTATAAAAGTATAGATTACTTTAGTATACCTCTACTATAGCTAATAGATATTAGCAGCAAAGCTATAGATATTACTAAGTTTATTACAAATAGATATATAGTAATTATTACTATAGATCTTATCTTCTAATCTATAGATCTATATAAACTATCTATTTATATAGCTAATATTATAATATAGGAGTAGCTTAAGTATCTATCTACTTAACTAAAAAGATCACTAACTATAATATATACTAAGGCTAGTTATAGAGATATAAAATATAATAAATACCTTTTTTTATAGAAGAGAAAAACCTATCTATAGGTTATAAAGATCTTTTTAGATAAGCCTATAGCTAATTACTCTCTAGTGATCTAACCTACTCTCTATATATAGCCCTCTAGAGGATTGCAAATACCTATACTGTGCCTCTAAGGTTGCATCTTCTTATAGAGCTAGGACTTAAATGCTGGAGATATAGTGCAATTGCTACTAATTGTTATAGTATAGGAGTGGCTTAAGTGCCTACCTATTTGACTAAAAAGATCACTAACTATAGTATATACTGAAGCTAGTTATAGGGATATAAAATATAATAGCTAGATATAGCTGTCCTAAGCATTAGTATTGACCCTGAGCCTGTATATAACAGGGGAGGAAAGAGTATTAGTAGCTAGAGGGGACCTTATCGCTATAGCTTAGTTATATAGCAGGCTTGCCTTAAGCAGATAGTGTAGAAGCAGGGTAGAGAGCTTTCTTTTCTGCTCTTTAGTAATATTAATACTATTATTAACATCTAACTATAGAAGCCTTAGGGCCAGTCTATAACAATTTTAACTTTATAATTTTAATCTCTCCTAAATCTTAATTTACTATCTATCTAAAGAATTCTATCTAGATAATCTAAACTTTTTAAATTTACTTACTATTTAAATAGCCTATAAGTTTAGATAATAATCTCTATTACTTATATCTAGGCTAGCCTCTCTACTACTAAATTATATTGCCTAATCCTTGCTAAATAAAGCCTAAGGTGACTGCTAAGCCTATATTATAGTTGCAACTTCAGAAGGAGGGGTGGTGTTGTATTAGCCCTTGGTGAGAACATCGCGTCGCTGTATACTACGATGTTGTCGGCCTGTGTATTGAGGTACTTTTCGCCACGTATTCTTTAAAATTTTCTGCTACGTGGCACTGCAGCTGGTATGCGGGCACGTATGTATGTCTCATCTCTGAAGCGCTAAGCTCCCTGCAGGACTGCGAGGCTATGCAGCTGATCGCGGCATAGCTGCCGCAGCTGCTTTTTCCTTCGTTTCTTTTTGCGGCATATTATGCAGTACGTATCCCGTTTCTGGCAAGAATGTATTTTAAATGCAATACCTTTAACTATGACATCTATAAATGGCTGCATTTCCACCTTGTCGTCCTCCTGGAGGGTTTCATGACTATGCCTTCAAGATTTACTGGGTGTTAGTACTGTCTTGTCATGGCGACCCCGCGAAATACCAACGCCAAGGTGGTCATAACATACGGCACATTTGATCTCTTCCACGACGGCCACCGTAGCATCTTGAAACGTGCACGTGAGCTTGGTAGCCGGCTAATAGTCGCTGTGACAAGTGATGGATTCGACGCTGGGCGTGGCAAACTTAACGTGCACAACACGCTAGTAGAGCGAATCGGCGGCGTACAGAGCTCAGGCTTTGCTGATCAGATCATTGTTGAGGAGTACGAAGGTCAAAAGATAAATGACATTAAAAAGTACCATGTTGACGTCTTTACCGTCGGTTCCGACTGGACAGGATCATTTGATTACCTCTCCACGCATTGTGAGGTGGTCTATCTGGAGCGGACTGCTGGCATCTCGAGCACCCGGCTGCGCGGCGAGGTGCGGCTCGGAATAATTGGCTGCGGCCGCATCGCAAAGCGATTTGTACTCGAGGCAAAATTTGTCAGCGGTGTGCGTATTTGTGGTGTACTGCCGCGATCTCAGAAATCAATTGTCGCATTTGCCAAGGAGGTTGGCTCGATACACTACTTCGACACGCTTCAGAGCTTGTTAACAGCCGTGGACGCTGTATATATAGCTTCGCCGCACCTCACGCACGCATACTATACGAGAGCCGCACTTGAGTCCGGTAAGCACGTGCTGTGCGAAAAGCCGCTGTGTTTGATACAGAGCGAGGCCCAAGACCTCTACGCTGTAGCAGCTTCTAGGGGCGTCACATTTCTCGAAGCCATCAAGACAGCATTCATGCCAGGGTTCCGACAGATGGTGGCCATTGCGCTGAGCGGCGAGATTGGATCGATATGTTCAGTCGACGCCACATGTACAATGCTTCGGGACCCAACGGGCCGTGAGTTTGATGCCACACAGGCTGGTGGCAGCATCACAGAGTTGGCAAGCTACCCGTTATTGGCCATTGTGCGTCTTCTAGGCATTGATAGCCACAATATTGACAGCATTAGCTGCCGGTCGATTGTACACGCCCAGTCGGGGGTTGACATTTTTTCGCGCATCGACATCCAGAGCGACACAGCAATAGCAACGGCTACTATGGCACTGGGAGCCAAAGCCGAGGGAGATCTTGTAGTGGCGGGGACAAAGGGATATATCTACGTGCCCGCACCATGGTGGCTGATGCGGTCATTTCAACTACGCTTTGAAGACACGAGCAGGAACCGCACGATCAGCACCATCATGGAGGGAGATGGGCTGCGCTACGAGCTGGCAGAGTTTGTCAAGATGGTGCATCGCGTCCGGATGGAGAGTCCAGATCTGACACCAAGAGAATCATGCGTGATTGCAGGCTGTATTGAAAAAGCGAGGGCAACACGTCAGGTAATAGGATGCAGAGACTGATTCGCCCCTGTAACCCTAAGCCGATGTAGGCCTATGGCTTAGACTTTTTACTTAGCTAGTAATATTATAGATACATGAGTAACAAAAACAACACGATCACTAGTAAATGAGGCTAAAGATATTAAGAACCACTAGGGAACACAGCAAATAGAGCCCAGGGCTGTATAGGAATATAACGGACTCCTCCGCGAGCTCGGCCGAGCGGAACTATGTGTCGATTGCTATTTGTCTGGATATAGAGAGGCGGATCTACGCTACCCCGCATCCAAGTTGAGCGGCGCTAGATACAGCGCTAACACAGGCTAGGCGCAACGCAAAGGTAGCGGCCGATGTGGCGTCGAGGCGGCCAAACATATCGGCAGATAGCTCGTACGAAAGCAGGTATGTTCACAGTAGCTGTAGCGGCTATAAGGAAAACCTGTATTGCCGGTCATTCGATCTCAGTCGGCTATACTTAGCGTTGATCTTGACGTCTTTAAATACTGTCCTGTATCTCTCGCTGCTTCGGTTTAGCTAACGAAGCGACTGCAGCTACTTGCGTCACATATTTCTTTCATTTGCAATATTTTTCTGTTTGGCAAAACGGATCACGCTATACAAGATGTCTGATAAGGACGCTAATCGCGACCTCGAAGCAAATAAAAGCGAATATGAAGGCACTCATAGTCCCGATCATCATGCACTTGCAAAGACAATCACTCTGTCATCGGAACAGTTTGAGAGACTGTACCTCAATCCAAAATCCGCCAACAATGGGGATCTGAGGAAAACTTTCGCCAACCCAACCCCTCTAGGCATTGCCGGGGTGGCTATAGGACTGTTTCCGCTTTCCATCGAGCTCAGTATGTTTTACATTCAGCGCAAACAAAAGTCGCGGCGGTATGTCTCAGAATCTAACAGCTCATAGTGGGATGGCGCGGGTCTGGAAGTACGTTTGCGACGCCAACGACAACATGCAGCATTTTCTATGGTGGGCTGCTCGTATTAGCTGCTGGTGTCGGCGAGTTTATCATTGGAAACACGTTTACTTTTGTTACTTTCTTTGTGGTTGCAGCGCATTTCCTGACTTTTTCGACGACGTTTATTCCATGGTTCGGTGCGGTAGCTTGGAACTCTGCTGATTCAGGGAGTCCTTTTGCACCGAACGCTACCTTCGAGGCCGGTCTTGGTACGTCCCTTGCCCTCATCTCGCGGCGCATGAGAGTCTGGCAGTGACCATGCTAACAAACTAGGCTTCTACGCTCTGGCCCTTGGCATGTATACATTCATATTCCTGATCTGCTCTATTCGAACAAACGTCGTTTTCGTCGGATTCTTCCTCTCGGCAACACTTGGCTTCTCATTTGCTGCAGCGGGCCTTTGGTATACATCCATGGGACAAGCGAGCAAAGGCAACATGTTTATTGTGGCCACGGGAGGCTGCTTCTTCGCGGCGGATCTTATTGGATGGTATTTGCTGCTAGCAATGATGTAAGTCGATACCTGGGTTTATGGTTACAAAGTATTGACTCTCTCTGTCTAGGTTAACGATCATGGAAGTCCCCCTTCCGGACCTGCCCGTATTTGACCTGAGCACTGTAGTGAAAGCACGGCCACGAGTGAAGGCGCAGTAATGTGCAAAACGTCGTGGTGTGGACTGTAATATTTTGGTGCATTTAGCTGTTCAGCTAGATGGGGATGTAAAATGGTCATGGTCCGATGTTAAATGCTTAATCAAGCGTATGTAAGAAAATATGAAGCTTATAGCGTAGTAACAACGGTCTCACTAAAGTGGCATTGCGGTAACGAGTAGAAGCATGCGAGAGACTAGAGGAACAGCGGTTGCAGAGGGTTGGCGCTTAAATGGTGGGCGACGTGTACAGGCATGTGGAGCAGGGTTGTATCAAAGGGTAAAACAGACAGTAAAGGTACATATTTTATATATTTTCCTCTAGTATAAAGCTCATGTTGCCGCCAGAAATTAACGAACGCAATTTTTATGCAATTTAGCCCACCGCCTACTTATACAATAGCGGGGGCATCCCCGCCATGCAGGACCGGGTTCACCTTCTCATCAAAGTACATCTTGAAATCGTCGCCCAGCTGCTTCCTCAGCGCCGTCTGTACAGCCTCCAAAACATTCGGGAATACACCAAAGTTGGCAGGGTTGTTTGTGTCGTTTTCGCCGCCTTGGAAGACGCCTGTACGAACCAGACAGGTATTCCAGCCGTACATATTGCCTCCAATGATGTCAGAGGCAGGGTTGTCGCCGATCATGTAAATATTTTGCGGAAGCTTCTCTTCTCCATGAAGTTCGCCCATCCATGAGGTCAATACCTCATCGGCATATTTGTATGTTGCCATCTCGGGCTTTCCGTACACCACACGTTCCAGATCTTCTCCAGTCAGGGCCTTGTACATGGCCTCAAGTCCAATGCGAAAGGCGCCCTGGGACATGCGAGGTGTAGGGTGTTCAGTGGGGCAGAGCAAGTCGCCTTGAGAGAAATAGATTGGGATACGCTCGGAGATGGGGTCGCTCGCGACCGTTCCCAAGCGGCCTTCCTTGCTGCGCAGTAGATCCATGATGATCTGCATGTCTGTCGCATAGTCGCGCGAGTCTGAAAAAACAAGAATTGCCTCAATCTTAATCTTTGTATAGTCTCGGGGCCGAGATGTCGCTCGTTCCTCGTCGGTAAAGACGCGGTAAGGAGCAATGCTAGGATCCCAGGCGACAATGTCGTTTGGTACAACTATGTTTCGGAAACCATATTGTTCCGCGACTTCTCGGCAGCGGTAGCCCTCTCCTCCAACAACTAGGACAGTGCTGTAGTACTCCGCGAGAGCACTCATTGGAGTATGCGATTGGATAAACTGACTGGTGGAAACCGGGTTGCGCAAGATGCTCTCTAGCTGCTTGCAGCGTGCGTCTTCGAGTTTTCCAGAGCCGTTTGTCAGGAAAATGTGTGGAATCTTGATGCCGAGCTCGTTGTCGCCATTTAAGATTTGCAGCGCCTTTCGGCCCTCCGGAATAAGTCGATCTCCGTGAACAAGAACGCCATCAATGTCAAAGGCAAAGGCCATATTCTTGACCTTGTCAACCTTGTCGGCATGGACTTGCTGCACTTGAGATGCTAGCAGGTCCCGACTCGCCATGATGGGCGGCAAGCCAGGCCTTGTGGGATGTCCATCTCCGTTGTTCACTGATGACAGACGAGACTGTCTCTTGGCGCGGGGGATAGGTAGCGAGGTGCCAAAGGAGTTGCGCGAGGCCCTCCTGTCTCTCATGGATGGTGGACTGCTCAGTTCGTGCATATACTTGTATGCCTCGGAAATAGACGATTTTGTTGCTGGGATTTCCATGGGCCCTGTATTGTCCGCGTTCGAGGCTCCCGGAATCGGCAGCGAGTTTCCGATGGAACCTGCCTTGGATGGCATCTTCCGAAGATGGCTGGGGCTGCTGGGCGTGTGGCCAAAATCGGTGTCGTCAAATGTAGGCATGGTGATGGAAAAGATAATATATAACAGGCTGTTGTTCTGTAAGCAAGAAGATTGTTTAGAGGATAGAGTCGTGCAGTAAAGGATGATGAAACCCGGGCGGAGGGGCTATATCTACTTATCGCATCACAGCCTAATCCCGAAAGAAAAAAATGCTATTGTCGGAAACGCACGGCAACTCTCATGGAGCCCAGTTTTTTGCATTACGTCTTACGCATCATTAGAAGTTTTTTTTTTTTTCTCCTCCTTACAGGACGGCCACCGCTTGTTCCCTTCACATAACGAGTAGCGGAACCCAGGTATTGGAGATGACGTGGAGCAAACTTGCTGGAGCTCGAGCCCACAGTGCCACATTACCGGCCAATCTGCAAAATCTCTGCTGCGGATAGTGTGTTTTGAAAGTGTAACGAAATGGATCCGGCCGACAATCTGGTATAATCTACGAACCCAGTTGGCTGCTATTCTCAGCTTTGATGCAGCAATAAACGGAGTCTCATGGGGCTGTCCTACCGCTAACATAGATTGCACGGCACGGCTTCCCACCCAAAGAGGATACTGATCGGCCAATCATAGGCCAGCAAGCCAGATCTAACGGCAAAGTGCCGAACCTTGGCATCAACTTCCGACCAAAACAGTGGCCTTTGACATCATAGGTCCATCAAAAGTCCATCAAAAAGTGTGAAATTTTTTTGCCCTTCTCCTCCCTATGCCACTTTTTTTTTTTTTTCTTCTCACCTAAAGATCCGTACCCGCGTAAGCATAGCAAACTTTTAATACGGACCAATGATGAACTCACTCGCTTGGTGCGACTCAGTACTACCAGCCGCGAGTTAGCTACGAGTAGGTAAACCGGGGCCGAGGAAAAGAGTGTTTTTCTTTTCCGTCCAACAAAAAAAAATGGGCTGTTGGCCCCATTCATTTTTTTCTCTCTCTCTGCATTACACCTCCAGCTCAGATAGGGTTATAGTGACGTAGCTGGCTCTGCGACGTCAAAAAGTCAGCCCACGCTACAAGTCTAGGAAGTCAGCCATTCTGCGAGCGCTGCTGCTACAAGAAGTCGCAATCTGCTCCGTCTTCACTTCCGGAATTTGCAAGCTTTCTCTATCTTGCTGCAGTTATTGCTTACTACCATGGCCAACAAAATGGAATTCACTTTGAACAACGGCGTCAAGATCCCGGCCGTCGGGTTCGGTACCTTTGCCAACGAAGGTGCCAAGGGTGAAACATACAAGGCAGTCATGTGTGCTCTGAAGGTCGGATATAGGCACCTGGATTGTGCCTGGTTCTACTTAAACGAATCTGAGGTTGGTGACGCTATTCGCGACTTTCTCAAAGAAAATCCCTCCGTGAAGAGGAGCGACATTTTCGTCACCACCAAGGTTTGGAATCACCTGCATGAGCCTGACGAGGTCAAGTGGTCGATGGAGAGCTCCCTTCAGAAGATGGGACTCGAATATGTTGATCTCTTCCTCGTGCATTGGCCCATTGCGGCGGAAAAGAATGAAGACTATCTGCCCAAGCTCGGCGCGGATGGCAAATATATTATCAAGAAAGACCTCACCTACAACCATGAGCCCACGTGGCGTGCCATGGAGGACCTCTTGGCTGCTGGCAAGGCTCGCGCCATTGGCGTGTCTAACTGGACCATCCCTGATCTTAAAAAGACACTTGCCTACGCCAAGGTGAAGCCTGCCGTGAACCAAATCGAAATTCACCCCTTCCTACCAAATGGTGAACTCGTCGAGTTTTGCCTACAAAACGGCATTATTCCACAGGCATACTCTCCTCTGGGCTCTCAGAACCAAGTCCCATCTACCGGCGAAAAGGTTCGAACCGACAAGACACTCAACGCCGTTGCTGAACGAAGTGGGAAAACCCTGGCCCAGATCTTGCTGTCTTGGGGCCTGCGCCGGGGCTACATCGTTCTGCCCAAGAGCTCTACGCCTTCTCGCATTGAAAGCAACTTTGAGATTCCCCACCTATCGGATGAGGACTTTGAAGCTGTGCAGTGTGTTGCCAAGGGTCGCCATACCCGATTCGTCAACATGAAAGACACCTTCGGTTATAACGTCTGGCCAGAGGAAGATTAATTTATCGGACCAGGTGCCTCACTGCTGGCCAGAGGTCGTGATTTCTCTAGCACGTTGGCCAGCAGAGCCGAACTTTCAACCTTTACGTTTGCCTAGATATGATGGGAGGCATGGTAACACCTTCGATAAGTGTACAGACAATATGTGTTACCAAGTTCCACTCAACCTGGTAACATCGTATCATAAGTCGAAATAAAACGTCTTTCTCGGTTCTTGTATTCGGTGATCGGCCGCCTCGAGACAGGTGGTGGTGTATGATAAAGGAAGGTGTCCCAGAAAAAAAAGAGACAATACTTAAAGGAAGGAAGTACATATATAAAGGACGATGCGACGTGGTCAAGCTTGGCACTAGCTAACCCATGTCGCAATTAGTATCCGCACGAGCTGTTCAGAGTACTTCACCGCTGAGGTCTTTCTGGTCGGCGACAAGCATGCCGAATTGAACTTTTTTTTGTTCTGCCAAGTTTTTTTGTCTACTGTCGGGGCACCACTCCGGCAACACGTCGAAGCGCCCGATACATCAACGTAGCCTCCACCACCGACAAAAAAAAAGGGCCGCAAGCGTGTCTCACGGTTTACAGGAACGGCCAACGGCCATGCGTCTACATGTATGAATTCAACACACTCTCCAAGCTTTGTAGTTTTCTGACCTGCGAAGTTCTGGTTATTGCTTAATGCCAACAGGTTTTACCTATTAAAGTGAAATACAAGAAACCACCTAAAGCTACAATATATACCTAACCCCAGCTCTGGATAAACGATCAGCACTTCAAAAAGCTTGAAACTCCCCAACGCTCATGGCAACCACATAATAGCTCGGCGCTTTACATCGGCAAGGCGAGAGCCAGAACTGCAACCACTGCTGTCCACCATCGTTCGACATTAGACCTCCCAGCAGCGCCGACCACGACGGCCGTCTCAGAGTTTTGGCCATTAGGTGCCATACCACCAGCGCCTGGACGCTGGTTGTCGCCGGGGTTCGTGTTGTCGTTGTTTCCAGAGTTGGGCCCAGAAGTGGGGTGGGGGATGATGGGATTGCCGCCGATCGGGTAGGTGACGGTCTTGGTAACTGCGGCGGGGCCGCAGGTTTCGCAAGTAACGACGGACGCAGTGAAGCCTGGAGGTACGCCGTTCGGGTGGCCGCCCGAGATGGTCGGTTCAGCCGTGGCACCAGGGTAGACCTCTTCGACGGTCCAGGTTTGGATGGCGACACCAGTTGGGCACAGAGCCTCGTACTCTGTCGTATAAGTCTTTGTGTAGACGCAGGCCCTGTTGTCGGCGCTCTTGCACCCACAGCTGCACTCAGGGAGCGTAACAGTCACCACCGACGTGGTGATGGCTGGGTTTGGAGGTGGTGGCAGTGCTGTAGTAGGGCCACACTCGACCACAGTGGTCAAACTGTAACGTACACATTCGGCCCTTGCCACAGCTATGTGGGAAAGGACCTGCATCGCAACGACCAACACACTTGAAATCATGGCGCTCTCTTTGTCGCTCGTCAAATAGGCTTAATTTTTGTAAATGAAACGAGCGTGAATGATAATGAGCTGAAACAAAAGGAGTGACAAAGTAGCAAGTTTGTAGAAGCTAGGTGTAGGCAGCAGCGACTCGGGCAGGTCCTTATTCTTCTCATGTACGCTCCGAGCAGAAACAAGAAGAAACGCGTCCTTGACGCGAGAACTGTAGTACAACACAACAAGCCCAGAGTTTTGACCTCTTACGCAGTACGGTATAAGCCAGAGACAACATGACACATGGAGAAATTACTCGTATGGCGCATGGAGCAAAAAGGCTGGATCATGCCGAACGGGGCTGGCAAGAATGTGCTGGATCAGCCGTCGCCCCAGGACATCTTCGCCCGGCAAGCATAGTTACCTACGACGTAATGTTCACTGTCAGGATGCAGTAATTCCAGTGTTACGTGGCGCTAGCCCAGGGACAATGCGACGTCGCTCTTGTCAAGGCAGTTTTCGTCCTTTGTCATACAAGTCGGCAGGCGCGTGCAGTGGTGGGGGTTGTTCTGGCTTGTTGTTGGACAATTACTCTGGTGGCTTGGCCCGAAACGTATCGGGGCTCTCATTAGCACCTGTAAGGCGCCTGAGGCGCCGGAATGTGGTGCAGGTAAGCGCTCAACAGCCTCGTCTTTAGCGCGGCCCCACAGGCTGCCGCATTCACGAGTATGCCTCAAAAGCCGTCTACGAGTACAGCTCGTATAGTAGTGTATTGTACTGTATCTACATGTCTCACGCCCTGGCCAAGGTGAGTTAATAACCCAGCTGTTTGGTTACCATTGACCATTGGGAGTGGCACCTACGACCAGTAGTAGCTACGAGTACATACGAGTACGCTTATACGGCATATGCTCCTACGGCATACGAAAAGTACGAGTCCACACTACGGCGCAGATAGACGCTACTCGTACGCTACTCCGCGCCGAGGGGCAGGCCAGTGTCTTCATGGCAATAAAACAACAAGTTCAAATGGCTCTCGGCGCGTTCTAGCATCGTACTCGTACAAGGCGGCCGGAGCAGATTCCAGCAGCCTCGCTATGTACCGTAAGTAATTGGAATTGGCTGTCTGCAAAGGACAACAGACTGCTGACAGCGGCCTGCGTGCGTGTTCGATGGCCATCGCAGAAGAGGACCTGCGAGGTGTCTCTCCAGGACGAGCAAGCTATAGTATCGTACGTGCAGCTATCGATCTTCCAGAGGGGCGAGGTAAAAGAGATCGTGGAGAAATATGACAGCTCGGAAGGAAATTTTCCTCTGCCAGACACAACGCGCGACGAGTACACTCAAATGCTAGGAGTAATGGCTCAGCATCACACGAGGCGGTGGGTTCGCTCTTCCAGGCCGCCCTACGCGGTACAGCGGGCGGGTACCTAAACCGGGCCCACGCGCCGATGTTCAGGCGCCGGTCCACTCAGAGCAGCAGCCGCGAAGGGGCGGGGGCAGACGCGGCTGTTCTACTACCCTAGAGCAAGACCGATAATTCTTATAGCCCGAATTGTGTATTGAAAATAATACTATAATATTCTTTCGAACATATTTCAGACACTTTAAGTATAGTATAATATATTTAGCAATTCATTTCGGGTTTTACTATAAATCTATACTGGTTGCGATTGCAACTGTGCATAGCACTGTGACAACCCAATTTTGCAACGAGTAAACACAAGCTCGTCCTTCGTGGACGCTCTTGCCGATGGTATGATCGGTACCTAACGGCCTTGTTGACCCAGCCGCACACCCGATGTGTGTTCGAGTAGTACAGCTGCAGTCAATACACGTCTACGAGCACTTTTTCCTTGTGTGCGCTGGCACGTTTGCATGAATGGCAGGCGTGTTATTACTGCTTCGCAATGATGACAACTTTAGACGCGTGCTTCCTGGTACGAGTGTTCGTACTATGTGCGAGTAACCCGTTTAGCGCCGCTGTCAGGCGTGCCTGTCTAAGACCTGTCGGGGTCTCGCACGGCAAGCATCTTAATTTCCGTCACGACAGGCACAGACGCCTAGCGCCCAGGCGCCGCCCATACCCTCGCTTAGAGGCTTGAGCGGAGCGTTCAGTGGGTAGACCATGCGCTAAGCTGACCCGCGGCCCCCTCTCATCGATCGCTCCTCTCCGTCCTGCCCGAGGCGGCAGTCGTCAGCGTTTCCTCCCCATGACTTCGCCGCCCGACACACAGCACAGGAATGCCGCGCCGGAGCGAGTTGGCGCGCCCAAGATTCTTGCAAAGCAGACCTAGCCGCATGCACTGTCAGTAGCTTCGATTAGTGGTTGACGAGATATTTGGCAAGATGAAGCCAAGCGAGTACCGATGGCCGGGACCTATATTCGCGCTTGCACTACTTCTCTTGCTGGAATTCAACCTTTTCTAAGACCATGTAGATGTGCCTTATTACCCCCGCGTGCTGGATCGCGATACGTGTGTATATACATATTTGTACGTATGTTGGTACCGCGTGAGGTAATCAACAAGTTAGTTGCAGTGATGAACAAAGACCATCGCCTCGGCTTGGTACGCGATTGTTGTGACTCGCGCGTTCTTCTGTAAAGACATAACATCGTCGAATATCCTCTTGTCATCTGCTCCCTCTTTCTCACAATCAACGTTCTTCACATTTACACTCCTTCTTCTTCCCTCCTGTTCAAGTATACTTGGCGCACATCTGGCAAACTCACCTTCTCTTGCCCCTTGTCCCATCTGGCATACTTGTATACACATACCCAACACCAACACTATGAAGACTGCCGCTGCAGTCTTATTTTCCCTCGTGGCCTCCGCGGCAGCAAAGCGAGTGCCGCGCAAGGAGAATGTCGACGATAATGTCTGCCGCACATACGTCAAGACTGTGCTTGTGACTTGTCCAGCGACGCCTTTGGCTGGAGCAACAACAGTGCTCGTGCCGGTTGAGCCCAGCAGCGTTACTGTGGTCAAGTCTGTTGCACCTGGAAGCAGCGTCACCGTGGTCATGCCCGCCGGGCCGACAAGTACTCTTACAGTTGTGAAGCCGGCGCAAGACCCTCCCATGCCAGAGCCGACAACAGCTGCGGCACCTGTGCCAACAACAAATGACCCTGAAGCCCAGACAACCATGGCGCCGTCTAGTACACCGAAAACCTCGAGCCCACCACCGGCAACCAGCTCTAAAGCGCAGGGCATGAATCCCGGGAGTCAGGCCATCTCAGCGTTCAAGTGTGACGGCTGCCGCTATCTCGTACAGAATGAGACTATATGGTGTGTCAATGTGACGACAGGCGCACACACCGTTAAGTTTGAAAACGTCCTCGGCAGCCAAGGTCTTGGCCAAGTCAACGCCCTCGCTATGGGTACAACGGGCTTGTTATATGGTGTTATTACTGGCCCGACTGTAAAGAATGGGCCGAAATTCTGGTACATTGATGCCAAGGGCAAAAAGACAGAGTTAGGTGCCAAGCCGCCGTTTAGGGCCACGGGTGGAGAGTTTGACGACCAAAAGTCGTACTGGATCATGGATGGCAACATGTGGTCCGAGATGGACTTTGACTTTAAAAAGGACTCGTTTGGGGCGGTGAAGAGCATGGGCACCTTTGCGCCTTGGGACTACAAGGTGTACGACTGGGCATTCTCGCCCAAGTCGGGTGCGTACCTGTGGGCACTGGGCACAAACGTCAATGACGGCTCGGCAGCCCTGGTGCGCTGGGATACCAAAGCACATGTCTGGGATGTGATCAAGAACTACGGCGATGTTGCTGGAAACGACCAGTTTGGTCCCGCGTGGAGCGACCCCATGGCGCTCTACACTGAGGAAGGTGAGACAGGCAATATTTACCGCATCTCACTGCCCGACGGCAAAATTACTATGCTTTCCAAGGCCGAGATCATAACGAACCCGGGAATCAATGACGGCGCCAATTGCTGGAACTACACAATGCCTGTCATGCCCACATCCAGTTCAATGGCGGCAATGTCGGCTTCGATGGCTCCTTAGAGTATCTGCGGTGGAGAGTTCATGGCGACATGCCATGTGGTATATAATTGGTCCAAAGCTGCTAGTAAATGAATAGTTTATCTTCTTTACCGGTTGTGTGCTTCCAGGCGGCATTAAAATGATTCCTCATCGTGGTTGTGAGGTTTCTCGACTGTTGCTGTATTGGGGTAAGCCGCCAGTGTACAGCGTACTCGTGGGCAAGTCATTTCGTACATACTAAGTGCCGCGTCTGCCCAGAGCCACGGAGAGCCACGGCAACATATTGGCGTGAAATCCAGCCGAGGTTTTACGAGTACCCACGCTTGTTAAAGTATAGCTTGTCGCGTAACCGAGCTGGTCACGGGCACTGGCAGTCTGTACCGTAACATCTAGGACCATAAGTGGAATGGGAGCTAGCTGAATTGACCCATGGTAGTGGCGACTGCTTCGCGTTGGATGGCATCAGAGGCTCATAAGAAAGAACAACGTACGGCAAGAATTAGTTGGTATAATCCATACTCATAGGCTGTCGTGCTGCTGACTTGATGAACTGGAGGGGAGAAGTTACGCGTAAGCGTGAAGCAAAATGTCGCGAGGCTCAAGCGTCTTGGAATCCTTGGCGCCTGAGCGTTGTGGTGCGGCAGGTGTGATGGACCAACCCGAGGTAAAGCAAAAAAAAAGTAATGTAAGCACATTGTAATAGCCAAGCGCACACAGGTTTTTAGCCATGTTTCGAATACTAATCAGGGTGGATGTCTCAGCCTAGAGAATACAAGTACGTCCGTACCGCGACATTTTCGCTACTCTGGCCACCTGAGGACCAGCGCCGTAGTTGGTGATAATAGTAAAAGCTCTTGTGTGGAATGAATGGCCTACAACACTGTGTAAACGACTTAAAGAAAAATTGCGTCACTCATAGCTATGGTTGCAATTCCCTAACGGTGCTTATAACTGATATCCGTTCTGTCTTTCAAATCCGACAACACATGTTGTTCTTGTCTCTCGCAATAGAGGCTACGCTTTGCGGCTTAACTGTACTGCTCTGGCTGGGCGGCCACCCCCACCGTGCAGCTGCTGGCTTCACCCACAATGAGTTTAGCATGTATCGCTCTCTAAACAACAACTCGTGACACGCACCTACCGAGGATCCCTGCAGTAACAATTTACGATGGCAAACCCAGTGGAAACACCATGTGTTCGTACCAGTTTTGTATCAATTGCGACAATCTTTGCTCTGAGAGAGACATATTTAGATTACAAGCCCTATTATACTGTTCCGACATCAACAATATTCGCCACGACCTTCAAGCCATCCAATGTAAGCGCCAAAAATAGTGAGGACATATTGAATCTCTGGTCGACGAATTAGTCTTTCGATTCTACAGAACCGATCCCGCCGTTGCGCCAACTACCTGCTTTATTATGACTTGTCCATCCTCAGTAAAGCCAGTTTGGACGACATCAATGACACGATAAGCCTGTCTCTATTCCTCCCCACTTTGCGGCGTACATGTCCTTGATCGGATGAGCCCTGTTGCACCAAATTCCTGTGCCCGTCTGTGGGAAACAATGTTCATAGCCTTTCAGGTATGTCGAGTTCAGAAGACCCCAGAGTGGCTTCGTCTCCATTTGCGTAGAGCCCTCTAAGTAAGGAACAAAAACGTTTTGATTGCGGCGCTTCAGCCTCTGCATCAGACGAATGAGCAGTTGGGCAGCACAATCCGCACCTAGTGTCCACGAGCCAGATTTCAAGTAACCCAGGGAAAAGGCCACATTTGGCAGATCCTGAATCATTGCAGCGTTCCATACGAGTTTTTTGCTGACATCAAACGGCTCATCATCTATTGTGAGTTGAATTCCGCCAGCGAATAGGAGCTGGATGCCTGTCGCGGTGACAATGACATCTGCAGGCAGCTCTTCTCCCGAAGTCATCTGGATGGAATCGCTGGTAATGGTTTTGATGGTATCTGTCACCACAGCTGCTTTGTTTGATCGGATTGCTGCAAAAAAGTCTCCATCGGGGCATACGCAAAGACGTTGGTCCCATGGCTTGTACCGAGGGCTAAAGTGCGGATCCAGAGGCACATTGGGTGGGAGCAGTTTCTGGTTTCCCCGGAGGATTAGCCGCCTCATTATGCCCGGAAAGTTGGCGCAGAGCACAGTCATAAGGTAAGTGACAAATATCCAAGCGCTGCGGTTAATTTTGTGTGAAATTCTGCGTGGGAGCACCGCGGAGAGAAACGTTCTCAACCAGCTGCGATTCGCGATTGGCAACAGATATGTCGGACTGCGTTGTACCATCGTCACCTTGTTGGCCTTCTCAGCCATGACTGGGACAATGGTTATAGCTGTCGCGCCACTCCCAATTACGGCCACATTCTTGCCCGTATAGTCATAATCTTCCGGCCAAAATTGAGGGTGTATAATCTTGCCTTGGAAATTATCAATGCCGGGTATGCTTGTCTGTCGTGGCTTTTCGTAGTTGTAATACCCCGTGCCAAGAAAGACGAACTGGGTACGGTATAGCACGGGCTGCTCATGAGCGCCGTCTTGTACAAGCACTTCCCAGCGGCTCTCCTTCGATATCCAGTTGGCCGATATTGCTTTATGACGGTACTGAATGTGTTTGTCAATGCCCTGTGCTACCGCTGAATCTTGCATGTATTTTTTGATGTCCCAGCCGTGCGCGAGTGTTTCATTTCTGTACCAGGGGCTCCAAAAAAAGCCAAAACTGTAGATGTCGGAGTCGGACCTGATTCCGGGATAGCGGAATAGGTCCCATGTCCCGCCAATGGAGTCCCTGCTTTCTAGGATTTTGTACGACGTACCCGGGACGTCTGTTTGAAGTCGGTATGCTGCGTTGATGCCCGAGAAACCAGCGCCAATGATCAGTACATCTAAGTCGGCGACCAAGTCTGCCACATCCGCGGCAGAATCGAGAGACTGCTTCGTTCCCATATTGAGGTCACTTAATAGGTGGTTTTGGTTCTTGAACTAGTAAGCTTTTCGACATTAAAATTGGTGGCATTAGACGATTGTTCTCCTGGGTCTTTCGCTGGCTTTAAACGGCCGGGGTTATAGTGCGGCGCCTGCCTCGGCTAGCGCCAGCCCTCGCCTGTACCCGGCTAATTATCCCGAGCATCCGTCCGCCACCACAGCGCAAACCACTGCCCTGTGCAAAGAGACATCGCTCCTGCAAATTTCTGGGGCGAATCGATGCTTGGTAGCGGGCAGGGACAGCAGCTACCAGCGGCCTGGCCGACATTCATTGGCGAGCAGCACATCACAGCCTTTTCTACGTCTCCTCTTCCAACATAATTTTTGCCCTGTGCCACGTCCCTCCGCCTTTCCGCCACGCTCAACCCTGACGCCATACCGCTGGGAGAGGGCAAGTACTGAAGACTACGCCAACCAAGCTCGTGGCTTGTACGTCGAAGATCTATTTAGTATCTAGTGTAGTTAAAAAACACAAGCCACGGCACCCATGGGTGTTCCAAATATCAACACGTCTAGCTGCTCAATTTTATTCTTCAAGAAATGGCGGCTCCATGATCGGGCAGCCTCCGCAATAATACATAGCATTGGCGTGGCTCTCTCAACTTAACTTGGATGTCGTCGTAGCTTGAGATTGCCTCAGCGCAAGGCAAAAACTCGAACACCCAAACCAACATTGAGACAATGATTTTTAGCTCCATCATTGCAAGTTTGCGTCCAGAGCAGCTTCTGATTCCAAGACTGAATGGCATGGCCGGCCAGGCTGCGACGTCAAACACATCCTTTCCACTTGTTTTGTCCCTTGTAAGCCAGCGCTCAGGTCGAAACTGATCCATCAAGATTTCGTCGCTGTCCTGCAGAACCCGTGTTTTGCCGCCTTGGAGGGCTGCCCTGCAAGAATCGCTCCGAAGGCCCTCGTCAGCTCTGATACCGGGCTCTGTGAACCCCGGCCCTTTGTTAGCAATGAAAATAAACGTACCCTTCGGGACATGGTGGCCAAATATGACAGTGTCCTCTGTACATTCCCTATCCAATAGCGGGGTTATGTTGGCCAGCCGAATCATTTCTTGAAGGACGGCATCGAGATACGGTGTAGCGGACTCGGTTATCTCAACGTGCGTTGGCTGTCGATTTTCGGCGGCCGCGAGTTTATGCACCTGTTGTAGCTCCTTTCGTAGTCTGCGCTGCGCGGATGGATTGTCTAACAAGAACTTGACTCCCCAGCACAAGACTGTGCTCACAGTGTCGTGGCCCGCTGCGACAAAGCCAAAGACCTACCTCAGTCAGTACCGCGGGGAAAAAATTAAATATATGGCTGTACTTACTTCATCTTGAATAGCATTTGAACAGTATATTGGTGGTCGTCCGTGTTTTTCAGCGACAAGCCGTTCTCGTTCCACAATGTTATCCACAGCGGACTTGACACCTGACGAGCCCGTGCCTTGTCCCGCGGCTTCACTCTCCATTTTGGTGGCACTTTTAAGAAGTTGGCCTTTGATAAAATGGTTTCGGATATTCCTTGTTTCTCGCACCCTTGGATTCAAGCCCATGAGCCACCACGCCAGTCTTGCAAAGCCAACGGCATAAGGTGGAAGCACATTGTTGGATGATTGGAGGATGGCTTCCATCGAAGGTGGGATAGGACATACGGGGAAACAAACCCCACCGTCTGTAGTTGCATTCTCGAGGAGCTGGCTCTGTTCACGGGCGGTCATGCCTTTGATGCCTTCAAGCTGGCGAATAAGGGCTCTCTCGGGGGCATTGCTTCCGTAGCCGAAATCGTAAAGAGCGTCGAGAGCAGCGAAGAAAATGTCGCGATCTGCAGCAAAGGGCAGAGGCTCGGCAATTTGAGACTTGATTGTCCAGAGTTCTATTAGGCGGGAAGCGCTCTGGTAAATATTTGGAGAAGCCACGCTGTGGAGGAAATCGGATGACATCAAGCCTTGGAGGAGTTCACGGTGTGCCCTCCAAGCAGGCCCGGTTGGCATATTCGCGTGGAAATATGGCGCCTCACCTCCAAGCATAGCAATGGTGAAGGAAGATCTGTCAAACTCCTTGCGGCGCATCAAGATATCTTGGCCCTCGCGGAAGTCGGAGATCAAGATGCACGGCTTTCCGAAGGGCAAGAGGAAAAGCTGGCAGATGGGGCTGTTGTGCCGTTTTGTTTGCTTGACAATCCATGCAATAGGATTTTCAGGCGATTCTTTTTGGATTAACTTTACATCTCCAAGTAGTGACGACGCGGAATCTGCATTATATGGTATCCCTGCAATCGGTTTTGGGAGCAGCAGCTGTCTCATGAGGCAAAGCCCAATACTGACTCCGGCGGTAACGATACCGACAGCAATGGGTGAGCTCAGAGGGAGCTGCAGTGGTTTAGGGAGAAACTCAATCATATCTTTTCCAAGTGATGGGAATTGATTGCAGAACTTTCTAGTACTGATACCCGACAAAGGGCCACAACGGCGTCTCTTATATATGTTGTCCCCAGCGGCCTGGTGGAAATTCGCCGAGGCCGCGATTCAGAGTTTGCGATGCATCATGCCTCGACATTCTGGATCATTCTTGGCACCTATAGCTACAAACAGAGGCATTGAAAATACCCGTGGCGAAGGAGTGTCCGTTGCTAGAGTGGATGCGTGTTCCACTCCTAACGACATGGTGCTCGGCCAAACCCCGCCATCTTGACTGCACATCATGGGTGATATGGGTTTTTGCCGTGTCCAGCATTGTTATGGCGTACTATGATCGCTGCTGATGCACAAGCCCTGCGAGCCCATAGCAAAATTCATGCCGCGCGCATTCCAAAGCCACAACCATGGTTGCTGCATTGATACCCTCCTGCAGCTGACGGGAGAATTGTATCGGCTGAGGTGGCGCGAGACGGCCGCACGGGATGATCTCTTACTGCCAAACCAATCAGGCGACTGTGCCCTGTCAGCACACTAGCAAAAAGCACACCGCAGCAGTGGGAGAGCATATGCAGTCGCCAGGCGACCTGCTCCGTCTCATCTTGCGCCGACCGCTACCATGCGCTGTGGCATCACCGCAAAATGGCGCTGTGGCGCTGCGCTTGGCAGGCCTGTGGGGGGCGGTAGGTGCCTACTAGGCAGGGCTAGCGCCTATGAATTGGGAGAGGTGGCTGGCTCTTCCGTGCCGATCGGCAACAGCCACAGAATGGCAACTGTCGCCGCTGTGCTCCGTACGAGTGTACGCTAAAGAAACCTCATCAACTCCAACCCGCAGAATGCATCGCCGCAGCCCAAAGCGACTGCTGCACAGCCTTCAAAGCCACGGATAGAAATTCGCATATCAAAGCGAAGGATTGAGTACCGAAAGTCGTCACAGCGCGAACCACGTAGCTGACAGGCGTACTGGGCAGCTGGCAGCCAGCGGCACCAACATGAGCCGCCCCGGATCGCAGCCGACGGGCGGCAGCTCGTACACAATGCATTTGCTCGAGGAAGAAAACAACACGCCAAAGCTAAAGCGCTTTTTACAGGACTTTAAGCGCGACCCCAACTCTGCCTTTTTTACGAGCAACCATCCATACACGCGCGATGAGACGGGTGGGAATGGGCCTCACTATGACCTCCGTCGCGCCGCCTTTGAAAACGCCCATTCAGGGGGCCTTATGCGACGCCTCAAGGGGCGCCATCTACAGATGATCGCAATGGGTGGCTCAATAGGTACGTATGCATATGCAATCCGCTGCCTCCCTCACACTGACCGTTGCTGTCATCCAGGAACTGGGCTTTTTGTCGCGAGCGGCAAGTCTCTTGCGGTTGGCGGCCCTGCGTCCCTTTTGCTTGCGTTTTCTGCCATCGGGATAATGCTATACTGCACCTGCCAGGCGCTTGGAGAGCTTGCTGTTCTTTTCCCTCTTGCTGGGTCGTTTTCGTCTTGGGCAACCCGATTTCTTGACCCTTCGTGGGGATTTGCCATGGGCTGGAAGTACGTGCTACCCTCCCTCTGTCGGCGGTTTATTTTCGCCATCAGGTGCGGTACTGACAGTGTAGAAGCTACGCGATACAGTGGCTTTCGGTTTTGCCCCTCGAGGTTATCGCCGCCTCACTGACAATAGAATACTGGAACAGCGCAATTTCTCGGGCTCTCTTCGTCACCATTTTCTTGGCCGTCATCATCACAATTAACATGTTCGGCGTCAAGGGCTACGGAGAAGCCGAGTATGTCTTTTCCATGATCAAAGTAATTGCTATTATAGGTTTCATGTAAGTATCTAGCTTTCAGCTCCCGTGGTGAAGTCAGCCGGTATTCACTGCTTCCAGAGCCAAGAGGCGTGCTAACATTGTTCCGCGAAAGACTCCTCGGCATAGTGCTGAACTGTGGAGGCACGCCAGACCGCGGGTATATTGGAGGAGAGTACTGGAGAACCCCTGGTGCCTTCCATAATGGCTTCAAAGGCATTTGCAGCGCCTTCACTGATGCGGCTTTTGCTTTTGCAGGCACTGAGCTGGTCGGCCTGGCAGCGGCGGAAACAGCTGCGCCAAGGAAGTCTCTTCCCACCGCTATCAAGCAAGTGTTTTGGAGAATAACCCTGTTTTATGTCGTGGCTCTGACGCTTGTTGGTCTCCTCGTCCCGTACGATAACCCACGCCTCCTCGGCGGTGCGACCAAGGCAGACGCCAATGCATCGCCCTTTGTCATCGCGATCGAGGATGCAGGGATCGACATTCTGCCTTCAGTAATGAATGCTGTAATTCTTCTTGCAGTCTTGTCCGTGGGCAATTCAGCCGTCTTCGGCTCTACAAGGACTCTGGCGGCACTTGCGAATCTCAACCAAGCCCCTAAAATATTGGGCTACGTCGATCGTAAAGGTCGACCGCTAATGTCCATTCTCGTTGCCGCAATAATCGGCCTCTTATCATATCTTTCGAGCCTGAAACAGCAGAGGGATGTGCTGGACTGGCTGCTGACAGCGTCTGGCCTGTCATCTATATTTACATGGGGTTCGATTTGCCTCTGTCACATTCGGTTTCGCCGTGCATGGGCTGCAAGCGGGAGAACTGTCAGTGAGCTGCCTTTCCAATCTCAGGTAGGCGTTGCAGGCTCATATATTGGCCTTTTTATGAATTGCCTCGTCATTGTGACGCAGTTTTGGGTGGGCGCATCCCCAATCAACGCTGCGCAAATGACTACACGAGACATTGTACAGCACTTTTTCCGCAAGTGGCTGGGCGCCCCGGTTGTTCTTGCCTTCTTTTTGGCGCATAAGATTTACTATAGAACCGCCTACGTACGAACTCGTGACATGGATGTGGACACTGGTCGGCGAGAATTCAACTTGCCAATATTGATGGCACAAGAGAAGGAGGAGAGGGCGAATTGGCCCAGATGGAAAGTCTTCTACAAGCTGGTATGTTAGCATGCTATATCGAACTAATATTTATGGACAACATGTACTCCTGCCTTGTTGGTCGAGGGCATGGTGAATACTTGACCGTAGTGTCTCGAAATGTTTGAACCGTGAAGGGCCCGCAACTATTCTCAGTGCAACATGCTGGCGATATTATTTGTTAATTCAGGGCTTAAAAAGAACAAATATGGGAGCCTAATTCGGTGGTGGTCATATGGCAGTTCGATCCAATACCCTGTATTTGCTTCACCAACTTCCAGCGTAAAACGCAGTATATGCCTGTGTGACTTTGCCCTGAATCACGCTAACTAATTTTCTACAACGCCATGGCGTCGCATCGCACAGTCAGATCGGAACAGTCGATTGAAAGCAGCTACTCATACATTGATTTGTACATGATGCGGTTTATTTTACAATGGTAACCCATAAAGAACTTGCCACGATGCCGCTTACCACAATGGCAGTGAGAATGCCTGCACCTGCCTTGTCTCCTGTAGTAATAGGTTTGAACTGCGGCAGCTTTTCTCCATCATTCTCAATGCCGGCATTTGGGTCGCCTGTTGATGTGCCACGGTTATCGCTCGTTGCTGGAGGCTTCACTCTCCGCACCAAATTGTACATGACTGCTGATAGAGCATCCATGTGTGAACCAACATCGACCTGCCTTCGATCGAGGCTTTCCGGAACCCAGTCAAAAAGACACCCAGCATCCTCAACACCACGATAAATGAGGCCCCAAAACTGGGTTCCGACCTTGGCAGTGCACTTTTTCACCGCGGCAGAGGCAGCATCGGAAATAATTTTGGTGATCGGGTCGTATGTCCACGGGGCAACTTGGGTAGTTGCCGTCAGAAAACGGAGCATATATCCTTTGAAACTGAGCATGTTTAGTTCCTTGACCGCACATGTACCGTATGGCTCACACGCAGGTTCAAATATCACCGTTTCATTCAGGAACCACACTTGTGTTCGGTTAAGAAGTCCGTTGGTACGGGCCTTCCACGTGTCGTTTCCGGTGTAGTTGTATAATACAGCTGAGCCGTGAAGGAAGAGACCACTGTTGTAGGTAAATTCGATGGGGTTGACGTTTTGGCACGTCTTTGCGTCTTCGTCCACTGCAATTCCATCCCTGACTGCGTAATCAGACGTAATCATATCGTAGCTGACTTGCCAATCCCAGATTTTGGCTGCCCAATCGGCGTAGGTACTATTACCTGTAAAGCGAGCCAACCGAGCGGCTATATTGAAGAAACATCCGTTTGCAACACTGTTCTTGTAGTGATACCCGGGATTGAAAGCGTACACTTGCCATCGTAGCCCGCCACCGCAAAAGCCATCGTTGACCTGCTCTTCCCAACGGCCAACATATTGGTTGAAAACGGCCTGAACACATGCAAGCCACTGAGGTCTGTCGGGTGGTGGATCTGGGAAGACGTTTTCGGCGGCCATCATAGCAGTCATTGCCCAAAATCCCTGGTCATCATTTCCCATGGAAGCCGTTTGATTTGATGGCATGAAGTCGCCTTTGTCGGTCTGTTGGTGGATCATGGCTTGCATGACGACGTCGTTGTATGTTTCGTCGCCGGTGTAATACCAGTAGTCTATCATGGTGCCAAACATGGCACCGGCCTCCCACCCTATGGACGTGTTAGCCAGAATCTGTCATAGTCTTCATCTTAGCGCTAGTAGGTTGCATCTTTACAGTAATATGGCTGTGGTAGGACTCCCGGGATGTCGCCGGTATTGTTACCGGTGTAATAATTCATCAAGCCATATGCGATTGTTGCCGATGTCTCCTTGATCGAGTCTAGATATTCATATATCAGATTATAATTGACGGCCAACATGAGAGGGACAGCGCTTACCGTCGCTCGTCAGGTCCACCTTTAGGGCGGAGGCTGTGAATGCGCAGCCCAGCAATGCGGGAGCCAGCAGGGCTGTATTCGCAGGCCACATGACTATTTATCTGTTGCAAAGCCTGGCTCTGTATCGCAAAAGCCCTCTCGCCGACATTTAAAGCAATATTAGGTAGAAAATATTTGGGACTTTTTAGCGATAACAGACGAGGAAGAGCAAGTTTCATAGGGCAGTCAGTACACAATTGTGGGAGGGCGAAGTACAGTAAAGGCGCTCCAACAGGTGCCGGCGTTCACTGGGACTTCATCGAAACCAGAGGTACCAGTTTGTAAAAGACTGCAGAGCGAGTTGCAACAGACAAAACAGGGCTGAAATTCAAGCTTGGCAAATAGACTCAATATGTACTGTTAAGGCCGTATGCGGGGATAATTTATTAATATCTCCGGCCGCGCGTTCGATTGATCCTTCAAACATCGAATTGGCCAGCAATATCCTATGACGGCTGCGTTTAAAGCGGGGTTATAAACTGACATGTGCGAAAGTCCACACAGGCTGCCATTATACGAGAGTGGCTTGCATTAGTTCATACTTAGTCCGGTGCAAAGCCACCTTCAAGCGTTCCTTCTATTACAACGGGGCGTTTTCGGATCTGGCAACAACCAGTGCCTGAGAAAAGTGCTTTGGCTCCCTAGCTCGGGCTCTTTGCACCGCGCGCACTGGCTCATCGGTTGACATTCGTCTGTTCGAAGCTCGGCGCGTGATGACTACTGTTAGGCGCTGGCAAACGCAAATAGCGACGTCATATTATATATAGATTTGATGATTAGGCCAATGGTGAACGTTGGCGATTTATACACTGTATTTTACATAAACGTCCATCTCCAGTTTCCAAGCGTCTGATAGATGCGGCATTAGGCGCACGATGGAGCAACGTGCGACCTCTTCCCGCCAAGGTAAAGAACACAGTGAAATCCCCTGCTAGCGTCTTGGGCGGTAGCGAAGAGCTGAGCCTAAATGGACCTGAAGCCACCATACGACAGCCACTGTCAGCAACTGCCAGATACGGAAGCTACTGTATGCTCTGAAACTTTTCGACCTGGTTCCAGCACCAGCCGCGGCTTGTTTCGTAGCCGACCATGTATTGGTTGTTTGCCACTTGGATTACCCTTACACCGCGAACTCTCGACTCTGCCGGAATATCTACGCAGGATCGCGACGGCACCCCGCGTTCTTCCACTGCCATTATCATGAGGGCTAATCGTGACACGGTGACGCTATTCCAGACCCCCTCTAGCCTTGGGCGGGAAGCCATTAGTGATGCGGCTCGTCTTCGGATGGTGGGGTCGCGACATTTGGCGATTATGGCGTATATCACCGGGACGGCACCTGTGTGCATGTGAAACTGCGGCCCTGATGCTAGCTGTTGTGGTACGTCGCTCATGTCGGTGGCCTTTTCGGCGAGGCTGAGCATTTCTTCAAACTTGTCGCAATGAACATCCCACTGCAAATGGTCGACAGAGTCCCCGGTCGAGTGCACATCGAGTTCGACCTCGAAAAATTCTTTGTGCAGGTCCAGAATGGCCACCATTCTCTTTTCGGCGACACTTGTGAGGTTTGCAGCATTTCGTTTCCGGAATTTCTCAAACGCAACAGACCACGCATCAAGCTTGGCTGCTACCGTTGGGATACAGCCGGGCTCGAAGCGTTCAAATTCCATGCGAACGCTACTGAGGACGAACTGTGCCTCACGTATCGTCTGAAACTGCGCGTCTTTCAGTCGGTCAAGAGCCGTAGTCTCGATCATTTCATCACCGATCATGGAGACTATGGGATCAAGCTTTCCGACAAGCTAAGTCGGCGCGTTAGCTCCAGAGCTGTAGAACGTGTAGGGAGGACAGCATCTCACCATGTATAGCTGGCTAGCTAAGCGGGTGAAGAAGGCGTGGGCTTGCCTATATAGAGTATCGATGCTGGTCTGCGGGCCAGGCGTGCTTCCGGGCGAGTCGCAAAGGGCGGTCGTCGTGCGTGCTTCCTTCAGCACACTGTAGCCTACCTTCAGTAAGCCAACAACAGCTGATATGTTTCCTCGTAAAGTCTACACAGTTAGAGCGTGAAACAGCCGGTGGGCGACGGAGCCAACCTACCTCGATGCAGATGAACATGATGCAAGACGCAACGTGGATGTGTGCATCCGTCGAGGTTCGCTGGGGTCCTAGAATGCTCTTGATGGATAGGTTGTAATGACGCAACGCAAAGCTGTCCTGTCGCTCATGCCGACTGCGGGCTCCGGTCAAGTAGAGTTCATGGTAGGCGGACAAGGCAACGATGGAGTGCCATATTCCCTGCTCGGAGTTGGACATTTGGAGGACGGTTTCGTTCCAGAAATCGTCAGGCATGAGCGTGGCCAGTTGCACCAGAGTCCTTTCGTGAAAGTATTGAAAGGCGCGTACTTCTTGAGACTGGTAGTGGACGGGGAGGACGGTGACAAATTGTGCGAGTTTTGTTGTAGGTGGGGGGTCGTAGCCGTCGCAAGTGCGGCCAGTTGAAGTACCTAAGGTAGTGAAAGGAGAAGATTTAGCAAGCCTGTGCATGCACGCCAGGGTCCGATGATCTATGACTTACATCTTTTACAAGCCGGCTGAGCTTCATCGCACTTGACTTTTCTAACTAGAGTGGTGGTGTCAGTTCTGAAGCGCGGGGAGCAGGTTCGAGGGCAGCGGCAAATGAGCGCATACTTCTGTAACAGAGAGCATTGTCAGCGTACAGTGAACGTGAACGTGAACAGCAGCAAGAAGCACAATGCAGGAAGCAATGCGACGGACAGGGAGGCTTCCACTCACTTGCAAGTTTTGCAGCCTGTGCGAACCTTGGGTGCTTTCGCACGACGACGCTGGCCAGCCTTGACGTGCGTCATGGTCGCTGGGTGCTGAGGGGCTCAGAGCAGCGGTACGCTAGTCTGCTCCCAAGATGAGAAGTCATCTAGCCCTCAGAGCAAGCCTTGATGCCGCAGGGGCGATGCATTTATGGCAGATGGGAGAAGGCAGTGTGTCGTCGCGCGGCCCGGCGATTGTCCTCGTCACTTTGGGGGCGGCAAGAGGCAGAGGGAGTGGATGAGAAAGGCAAGGCCTTACGATGCAGCCAATAGAAAGCCATAGCGCGCGCAATTGCGCCCCGCCAGACACGGCGCCACACTATGCGGGGGAGGGGGGTAAAGCGAAGCCCGTCAAGCCGATGAGCAAGCTGACTGTTCATAATGGCCTTTTACATGCTGCATTTGTCAAGATTGATTGAATTGAATTCGATTGAATAGAACAGGCACTTTATTATCGGCGCAGTGTTTGGTATGCAACAAGAACAACAACAACAGCAAGGTACACTACAAGGCCCGCCGCCTTGTTAGGGACAGCTTATGCAGTAAGATATGGGCTGTCAAGAGCGGAACAGCTGCGGCATCCAGCTAGCGGGGACTGCAGAGGCGGCGATCGGCATCAGCACCCGGTCCGTTCACCAACACAGGCTGTTTTTGCGCGGGGGGTGCTTTGTAATGTATCGTTGGATGCATGGCTCAATCTTGCAGTGGTGTTTTCAGGAGCCAGCCGGTGAAGTCCTTTACTTATGAGGGTTTCTTCCCGCGCGCGGTTAAGAGCCAAACGCGACATGTACTGTGAAGAGTCGCAGCGTCATTCCGTACCTACTGTGCTTGCGGGAGCGACCCAGTCACGGTATTGACAAGAGCTGAACTCGTAGTCCGTACATTTTATTCGCAAGTTGCCACAGCCCAGGGCACCTCTATCACTCTACCAAGGCCGGGAAAGGCGGGATCTGGCTGCTGTCGCCGGAGGCGTCCTTGAGCGGTCGTAGTTTTACCCCGCAGGGGAGTATTGGCTGGACAATGGAGCCGAGGTAGCCTGCTTGCCAACGCGGTCAGCAAGCCTTTTGGGTACTCGTAGGCACTCGCAGAACCTCGTGCAGGCCACAGCGGAGCCGGCAGGGCGCCATCCCTGCCTGGTGATCCGGGTCAGACAGGGCACCATCACACATCGCCTCGGCGCACGTGCCAGTGACGTCTCGATGCGCCAGTGTCGCTAGGTCGGTCACTATACGGAGGTAGTGAGGTAATCAAGGCACCGGCCACTCGGTAGATAATGGGTAGGTCGGTAGGCAGCTGCCTCGATATGCCAGCTACCTCACGTTGACGCTTCGTGCCAATTGTGCATCCTAGTAGCTGCTTTTCCCCCTCTAGTCAACCTCTTTATTTTCGCATTCCTCGCCTTGTTAATCACCTCCTCGCACGACATCGAATTTACCGCTGGTGGTCTGGTGGTTGTCCCTCCTTCAGCGCGCGCACACCTCCTGTAGCACCCAACGGCACCATCGCGACCTGGCGCACCTCTGACGTCGCTCACGACCGGCAAACGATCACACAAACCCGGCTGCCCACCTGGCCCCTCAGTGCCCAACGCCATGACTGCGGTCGGCGCTCTTGAATCGCCGCCAGTGCATGCCCTGCACTGGCTGCGCAAGGCTCTTCTAAATCCTGCTGTGTCGGGCTCGCTTCTCCTCGCTCTCCTCACTGCCCCCGAGCACACACTGGCCGCCGTACTTGGACGACTGCGCCTGCCGCCGACCTTTGACCTCGACCTCGTGCGATATATTTTACAAGCGCTGCTGGGCGTTGGAACTGTGCGTTTTCTCAACAGACGCCTCAATACCATTTCGTCAAACGGTGGCCGCCTATCCAAGGCTCCTGGCTGGAACTGGCCCAAGGAGCTCGCGGTCGTCACCGGAGGTTGCAGCGGCATTGGCCAAAACATTGTTGAGCAGCTGGCGGAGCGCGGCGTCACTGTTGCCATCTTCGACGTCCAGAGCCTCCCCAAGTCGCTGGAGGGCCGAGATAATATCCGCTACTTCAAGTGCGATGTGACTTCGCCCCAGTCTGTAGGCATGATGGCCGACACCGTGCGCCGTGAGCTTGGCCACCCGACTATACTCGTCAACAATGCCGGCATCACAAGCCCGCATTCCATTCTCGACATGCCCCAAGAGACCCTCAACAAGGTCTTTCAAGTCAACACCATCTCCCACTGGTACATGGTGCAGCAGTTTCTCCCCAACATGGTCAAGACCAACAAGGGCCACATCGTGACCGTCGCCAGCATCGCTTCCTTCATTGCCCTCGCCAAGGCAGCCGACTATTCCGCGACAAAAGCGTCCGCTCTCGCCTTCCATGAAGCTCTCAATACCGAGCTTAGATGCATCTACAAGGCCAACAATGTCCTCACTACCATTGTGCACCCCAACTTTGTCCGCACTCCGCTTGTCGCCGCCTTTGTCGACAACCTGGAAAAGGCCGGCATCAAGTTGCTCACCAGTGAGCATGTCGCCTCTGCCACCACCAGACAGATATTCAGTCAGCGCGGTGCGCAGCTAGTCTTGCCAGACAACATGTCATTTATTTCCGCTTTCCGTGCCTGGCCGGCCTGGGCACAGAATCTTGTCAGAAGAACTGTTGGCAGCTCCGCTAAAGACATGTGAGGGGTGCCCTTCTTTTGCAGACGGGAGAGAAAACTGCCTTGGTATAGTCGAGTTAAACAAACCCCATGTAGCGCTATAATGAATGACTTACGACCCCTTATCCCATGACCGTACCGTTTGTAAATACCGCATTTCAACGCCTTCTCAGCCGTCTAATTACCCGTTCAGATAGCGCGCCCCTACACCGGTCTGCATCACCGCTTCAGGCTGTCCACTTTTGGCCCATCTTCCTTGTCTCTCATATGCCTTGCGTATACATCATATAGAGTCTACCGCCTGCCGTTTCCCAGTGACAAATATAGAATTTGGAATTTGGCTTCAAGCCGTTTGACATGATGGCGTCCGCTAACGGGCCCGAGTGCCCGCAATCGTCGCCCGGCAGCCGGCCGAATTACCGCAGCGGGGTAGCACCAGTTCGGCAGAGGTAACCGGGATGATCGGCCTGGTCCAGGCTCCTTGCCAATCACCATTTGGAATGGCGCATTTGGAATACCAAGTCGCGAAATCTTGGGGGCCGTCGTTTGCTGACAGTTCATTTCATACATAGACCTACCGGTTGTGACTATCGCGCTTCGCTGACACCCTGCTAGCAAGCTGAAAAGCTCATGATAATAGATTGGACTATTTGAGTTTTTGGAACCCGGTGAGACAAGGCAACGTTTAAACTTCACGTAATGGATACGCCACCTCGCTTCGCGACCCTTCAACACTAGCGTGATGCAACACTGGCAGCGTTCTGCGGTGTGCTATTGGACAGCATGGTTTCCTTCTGAACTTGGGCTGAAATTTATGACCGAGTACTCCGTCGATAGCTACAGAAGGCTGCCGTTAGCTCAGCTATACAATGCCCCCTCGCTTTCTCTCAGGCTGGTCCTGAACATTTCTCAGTGCAGGGCAAAACCTCGACTATCTCAATACAAGATTTTGTCAACGATATACATTCTCGATACACCTCAAGCTTAAAATGGGTCTCCCAACAATTGTCCTTGTACACGGCTTCTGGGGCGACGCTGCTCACTGGGCTGGTGTAATTGCTGAGCTCGCTGCCAAAGGGTATAAGCAGCAGGCTGTTGAGCTTCCCTTGACCTCGCTGGCAGATGATGCCGAGCGTACTCGCAAAATGGTCAAGCAGATTCAAGGTGACGTGGTTTTGGTAGGTCACTCCTATGGCGGTGCTGTTATTACCGAGGCAGGCAATCTTCCCAATGTAGTCGGTCTCGTCTATATTGCCGCGTTTGCCCCGGATGTCGGGGAGAGTCCCGGCAGCATCTCTGGCCAGTATCCAGCTGTCGCTGCTGTTGAGAACCGTCTCTCCCCAGATAGCGACGGGTACCTCTGGCTCAACGCTGACACTTTCCACGAGACATTCTGCCAAGATGCCTCCAAAGAGCAGGGTTTGGTCATGGCAGTCACCCAAAAGGCTCCCCTTGCCAGCACCTTTGGCGACAACATCACCAATGCTGCCTGGAAGGCCAAGCCGAGCTGGTACCAGCTGTCCACTGAAGATAGGTGCATCAACCCGGAAGCGCAGAAATTCATGTCGTCCCGGATTGCACCAAAGAAAATTATCGAGCGCAATTCCGGCCACGCATCGCTCGCTTCGAAGCCAAAGCCTGTGGCTGACCTCATTGATGAGGCCGCACAGTCGGTTACCAAATAGCAAAGGCCATTATGACAACTTTGTTGACCAAAATAAACTACAAATATTCTCGACCGACAGCTACGGCGTGTGGCAATAGAATCCTGGTAGGCAGGAATTATGTCAAGGGGTTTGGTCAATGATTGCAGTGCTTATGTTAGAAAATAATTCAAGGAAGTCTTTGTTCTGAAAACGTGTCATTTGACGATGGAGTCTATGTCGGCCGTAGAAACGGGTGCGCTTCCGTATTTAGCACGTAGCGGTCTAGGCTAATGAGATCAGGCGGCGCAAATACCAGGTAATAGTATTTCAAGGTTTCGGCAAACCAGAAGCTCTGCAAAGTGTCAGAATCATGCGCTGAGAGATACTTAGCCCGGGTCAACATACCTCCATATAATCCTCCAAGTTGCTGTCTTGGTTCTGCGCGTCTGTCGCTTTCGTGACATCTCTAATGGAGGCGTGACCATGCTGTGTCCTTGACGCCGCCTCCACTGACTTGAACATTTTCCACGCTATTTCTTGATACTCGACATCGCCGGTCATGCGATAAAGCAAAAATATGCTTTCAATGGCTTCCGGCCGGAGAAGGTAGCGTGGATCTTTGGCCGTCGTAAATCCTTTGGGGAGATGTGGTTTGTATTGCGACCGAGCTTTGGTTCCCTCTTCCCACCTTTTCTCGTCCCAAGGGCACGTGTCTGTAATGTGAGGCTCGCAGGGGACCATGTTGTAGCGTTCTGGCATTACACCGCTGGGGAACGAATTGTAGGCAAACGCGCAGCCCTTTGCAAGCTTTGCTCCAATTTCGACATAGTCGGGATCTGGGAGTAGTTTACCCGCAAGAGCCACAGTGCCGCCGATGAAGCAAGCTAGGTGCTCGCTCTCCGGGTCCAGCGGCGTGTCACCGTTTTCTTGCACTTCGACATTGCCCGACACCAAAATGTCCTCCCCTCCCGGCAGCATAGGCCGGAAAAAGAGGTATTTGGTAGCCGTGCTGAGAAAATACTCGGTCATGGACTTGTACATGGGTTCCAGCCCACCGAGAAGGGCGTACATCTTGGGCAGGTACTCATAGAGCGAGTCGGCGCTTCCTCCGAGAGTAAACTCCCTGCGGCCGTCAAGATTCTCGTCCCTCATGGAAACCCAAATCGGCCAGAGCCCCGGTAGGTGGGTAGAATTCTGGTGCCGCTCAAAGAGGCGCATTAGTCTGTCCACGGCGTCGTAATATTTCGGGTCTCCGGTGAGTTGCGAAAGTCGCGTCATCTCCATAGACAATGTGCCTGGCGAGGCAGAAACCACCCAGCCCTCAACCGATAGGCCCTTTCCATCTTTCGCCGCGTGGAAGTTCATAAAATCCACAGGTAGTCGGTTTGGTGTGTTGAAAGCCCCGTAGAGCAGGTCCCCTAGCTCAACGGCTTTGGTCAATAAGACATCGCGCTTGCTGAGGTCGTACGCGCTGAGAAGGCCGCCAAGGTAACGAATGGTAGTCTCAAACACGTTGACACGGTGGCTCGATGACGTCCCAAAGTCTACTTCAGCAACTGCTGCGATCGCCTCTTCAAATTCGTCTCTTAATCCCATGATCCACAAGGTGTCTAGGGCATCAACCAGCGTGGCAGCCCACCCAGAGAACTGCTCTCTGGACCCGCCAGAGATGGGCAGCAGCGCGTCCTTGCCCCAAGCATACTTGCGGTAGTTTTGCCAGTCTTGCTGGAATACTTGGCGCACTTCGTTTAGACGGCTCTGTCGCACGCGGGAAGCCTCTTGGGACTCCTGCCCAAAGGCAAATTGGACGCGTGGTAGAGGCTTGCCCTGGCCGGTCGGCAGCGGAGTGATTTGCTCTGGCGGCATATACTTGAGCTGGACCTTTGACCAGTCGAAGCTGCTCTTCTTGACATTGACGCCAGGGCTTTGGCCATGTGCCATGAAGCGCGAGAGGTTGGCATCAGCTGCGTCTTCCCCTATTGGCGATCTCCAGAAGAGGAGTACCAGAACGGCGAGTGCCAGAACTGCGGCAAGAGTGCGCACATATCGGCGCGGCGCGGTAATCATGGCGAATCAATTTCAACGAGATTCAGAGTCTCTATGTGCTTGGTGTCATTACTGTCGCGCTGGGCAGGTAAGCACAGCCACGTCCGCTCCTTGGTAGCACAGGTTTTTGCTGGCAGCGCCGCGAGATGATGCTGCTCGTGTGTCGTGGCGCCTGGATCTCAGCACGAGCAGGGCATGACAAGATCCCTGCAAGGTGCGGCAGGTAATATGGTGGGGTTGGCCCCGTAAGCCCCTGAGCATCCCTCCCCTAAGGTATCGGAAGAAAAGAGCACGGCCCACATGCCCGCCGCAAGTCCCATCAGGCGGAGTCCGCGAAGTGCAGCATGCACGGCGAAGGGTACCTGGCAAAGCACAAAAACATAAAATAGTGATGAATCCTATCCCAGTCTATCACAGATATATCTTCATAGCAGCAATTCAGTAGTTGTAGCGTTGCACCGCTCTGCATTCACCAATAATCACCTGCGCTACGCCAACCTACAAGGCGCCCCAGTGCATCCCACCTAGAAGCATGTCACGCCAAAGTCTCGCCTTACGGGCAACCAGGAGCATAAATAAAATAAAGCGGTCTAGTAGTTCTTTAACTCATGGGGCGCAATAGCTGCTCGCTTTTCTGTGACGAAGTGCCTCAAGCTACTAGACTCAGGCACATTCTGTTGCGTTGTGCTGCGTGCAAAACACCATTTGAACCGGCCCAAGATTAATACCACGCAACGCCATCCGCTCTCTCATCTCGGCAAGACGCGGGGCGGCATCAAGCTGGCTTCGGTTCGTTCCCGTAGAATCCTGTCTTCCTGACCACATGACTTCACCTGCTGCGCTTGCTCTCGGCCACAGCATGTCATCAACACTGAGTGCATCGGTCTGCTCTGACCAGAGGTGCACCTCTCCTCCAACGACAAGATGTTTCAATTCCTCGGGTACGCCTCCAAATGGGTCATATGAATACGCCAGACGCCAGTTCTTGACGGGCGAACAGTAATCGTTGAACGGGAATCCGGACTCGAAATCATCATTTCCATAGTTGATCCACCCGCCTCTTCCACAGTCCAAATACTGTCAAAAGAATTACGTTAGTTTGAAAGTTCATGGCTTCTGATTCGTGCAGTGTTTCTTACCCAATAGTTTGAGCTGCCGGCCAGAGACTTGTGTCCCCGCTTCACTGTTTCTGCCACAGACTCTTCGCCCCTCCAGGTCTGCACAAGCACGTCGTCGCCCAACGTGATATTCCACTCCAAGAGCATTTCCTCCCACACAATGGGCGCCAAGCCCGCCGCTCGGACGTGTGAATGAGTGCGATCAACAAGCTTCTGAATATACTTGGCAATCGTCTGCTTGTCATTTGTCTTCAAAGTCGGGTCCAAGGTGTACGAGTTCGCATTGACCTCGTCGCCGCCAGTATGGAAATATGCAGTGTAGGGTTTCAGCCTGGGCAGTACGTCTTCAAAGAGTGTATCCAGGAAGGTATCAACATCAGGGTTGTTCAGCTGCAGAGTTCCGCATGGGGGCTCAGCGCAATACTTCCACCATGGGTTGGCATGCGACGCAGCAATCAGATCAGGATATGCACTTGCAATCGATGTCGTGTGTCCAGGCATATCGAATTCAATATTCACAGTAATGCCTCGTTGAAGAGCGTACGTATGAATGTGTTCAATATCTTCCGGGGTGTATGTGAGACCTTTGTAGTAGGACCCCTTTTCTGCCAGCTCTGGGAGGGAAGGAACCTCGATCGGCCAGGATTGAGAATCAGTCATATGGAGATGAAGAACGTCGAACTTATTCCATGACAACGCGTCAATGGTTCTTAATATAGCTTTGACAGGGTACGAGTTCCTTGCGACATCCAGATTTAGCCCGCGATATGCGAGAACGGGCGAATCGGAAATGGCGATGGGAGCGGCGTTCGTGTAGCTACCACTGTTGCTTGAATGGCGATAGAATGCTTGGGAAAACGATTGGAGTGCGTGTAGGATGCCATGGACAGATGATGAGGAGATGGTGGCCGTTCCATCCGTCTTGATATTGAGGCTGTAGGTTTCGTTCCCGCCAACTATGAGGTCGTCGCTTGACGCGTTGGTTTGGGTGATTTGCAGTTTCCGAATAAAGGTAGCATTGCTCTTTTCGGATGGCTCAAAGTCGGAAAGTTCATGTCGCGGAACCAACTTCCACGGCACCAAGCCTTCCGAGAGAATGTTGCTGAGAGCTCGGCTAACAGCGCCCTTGACGACGTTGCGGGCAGACAGGTCAGTTTTGTCGACACTTGCATCGCTACCGTGGTTATAGATATAGCAGCTCTATATTGAAGTACACAAATTAGCCGCGAAAAAAAAAGGACATAAAACTATGAAGTGACTTACGTTGCCGTGTCTGTACTCGACGTGAATGTCAGGAGAGAGCCACACGACTTTGCTGCCTGTGGTCATCGACCTAGGAGCGGGCCAGAAGGCCAAGCCTGGGGACGCGCACAGTGCCCAGAGCAAGATGGCTGATAGCATGTTGTATGTGCTCGTTGACAGCATTAGCCGTTTTGCGCCAACATAGACTGCCGCTTGGTAAGGGCATGGGAGCACCTCTTATAAACTACGCTCCTAGTGAGACGAGGGACCTCCTTGCCGCAGAGAATTATACTGGCCAACGCGCTAATCATGTTGACGCCACTGAGTAGGTGGGTTTCTGCAGCACATGGTGCAGATTATCCATATATTACCCAACCGACTTATATTACGGGACTAGCGCTTGTACATAGTAGCTTCAAATGAGACTATCATTTTAGCAGAGGGGAGGGTGTTCGTGCCAAAAGTGCAGTCGGCAGTGGGCAAGGTGTGTGGAGATCGGCAGTACTGTCCCCGATCAGTTCAGCGAGGGTGTCTTAACATGGTCGGATGGTTGGAGGTAGACCAATGCTCGTGGCACATACAGCGATGTTTTAAGATAAAAATAGCTGAGACAGCCAAAATAAGCATACTATTCCTGAATTCTGTATTGATACTATGTAGAATTAAAAATACAATTGTATCGTTGCTTAGGAAGGCCTACTGCTCCGGTAAAAATGCTGTAGTAAGGATGGAGAACGGAGTACTGACTACGGACTACAGTGCTGGATGTTACGTACACGTGTGGGCTGCTAAGGCAAGCCCCATTTCGGGTGCTACCATCCAGTAATTACGGGGGGCCGCTAAAGGAGGCAGTTCATTTGGTCGTTTGTAATCTTGCCAGGCAGGAGTTACAATTCAAGCGACGGGCCTTTTCCTCTTCTTATATTCCTTGTCTCAGAAGTGCAGTTAACTTGGCCATAGTGTCGTTTTAGTTGCCAATTGGTCTCTCTCCAATGCCAAGCCGTCTTAACCCACTTTTTGTTGGATGCAATCGGCAGTCCGTCATGACTAGCACGGAAACTACAAGTATTGTCGTAGGTAGATGCTCACCGAGAGCGTTCAAGAACACGGCGAAGGCACTTTGAGTTAGACGTACTATGGTAGTAGCATAACGCGCTACCCGCGCCAGAAGCCTCACACGATGTAACGTAAACCTGCCATCTGCCTCTTTTTATCTAGCGAGCAAGTACAAGGTAAGCAAAACTCAACTGTCCCCTGTATACGCCGATATAGCTATTTTCCCGCTGCGCTAGCTCATCAACGATAGTCTTGGTCTCGTCATGATCTTTATTTTCTAGCACCCATTCTCGCGGACCAGATCTGTGCCGTGACTCAAACTCGTCCCAATCGCGCTGACTGGCTGTTGATAGATGCATGATATGCCACCCAGTCCCTTGGCAGAGTGATACAATGTCGGAAAGGTGAAGCACCTCTTCACCGAACATCTCACGCGCCTTTTCCGTCGGCTCCTTTTCCCAGCACATATCCCCCACCAGCACTCGGCCACTCGGGACAATTTTCGCAAGGCCCTCTAGCATACTCTTTGTACCACCGTATGCATGAGACGAACCGATGCAAATGGCTCGGTCTTGGACCACTGTCCAATTAACACCCGGTTCATTGATGAATGAGACTTCGACTTGGCGTTGCTGCGCAGATGAGCGAGCTCGGTTGATTAATTGAGCGTCTGTGTCTAACCCGGTTGATATGGTCCCGTAGGTCTCCGTTGCACGTAGAAGCAGTTCACCCCAACCACAGCCAATGTCAACGGTCGTAGTGGACGGCGACAGCTTGAGCAATCTGAGCAACGCACCAGCTTGGTCCTCCGACAGTGGACAGTTCCACACCAGATTTCCGTAGCGTACGTCTGCCGATAAATTTTGCATGATGTACGGAGTATCTGGCTAGTAAATGATATGGTTTGTGACAGTGTTTCAACACCTGGTTGATTGTATTTATACAGCCCCTTTCAGTGGCGGTCCCACTATGGCTGAGGGCGCAACGAGGTGAGTCACTGAATGGAACGAGGAGAAGAAATGGAAGCACCAGCTGAAAATATTGTGCGGTAGCAATAATTTTATTCAGCGGCGCAATAAGCTGATCCTCAAAAAAGTGGTTTTGCGTTTACCTTTGTACTGGGGTGTAGCAGGAACGACAATTGCGCATGGCTCTGCGACCACTCAGGGAATACAAACAAGGTATCCAAAGCCTCAGATTTGGTATTGCGCATAGTTGACCACTTTTTGGTTGATGGAAGACGCAGCGCCTGTGTCCTAAATCGCCCGTGATATGGGTGCTATCTGACTAATGGCCGCTCTTGAGTATTATAACCAATTTTTTTATTTTTAAATCACTTTTCCTTCTGTAACAATCCGTCGAATACTACCTCCGTCAGACAGAATAAACGCGCCTTGTCTTCCGTTACCTTATAGGCTAATGCTGGGCTGGATTGTTCGGACACTCGGAACCAATGCAGCAAGTGTACTGCTCCTTAGGACACCGCTGATTTAGATTGTTCGCTCTGTTATCTGCATCAAATGCGTAGGCACCTCCAGGAAAATGGCAAGGGCTGAAGAATTGAGCCGGGGTTGTGATGCCAGCCTTGCCGCGATTGGAGTTCTTGCAGGAACCATGTCCGTTGGGGCTCTGCAAACCATTAGCAAAAGAATATTTTCACATTTCCTAGCTTCAACATACGGGGCATTTATGTATCTGGTGGAGATTCTTATTACATCCCGTGAAGACCTGATTCTCGTTGCACCAGCACACGATTGGCACGGTAAACCCATCTCTTGACGAGCGTTAGCTGCACGGTCCATGCTTAAAACGTACCCTAACTTACACATAGCTAACATTGATGTCGCCTTGTGGGCGACCATTGCCTTGGTCCACGAAACTGCCTTCGATAAGGCTCTCGTCGCCAATAGGAACATGGCTATCAATTTGGTCAGTGAAATTCGACTGTGTCGAAAAAAACAGCTTACAAACGAGCATCATTGATGACGACTCTTCCGCTCCATCCGCTGCCAACTTTGAATATAGACTTTTGCCCATTTAACATGCGACCCGGCTCAGTATTGCCAGTTGGTGCTGGGGCTGTTCTGGCTCGGCCATGCGCGGTGCTGAGTTCACCCCCATTGGAGTTGACAACAGTAACTGCCATATACTGTGCTGTCAAATGAGATTCTTCCTTCACCATAACAGGCAATGCGGTAGCAATGTGTGATCCTGCATCAATGGCAGTATCTCTTGCAGGAGGCTCTCTTGTTGGGGTACGCATGTCGGTGGACTTTGCCGCTTCGGCAGCCGCAACAACCGGGGTGGTCAAAGATGCCTGGACCAGTTCCGCAGCATCATGCCTAAACTGCAGATTTTGAGCCGGCAGCAGAGGCTTGGCACATCCTGGCCCAGCTGCCAATATAGCAGCGACAACCTTTGCTTTGACAGCCATTGTTCGTCACTCGTAAATGGCAGCAAGGCGGGTGAGTGTGCAAGTGGTGGAACCAAGAAAGAAACCTGCCAGTTTCTCTACATATAGGATGTTCAAATTTTCGCGTAAGCTGTTTCAGAAGAAAAGATTTCGCCGTCATATACTTTGTGGTGGCTTGCATGCTCATGGCCACAGAACTTTGAGGGCGGGCCAACGCCATGGCTCAGACGGGCAGGTTATCTGCCAATGAGTAAAACACCTCGAAGAGCAATGGTAACGCGCGTTGGTTTCTAAGCAACGCTGAAGGCTACGTTTTCACCATCGAATATGTCTGGGATGGTCTCACAGCGGCGCTTGCCAAAGCAATACACAGTCGTCCAACGCCCTGGCGCATATCGAGCAAAATAGACACGATTATCTACGTAGTGCCATTCTCCGTCCCTTACGACGGCTAAAAATTGACGACCAGCGCAGACGTATTGGATGCCACTTAACACCAGTCGAAGCCCTAACGACTGCGGAATTCCACTTGGCCAGAGAGGCACAGCTGTCGCACACGGTGAAATAAAGTATGCGAGTTGTCGAAAAGTCAAATTTGCAAGTCTATAGAGAATAATACAGTGATTTCCGGCATAGATTCCGGCAGCATCTTTCAGATTACACTAGTCATATCCTGCGGCTAATCAGCCTCGTGCTGCAAGGCACGCCTGTAGCAGCGGGACGGACCACTATATCCTTCCAACTTTTTTACAGCAGCAGGTACGCGCCAGCAATAGCAAGGGCTGCGGCGTAAGCCGAGGCACCAAACTTGCTGGATGCACTGTCCTTGTCCTCCTTGCCATCCTTGCCAGTCGATGCCGGCTTGTCGGCGCTGTCAGTAGTGTCAACGCCAGCCTCCGCGCCGGAGCCGCCAGGGCGCGCGCCAGAACCACCGGAAGTCGACGACGCACTCGGGGCCATTCCAGTGCCGGAAGCAGACGGGGAGCTTGTTCCAGAAGGTACAGCCGATGACTCGGACTTGTCAGGGGTATCGAATGTTGTGGGGCAGGTCAGGTTGAACCGAGGAGTGGTGCTCAAGTCCTCGGTGATGGCAAACTTCACCTTGTTGTCGGGGTTGGAATCGCGCAGGGTGTACCAGAAGGTAGGGGTCTTGCCGAAGAGCTGACGGCAGCCAACCTCGTCCCAGTAGTATTTGGCATTCTCAACACTGGCAACCGCCTGGTCCCAGTCGGGTCCAACATAGGGCCAGCCGGTCTCAGTGACCCAGACAGGCTTGCCATTGGCAGCGCCAATGGTGGCCTCGTATGCGCGGTCGAAGAGGGTTCCGGCGTTCTTGATGTCGTTGCCCTTGCCGCTCTCGTAGAAGGGGTATTCGTCGACGCCAACCCAGTCGACAGCCTTGATCACCGACTGGATAGTGCTGTTTGTCCAGGCATCCCAGGTGTCGACATGGCCAACAGGGACGCTGGAGAGGGGGCCCGAGGAAAAGGCATCCTTGAAGTCCTTGATGAAGCCGACAATGGCCTCGGGGGAATTGCCCTCTCCAGCATCATTCTTGCGGCCAGTCACAGAATCACGGTAGAGGTCCTCGCTACCGATGGACATGCCAATAACGAGGTCTGTGAACTTGGAGCCATGCTTGTCTACGGCCTTCTTCAGAGCGCTGAGCTCCTTGTCGATGCTTTCCACGCCGGTCGCCCAGATGCCGAGAAGCATGTACGTTTCGGTCTCGATGGCGGCCTCGAAGGCCTCGATGGGATCGTCCTCGGCGTAGGCCTGGATGCAGGTGTAGAGACGGACAGCGTTGAACGTGCCGGGGGCGCCCTTGAGGCCCTGCGCAGTCTTGAACTCGGCCTCGAAGTCCTTCTTGAACTTGGCAGAGTGGTCCGCGAACTTGTTACCGGAGTTGAAGCCAAGATAGTTCTTATCAGCCGCCGCAGCGGTGGAAGCGAGGACGCCGGCGATGAGAGTAGACAGACGCATGTTGGCGGTTTTCGGGCGTCGGGAAGATTGTGATACAAAGTGTTTCTTCTAATGGCGCGCTTTGGAAATGCAAAAGAAAACAAGAAGGTGTGAGTGCTGTTGGAGCGGGAGCTTCGCGCAAACGGCGGCAGAAAGGAGCGTAGTTTTGTTCAATTAAAGGAGAGAATGAAGTGTCTATTAGAGGGAAATAAAGAAGAAGAATTGGTAGAAAGAAAGAAAGAAGGGCTAGTTTGTCACGAAGAAAGAAAGGAAAGAGGAAAAAGAAGTCGTCTTGGGCTTCGGTCAACACGGGCAATCAGAGACAAAACACGGGCATCTCAGCCACGTGACTATCCCTTTTCTCTGAAACAGGGGCGGCCATCGGCAGGGACCAAGATGCACTGCCCCTAGGGCTTGTCTACTTTAGGAATGGTGGTGAGCGGAAACCAAGGCAGCCAAGGGACTGCCGTGCCTATTCTTGGTGGATGCAAATTACAGTTGTGCGATCCCCCGTTATTATGGCTTTGGGTCAACAATTGGATGCGCGCGACAACATTACGGAGTACAGTGGCTCCGTTCTGTTTACCCGCACTCGTACGGTAATCGTACGGGTCCTACCGCTGCGCAATGGAGAAAGTTTTGATTTGTGCACCGGAATGTCCACCTGAATACGCGATGTCGATGTTCTTCTCAGGCACAGCAGGGTCAGAGCGCGCTGGCGAGATAGGTAGACGCGACGTTTTATAATCGACTGGCTTCCCACCACCGGCACATAGCCGCTAGGCATACTCGACTGCGCTGCCGTGAAACCCACTGTTAGCTCGCTGCGGCCTGCACGCGTTTTGTTCATTTTTACTCCGTACAAAATGGCAATGCGTTTGCCCATAAATCTCGTACTCGGGCGCTGAATGTTCCTCATATCATCCAACGCGTAGTTTTGCAGTCACAGTACCACTGATACTCGTATCTGCTTCTTGCTCGTAGTAAATCCATTATACTGCCAAGAGACTACACATATCGCCCGCTGAAAGGTCGTCTTGCACAACCAGAACCTGGGCATCGTACTGCCCCACAGCCTAGTCCAGCCACTGCACCACAAATGTTCAAGACAAGATTCCGTCCTATGAACAAAACGTTTGTTTTACCGTTCGTTTCTCCATATTGGTCTAGTATAGTACAAATGACATTCATCTATTCCCTTTCATAAATAAATATTCCAACTCTATGAGTAATTACAGCACACTTTATGCTGCCACTTTTCATCGCGGACACCAAAAGTCGAGTGGCGTCAAAACTTTTGCCATGCCAGGTGTGCATCGACCAATTGTCCATTCCTAACGTAACGGTCCTGATTCTGAGATGAATAAATGAAAGCCGCGTTGACATTGAATCATCTACTGTCGAAATCTATAGCCTTGCATCGCTGCTTCGCTTTAATTCAGGCGCTTATCTATCGCACATGAACAGAGGAAAGGCTCCTCTATCTCCGTCTTTATAGTTTCGCCACCCTTGTCGTCTTAGATTAGAGTTTGGCATCCTCAATTCTCTGTCCAATCTCATTGAACCGAATCTGCTTGCCGGAGACGAGCGCCTCTTGCAGGGCAGCACCAATCTCGACAGCCTTGACGGCGCCGGACAGTTTCAGCGGCAGGGCTTTGCTATCGAGGCACGACTCTGTGAACTCGTTGGCCTCTTGCACAAAGGCCATTTCGAAGCGGCCGTAGTAGTTGGGAGGCACTTCGCGGGTAATGCCGCCCGAGTGGTAGAGATTGACGAGGTTGGACTGCGGGTTGGTGTTGATGGAGACCTTGCCCTCGGTGCCAATAACCTCGGTGGTGTCTTCTTGACCATGCGCCATCATTCGCGAGCAGTAGTAGTGCGCAATCTTGCCTCCCCAGAACTCGACAACGCCGACGGCATTGTCAAAGTCGTTGTGCTTGGCGAGGGCAGGCTGCACAGCGCGGATGCCGTATGCCGTGATGGACTTGGGGATGACATCCTCGCCAAAGAACCACAGGGTAAGATCAATATCGTGGACTGACATATCAACGAAAACGCCGCCGGAAAGCGCTGCGTATTCGACAAAGAAGCCAGACGGGTCGTGCTTGTCGCACGTCTGGCTGCGCACAATGGAGGGGCGGCCAATCAAGCCCTGCTCCATCTTTTCGTAGGCGTCGCGGTATGAAGCGTCGAAGCGACGGGAGAAGCCACACATGACCTTGAGGTGCGGTCGCTTTCTGGCTTCGGCGAGGACTTGTCGGCACTGTAGGATTGGACGCAGGGGTTAGCGGCGGCCACAGCGATGGGTTACTAGCAAAGGTACGGAGTACTCACCACGTCGACACTTATGGACAGGGGCTTCTCGCAGAGGACATGCAGATCCTTCTCCATGGCCTGGATGGCCTCCTCGGCGTGGACAGTGGTAGCCGTGGCGATGACGACGGCCTCCAGGCCGGGCTGTGCAATCATGTCCTTGTAGCTACTGTACAACTTGACACCATGTGGTTCCAGGTTCAGCTTGGCCCAGGCCATTTCCTCGGGGTCCGGGGTAAAGGCGGCGACAAGCTCGGCACGCGGGGTGCGGTTCAGAAAGTTGAGGGCATGGCGTTTGCCCATGCGGCCGAGGCCGGCAGCGCCAATTTGAAGCTTCTTGGGTCCCATGGCGATGATGCACTTGAAATGGTTTGATGCGAGAGGAGTCTGTGCACTTTCGGTCTGTCAAGCGTCCAATTGGCCGTTGCTTGGCGCGCAGGAAGATGTAGCAAGGCAAAGATGGTGCGGAGAGGAGTAGCGGTCGACGTGGTGTTTGAAGTCGTGGGGCAGCGCACGTTTTTATTTGGGTAGGCCGGTACCTGGGTATGGCAGCCTAGGACAAGGTGGGAGGGAAGCCTTACTTCGAGACACGGCCTTTTATAAATAGTCCAGGCTCTAAGCCAGCTGCGTCCTCTGAATCATGTACTGGAGCCTTGTACCAATGGCGCTGCCTTGAAATGATCCGCCTGCCCCGTGGTTCGCGGGCTCTACGAGTATGCGACGCCTACGAAAGGGCTTGTAACAGTGCCACGGTGCGTGCCTGTTTGCGGGCGAGGTTACCGATCTTGGATGCAAAGTTGGGGTCAGATGTTGGGGGAACAAGTGTGGGGGGAGGGGGGCTGCGCGGGGCGGTGGAGGACCCGACCTGAGCTTCTCACCGCGCTGTGAAGCTTGAACCGTGACGGTTGAAGCTTGACGTGGATGCTGAGCATGAAGTCGGAATGGGAAGGATATTAACCCATATTTCTTTACTATTTGAATGATGAACCTCTCATTGTGTCCTGCGAGATGGAGCAGCCAGAAGTGACGGTTGGTATTGTTCTGCGACTGCCCGAGTTGATTCCTCAGCCTCATTGACTCTGTTGTCAGAACGCACACCGCAATAGACACGCAAGGATGGGGGCGATAAATCCCACAGTTCAACTCATTACTGCCGACAGCCACGGAATTATTGTATTTCATTTTTATTTTATTTTTCGGTTGCTGACCTTTCGCGTACGAGGACGAGTCGAGTACATACTATGTACTCCGTACATACAACCAGTCGGCCATGGCATCGCCTAAAACGGCAATGCTCGGCGACGGACCTGCCGGCCAAGCTTGCCAAATCCGAGCAAAGCGCTTCGGCCTTTGTCCCGCGCTGCCCGCATGGCACTGTGACAGACGTGTCCCCAAAAGCTAATCAATCCCAAATGTCCAAGACCAGGCGGGAACGTATGGCAGAGCAGTTGGAATACTTTATGCTGATAAAAAGAGCTTGCGCCCAATAGTGAGGATAAATATATTCTCCCCAGGAATATCCTGTGCCGGTCGCAACGGCGCCCTGAGCGGAGAAGAACCATGAGAACGAGGCTGTACGGGCGCACAGCCCATGGTCAGCCCCTACACGTTGGGCGCATTCTCCAAGGGGGCTCAAGCCAGAAATTGTGTAGTTTATGCCTGTGAATGTTTTCGCAATCTACATGTCCTATGCTGCAGTTGGAGGTCCCGCCGCTTGATTGGAAGAGCTTACGCGTCCATGGGAATGGCACGATGTCGTGTAGGTGATCATCCATGGACTCCCTGCCCCCTCACTGTTGACGATGAGAATCAAAGATCCCCAAGCCAACCTACCAATTACTAGGAAGCTGCTGACCTAGTAGTGAGTGGCATAATCTAAACACCCTTTTGCGTTCGCAGGAACACATTGGAAGGAAGCTTGACGCCGGCAAACTGCTCAGCAACATCATACTCAATCTCCGGCCCTTCCTGCTCAAATCCCATTTTCAGGTACACTCTTCTTCCCATTGTAGATGCTTCCAGGATGCACTCCAGATTCCCGCGCGACTTGGCTTCGTCCAGTCCCCATTGAACCAACTGCTTCGCAATGCCCTTGCCTTGGAAAGACGGGTCGACCGCACACAGATCCAGCACCATGGCGGATGGCACACTCGACAGAGCCTTTTCTTTGACGACCTGAACCCGGCGCGCGTGGAGTGACCTGCTCAGATCGCAGAAAAATTGCTGCGTGGCCTTGTCTCCGGGATACAGGTCCTCGAGGTTCATGGCCGTGCTGGGGTCCTCCGCTGGCTTATCCCCGCAGCCCTCGACCACAGAGGCCTGGAGCCAGATGGCCATGCCGACAATTTTGCGCGACGTTTCATCTTCACCCTCATTGATAGTCGCTTTGAGAAATATCGTATTCGGCCGTCCTTGGCGGTCGCGCGTCGCAGTCGTAAGCCGGGCGGCGAGGCGTGATGCACACAACTGCCGTCCCTCGGGTGTTTCCCAGCCTGGATTCGCTACCATCCAGATGGCATCTTGGGTCTGATCACCGAAAGCACGGCAGATGGAGTCAAAGCCACTGACAATATCGTCCACGCTCTCGACTACTTCTATTCGCAGGCTGTCTGCGTTATTAGTGACAGGGGCCATCATCAACCTGTTCGGGTCGGCAATGCTGGTCTGGCAAAGAGTCTTTGCTGGGTCAAGCTTCTCGTAATTACGGGCCAATACCACAGAGGAGCCCAGGTGGTCTTCATAGTGGCTCTTTGGTGTGGAGCAGAAGCGCTCCGCAGGGGCTAAAAGCACAGCCGCCCGAGAAGCCCAGTTCAAAGATCAAGAGCATGTTGGCGGCCAAAACTCGCAAGATTGAGAGAGCTGCTTGCAAATACTGGGGATAGAAGGAAAAAGAAAAGTAGGGCCTATGCTTGTTCGTTCTCAACACTCGGTAGAGAAGTCTTGACAAGTGAATCGCATTGGACCAGGCTTCTTGATGAGCACGCTATACGGTGTACTAAGAGTGCACTAAGCTGCGATGCACTGCACCTAGGCGCCCCTGTAGCCTGGCGCAGTTGTGGGCGTCGTCAGCATCGTGTGGGCCGCCCCTCGGCTCAAGCCGGGCTGTGTGAATATCCTCATTACAACGGTGAGGCCACACGGCAAACCACCGTGCGCTGGCGTAGTGAAAAGTTTAGAAGGCAACCTTGTTGGATACTACGTAAAGATGTACCGAGCGCATAATACCAAAGAGGAAGGTGTTTATCTTCCTTCACTTATAAAAGCCAACTCTTCAGACACGATGAATGCCTCGCTTGCTGCCGTAAACATTCACGCAAGCCTCTTTCACGATGCAGATGCAGCTCATGAAAACCGCCCTCGTGGCGTTAAGTACGTATTATCGTCACGTTTGTACTCCCTTTAGACGATGAAACCCCGCTGACACGGGGCGACAACTCTTAGCTTTCTCGCATGTTGGTCACGCACTGCGAGCCACCATTCTTGCAGACACAAACCGGGACGGCAAAGTAGATGTGACCGGTGATACTGATGCCGAGGGTAAAAATGTCTGGACACCAGCTCGGGGTGCCATCTTCATGGCCAATATTGGCGATACGGACCGTCGCTGCTCCTTGCAAATCACAGACAAGACGCCGGACAACGCCTTGGAAAACTGCCACGATGCCTCGGACAATACACTGAGAAATTCTCGCTACCTCGCACCCTTGAGGACTCTGCCGGTGCAGCAGTTGTCGGATGCAGCAAACGGCTCCCTCTTGGTTTCCCCGGAACAGGCTTCGCCCAAAGTTCGTCTCTTTCACAAGATTGGTAACAGCTGGGCGTACGTTGGCTCGAATTACACCTTCACGGCAGAAGATTTGCGAAATGGCCTCGAAATTGGTATCGATGGCCGTGATGTGCGCCGGCCAAAGGGCTGGGATGGAAAAGCAACAGTCACATTTGTCGTAAACGACGGCTCCGAATCCGCCAAAGACAGTGTCACCTTGCGCGTTGCCCCAGTATTGACCCATCACCATCTCCAGGATGCCGAACAGCTTCTTGCTGTTGCGGGCTCAGGGGACCCCGTTCAAAGCAAGTTTGTGACGGACCTCGGGGATGCCGCAGCAAAAGCCGGAGTGAAAAAGCCTATTATCGAGCTTGATGCTGGAGGTGATATTTGGGCGCAGGATTTCTTCGAGCCCGGCTACACGAGCATGCCAGGTCCCGGTGGGCCTGTTGTACTTCACATCATGATCAGGTCATGCCAAAATGAGCGTTCTTCTGGACGGCTTGTGTTTACTCAACTTCGCTCGGCCACAGTTGGCGCCGTTCAGTGGCTCGCTCCTGGCGCATCGCAGGACTCGACAGGAAACCTGGACACAATCCCACCGTACAGTCACAACGGAAAGCACTATCCAGCCGGCCGAGCATACATGGGAATCCAGGATCCTCAGCCGCCGTACATGCTAGAGTTTCTGGATGCGCAAGAAGCGCAGAGTCCTGTGCGCCTGGACACAAGCTGGCTCTACGTCGGACATGTCGACGAGTTTATGCATTTTCTCCCCGTAAACACTTCTCGCGGCTGGGCTCTCGTCGTTGACGACCCGCTTGCGGCCGTCGACATGTTTAAAAAGATTGAAAAGAATGGACATGGAAACGTCCCATTTTTGTCCCGACCGGTATTGCCGACAGATCCTCCTGCTGGCCGCTTGCCGAACCAGACAGTCAGTCAAGTCCTTGCCATGGTCAATCTCACCGGCGTCAACCAGATGTGCGCTGATCGCATCGAGGCGAATATCAAAATTATTAAACAGGAGACCGGACTTCAAGACGATGAGATTTTCCGCGTACCTGGACTTTACTACGACACTGACCTCCCCGTGTCTGAGCCGAAGGCCCTCTCAAATGCTAGGCCCGGCGCTGCGCCGGGTGCTGCGCTATTCAGGGCGGGTGCTGCCAGAGCGGGCTCGCCTCTCAATATTATTGACGCTGTAAACTCTGCGCAAGGCATATCACGTCGCGCTCCAGATGTAGCAGAAGTACTGTCGGTTTTCAACCCGGCAGTGATCAATGGCGTTGTTGTTAACAAAGATCATTACATCGCGCCGAACCCGTGGGGCCCTGTTGTGGACGGCAAAGATCAATTGGCGACTGAAGCTACTGCGATTTACGGCAAGCTCGAGAAAACAGTGCACTATATTGACGATTGGTACTCGCACCATATCGGGCAAGGTGAGGTCCATTGCGGAAGTAACACAATCCGCACGGCCAATGAGCCTTGGTGGTAAAGATCCAGTCGGGTGAGACGCAATGGACAGATGTGTATAGCTTCTTTGGATGGCAACTATGCCGGACAGAATTCAAGATACAGACAACAGAACGGCCATTCGTCTCATATACTGTACAAATGATGCCAAGAAGAATGGCCATTACTTGCATCTAGAGCACACTACAGTTAGAATATATTTACAGCTTCCTGAGATGTTCCAAGACTACACGACCCCGCCTGGGTAGAGTGAATTTGCGGATTTGGCTCCGGTCAGCTGACCAGAGTGTCGCGACTTATGCGTGGATGCCTAGGTGAGCCACTTTAAAGCATCTCGCAACCCTAGCAACACTGCATCTTAGAAGCATCCCTAATCAAATTGCAACGCAAACGAGTACAAATAATTATAAAGAGAAGGACCCGCCGGTACAGGAGAAGGAAGACTAAGAGACGGTTGAGCCCCCTCGGAGGCGGCCAAGGATCCTACTTTATAGAAGTAGCAGATAGCCTCTAAATCATTTATATTCTGTATAGACTTAAGCATACTAGACATACTATAAAGCAGTAGGAGATAGGAGAAAATTATTGTGCTCTGCGTGATATGCCCCGCCCCCCAGTTTTTTAACAATTTTACTTCTCAATATACATTAAATTATTAGGCTATATACATTGCCTGATAAAACATACGACCGCGACGTTCCCACGGCATATTATTAAGAGCATAATGTACTAAAAATGGTTTGCACCGGGGGACTAAAGTATAATCCCCAAGTATACTGTAAGGTTCATCTGAACCAAAACAAAGGTGTAGGTTGTAAAGAAGAGAAGATACCACAATTCGCATACGCGAGATGGACAACGCTAGACGGAAAAGGCAAAGGAGCAGATTGTGCTCATCTCGTCTCAAGAAGTGGTCGGGAATACGGGTTGAAGGGCCAAAATACTCAGGAGAAAGCAAGGGTACGACTTCTCGGCGTTATAGCTTGTTTCTACTGGTACAGTTCTCTAAAGAAGCTATCCCCGCATGTGTCTTGTTGGTACGGCTCTCTTTTTGATGGCCAACTCTCTCTACACGACGGGCTGCATAACGTCTATTTGTCCTCAAAGAGAGCACACGCCTTTTCGAATCTCTTGCATCACGTCTATGTCTGCCTTGATGCTTTTGATATCCTTTAAATCGCCATCTTTTATGCTGCGTCTCTTTCCAGCTGCGTTAGCCAATTTAGTATTGCTGACACCTCCTCGACCAACAAGGTATCCAAAAATGGCGCCAAATGCATCATTTGGGTTCTCAACGACGCCATAGACTGTCAGAGCTATATCACCAACTTCTCCAATCAGGCGAATCAGGCTTCTTGCAGCTGTTAGACCCGCAGCTGCGGCCTCGCCGACAAATGGAATGAAGAACAGAATCCCCATGATCATGTTAAGAATAAACTCTTCGCGTTCGCGTTTCTCAATTTCGTCGGCCTTGTCTGAAATTTCTTGCATATTTTCCACGGCAGTACGCAAGGCGAGCGCAGGAAGCGACATAGCATCTACCGCGTCAGACCAGGGCAGGACATCGTCGTAGTCAGTAAAGTCCCTGATAATCTTGAGATTGTCCACGATGTCGGCTGCCTTCTCATGAGAATCGCCAACGAGTGTCTTGGGGTTATAAACCTCGACCTTCTTGGGATCGCCGTTGGGGTAGTTGTACCACCAGTCATCCTGTTCGTCTTGGCATTGCTCGATGTCCTTGCCAGCGTACTGACATCCGTTAGCAGTTCTCATATGTCTTCTGCCCCAGCTAACCCATGTTTCTTGGACGCCGTATTCCTCTCCAATAGCTTCCCAAAAGCCATCTTCGTCTTTAAGCGAATATGTTATGTTGGGGACATTTATGCTGCTAATCATATCGACCTCGTGCTCGATATGTGGGCACTTGACACTCTCCACATGATATTTACTGCTCACACATCCCTGCTTGCTGCTACAGGGGTGATCTGTAGTTCCGCAGAAATACAAACAGTCCTTGCAGCATTGCAAGGGGAAAGTTTCTTTACACTCAAAGTACTTGTCCACCTTGTCGCTAGCCATAAAAGCATTGACCTGGTCTGGGACCTGCTGTTTGACGTACTTCTCGTAGATTTCGAACTTTTTGTCATATCCACCGTCTACTAGATCGTCGTACTTTTTCAAGGCGTCTTCGGCTATGGCGACTTCGACTTCGGCGACATATTTTTCCGCACAATGAGCTGCCATAGAGTCTTTGGAATCTTTGAGTGATTGGATAGAAGTATACCAGCCACCACACTCGGAAAAGTAGTCAGGGTCAATTCTCCGCTCGCCCTCCTCGAGGCCGCTCCCACTGATAAAACAGGTTAGTATCAACAAGACGAAAACTGTAACGAGCTGCAGTATACGTTAGACTTACTCTCGGAATCTCTGTAGATCAACAGCCCAGTCTGTTGTTCCGGCAAAGTTGTAGCTGTCATAGACTTTGGAACGCATTTCTTTTGTGTCGTCATCCATGTATGCCACCCATTCGGTGTCGTTAAACACCATAATATTAGAACCAACATCCTGCCATTGTTTGTTGACACGGCCACCCGCAATGATTTCGGCAATCTCGGCGTTGGAAATATAGCCCCCGGTCTGAGTGCACCGACCCTTGTAGGCGTTGGAGACACGTGGGCTTCCTGTAAACTTGCACCCTGGGCCAGTACATCCAGCAGTTTCCATCTTGAAAGAACGTCCATAGCTAGCAACACCAACCACCACCTTGTTTGAGGCGGCTCCGGCTTTGGTGATCATGGCTAAGGCATTCATCGTCTCAGTATCATTGACGTGGGATCGCAAACAGTTCCCCGTAGGACATCCAGGCGAAGTCCACTTGTTATTGTAGTCCCACTGGCCGTGAAGATCATAAGTCATGTAAACGATATAGTCACATAAATTACTTAGTGCCTGAATAGGGTAGGCTCTGAGGTACCAATATGATGCTGGAGCTGCAAAAGATACCGTCTTAGAGCTGTCCAGGTCCATTCTGAGGAAGAACAAGAACGTGTAATAGTTAATACCATTTTTAGGGTCGTCTGCGGGAATGTCAGGAATATCAGGTGCCTAGGATTAGTAAATTAGTTTCATTATCCATAGATTCGATTCCGACTTGGCTATATACTTACTCCTGGATATTCCCAGTCAATATCCACACCGTCAAGGTCGTGCTCATTCACGAAGTCAACCACATTCTTTTTAAAGATGTCCCGATTGCTTGCTTGAACAGCCTCGCGCAGGATATTAAACGTACCAGGCAGGGTACTAAAGTCCCAGCCTCCAAATGAGATAATTCTCTTAACGCTTGTCATCTTTTTAAACATTTCGAACTGTTCTTGTACTTTGCTGACATCTACTTTAAAGTCTCTTGTAACTTCAGCAAATGCAAAGTGTACATGTGTGTACTCGTCAGTGTCAATCATATCGATGTCCATAGTGAGGCACTCTCTCTTTGAGTTCCAAGCTTCGAAGTAGGCAATCTTGATCTTCTTCTCTGGTGGAGAGGCTTTAATAATCTCTATACCGCAGCTACTGACGCCTAAAGCCGCGTAAGCATGTCAGTCTCCATAACGCAGCCGTTTCTGATAAGTACCAAACACTTACATCCATTCTGTAAACCAGAAGTACCTGGGGCACCAGTTGCAGACTCTTTTTCTAGGCAAAAGTCGTCTGTCAAACCGCATTGTCCCCAGACATTGCAGCAAGCTTTGAGGGGGCAAGGATTGAGGTCGGCCAAGGCTCTACCGTCGATGCGCTTCGTGCCAGGGACAGTTGGTCCACAGACAGCATTGGATACTTCTGCAGGCATGGGTGGAAACCCCTCGCTAAGACAGAGCTTATAGTTCTCGTATAAAATCTTGCAGCCATTCCATCCCCAAGTGTTCTTGTTGAAATTTTCGATGTCCTCGACGGTAAGATCATGTGCTGCCGCAATAGAGAAGCAGCCGTCATCTTTGGCCACAGTATACACCGCGCAAGAGCCATCTGCACCTATCTCGGGCCTATTGGGCAGCCTTCCTTCCGAGCAGCAGACAAGTTGCCCTGGTTGCAAAGTCAAGCAAAGGTTATCTCTGGTGTTGATCTTTAAGAAGTCATTAAAGGCAATGCCACATTTGGAGGCCATAGAGTTGCAACTGTCCCCACCCTTGACTTCTTTTGTTTGGCAAGAGCCATCGCCGTTCGCTGGTGGGATACCAGATGGGAGTGAGCCAGATGAGCAGCACACCTTCTCGCCAGGGACAAGCGTGCTGCAAAAGTTGTTGCGGCTGTTGTATTGCAGTAGCTGATCTTGGTCGATGCCACAGCGCTTGGCAACAGCCCAACAACCATCACCACTTTCTACTTTAGTAGTTCTGCACTCTCCCCTAGCGCTTAGGTTAGACATCGAAATTGATTCTACACTCTGGTCGCGGGTGGCATTCGAAGGTATGGAAGTCATGGTGCTGTTAGAGGAAACGGTAGGTGGGACTCGAACGGTGGTGTTCATCCACGTGTTGCCGTTTTGGCCAACGTCACAGCGGCCGCCGGCCCAGTTCCTAACAGTATCTCTCGCGACAGCAAAATTGGCGGCTCCTGTGATAACCACACCAAGAGTGTAGTCAGCACCAAGACCTTCCTTAGGGCAAATCTGAAGGCTTGTAGACTTGGAGATGCCCTTTTCCTCGACAAAGCTGAGCAGTTTATCCAGCACCTTTGCCGTCAACCCATGTTGATGAACTTCTGCACCGGCATACACGCCAATCACTGCAGACTGGCTGTAGCCAAATACCATGGCGCTGTCTGAGCATGAAGGCTTTTGGGTGGCGAAAAAGCGCTTGACCTGATGGGTAGCCGACAGCACATGCTCTGTGGCAAATGACACTCCTTGAACGCCGCCCACAGGGAGTCCTGCAGACATGCGGACGGACGCTGTTGTCATCTCGTAGTTAGGTGTTGGGCAAAACGCCGCCTTGTTGTCGGACGCTTCGTAAGCCATCTGGACATCAGAGTCATAGTCAGCGCTGCACGCCCTTACTGCCGCTAAGCTGCTGCTTTGGACAGAAAAACTGAGTAGCATGGTCTCGTTGCAAACTGAGAGGCTGGCAGCGTCCGGCATCAACGCCCAATCTCCACGGTCATTCCTATTGGTCAATTCACTGCATTGAAAGGGGCATTTCTTGACATTGCTAGACGAAGCCCGTTGTGCAGTCTCTAGCCATTCTTTCAAGTCAATGTCACCCTCGGTATCTATAGATCCGAGGGAATCGGCGTTGATTTCGGCCTCTCGCAACGAATGGCCGACAGCAGAACGGCGTGATTGAAGATTCTGAGTCGATTCAACTGCTTGGGCAAGTATAATCGTGCCTGGCACAAGGAAGCAATAGAGAAATGCCCTCATTTTGAGTCATGAAAATTAGAGCTCGGCTGTTCTGGGCAAAGAGTTCACACAGAAAGCAATATGAGTTTAGAGGCTTTTGGATAAAGTGGGAGGAGCAAAGAATGACATCGACGGAGGCCTCGCGACCCTGCGCTGCACACGCCGTTCATCAAAGGTATAGTATATTTTGCCAACAATGCCACCCTAGCCGGCAAAAGGTCCACTATACCGTCGTTTCCGTCACATGTGCCGCCATGGGCCTGTTCAACTTGTATCTCCAGGTATCTCTTGTGTCTCCGTGGTGGGTACGGATGGAGACCATCTGCACAAGCATAAGGGTCTTTTGTTCTGCCTCATATGCTAGCACTTGTTCTTCCAAAATTGAGAAACTACAAGCCGCCACTATTTGACAAGCCTGTGCCTCAGACGGAAGGAGGCCGCTGATGTGCGGCTTCGATTGTGCCGTTCCTCATCTGTTGTGCCCCTGGGCAACGACTCTCCGTCTCCACCCGTTAGGGACTACGATACATTTACTGGTGCCCTGTAGGCCCTGCTTCACGGCCTTGCAACAAGCCATATTAGGCCGAGTAGACTTTGTAGCAGAATTTTGCTCCTTTTGCGCCTTAGATGACCCACCTGTATACCAGCATCTTTGAGGAAGTCGCTCAGACGGTTGACACGAGCAACTGAGCTGGACCTTTATTAGAGTTTTTTCGTATCGCATCTAAGCATCTTCTCTCATGATGCAGCTTCGCCTCTTTTTACTCACCTTGGCGTTTCTGGCTGGCACTGCGCTTGGAGGAGGTTACCAAGGATGCCTTGAGCGTGTGCTTGTGTTCCAAGCTTACGAAATTGATGCTCTGAACAACCCCGAGGACCAGTCCGTCGGCTTCAAGTGTGATCTTTTTAACGACCAAGTTAAAATATGTACGGGAAGCTGGATACCTTGCAGAGGCACCCGTGAAAATCAGCGTTGCACCCTATACGAGTTTCTCAAGCACATGGGGAGGCTTCCGAACGAAAGGAGCTGGGCAGTGTACCAGTCAGGATCTACTACTCGACTGGACACGGATAAGACAGCCAAGCGGTGCTATGACATCTACAGGACCAAGAACGGCGGCAAGCCTATCCGCAATTTTCCTCCGTACCAGGTGATGAAGGACACGCGCCACGAATTCAATGAGTACATTACAAAGGTCGCGGACATGGTCGACAAAACGGCCAGAGCGCACAAGAACAGCGGCAACCAGGAACTGTGGGATGACTATGATGCTTCCAGGGATCGCATCAGGACAGTCCGTGTTGGAGACCACGGCGCAGAGCTCATCAAGGCGGCGCAAAGCAAGCTTGGGGGCAAGATGGAAATCAAGACAATGAACCTAGGGCCGCATCCCACGGAGCCTGGCAAGTCTCTGGAAACATTGGACTGGAAGGAGACTGCCAAAGCCGCTAAGGAAAGCGGTGTACCGAACTACAAGAAGGAGCTCAGGGACTTTTACAAAGAGTTTTACGAATCCAATACCAAGGACTCTAAGATTGCAAAGGACCACCGTGCAGTCAATAGGACCTACAAGAAGAGCGTAGACCGGGCACGCCAGTGCAGATAGACTTACACTGTTCGACGAGGCTCTGTTAGAGTAGGGTATGTTAGATGAGCTGGGTAGTTTATTATTGTATTTTGTCAACGATTTACTCTATTAGAGTATAGCAGAGTTCTTTTTAAAGGAGGTTTCGATACTGTGACTTCGACTATCCAGCGTTGCTCCGTCTCACTTCTCTCTACTTAGTTGTACGATATGCAAAATATAGCCCCAAGGGGCGGTACCATCTCTCTCTATTATACATCCGGTCTTCCGCCAAATTATTAGGGACAGCCACGCCAGCTTCTCGGCCCTCTGCGTACCGGTCCTCACTGTCCATATCCATCCACTCCTGCACTTGTGGAAAGGTCATCATCCTCGCCCTTTCGGCGTCAATAATGTACAGCTCTTCTGGGACACAGGCCCAAAAGTGCTCATTATAAGCGTCCTCCCAGCACTCCCACCCGTCTTGGGCAAATATGAAATACTGTATTACATTGCTAAATACGCTGAGGTGCCTTGCCGTAAAGTGATACCAGCTTTCCTCGGCATTGCTTGCCTTAAGCTGGAGCCGGCGAACCTGCTGCGCGCACTTGCCAAACAGTTCAAAGGGCCAGTCGCCAATGTCGACCACGTCAGTGTCAAAATTGACCCACACGTAGGTAGGCTCCGTGTCTTCTCGAGCAAAGAGCTTCTGATAAAATCCGAGGTACTGCTCGCGGCTTTCTCGGCATATGTGCAGGACCCTGGGAACTGGCGTGGGGGAGATGAGGTGGCGCCGGACAACACCATTCTTGCTATTGGGTTCTGTTTTGACCTGAATTTGGACCGTACGGGGCCGAACGGTCAACGCCCAAACCTCGCGGCGAATCTCAGGGGGCAGGTCGAAGAAGTTGGCCATGGCGTCTGGTCTTGTCCGGTGGCCTGTTAGGATTTGTCGGTTAACCTAAGGCGCTTGTTCGCCGCTTTGCAGGATTGAGAGTCCCGGAGCTTGGTGTCGGCGTTCAGGCCTGGTTGATGCGAGGAGGCGGGCTGTTAAATGCGTCACCAGGCTTGTGGCTCGACTTCAGCTCCCGGGTCCTTGTTCCTTAGTAGCACGGACACAGTTGCCACTGACTTCGGCCAAAACTTGCGAGAAAGGCAAAATGACGGTGCAGAGATCTAGTCACGGGATAAACCGGTGTGGTGTGTGGCAGGGGAACAAGGGTTTGAGAGTGTCGCCGGCTTGCACCTCTGTCACGTTGTTGACGTTCCTGCTCGTGCGTTACGGGTGCGGCCGCGGGGCACTCCGTCCCTGGCTCCAGCCCTTGTCTTCAGTGGCGTACCGTAGGCTGCCTCTCGCCTAAATAGGAAATCCAAGCGCTATATATCCCCTTGTACCTCAAACGGCCGCTGCGCGGGGCCAACGACGTGAACGAATCCGCCAATCGACAAATATACGCTAAGACCGGCTCATGTCGGGACATGAATAACTGCGAAAACTCTTTCCCCCTTACTCCGCGCCATGTGGCGCTACATACTTTGCTGCCACTTCGTAGTCGGCTAATTTTGCGACTTGGATATGCCACACTTCGAATTACACGGTGCAGCCTACCCGCGTCCCTCCTAGTATTCGCAGGGCGACCCCTCTCTCACGATTAGCCTTGACAGCCATCCGCCGCTTTTCTGGGAAGAATCTTGCCTTCCCAGATCATACTGTCTATTTTATTTCACATAAGGAGAGTGAAGTAAAGACACAGTCTATTTATTCGTCACTTATCATGAAATCTGCTCTTCTACTCGCCCTGGTCGCTGGGGTGTGGGCGTCTCGCCATCCCGGATTCAACCATGATCCGGAGACGATCAAGTCCTGCGTCGAGTGGGTGGACAACGACGGCAGCAAATCTTGCAAGGAAATCAGAGACTACTTTGGAATCTCGCCAGAGCAGTTCAAGAAATGGAACCCATCCATCAGTCTTGACTGCGAGCCATGGCACGACTTCGTCTCATACTGCGTCAACACGCAGAAGAGAGTAGACGACTACTCCAAGTCCCATTCCACCAGCACTCCCACCCCCACCACAAGCATGATAACGGCATCGACCACCTCTCTTGGGCCATCGCCTACGGCATGGGAGGAGCTCGGCTGCTACGTTGACAGTCCCGACAGGCACATTCTGGAGAAGCTCGTCAGCGACGTGGGCGACAACGCAGGTCTCACCATCCCTAAGTGTCAGGACGCGTGCTACCGCGCTGGGTGTCGTTTTGCAGGTGTGCAGAGCGGCAACCAGTGCTGGTGCAGCTCGTACGTCGGCGGCGAGTTTGCCAAGGACGACTCGGAATGCGACAAGCCTTGCGCTGGCGATGACAAGACTATATGTGGCGGAAAGAATCGGCTCATCATCTTCAAGGCGGATGAGCCGCAGCACAAAGTTGTCACCACAACTACTGTCGACAAGCTCTTCGGTACTGGTTCGCCGGCAGGGTCAACATCAAGCTCTGGAGCGATGAAGAATGCGAAACTCTTCTAAGGTAGGCTTTGTGTCACGGCTAACTTTGTAGCCGGGAGTTTCGTCATGGCGGTCATCACGCTGAATTGCGCAATTTAAATCAGACGTTTCGATTTAACCGCTGCTTACACCTCATCTGCACTCAGAGACTTCAAACATGCATATGAAGCTGAGGTACTAAGGGTGGCCCGAAGCGAGAAAACGCTAGACATCTTACAGAAGATGTTAGTGTAGCGTGCGCAGATGCATAATAAACAAGGGGAGGAACAGGGGAGGAACGAGGGAAGGGATTCTTTTTCTATGCGATAGATGCTGGATAGATAGCGAACGACAGAAGAATACTGAACAAGGGATTGCACTCGCCACCTAGGCTAGATCAGTTATCGCTTTAGGATTAATTAAGTTCTAATAAAGATTACTCAAGTCTACCAAATACTGCCTAAAGATCTTTACAGTAGGTCGTGCCAGTTTCAGAGTTAGACCTTACTAACAAACTGCAAAGCCATTCTCACTTAACAATAGAAGAGCCTAGCCTACTATAATAATAGTAGACAGTATTAGTAAATAGCTCCTCTTATAATAATATAATTCTTTATAAGGTATTGTAATTAGTCTTTAGTATAATTAAAAAAAATAAAAGATATCTGAACCTGTCTTAAAATGCAATATAATGCTTTAAAAGAGATTAATATTTCTTTGCAAAAAGTTAAATATTATGCCCTGGCCTAGACCTTTTTAAATATTTTTAGTGTTATGAAACTAGCCTTTGGTCACATATTAAGCTAGCAAATTATGCTCTGAAAAATAGGCATATGACCTCGATATTTCTAAGTTGCCTGTTTCTAGCCTCAATGCGGTTGAGTCTTCTTCAAGTTAGACTGCCGTTCGTATTTTGACTGCTTGCGTTTGCTGTAGTGTATTCTGCAATGATGCCTGGCTCAGGGAGTAAGGGTAGGTCGCGCGATTGGCCCAGCGCCGGAGCAAAATCCGCAAACTCACTGGAACCCCTCCACACCCCCTCCAAGCCCCTCTACGCATCTGGCTAAACCTTACGATCGCGGGGTTTAAGTGAGTTTGCGGATTTTGCTCCGGCGCTGGGCCAATCGCGCGACTTTGGGTGAGCTGGGTGAGCCCCGCTGGTGTGCGTCGCGCGACCCACCCTTTCTGCTCAAGCCAGGCATCTGTGCAGGATACACGACGACAGACTCGAACAGTCGCAACGCGAACGGCAGCCTTCCTTGAAGGAGAAGACTCAACCACGTCGAGGCGGGAAACAGACAACTCAGCAATATCGAGGGCACGCGCCAGTTTTTCAGAGCATGACTTGCCAGGAGCTTAAGGTGCTACCAAATGCTGGTTCCATGACGCTGACAGCAGGTACAAAGGTCGAGGTCTGGACATGACACGCAACTTTTGGCAAAGAGACCTTTGTCATTTTGGAGGCATCCTGCTACGATACGCTTCTCAGGCGAAACCTGCTGATACTGTCCCAGAGACGACGAAAGACTGATGCGGACGGTCGAAAATCGGCGAAAATTTTGTTGACTGGCAACGAAAGTTACTCGCCCAAAGATCCCCGATGGCAGTCAGACTTGCAACGAGCCAAGGACTACAGACCTCCCAGAGCGTCTGTTTCGGAGACTGCGGCCCTTTGGCTTGATACGCCTAGCGCTCCTCTGCCCGACCGTCAAGGGTGCTTGCCATACGTCTTTCCCTTGCCTCCGATTCTCTTCACAACCTGACGAAAGTGAAGCATAGTATGTTTGCCAGACAGACCGGCGCAGTTTCGGCCATCGGCCATTAAAGGCAGGGTAAAGATAGTAGGAAAACGGGCAAGCCACCAAAAGCCACGGTCACGCGCTTAGATTGGCCACCTAACCGACTGCGGTGAACCAGATAGGTACTTAACTGCCTATGTGGCCATTTGAGTTAAGTGCCGTTCGCCTGCCTACCGTCTAGACTCCTGCGATGGGCCAGAAGTTTCCATGCAATACCGCAACAATGCCAGCATCCTCTACCAGGCTTACGCATGCGGCTTCACCAACAATGGAAGGCCGTGACTCAGATGTTCCGCCGCTGTCCGTGAGTGCTACACCGCTGAATGACCGAAGCCCAGTGTTTGACCAGTAGCCGAACTCTGTTAGGGGCTTTAGTAAAAGTGGACTTTTCTTCCTATAATGTGTGGTTTGATGCCGACATTGATCGGGGACTTGCCCCAGCTCGCCGCTTCCACATGGTTTGCACCCTGGCAAAGGTCTACTTACCTATATGAGGCAAGAGTCAGCGACGTGATCTCACAATAGTACGTGTATTGGGGTTGTTTCCTGACGCATTCGTAAATGTTAAGCCCCATGATAAGTCCAACAAAACTTGAACACAGTGGCATTTGGACCCGTCCAGTACACTCTTCCTTGCCTGGAACCAGAGGTGCTATTGAGTCCAAACCATTCAAATGCTTCTTCATCTAATTGAACAGTTTCAGCGAGGCTTTCTGTCGGCCCAGATACAGACAGTCTGCTACCTTCTTGCAGTGCTGGCATTACTAGCAGCCTTTGGATCCGTCGCCGTTCTTCGAAGTGGCAATAGCTATACGACACAACGGAAACTGAGCAACCTGCATCGCATAGGCCTTTCTAGCAGCAATATAGATGACCAGTACGACGCCAAGTACTCTTTTCCAGACGGGACAGCTCACAATTCCCTTGTCCATATTAAGGCAATTTTCATCCATCCTGTCGAGTCTTGCGCGCCAATTGAGGTACGCAGCGCTGTGCTTACCAAGGCCGACCTCCTATATGATAGAGCCTTCTCCTTTGCAACAGACGCCACTCTGCAATCTGTCGATAAAGGCCCTGTGTTGCAATTCATCAGTCAGCGTACAAAGCCGAAAATGTCCATTATCAAGACAGAACTCTGGCTTCCTCGTCCGCGAAGCGAGAAAACGGATCCACTGGTTGAAACTGCAGGGTGCTTGGTGTTGTCTTTCCCAGACCCCGATCCGCCGAGCCTAATCCAACGCTTACAGATACTCATTGAGCTGGGTACTTTAAAGGCCAAACCGCAATTTTTCTTCATCGTCCCCCTACTACCGACACCTCATCTGGTAGAGAAGTTTGTACTAAAGATGAAAATATTTTCTGTCCATTCTCGTGAGGCTCGTGGCATTGATATGGGCTGTATTCTATCCATCCCCGCGGCTCTCCCAAAGATTAAGAGGTTTCTGGGATATTCTGAGCGCCGAACTCTAACCTTGTTCCGATGTACACCAGAGACTCTGACACGAACTGAGAAGAACTTGGCGCTCTTGAGAACATTGGCTCGCCAACGGTACACGGCTATACAGACCAGCAGCCTGTTAACATAAACAGCCTTTCCTCCATCCAGGAATTATCAGACCTTCTTCCGGAGGAGAATCGCCCATTTAACGCCCTTCGCTTCCGCGCAAACCTCTGGGTCACTGGAGCACCGGCGTATGACGAGGAGTTTTGGAAGAGATGCCGTATTCCCCCACAAAAGTAAGTGCAATATGACACGAGAATCTACCCGTCACATTATCTATTGTTTGCCGCACATCGCGCTGCACTATGACGAATGTTGACCCAGAGAAGGGCGAGTGTACGGAGCAGCGGCCGCAGAAACGGCAAGAAGAGAGGAAAGCCTCAGCCCACGACGACGTTGGTCGAGAAGCATACAGTGGAGAATGGGAAAAAGGCAGCTCTTGGATATATTGGCATGCATGCTGTACCCGAAGATAGAGACTTGAGCCTCGCCTCGGAGAAGAAAGTAAGCCTTGTGGTGTCTGTTGGCGATTCGATTGAAGTTCTTGAGCGAGGCACACATTTGTATGGCGGGCAGCGGCAATGACTACTAGCTTTTGGAATAGATGATGAGATTGGCCAATTTGGGCTTGTTGTAAGCCGATAGGGGCCGTGACATCGCTCTAGTACACTTCAATGCCGTGCCGCCCTTGCGTCGCGTCTGAATGTGTTTCAGGTGGTCCGCTACTAAGCATATCCGAGCTACTAAGAGCCATAATCGGCGATATGTCGTAGCAATAAGTTTAGATTACAAATTATCGCTCTGTAAGCTACTGACCATATCGCTAACGTGCTCCATGTTGGGCAGGTCTCGACTGCAGCCGGTACAGGCAGCAACAGGGTGGCGTAGGGTGGGGGTACCATTCTCGCTGGCCGCTGCCTCATCTGGACGACAGACAATAATTATATAAGACACGCAACTGGCAACTGGTTCTTTTCGCAATGGCATTCTCCATTTTCTCTGCAGATTATTTCATTAATTGCAGCGCTATTATCAATTTCTATTACCATGCATCACAACGAAATCATGCTTAATGGGTGGACTGCTGTACCGCTTGATGCCAACATGCTCTTCAGCGGCAAGACGTACCTGAACGCGCCAACGGCGCTAAAGACGAATGACATTGCGTTCCCCAGCGATGACGCTGTAGTTATCAAAGCCCAGCAGTATGCGAAGGAAAAGCTGTCGCTTGAAACTTATAACCATTCTATGAGGGTTTACTATTATGGTATGTATTCATATGTTTGGAATGCGGTTGCTCCGACAGCACAGAAGCTAACTGCGCTAGCTACCGCAATTATCCGACAGCAGTTTGCCCAATATGCTGATTGCCTTTCTCCGTCCACTCTTGCCTTGACGTGCCTCCTTCACGACATAGGGACTGCAGACGAGAATTTGGCTGCCACGCGTATGTCTTTTGAGTTTTATGGCGGCATAAAAGCACTCAACGTATTGCACACCTTTGGATCTGTGCAAGATCAAAGAGACGCAGTGTGTGAAACAATCATTCGCCACCAAGACCTCGGCAATTCAGGCAATATTACATTCTTGGGACAAGTTATTCAGCTTGCTACCATCTTCGACAACGTCACTAGCCATCCCCGCCTTCCAAACATCAAGGACCTTATCCATGTGGAGACCAGGGAAAATGTTATACAAGCGTACCCAAGAACTGGATGGCTTGGTTGTTTCGCTAGGACGGTGCAAAAGGAGGTGCAACTGAAGCCTTGGAGCCACACCACTCACATTCCAAACTTCGGAGAGAAGATCTTAGGAAATTCGGTGATGGCTCAATATGAGTAGCTGCAACCTTTCAGATAGATGTGACCAGGTGATTCTGAGGCATTTACCGTGTACCACCGTATCATTCGTTACTACTATCTTCCAATTGCAGATAGCCTGAAATATTAGAATGCTGTAGAGAGCAACACCGTCTGGAGATGCTGGGTCGCTGGCGATAGATCGGTTTCAGGCTGCGCACAAATTTTTTGGTCCATTAAAGAGGTAGAGAGACTGGACGTTGACTCTGTCTCGCATACTTGTTCAATGGCTCACTGGGAGCGCTCGACAGTTGATACGGCATAACTCCGACCACTAATGCCGCCACAACTTCCAGGCCGATAGTTGCTACATAGGAATGCAGGCATTCTTCTCCAGGTAAAGGTGGTGGTTAATAGGCACACTACCGTCAGACGGCCGTATGTACCTTAGGCGTCGCACCATAGCAACCGGGGCAGGCAACAAGAAATTACGAGTTTCTCCTTATATCTAAGTCGCATTGCTTACACAAATAGTAAGATACTAGCCCACTACTTAATGACATCTTAAGTATAATTAGTTCTCCCTGTGGCTGCTATTCAGTTACTGATAAAGTAGGATTAAGAGCAGTCCGATAATTCCGATCCAATTCGTTTAAACAGCTATGCACCAGTCCTCGCGGCTCGTCAGGTAACCAGCAAACCACAGCATCTCTAGATACACCCGGCACACCCAGCGAGAAATTGCAACACACCTCTAATGCCAGCAACACTAACTTGGGCCGCGACCCCAACCCTTCCCCTCGCCATTTCTATTCAAGTATAGGGCATAGTATACGGCAACTTTGTGTGGATATGATAGTGTTGGGCAAGCCTTAGGCGTCATCCACCATTCATATCGTGCCCATCAAGTACCATCTCGCAACAACGCTGAGGATTACAGTACACGAGGTGCCGCGCTGGGATATGGCAGCAGGTCATCAGGTCCTATGACCCTGCTGGAAATTGTCCACTACGTTGTGTACCCACACTGGTGTCCAATTGCAGGTGTCTGCCTGCCATGCATTAAGATCTTTGCGCAAATTAAACCCAAATTAGACACAGCATTCTAGACAACTGATATCCGATTGTTCTTTCCTACCAACGCCCCGCGCATGCTGCTATATAGCAACTGCCGAGTGCCAATTTATCTCCTTCTATCTCACTAGATTGGGATATAAAAACGATTCCTTCCATTCGTTCCGTATACTCCATCCCTATGATCAATAGTCAGTTCTCAATTGTCGTATATCCTAAAACCCCCTCGCTAAATCAATTCCAAAACCTTGCTCTACGCAATGCATCCGGAAAGGAATTTGGATTTTCATCACCATTTCTTCCCACAAGAGGAAGCAGATGTTCATATTCATCATAACTTTTATAATTTCAATGTATACTCTAGGCTATCAAAGTGGCAGTTATATAGATATGCTATAGAAGGAATATTTCATAATATCCACCTACTCTCAGCTCTCTCTTATACTTCAACCTCAGGCTCGCATATAGCACACTGGAACTTAATATTGCTATCATACATCAAGTCGCTCTCCATCAAACTTTTAGGCTCCTCACCCTTGAATTTCCTATTGTAGTTCAACAACAGGTGTACCAGTGCAATTTTAATCTCAGTGCCAGCGAGAAACCTGCCAGGGCATGCGTGCTTACCGTAACCAAACCCAAGATGGTCAAGGCTCATAGTTGCAAACTGCCAGGAATTGTTTTAGCCCAGTTCCGCACGCTTCCGTAAGAAACGATATCCATCAAAACTAGTCGCATCTGGACCCCAGAGGTCTAGGTCCGTCATATGATATGTAGGGGCGGAGAGGATGGCGCCAGCTGGCAATTGCGTGCCATCACAGAGGTCGACTGGCTTTTCAACTCATCGATTAAAAACAGCTATTTTACATTAGCACAGTAATTTCAGTCCAAGTTTGCTCTAACTCCATACCTACAGTCAGAACATGCAGCATTTGACTCTCCTTCATGCAGCTATCTAATAACTTCATTTTGTAGAGGCTTGTCTTTTTCCACCCTCCATCTTCTTTCAGGACAGTTGAAATTTCTTCTCGCAAAGGCTCAATATACTCTAGATGTGCGATAAGATCGGACATTACCGCGATTAACGTCATTGCAGTGGAATAGATGGCCACAATGCTGAGGAAAAGCTGACCATTAACAACGTCAAACGGGCGATCTTTCCTGGCATCGTCCATCCAAGATATGACATCGTTAGACTTTGGTAGCTTGCCGTCCATCATCGCCTCCTCCCTTTTTTTCCGGCGTAAAGCTACTTCGGGGACAATCACATCTCTTACGGCTTGTCTATGCTTGCGTGCAATCTTCATATCGGGGAGGAAGCGATGGACAAATGGCCTTAAGAATGGAGGCCACTTGCACAGGGCTATAGATGCTTTATTAGCATCTACAGCAAACCAGATTGATATATCAATCCAATTTTCATTTCGACATATCGTTTCGCCAAGAAACACTTTTGCTAAGAGGCAGGCAGCCATGTTAAGGGCGAGGTGAACAAATTCGACCTCTTGCCATTCTTTATTCCAATTAGCAGCCCATGGCCAATCTCTCAAGTCAAATAGATACATTTACGCAAGGTGCTTCAAAAGGCCGTCACTCACATTTAGTCCCAGTTTAGATATATCTAGTAAGAACAACCTTTGCTTCTTCAGCTAGACTATCCGTCATTAAACCTGTGAAATTTAGTAATAAAACAATATAGCAGCTTCTGATCATTCATACCGAGCGACTAGGTAACGTTCTTCCTAATCACCTCAAGCATAACCTCAGTGCTTGATACGAAAGCTTCAAGGCCAGGATACGCCAGCAGAAAGTGCTATTTATGAAGCTTTTAGCAAATTCTGGCAATTTACAGGTATGCTTGGTAGTCCTTTTGCTCAATAATACTTACATTCTCGACAAACCCGGTGAGAGTTAGCCGGTCATCATTGCGAACATCATCAAGGAAAGACACGGGAAGAATAAGCAAAGGTCCAGCATTTCCTATGACCTAAAATACTGACTTAAACTATAAACGCTTTTAGTACCTCGTATGTTGGACCAGCTTCGATCAAAGCTTACTTCCTGATAACCGCGTTTCATTATGCTATGTGCGTTGTTAGTGAAGCGAGCCTTTGCGCGAATATGCAGCCACTCTTCGGGCTCTTTTCCAATCAATTTGAACCCTGGATATGGACGTTCATTATTTGCATGCCAATATGCAACCAGCAATAGCATAGAAATGATTGAAGCGACGAGTACAGTACTGCCATTTCTAACTAGGGGCTGGACCCAGACCGTCTACAGTTGTGCAACAGCCATGCTTACTTGGCGAACTATGTAACTGTCTAACAAGACCATCTCTTTCATACTCTGATGACGTCTTTATATGTTATTGTGCCAGGCGCGATTTAAACGGAATCCGGAACAGTCGATACTTGTGTGATAGGCATTCGTACAGCGGCATGCCCCATGACTGAGTGGGGTCGGAAATGTGTACCATTGCTTCCCGTAGAGGAGCTAGAATGATAAATTTCCATGGAATCACAAACTGCATTGGGTATAGAGTAACGGATCGGACCTCGGGGGCTCCTGTTCTGACCACAGGTGGGGTTATACCACCGATCCTCATTGCCTTGGAATCGCGGAATGGTTAGTTCCGATCCTCCTCGCGCCTCCCCTAAACATCTAATCTGAGATATTCGGATCAATGTAATTCCTTTATTCTATACTTAAATAGAGTATTAGAAGCAATTGCACAATACATTCCAACGGCCTGAGTTTTGGTATTCTCTAGCCCAATTGTTCAACTTGCTTGCGCTCTAAAGTGCAAGAACACCTGTCTATTTCATGCATTCAAAGCTTTTTATTGTGTGGACTATGTTCCTTGATGTTTGTCATGGATTCAACGCACCTGCTTCCGTGCCTCCTGCTGCACCTGCTTGTATAGAGAATGCATCCCCTGCCACATTGGATTCGAATGTGGAAATTGTTACTTCAAATAATTTGACAGGTTAGCCCTCTATGAGCTATCAAGTCCAACTTAAGCCAATTCAGCTCACTGAATATTCCTAGGCAATTCAAGTGAAGCGGTTCTGCTCCTACATGGCACTTATACGTTTCGTGACGGGGCAGCGGCATGTGCTAGCTTGCATGAATCACTCATCGGTCCCGATCAGAACATGACGTTGATAACGATTGCAGCGCTGTTAAGGCAGGCAAATATGACAGAATATCAGTACTTCTGGATGTCGCCCACCAACTGTGGATATCGGGCCATCGATGCTGCTGGACAAATTACGTCTATGAGTCCAAAAATGCGTCTGCCGATTCTATGTACGAACACTGCGCCACATTCTAACAGCACCTATTCCGATACGTCTACCGCTAGACAAATAGATGTTTTATCTGGCAATCAGAAGATCACAGGGTACAGTCTGCTATCCTGGAGTACGAATGTATGCAAGCACAGTCGCTAATAGTATTCATTTTATTGCACTAATTAGATTTCGTGACCGGGTCAGTTTTCGCTTCCTCGGGGTACGCTATGCGGCGACACCAAAGCGATTCACGTATTCACAAGCCTTCACCGGCCATGCGAATTATTACGCACTCTCGCCAGGCTCTGTCTGTCTCCACCAACCCTTTAGCGGCACATATTCATCATCACTCTCTGATGAGGCTGAATGCACCGACATTCAGTACAATGGTACTGAGGACTGCTTATATCTGAAAATTATAAATATTTTATTTACCTAACTAAGCTATATCTAGCTTAATATTAAGCCTATACTAAGTTAATATAAATATAAAATCTTTATTAATATCTATTACTTTTTAGAATATATTAAAAATAAGTTACTTTAAGATATTGTTAGAGACTAGATAGTCTCTCTAGTTGTAACTAGCTGACTGCCAAAGTTAACCAGGAGCATACTAAAGTTAAAAGTATAGATTGCTTTAATATACCTCTGTGAAGGACTCGAGCTTAGGCCCGAGTAGAGTAATGATAGTAGAAGGGGAGGGAAGAGCATAGGCAGCAAAAAGGGAACTCATCGCAGGAGCTTAGTCACACTTAGCTACTCTACCCTAAGAAGCTATGCAGAAGCAAGGTAGAGAGCTCTCCTTCTTCCTCTTTAGCAATATTAATACTACTATTAATACCTAACTACAGATACCTTAAGGCTAATCTATAATAATTAATATTACTCTCTAAGATTTACTCCTAATCTATATAGGAGTTATAGCTATATCTTAAGATAGTGCCTTAGCAAGTAAGGACAATAAGGATATAGTATAGGTAAGCAACTAAGCTATAGTCTAGCAGATATAGCTCCTCTAGGCAAGACTAGAGGCATAGGATAAGGTAATTTATCGCCTCTAATAAGGTTTAACTAGTATACTAGCTATACTAAGACTATTAAAGGCAGCCCCTAATACAAGATAAGACAAACTCTATAGTATAGAGATAGAGGATAGGTCAGCTAGTATAGGCCTACTCTAATATAAGCCCTTACTAATAGGTAAGTATTATAATAGATTAATAGCTAGTTTCTTCTCTTAAAAGAAGATAATAGAATATAAGCTATTATATAATATAGTTTTTATAGGAGATAAATAGGCCTAATTTATATATCTATAAGGAAATCTATTACCTTTAGCCTAAGTAAAGGTTATAATATACTTTAAATTAGGAGAGAGGAATAGCTCTTATAACCTTTAATAGTTTTTTAAATATATAGAGATTATATTTATAGATCTTTATTATTAGGAAATAGTAATTACTTAATTTAAAGAGCTAAGGTAAAGGCCTAAGGAAAGCTTTACTAGCTTCTATATCTATTTTAAGTAAAAGTTAGTATTAGCTAAAGGGCTCTATTAGGCTAATAAGGTTAAGCTTACTAAGCTATAGTAAGCTCTATTAGTAGATATATAGTTATTAATAGTTAAAAAGGAGGTTTCTAAAGATAACTATAGTATTATAGTAAGCTAGCTTTAGACTATTATAATAGATCTTAAATCCTACTAGATTAAAGAGAGAGGCTAGAAGAGGCAATAGATATATTTATAATTAGTAGTTAAGGACTAAAATAGTAATACTCTAATAACTAGCCTTAACTGCTTATAGATAGGTCTAAGATCTCTCTAGAAGATATAATAGGGTAAGACAAGCTTAAATACCTCTACCTTAAAGCCCTAGGCTAAATAGGTAAGCACTAAAAAGTATAATTTCTACTATAAGAAGGAGGAGTATCTTTAATATAGAAGCAATACTTACTATATATAGAATTACTACTACCTTCTAGCCTTTTACCTAACTAAGATTAAAAATCTAGATATAGAACTTAGTAAAGGTAACTAAAATAGTAGAGAATCTAATAATAGCTTAGGAAATAAATAATCTCTTAGATAAGCCTCTTTAAAAGGTTTTTAATAAAACTAATATTAATAGATAATAAGATATAGAATTTAAATATACTACTCTTTCTTTTCCTATTACTTATTTAGTCTATAACCTATATATAAATATTAGTAGATTTTAGATATAACTATTATAAAGTAATCTATAAATCTATAGCTTACTATCTAAAACTTATCTAAATCCCTCTCTCTACCCCTTACTAGGTCTAAACTACTACTACAAACCTATATCTATCCCTTATATAGTCGCTCTATAAGGTTATAATTAATATAGATAGCTAGGAAATAGAGGCATATTTATATATTATCTAGAATCTATCTAATAAGATAATCCTTAGGAGACCCTAGGTAAAAAAGCATAATATTATTATTAATATTTTTAAAGGTAAGATTATAATCTAAGACTAAGAAAGGCTAATAATTTATAAGACTGCTAAGCAACTAAAGCTAGCTCTATTAACCTATATACTAAGGAAGATACTATAGTATAAGGTAAAGAAGGGCTATTAAAAAGATAAATTAAAGCTATCTATATTTACTATTAGCCTCTAGAAGATTAATATTATTATTAAAAAATATCTACCTTATTAAAACTAAACTAAGTAGATACTCCTATTATATTTAGTAGGCTTTAAAGACTTATTTAATAAGGATAGGGCTACTAGACTTCCTCTATACTAAGGGCAACTTAACTACTATATTAAGGTGCAACTTAGCCTTAATAGATCTGCCCTAGACCTCCCTTAGAGACCTCTATATAGTATATTATAGGCCTAGTTGCTAGAGCTATAGCGTTAGATTATAGACCTTTCTGATAAAGGCTGGATTAGGGCAAGTTCCTTGCCTGCAGTAGCCTTAGTGCTACTTATAAAGAAGGGAGATAGAAGATAGCAGTTTTGTATAGATTACTATATACTTAATAAAATTATAAAAGGGGATTAGTACCTTCTATTGCTTATTAAAGAAATGCTCTATTTATTATTAAGAGTAAGATAGTTTATAAAGCTTAATATTAAAGTAACTTTCTATAGGCTATATATTATAAAAAGGCAAGAATATATAATAGTATTTTATATTTACTTTAGTCTCTTTAAGTAGTTAGTTTGCCTTTTTAGGCTCTTAAGTATTTTTATAATATTCTAAAGATATATTAACTAATCTTTAGAAGGTAGCCTAGGAGACTATATAATAGCCTACCTTAATAATATTCTAATCTACTCCTTAGGCTTTTAATATAACTATATTAGAAAGGTAAAGAATACTTTCTACTATCTATAAGATACTAGCCTTTATCTAGATCTTAAGAAATATATATTTATAATTATAGAGGTTATATATCTAAGGTTTATTATATATATAGGCTAATCTATCTGCCTTAACCTATATAAGATTAAGGCGATTTAGGACTAAAAGCCCCTAACCTAGTTAAAAAATATCTAAAGTTTCTTAAGGTTTACTAACTTTTACTATAACTTTATCTTTAAATTTTCTAAGCTAACTATACCTTTAATCTATTTAATAAAGAAAAGGGTACCCTTTGCTTAGAGAGAAAGAAAGTCTAAAGCCTTTATAACCTTTAAAGAGGCCTTTATATCCTATCCTATACTTATATAATAGGACCCTTAGCACCTTATAGTCTTTAAGGCAGACTATTTAGATAAGGTACTAAGAAGATGCCTCTCCTAATATAATAATAAAGGAATCCTCTATCTAATAGTATATTACTCTGCCTACCTCCTACCTATAGAAAGAAACTATACTATATATAATAAAAAGCTCTTAGTAATTATATTATATATAAAGGTATAGACCTTAGAATTGATAAAGGCTACTAAACTATTTACTATATATATTAACTATAAAAACCTTAAATACTTTATATAACTAAGGGTTATTAGTAAATACTAGATATATTAGGCAAAGCTACTATTATAGTTCTAATACTCTCTATATTATCGACTAGGTTAGAAAGCTAAGAGACTAGATGCACTTTTGCAGTAGGAACAAGATATAAAGGCCAAGCCAAAGCAGCACACACAAGTCCTACAACCGACCTATATCTACTCACTTTCTAGTAGAGATCCTAGACCTACTACACTTCCCTTAGGCTCAATATTATTCACCAATAGCTTTTTATAAAGGCTTTAAGACCAAGCCCTTATATATAATTTAATATATACCTTCTGCTTATAAGCAATAGCCTAGAATGCCTAACAATTCCTACTAGAAGTATATATATAAGAATAGATTATAGACTATATTATTAATACCTATAGTATACTTTTATTTTAAGGCTACTATTAGCTCCCTTTATATAAGCTATTAACTACTATAATTATTAATTATGCCTACTCTAATCCTACTATAGGCCACTTTAGGCATAATATAACCTTTTAATTACTCTGCTAGGACTACTACTAGGATAGAATATCTTAGAATATAGCTATCTTTATCTACAACTGCTTCTATTATAGAAGTTATATCTCCTAGTAGTGATAATAAGGGCTTTTTAAGAGCCTTTTAATATTTAACTAATACTAATAGTAAATATCTATTAACTTTATAATAGATTTACTAATCTTTAATAAAGATTCTTCTTATTATCTTATAGTTATTATAGATTATCTCTCTAAATATATCTAGCTAGAGGCTATATCTAATATAGCTATAGCTATATATACTATAAGGTTCTAGGATATATAGTAGTAGTTCTATAGATTTCCTATCTAGATTATTAGTAATTAAGGATCTGATTAGATAGGAAGTTTCTAGTAGATACTCTATATATTAGTTAATACTAAACAACTTCTATTAATAGTATACTACCTCTAAACTAATAGTATAATAGAGAAAGCAAATTAAGAGATTTAGATAATTTTATAGATTATAATATCTTTTTCTTAGTTTAACTAAAGTATCTATTTACTAATATATTAGCTAGTATTAATAATAAAGACTCTAATATAACTAAAATAAGCCTAAACTATCTTTTAAATAGATATAAATTTACCTTTATCCTATACTATAAAATTAATATAATAGTTCTATTAACCTTAGAATAGTAGGCTACTAAATTCCTATACTACCTAGTAGAAAGGGAGGCACTAGTATAGACTACTATTATATATATCTAATAAAAATAGAAGGAAAATATAGACTAGGTAAGATACCTAGTAGAATACTACTAAGTTAGCAATATAGTCTAGCTAGCCCTATAGAATATTAAAACTAATTACCTATATAAGAAGCTTAACTAGCTATATACTTAATATATAATAATAGCTATCCCTATACTAATTATAGTAGTACTTAATATTCTAGGCAATATATATAAGACCTTTTATATTAATATAATTAAATAAGCTACTAATAATCTATTATTAAGCTAGCCTTAATAGGACCCTTAACTAGATCTAATATAGATTACTAATAAAGAGGATAATAACCTTATAAAGGAATAGGAGGTTAAAGAGATCTTAATAGTAAAGAATAGAAGAGGCTACTACTCCTATTATATACTTATTAAGTGGCAAGGACACTACCAGCTGACTTAGAAACCCTTTAGCAACTTCTATAACACTATAGCACTTTAACATTTTAAGGATAAGTATAGCAATACCTACATTTATAACAGACCACAAAAGACACATATAGGCATATAGTAGGAATAGTATAGAGAGAAAGTAAAAAAATTAAGCTCTTATTAATATTATAGGCACCTTCTATAGGCCCTCTTTAAGAAATAGATATCTAGCTACTACTATTATTAGCTTAATTTAAATATAAATAAAACTTAGATTAACCTTAGTTTAAACCTTACTTATAAGAAATTAGGATATCTTTAAACTTATCAGAACCCTCCTTATTACTGCTTATAGCTACTAAGGATTCCTCGCAGCCCTAGCCTATACCTATATACCTCTAGCTAGAGTTAAATTTAATATAATAATAATAGCTTAGGGTCTTAAAGGTATCTAGACTAGCCCTCTTATAAGATAACCTAGACCTAAATAGGGCAATTATTTATTAGTTATACTTATCTTTATACTCTTTATAATATTATTTATCTTTATAATACTACTATTCTATATATATTATAAACTCTTAGTATCCTATAGTTAGTATTATCTATATAAAGTAGGCCTAAACTAAAAACTTATTTATATTTAAGCTTAGCTATATATTAACTAGCTAGCTATCTGCAAAAGTATTATATTTCTACTAGCACTATAAAGATTGCCTAAAGTAGATATTAGTATAGTAAAGACTAATATCTATAAGTTATTAGGTAGGCCTATATTAGTAGTATAGTAAGGCTTAAATACTATTATAGGCTATATAAAGGTATATAGGGCAATATCTTAAGTAATCTAAAAATACTTAATATACTTTTATTATTTAGTTAATATAATAACCTTTTTACCTTTATTAATAGTAGTCTTAATAATAGCTAAGGACTTAATATAATTACTATAGGTCTATATTTTATCTAGCTAAGACCAAATTGCCTAAAGGCTTAGATTTATTATAAATATCTACTCTTCCTAAGTATAGGTTTAATATACCTTTCTATAAATAGTATAGGCCTTACTAGGCCTAGGTTAGTAATTAAGATAGCCTATAGTAAGGCACCTTAAGATATAGAGGTAATATAGATAGATATTAGCTTTATTAATATTATAATCTTTATTATCTAAATTGCCTAATACCTTAAATATATCTATAGTAAGGCAGCCCTAATAGTAGCCTACACTATTCCTACCAAGACCACTACTAAAAGGAGGAGGAGGAGGAGAAGCACTAGTAGCTATAGCTATAATAAACTTATAAGGTTAATAAAAAGGTAGAATTTCTATATAATAAAAGTAGAAAAAGATAATAGAAGGAAGAAGTCCTTAATATAGGCCTAGTAATAGGGGTAGAGCTATATTTAACCTCTCCCTCCTAGCCTTCCCTAACCACCTTAATAGCACTATATATTGTTCTAGTATACTTCACCTATTTGCTCTTACTACTACCTGTTTTGTAACCAACCCTCTCCCTTTGACCCCTCCAGTCTGAGCCACAAAGGCACTAACAGCCTATATTATATAGAGACTAACACCCTTATATTCCTAGCCTACTGCCTATCTAGGCTAACTATTAGTCTAAAGGTATATAAAGGACTTAAGCTTAGGCCTAAGTAAAGTAATAATAGTAGAGGGAGAGGGAAGAGTATAGGCAGTAAAAAGGGAACTTATTGCAGGAGCTTAGTCACACTTAGCTACTCTACCTTAAGAAGCTATGTAGAAGCAGGGTAGAGAGCTCTCCTTCTTCCTCTTTAGCAATATTAATACTACTATTAACGCCTAACTGTAGATGCCTTAGGGCCAGTCTATAATAACCTCTACTATAGCTAATAGATATTAGCAGTAAAGCTATTAATATTACTAAGTATATTATAGATATATATATAGTAATTATTATTATAGATCTTCTTTTCTAATCTATAGACCTATATATACTTTCTATTTATATAGTTAGATATAGCTAATTTAGTATTACTATTAACCTTAAGCCTATATATAATATATATTGCCTTTTAAAAGAAAAAATAATATCTTTAATATTTATTTTATTATATAATTAGCTAAAAATAAATTATCTTTTAATCTTATTATTTCTTTTTTAATTTTTAATCTTATTTAATTTTTTTATCTTTTTATATATTAGTTTTATTTTTAATATTACTAATTTTCTATAATTTAATAAGTAATTTATATTATTTTAGAAAGATATCTTTTTATTAGTTTTTTAGTAATTATAATATTAATTTTAATAATTTAGGCTATAGATATATTTTATCTATTATCTTATTATATTTTATAAATAAAATATTAAAATCCTTTATTATTTTTTTATTAATATTTTAATATTAAGGTTATCTTAGCTATATCATTATATTTTAATTTTTAGGAAAATTATAATAAGATTTTCTTTTAGCTAGCTTAGGGCTAAGAGTATATAATATATTATTTATTATATATTAAATTCTTTTTTAATCTTATTTTAATCTTTCTTTTTCTTTTTTTTCTTTATATTCTTTTTTAAATCTTATATTTTCTTTATTAATTTTAGCCTATTTCTTAATCTTTTCTACTTTTTTATCTTTTTTTTTACTATCTTTCTATATTCTCTATAATCTTACTTTTTTCTTTACTATCTATAAATTTTCTTAATTATTATTACTATTTACTATTATTATAATATTAAAAATACTCTATATATTACTAATAATATTATTATTATTATTTTTATTTTTATTATTTAATATAGATTATTAAAGGCTAAGATTAGGAAGTTTATTAAAAAGATTATTATTAATATTATTTTCTTTACTTATAGGCTTTTTTAGTTATTTTACCTTTACTAGATCCTAAAGTAATATACTTTCTATCTTTTCCTTTATTAGATATTTAAAATTAAATATTTATTATTTTTATTATAATAGCTATTATTTTAATCTATACCTAGATAATTTTCTCTAAAGTTATAAATTTTATTTTTAAAGCTTTTTATAATTTTAATTTTTTTAAATTACTTTACTAGATTATTAGTAGCTATCTTTATAATAATAAAGTTAATATCTTTAAGCTTTATATAGATATTTTTAGTAAAAATAAAAAGATATATAATCTACTTTTTAATATTTCTAGATAATTTTTCTACTAATTACTTTTTAATTATAGTAATATAGCTAATTAATTTATCTATATAAAAGCCTAATTTACTAATAAGTTTAATATTAAAATAAACTATAATATTAGTTAAAGTAATATATTCTAGCTTATTATTAATAGAGGCTATAATATTACTAATTATTATAAGATATTATACTTTATAATTAGTAAAGGTACTAGTAATAATACTATTAAATAATCTATATAGATAGATATAGTAGATAGCTAAAACCTTACTTTTAGTAGATAAAAAGCTAATATAAGGCTTATTATTTTTATAATTAAGTATTTTACTATCTTTTATTAGCTTTACTATAGATAGAGTTTTACTAATTTTAATATCTATTTAGTAGAAAATAGCTAGAGCTTAATTAACTTTAATAAATAGCTTATAAAGATAATATTAAATATTAATAATATTATTATAGATAATATTATAGCTATAGTAGAAAAAGTCTTATTTAGTAATTATAAGAATATTATATAAATATACTATAATTATATTTAGAATATATTAAAATCTAATATCTAAAATTAGGTTTCCTAGTTTTACTACTATTTATATTAGATTTATTATAAATTTCTTACTATTCTAGCTAATAAGAAATCTAGAATAATATAATAAATTAGTAATAAGCTTATATAAGCTAGAAATATAAGTATATAAAGAAAGAATTTCTTTTATTAAAAGATTCTTAATCTTAATCTTTATATCTAACTAAAAAATAACTAATTTAATTTATTCTTTAAAAAATTCTCTTTTATTCTACTGGCACTAAACCTTTTATATCTTTAAAGTCTATATTAAAACTAGCTTCTTTCTAAATCTATCTACTTAAGGTTAGTATAAGGTAATAAGAGCTATATAGTAATCTTATATAGTATATTTATTTAAGATAATATCTTATACTTTCTTAACTTTAATATTGTAGATATAGCTACTATATTTTTTATACTTTATATATAACCCTTTTATCTAGCTATTAGATTTTACTTAAGCTATAATAGCAACTAGGTCAAAATCTTATTCTTTATATCCTATTATTACTATTATATAGTAGGCAGTTTAATAATAGTAGTAGAGGATAGCACTAATAGTTTATAGGCAAGGGCTACAGTATATTTTATATTGTCTATTGCCCTCTTACTGCTTTGCAATATAGTAGCAATTAATGCTATAGCTACTGGCTTGTATGTTCTTGGAATCTGATTTGTGAATTGTGCTTCTAAGATGCAGTGTTGCGAGGGTTGTGCGACTCTTTAAAGTGGCTCACCTAGGCATCTATGCATAAGTTGTAGGCCTCTAGTCAGCTGACCGGACCTAAAATCCGCAAACTCACTGTACCCTGCCGGGGTTTGCGCGGGGGTTAAGGAGGGGCATCGGGCGGCGACTTTCCACCCAAAGCGCAAAGAGCCTGGCGTCAATTCTTGAGCAATGTTTTGCAGTATTTGAGTCGTTCATGGATGCATACTTATAATACTGGTGAATGTCACCCGATGCGTCCACTATGGCAGGCACGAGCAAAACCGACATTGCAGACGCTCCAGCGAAATCCAATAGCTTCCGGCGCTTTATGCCAGAAACCGTAATGAGCCTTGTAGCCAGCATAAAGCGCACTGTCCCGGTGTTGCGATAAAGGCACCGTAGCAAAGGGCATGCGTCGCGCGGCGCAGCCCGCACAAATGGGCTTGGTGCAGATACGCAGACACCTATGACGACAGCACGCAGACAATACCGCTTTCCCTCGGGGTCATGGTACTTGTCACGTTCCAGGATGCGCAACCCGCCTTCATAGGAACCGAGACACGTATAGGTACATCGCACTTGCAGTGCGGCTCATAGTGCAGCACGCTAGGCAGATGAAAGAGCCAATAACGGTGGCTGGACAGGCTCCTGGCGGTTCATGCTACTCGCACCAGCTAGTACATTATAGTAAGTTCAGTTCAGCCTGGTAGCAACTTGCGTAATCCCAATCTCAAACTATTGGGCCACGATAGTGAGCCTGCAGGGGTGACAAGAGTTGGCGCCGTGTAGCTGCTCCGCAAAATTGAGTGTCGGCCAACGAGGACATGCGCCTCGCTTCACATGCGTGGTAGGAACGGACTGCCTGCAACCCTCCTTCATGCACTTCCAGGGCCTATCGATACATGCGGCCAGACTACTCGTCGCAAGTTGGCCCGACTGTGGGTCGAGCATCCTCGCAGCAAGTAGTATATCTGGAGAATGGGCAAGGTACATTGCCTCCGCGAACAGCTTTGCGCTTTAGCCAAAGCCCATTATGCAACACATTCCGCGGTCGACCAATCGCCTGAATCTTGGGTGGCAGTAGCCCATGCAAAAATACCGCAATGTTGTCACTTTCGAGTGGGCTACGAAAACACTACCTTGCAACTCTGGTTCCATAGGCCCTCTATCGTCTTTGGCTGGCCGGACTGCATCGACGTCAGCGGTTGTTGCGGGATGCCACAAGGTGGTCGGGCAACTTCGACGCCGCATAACTCGGCTTTGCGTCTATCAATTGACGCCGTTTCAAATCCAGCACCTGCCAGCAGCTCACCGGACGACTCATGCAAATTTTTACGAGATATTCGTTTTCACCACCGACTTGGAAGCTTTCTACGGCCTCTCGGATAGCCACGGAACGGAGGGGCATGAGGGGAAACAAGGAGATCGGGGAGGTGGGGAAGCTCCACAACGGAGGCAGACGGTGGCACCGCCGTCCACAGCGGAACGGCCAATCCACCAGAGCCTCAGGGACGTTGCCTCCGGGCGCACTCAATGGATGTCGCCTGGAACTACGAGCCATAGTCTGCGGGTGCGTGGAGTTCGTCGTCTTGGTGATTGACAAGGAAGTACCCCGTATACGAGCCGAAGGTATTATTGCCGTCTGCGATTTGGCGCGGGGGGGACATGTACCGAGGCGCAGGAAAGGTCTAATTGGCGTGGCCACTTGTCGCAGTCGCGGATGAACATGCCGTGCCATGGTACATGCTATGGGACCCCGTACGAGTTCCCTGCATGGTAGCAGAGTAGAATTCCGTCGAAGTTTAGTTTTAGCAAGTCTCCGTCTATTTAAACTTGTCCCCGGCCGTGTCGAAGTCGCCCCGTGTCCTCCCTCTTCAACCCAAACCAACCTGCAGAAGACACTACACAAAACTTCAAATATTCCTTGAGCTTTTCCTATTCAACACATAGCTCATTACAACACATCTATTCACTTCAAACGCTTCAACAAACCACACCTATTCTTCCCTTCCGTCTCCAATCACCTTCACTACTTCATTTGATACCCATTACACCACCCCATACTGCATCATGTCTCAACTCGCAAAGGCCTACGCCCTCAAGGAGGTTTCCGACACCCGTACACTCTACGACGAATGGGCCGCTACCTACGACACCGAGATGGCGGACCAGGCTCAAGACTACGTAGGGCCGACACTTGCTGCCGTCTACACGCTCAAGTGCCTGGGACCTGAGAGGATGGAGAAGGCCAGGATTCTCGACGCGGGCTGCGGTACTGGTCTCGTCGGTGTGCAGCTGGCCAAGGTCGGCGCAAAGCACATTGACGGCATCGACCTCAGCCCCGGAATGCTAGACATCGCCCGCAAGGCTGGTGTTTATGAAGAACTAGAGCCAACTGACCTCACAGCACCTCTTGTGTACAAGAACGGCACGTACGACGCTGTTGTGTGCATCGGCACTTTCACCCAAGGCCATGTCGGACCAGACGCCTTTTCCGAGCTTGTCCGCGTCACCAACAAGGGCGGCTTCATCGTGGCCACTGTTCTCGCCACCATCTGGGAGAACGGCGGCTACGAGGCCAAGGTCGCCGGCCTTGCCGAGGAAGGAAAGGTAAAGCTGGTGAGCGCGGAGCTTGAGGACTACCGTCGCGGTGCTGGCGTTCAAGCCCGCATGATTGTCCTTCAGGTTCTGTAAATGACCGACACCAGCAACTCTCGCCGCGGCGTTCCTTTTTGCCTCGCCTGTTTTATTTGCGCGTGACGGGATTATGATTACGAATGCTAGCCCTTGTGCGTCTGCGTCTGCGTGAAAGCTGCAATGTGTGTGCGGAAAAAAAAAGTATACCTGCATATATATATATATATATATATACAGACCCCTATGCCCGGAACCATACTCGACCTTTATATGGTATTATTGCACTTGGCCGGAACTATATTACAAAGTATCTCGATAAGCGGACTTAAGAGGACTCACGTCGGACATCAACTATTAAAATTATATCTCGAATTGCATGACTGAGCTGAAATCAATGTTATGACTTTATAATGAACTTATAATTCTTCCGTAAAAATTTTATACACTGGACAGCCAACGTTTGAGCTCTTTTGCGGCGTGCTCCGATGACAGCAACAGGTTTCAGCTGGGCGCGCCTTTTGTCTGCGGTGTCACACATAGGGCGCCTTGGCAGACCAGGCGACCAAACAGAGCAACACTATTAATACGCATCCACAGTCGCAGTCGCAATCTCGGTCTTGGGGGCACTCTCCGGCTATTTCTATGATATATTTCGCCATGTCCATAAACATTCCGCAATTGGATAAATTTGGCCTTTCACGGCAACTGGGGTTTCTTGGCGAAAGAACCCCCGTCTGCGCTTCTCCCAATCATTACTATGCCCCATGGGATGATATTCTCACGGACTTGCCAGAACTAATATCGTCGAAGAAGTTGAAGCAGAAGGTAGACAGGCTTCCAGTCCTCGACCCGTCAAAACTCTCATCAGACCATGAACTCCAGCATGCCTACGTCGCTCTGGCATTCATCATCCATGCGTATATTTGGGGTGGTAGTACGTGTTCTTCTGGCCAACCGCTCGAGATAATACCACCGCAGTTGTCAGATCCTTTCTTGGAAGTGTGCAAGCGTATTGACACTCGGCCGGTATTGAGTTACAGCGGACTATGTATCTGGAACTGGACTGCTTCGAAAGGGCAGGTGGGGGATGGCAGATTCCCTGAGCTTGAGGATCTATCGGCCATTGGCTCATTTACGGGAAGTAAGGGGGAGGATGCCTTCTACCTTGTCCCCGTATTGATTGAAGCAGAAGGTGGCCGCCTCGTTCAGTTACTACTTGATGCCATCGCGGCTGCATCCTGCTCGGATTTTGAGAAAGTCAAGATGGCACTTGAAACCACGAAGAGCACACTCAAGGCAATGGGTCAGCATTTGTTCAAACTTTTCGCTACACTTGACGCGCAGATGTTCTACCACCAACTCCGACCTTTTTATTCTGGTGGCAAGGGCGCAGAAAGCAAGGGCCTCCCACGTGGAGTGGTGTTCCAAAGAAGCGACGGGAGCGAAGAAGCGGTCCATTGCATTGGAGGGAGCGCAGCACAAAGCAGCTTATTTCCCTTCCTTGATTCCGTTCTTGGTGTAGTCCACGAAGGAGTACCTGGGGAGCAGGAGTCGGTATTTCAGGTATACAGACAAGCCTCTAAGCTCCCTTTAGAGACACCTGCGTTACTAATGACAGGGTGAGCAGGAAATGAGATCTTACATGCCAGGAAAGCATCGACGGTTCCTTGAAGAGGTAGCATTGCTGCCGTCGATTCGGTCATTCGTCGAAAAGCGGCCATCCGACATCGAATTACGCAACACCTACGACGAGTGTTTAATGGAACTGCGTTCATGGCGAGGAAAGCACATAGCAATCGTATCAAAGTACATCGTGCAGCCGGCTCGCGCGGCAGCCACGTTGCAGACAGCTAATGGAGTTGTCGCGGAAGATGTCGAGGCTAGTTTCCAGGCGGAAGACGAGGTCCAGTTGCGAGGGACGGGAGGATCATCATTGATTCCGTTCTTGCGCCAGGCCAGGGACGAAACAGTGGGGATCGGGCAGGAGCAAAAGTAGCACTCATAGCTGATATCTAGCTCGCTATGAGCTGTCCGTTTCAGGGCAGAATTCATATATTTCGACAATCTATCTTCACTTAGTTTTCGCTTCTATGTGGTGTTGACTTTATGCGCCTGCGTAATCTTGTTAGCCGCCGTATTCGCGACAGAGGTGATGCGGCGCTTACCAATGGCCTTGGCAATCGCAAGACCGACGGCCTTGGCAGAAGCAGGGTTCTGGCCAGTGATGATCTGGCCGTCAACAATAACCTTCTCGCCCCATGGCTCGTCTGCCTTTGCGAAATTGGCGCCCTTGGACTTGAGGACATCCTCCAAGAGGAAGGGCATGGCAGCAGTCAGCTGAGCATGGTCCTCCTCTACGTTGGTGAAGCCGGTGACATTGCGGCCCTGGACGAGCGGCTTGCCATCCACGTTGACATTGGCAAAGACAATGGGCCCGTGGCATACGGCAGACACGGGCTTGCCGGCCGCATAAAACTCTTGGATCAGCTGGATTGAGTCCTTGTCATCGACGAGATCGAACATCGGGCCGTGGCCGCCGGGGTAGAACAGGGCGTCGAACTCGGAGGCACGACCAAGAAATTCCTTGAGCGGCTTGGTGTTCTCCCAAAGCTCCTTCTTGGCGAGGAACTTCTTGGACGACTCGTCGTTGGCAAAGGCTTCGACGGAGCTCGGGTCGAGGGGAGCTACCCCGCCCTTGGGGGAGGCGAGGACGAGCTCTGCCTTGGGCTCTAGAACATCGTAAGGGTGGGCAAGTTCCGGCTAGAAAAAGTCCAATGGTATTAGCGAGGATTGAAGAGATAACTAGTACTAGTTTTCTGCCTCTTGGGATTCAACGTACGAGATACCAGCCAGTGGGTTTGTCGAGCTTGACAATCTTGTCAGCGCTGGTGAGAACGATGAGAACCTTGGGGGCCATTGTAGTGTATGTCACGGTTCTGTTGTGATGCGGTGCGGCGCGGTTTGCTTCCGGCTTGTTATGTTAGGCAAATGCTTTCTTTGTGATTAATGACTAGTAGAGGAGCTCCGGGCTTTTAAGTAGGTATCATTGCTGTAGCTTCTGCGACTTGGCTGAGTTTCCGCCACAAACAGTTGTCTTGATTTCAAACCTAACCTGGCGGCGTGCCCTCCGAAGCTCCGCAACCAATCCACACCTTTAGCTCCCACACCCACTAGCAAACGTCATAGCGTCAAGATTGATTGGGCGACTGGGCACCCTGAATCTAGGCTGATGTAGGGTGATGTAATCGTAATAGGGCCTTTCATCGACAGACATGGCTTCGTAGACGTAGTATTTGGCAAAAGTACCCGTATCTTCTTCCAGCTGTAATGAAGCTGGAGGCCAGGTGCTACTGTGCAGGTATGCGGTGACAAGCACGAGGAGCTGGAGTGGCACTTATTTTCTTGCCTGCCACCGCGCGCATCCGCAACAACTACGACGCAAGCTGTAAAGAATCCGCTTCATTATATTATCAGATGCGTGTCATACACGCCTTCCATCCTTTATGATGCCCTATAAACCACTGATATACGCGGGGCAATTATTCTCAACTTGATGCGTCCCTACAGGTCGATGGTTTGACACGGAAGGCAAGCTACCCTATACCGTCGCGCACTGTGCGCACGGACCACCTCCGGTTTAGCCAACCGCCCGACGTGCACATTCGCTTGCGAGCCCTCCATACACAAAACCATCACGACCCTACAACGCCCTCCTCGCCGTCATGGCTTCCGAAGCGCCCAAGCTCCTCTGGAACGCTGAGAATATCAAGGATGTCGCAGAGTCCGTCGGCATTGGCGCCCTAAACGAAGAGGCAGTCAAGGCGCTGTCCCAGGACGTCGAATACCGAGTCGGCCAGGTCATCATCGAGAGCTTGCGACTCATGCGCGCCGCCCGCCGCACAACTTTGACTGTTAATGATGTATCTCTTGCCCTTCGCGTACTTGATGCCGAACCTCTCTACGGCTACGATTCCACCAGGCCATTGCGCTTCGGCGAGGCAAGCCTGGGACCCGGACAGCCGCTGTTTTACCTCGAAGATGAGGAAGTCGACTTCGAGAAGCTGATAAATGCGCCACTGCCAAAGGTGCCTCGCGATATGAACTTTACAGGTATGTATACTTGCACATCGCTCGCCACCGGGAGGCCTTGGCTAACAACGCGTCTTTGCAGCACACTGGCTAGCGATCGAGGGCGTACAACCGTCCATTCCGCAGAACCCAACGACGGCCGAATCGCGCACCCAAGACTTGCTACCAAAGGGCACGGGCGCCAACCCAGCTCTCTCTGCTCTTGCCGGAAACGACAATGCCTCTGTCAATCCATCTGTCAAGCATATTGTGAGCAAGGAGCTCATTCTATACTTCGACAAGATCCAGGCTGCAATTCTGGATGATAACCCCGACGAAGAAGTCGCGCGACTCCGACAAGCAGCCCTGGGCTCTGTCAGAGACGATCCCGGCCTGCACCAACTAGCGCCGTACTTTATAAACTTCATCATGGACCGAGTAACGCATCAACTTGATGATACCTTTACCTTGCGCCAGATGATGGAGCTTACCAACGCCCTTATTGAAAACAAGAGCCTCTTTTTAGACCCGTATGCCAGTGCCTTGTCAGCACCGGTATTGACTTGTCTCATGGCTCGCAAGTTGGGCAGCGATGATGGCGTTGATGCGATGAAGGAGCAGTATGAACTACGCCAACTGGCAGCGTCATTGATCGGCCGCATCGCCGACAAGTACTCAGCGTCCAACACTCTTCTACGCCCGAAACTCACAAGGACGTGCCTCAAGTACTTCCTGGACCCAACAAAGCCACCAGCAGTGCTATATGGCGCCATCAATGGATTATTGGAGGCCGGTGGTCCCGAAGCCATTCGCGTCCTAGTTCTGCGAAATTTGAAGAGCTTCGACTCGGCCATCTTGCAGCCCCTAAAGGAAAAAGCCGACGGCTCTATGGAATACGAGATGCTGGTGCAGGGCCTTGTGCAGGCTGTCGCATCGCTTGCGGACCACGCCCCTGCTACTGGAGACGGGGTAAACGGCACGAGTGCCACAACTGCTAGCGACGCCGCAGAGCTGAATGAATTTGTGGGGAGCATTGTCGGAGGAAGGATTGCGTCGTCCAACAACCACAGACTGGTAAAGACGATTCTTGAGGCTCGATTGTTGGAGTAAGGCTGGAGAGTAGCCATTTGGCAAAGGGAACAGTACTAAAGCGAGGTTCTGGGCGCTAGGGCGTTTTCACGATATACACTGGTAATTACATCTTTGCATGAATTTATTTAGGTTTTTACAAAAGGAATAACGCACATCAATGTGTGCGGTGATTGTATGATCCAGCCTAAGCTCCCTGGACAATAACTGTGACTCGTTTTTGCGCCATTGGATACTTGTACAGGGCCCATGTCTCGCTAATTCCGGCCCCTCATGCCCATTCCCTAAATGTTTGATATTGTTGATACAACCACCCCATTCTTGCTCGAGTCACCCAAACTCAATATTTTAAACACACGCGCCTTTCCATTCTCCATTCTCACTCGCACAGCCGCCAAATAACCTGCTTAGAGGCCAAAGGCCAGGTACAGGCCTCCGAGCAAGCTGGCACCGAGAATGGAACGCTCAGTCAGGCTAATGGTGGACTTGGCGAAGCCCTTGCCGAGATCGTACGTGAGATGGCGAATGCCGTTGATGAAGTGGAAAGCGAAAGGGAAGCCGAGGAAGAACTTGATGCCGCCCTTGACGACAAAGGGGAGAGCAGCAAACGCCGAGACGAGGCTGGCGCTCTCAATGTGGAAGCCGGCGAGAGGCGCGACGAGGTACGAGGCAAAGTAGAGGTAGGCGACGCCGGACATGGTACAGCCGGTGATTCGGGTCCAGGCGGAGGCGCCGAACCAGGTCTGTTCCATCTTGTAGATGCCCAGATGGGGGGAGACGGGGCGGTTCTTGCGCTGGTTGACGAGGATCTGTTGGCCCTCGTCGTTGGAGAGCTTGGCGGTCTCGGCGAGGCTGTGAGAACGGAAAACAAAGACGACACCGTTAGCTTCCCATAATTATTGTGCAACATGCCATCTCCTCCAATGCGCAATGTCGTGGAAGGGGTCTGTCGACGGGACGTTTGAGCTTACCAAGCCTGTGTGGTAGAGATGCGCGCAGCCATGGCCAGCTTGGGCATGTTCTGGCTAAACATGGCAGGCTTCGCGGCGCCTAAATTGCCAAGGAGAGGTTAGTTAGCATCAATTGATTCTCAAAAAAGCGACAAGAGTGGCCGGCCGCAAGTGTGCATCGATGCAGCGCTGTGTGCCAGCTTCGCCTTGCGGCTATGTGCAATCGCCGTTCCATGGGATGAGATTCCCTTACCTCGGCGCAGGGCAGCAACACCGACCCGTTGGGCAATCATTTTCGCGTGGCTTCGAGTCGTAAATTCGGAGATCGAACGAAGGAAATCCTGGGGCGACGTCAATCGAGGCGATCGGGGGGCGGTTATAGTCGTGCTGCGGCGCTTCCCTCTGGGAAATTCGAGGTCGAAAGCTGAGGCAGGTCGTGACGCTTCGGAGCACGGGCGAAGTCGGTTCACTTTCCTCGGCCCAAACCCGCCAATCACTGCGCCGGAATTCACAATCGGGGGCAGCAAGTACCCGCACGTGACCGCACTCACCGAAGGCTCTCTCACGTGCAGGCCACCACAGTAGGCAAAGCTCCAGCCGACCAGGGGGGGGCCCGGCAGGGCAATATTACTGTGATGGTGGATTTTTCTGGTGCCTTTTTTTCCCTTTCCTGTTCTTTTCTCTTCAGATAGTCACGAACTCCCGCCGCCGAGCCATCTGCACTTTGCGTGCATGGATGGCAACACGCTGGCAGGGTCCTTGGACTCGTGGGCTGTTCGGAGAGAAATTAAAGGTCCTTTCGTTAATCTCGGCATCTGGTATCATCGTTCCCGTCTGGGTGCCGTTTCATTCTGAGATCTACATTTTTTTTTTGGGCAGCTTGGCTTTGCTACGCTGGCAACTACGCGCCTGTGTCTGCCGCGCATTGATGCTGCGCTGTATACACGTCGATTTTTTCTTGACCGGGAATGCGTTGCCCTGGCTATTCCTTTCTGGGTTTGCTTTTCCATTGTTCAGCGTACAGCAGCTGTTGTTCCCATACACGACTGCTGTCCCCAGCTCCTGTGATATGTTTGCACAATCAGCAATAGACGCCACGAACAGAACAGCCCGAAAGTACTGCAACTCTAGCAGAGACATGAAGGCATCGTAAATTATATAAACTCTTCAATCCGCCGCCTAATTCCAATATTCTTCCCGCTCTGTAGACTCGACCGCAATATACAGAAACACAACCCAAGACCAGAAACTGCAAACCAAAACCCGCACCAAAAAACCGCAATCATGAACTCACTTTTCGCCACTCTTCTCTGCGCCATTATTTTTTGGTCTCTGGTTGCCGTCCTTGGAATTGCCATTACCCTCTACCTTTGCCTTCGCAAGATTCTCGATATTCTTGATCGTGTCGTGCCCCCAGCCACTCGTCCCAAGCAGCCATGCCCTGGACATTTGGGCCAAGGCACTACCTTGGAATTCGCCAGCCCTGCGGATCTCGACAAGTTTATCCGGAGCTTAGAGCAAATGGATACGGGGTATAAGCCCACGGGTGTATATATGCACGAGTCCCACGAGTCGCCAGCTTCCCATACGTACCAGGATTCCCGCGCTTCTCAGACTTCTCAGACTTTCCAGCCTTCTCAGACTTGTCAGGATTCGCAGTCCTCGCAAACTGAACGGGCTTCGCAGTCTTCGCAGGATTTCCACGGTTCCGCCAACGAGCACACCGCATGGCCATCTCCAAAAGACACGGACGACGGGCACTACAAGAAGAATTGGTAAGTGTATGATCCCATCAGTCTGAACTGTATGATCCCATCAGTCTGAACTGATCCGGTCGGTAGGTATGCTGTGTGTGAGCCCTTATATGAGGCTTGGTATTGGAAACGGACAAAGGGAGCCGTTGGAAGGTTAAGGATTGCAGCAGGCTGTACCACCCATCCGGGAGAAAGGTGTCGGGCAGTATTTTGCGTGCGAACCGAGCCCTTAAATGCGGCTTGGTAAGGGAAATGGACAAAGGGCGCCGTTATAAGGGCAAGGAATGCAGCAGGCTGCACCACATTGGCAGAGATCCCAGGCAGTAGATTTTTCGTGTTTATTGTCGTTTTCTTCGTAGGTAGTCAGGTAGTCATAGTTAATAGCACAACTGTTTGCTATCCCCTAATTTCAGCTGTAATGTGACGCAATTGCTGTATTTATATCGCAGAAAGTGGTGGTGTATTTGCTGATTGTACAAAGTATATCTCTTCCCGTATATGAGGTGAATTTGTCCCATAAAACACAATGCCGAAGCCAACGCCGCAGCCTTTCCCCAGTCGGCTGATACATAGAATCCAAATAACTCCAAGAGCGGTACCGAGTACAACCCTCACCTAGAGGGAGCCTGTGGAGCAGAGTTCTGTCCTTCCCAGTATTAAAACCGTCCACATGTATCCGTGTCCCAACGCCATCGCAAGTAACTCTCCTTGCGGATATATGTTGCTTGGGGAAAATGCACTTTTCATCTCCAATCCCTTCACCCCATTTACATGCCGCCCATGTTATTTGGGTTCCCTCCCATGTTTCCCATATTTCCCATGTTGCCCATGTTGCCCATGTTGCCCACGTTTCCCATGTTCATATTACCCAGGCCGTAGCCGCCAAAGACGGCAGCCGAGAACTGATCTGAATTGTTAGGCATCATGTCGTCAAACATGTCCCAGGTAAAGGCTGGCATATCCATGAATCCGTTGACATTGGAGTTCATGCTGGGGTCCATCTGCTGCGACGGCTGCTGACCTTGCTGCGGCGATGTCAGGTGAAGCCCATCCATGGAAACAGAGGGGGTTACATTGGCAGATGCCTTCCCAGAAGATCGACCATCGCCGGATGGAACTAGATCACGCAGCTGCTGAATGTAGGTAGGTGTCTCGAGCGGCCACCCGTTCTTCGCATAGGTAACCTCGCGCGCTCTCCATGCTCGAAGTGTGAACTGAGCTTGAGCTAAATTGGGCTTTTGTGACACGTCAAAGAGCTCCGGGTGATCTTTGTATGTTAAACGAACGCACTCCCAGCCACGGTCAGAGAGTGTGCCTTGGGTATGAATGATGAGCTGACCCGTTAAATACGCAAAGAAGTCGAGCTGGAACATGTTCTTCATGAACCACTGGAAGCCGACTTTGGACATTTTGTCATAGACCAACGCGCGGTGTTCGTTACTCGTTACCATGAGCTTGAAGAGATTATCCTTGGGTCCAAAAATCTCGGTACCCCATTCGGGTTGTTCACGCATGGGCACCAGGATCTTGTCAAAGTCTTTCGTAAACAGTGGTCTCATGGCCAAGGCGGCCACGTGAACATTGCCAGCGGATGGGTCACAGTACGTTTCCTCAATTTCTTTGAGCTTGCGAGTCAGGTTAAAGACCTCGGTGCGCATCTTTTCGAACATGGCCTGGTGGCGGAAACTCGAATCGGCTTCACCCTCAAGATCCTGGCCCATCACAGCAGCTTCAAACTCAGCGGCATTTTCGTTTTGTGCGCATTTTTGAAACTCGTGGACCACACACATGACCATGACGAAGATCATCTCCGTAGGGCCCCGTCTCGGTTGAACCGGCTCCGTGGATCCAGGGAAGAGGTCAGCATCGTTGATGTTGCTGGGAGGTTTGGTATCCCACCGGATGGCGTTGAATTGGATCGTAAGGCCGGAAAACGTGGCGGCCATGTGGTCGCGCATAAGAAGCTGCCAGAAGATCCGGCGGCGCATTTCGGTCTCGTAAGGGGTAAGCGTAAGCTGCTCCCCTTCACGGTGGTAGCCGAGCTTTTGCGCCATTCGGACGAGCACGCCGGTCAAGATCCACGTAGAGTGGCGATCGGCACGACCTTCCAAAGAAATCTATACGGACGCTGTTAGTCACTGAAAATTGGAAACTGCGCCGGTGAACTGGGGAGGGAAAAACAATAGAGGGAGGCGCAGGTATATATGCCGTACTCACCAAGTATATAAGAAACGCCTGTATGGACACCATGTCGTAGTTTTTTATGAAGTTGAGACGCACGAGAGCGGCCTTGGCTCCCGCATTGAAAGTTTGAATTGCTTTTTCTCGGCTGATGCCGAGAAGCTGGTTGACTTCATGTTCCTCCAGACTGACAGCGGCCATACTAAAAATGCTGAAGAGCAGAGCTTGATATTGAAGGGAGACGTTTGCCAAGTTGGTCGAGATTTCAACGACGTACGGCTGAACAGTAGGCACATGAATGATCTTGGTCAGCGGGTTGACCCGGTCAATATAAATCTGCCATAGGCGGAAGATGTGGACAGGATCTGGGAGAAGGTCCTCGATGCTGGTGCGCGAGAAGTCTGCCGTCAGCAGTACGTCGGTGCTGTTATCGGGCGTGAGTTCTTCCGAGCTGAGGACACTGGCATCTTCTGGCTCTTCGGTATCGACGAGAGTTCGCAATGCTTGCAGCTGTGATGGTGGATAGGCGTTAGCATGGCGGCTCATACGCAACAGTGGAGGACCCTGTATAGAGCTCTCGGGGGATTCCATACCTCTTCAAACATGGTTCCCAAAAGGTGACTGTCCATGAAACGGGCGTTGCCATCTTCCTGGACGAACTTGAAGGCGGGCTTGAATGCCTGGCGCGAATCGGGGGTAGTGGGGTTGGTAGCGGAATCGGACTCTTGCTTGGCGACACTCGTTGTCGCATTCGAGCCTGTATTCGGCGAGAGGCCGGCAGGGATGGTAGGAGAGCCGCCGCTGGCGTACTGTTGCAAGAGCTCTTCACATCGGGCGAGGCGTTCTTGGAGATCTTGGTTGGGGCGACGACGCTTTCGGGCTGGTGCCGGGGTGCTTGGGGTGCAGGTGACGCCGGCCTGGACATGGCAGGTTAGTATTTGGGTGGGAGGTGTCGTCAATGACAAAGATGCAGCGATTGGAGTAGCCTTACCTTGACACAGTTCGAGCATGGCGTGTTTCGATCGCACTTGATCTTGCGATGCTGACAGAGCACGCAGGCGAGGATGCGAGGATGTTTGTGCGCCGGTTGCGACGTGGGCTGCGCGGGGGGCGGTGGTGGCGGCTGCTGCTGGTGGTGCAGCGGCTGCTGTTGGGGTATCGAGCCTGAGGACATGGATTCGGCTGATGATGCGGCAGACTAGCAATAGGCGGCGGACGAAGAGCTTAACTGGCGGCTCGATCGTTGCGATTCGTTCGTCGGCGTTGGGCAACAGCCTGAGGCGCAAAGCGGCGCAAACGGGAACAGGCAAGAGAGGAGCGGGACGGCAGGCAAAAGTTGGCGAGGTGTCCGGTCGCGCGGACGGCCAGAGGTATAAAACGAAGCCTTGACCCCGAGGCAACTCGAATCTATCTGTGGAGAGACGCTCGTGGGACAGAGGAGGCTTGACGACGGGCGGCTCACTCACGCCGGAGGGGGGCAGGTTGAAAGTGGCAGCCTGGCGTCGATGGCATGCTCAGGCGGATCTGCAGGGGCACACTTGCACCACAGCGGAGATTAGAAATAGGCGGCAGCGACGGCGGGGAAGGGAGAGAGCTGCAGCCTGGAGACAGTGACCATTCCACGTCGTACGAAATGTCGGTGCCTTGATGTGGAAAAGAAGTGATGGGAGATGGGAGATGGGAGAGCGTCAGAGGAGGCTGCGGGATTGGTGTACAGGCACTGTGACAGTAGGTGCGCCAACAGCGGCCGGTGGAATTTTTAGCGGGCGCGGGGTTGACAGGTGGGTAGGTAGGTAGAGTATTCGGTGCGGGCAGGCAAAGGGCAATCACAAGCCTGGAGGGAGGCCCGGACGAGGCAGGTCACTCGCTATTTCAACGCCCGACACTAACGCTGTATTGGTAGGAACGCACCACTTGTGGTACTACGGTACGAGGAAACCTTGATACGGGCGGGCAGCCTGGGACTGGCTGCCAGAGAGCGATCTCTTCCGCTCAGGGCCACATAAATGCCCCTCGGTGCCACTCAGTAATCAGCCGCAAGTCAGGATGGGGTACGGAGTACGGAGCACTCGAGGTGTCGTAATCCGGCGCGGCGGAGTGGCCGCCGCAGCCAGCGGACTTGGCCATCGGAGTAGGTGGGTGGATGGGTGTAGTGGGACACGGACGGGAGCTACCAAGTCAAGGTTGGAAAGCCCGCGATGGCGTACACAGTAGATGTGTCGAGCAGGGTTTTTGCTGAAGTGCAGCAAATCAACCCAGTACTCGTAGAGAGACGACATGAGGCGAGACGGTTTGATGCGGATGCTGTCGGCGTCTCTCAACTTGCAGAAGTACAACAGCAATGATGACGGGCCTACAAAGTACATCGTAGTAGAAATAAACCTGGCACTCATCGGCTTTCGCAATAGCCTGTTTCTCTACGGAGACATATAACTTGGTGGGTGGTTGTTGTCCCCAACTCCAGCCGCGTGCTTCAGTTTGCGACCAGCCGATACAACACCGTCGATACGATGACGAGTACTCCGTAATACCTACGACGGGACCAATCCTACCTACGCGTACCATAGTAGATCCTGGCGGCGTTCACTACGAGTATTGACGCATTGAAACATGACACTGCATAGCCAAGAGGTCCCTGGCAGGATCCTATTACAGCCCAGGGCGGTGCTGGCGTGCGGAGTCGCTCTGGCATGTGGGTGTGTTCCGCAGGTCAGTACGGGGAATGATTCATAGCGAATTTTCAGCTACTGTACTCGTCAATGACTCTGTCTCTTCATGACCCATTCCCATTGTCAGCTTTCAGACGCTTGCTATCCTGTATGAAAGGGTCCATTGCGAGTTGGCCCGACTGTACTCCATGGCAGATGGGCGCGTGACAACCCAGTGACGGCGGGTGAAGCAGGACAAGACGACGTTACAGGCGGCGGAAAATTAACGTGCAGTGGAGATGAGAAACCAAGCGGCCGAGCGCCTCTAGCAGCATGCACGGAGTCGACAGAACACTAACCTATTCAGACAGATGGTGCTCTGACAGAGAGGTGGGGTTCGGTATGACAAGCCGCCGGGGGAAGCTTCTAGCCTTGCATTGGCAATTATGCGCTGCGTTTCTACTTACGGAGCAGCTCGTAGCCGTTCCCCCCCCCCCCCACGCAAGGGTTGGGTATAGTTTCCGGCACGAGGCAGTTTGGGTTCGGTTCAGCAGGGGAACCCGTTGTCGGAAGCGATATTGAAAAACGGCGGGAGCTATAAATTTCCCGGACACGGCGCAAGCCTAGCAACATCATGACGGGACGCAATTCAAAATAAGAGGTATCTGCATGTGCAATGTCGTCGTCGTCTCTTTTCGACTTGTGTACGGGCGCACAGAGGCAACACCCCCCACAAGGCCACGTTCTTCCATGCGAGTACGCGTATCCCACCACACTCACGGCTGGTTCGGCCATGGCAAGGCATCCCAAAGCAACCCAATTCACGCCAAGGACAGTACAGAACAGCACAGAACAGTTCAGAACAGGCCTGCGCAGATGATGGAGGAGACAGACCCTTTCCTTTTCGTGCAGATCGTTTCCCCTGTCATACTCACCGAACGAATCCTCCCCCGCCCGCAATATCTTGTTCCTGATCCGAGCCACCTACACGCATTGCATGCTACCGCCAGACATTGTGTAAAATGCGCAAAGCGTAATACACCTAGACATTGTCCCGTAGTCCGCAAACTACCTGTACTCCACGTTCAAGTGCAAGTCCCCCCCCTAACGTACAGAACAGTGTTGTGTATTAATACAACAACCCACCCTTAAATTGCGGTCAATAGAGACAGACACCACTGCAGTGCCCTCTGGCGACAGCCGAGCGCAAATAGCAGCCACCAACGCCACTATAACTTAGACCTCCGCCACGCCCTAACGTGCCGTGGGCGCGGGTTTCCATGCCACAGCGTGCCTCATTGGTAGGGAATCCGACATACGACCCATTCCACGTACCCTCTCAATTCAACTTTGGGGTTGGTGTTCGTTGATCCCGCCAAGATCGCCCCTACCTTTCCGGCTACCGCTGCCGGCGCTGCAACCACCATGTACGGAACGCCCGCCGTCCATGTCCATGCGCACGTCATGCCCCCCCTTCAAAGTCCGCACTTTTGTCTGCTGTCTCTTGAGGTGTGACTCAATCCCTCTCTCAGCCCGCTCCATGGAGTCGATCGGGAGTGTCAGGACAAGGCTGATTTCCTGCCCTACCCGACCCTAGGTGTTTTGCATCGGGGACGAAAACAAATGGCATTCCTACCTCAGTGTCGTTTGAGGCATTTCGGGTATTATAGGACCTCAATCCCTGGCCACCTGACCTTTTGATATTTTCAGTACAAGCTCTCTATCGCTACTTGACAAGTCCCGGGTACTCGTAAAGCTCAAGTATACCATTTTTGATATATGTGAAATGCAATGGCGCTGGGTGCGAATCGCATCCAAAAGGCAACTGGCCAAGGAAGCAAAGGGCAATACTCTACACCCAGAAGTTCAACTCCATGATCAACCTCCCTTTTTGAAGTAAATTTTTTTTAACTTTTTTTCGGCTTGTTAATTCATTTTGCTATTTTTGCTATTTTTTGCGCAGAATTATTTCTCTTCCTTTGTATCTTCCACTTCATCATCCCCCCGAGCAGCTTCAACACCTTCCTGACCCTTCACATTGTCTTCCGTCACATCTGTCACATCTCCCGATGGCACCAGCGCCAACCGCTTCTTCTTGCGCGCTATTTTCCTATGCCGATTTCCCTCGACGTGTCTCGTCCACCCTTCCTCTGTCACCAGTGTTACATGGCAAATCTCGCACACTCTCTGCTTCGGAGTCTCCTTTGCAGCTGGCTCTGTTGCTTTTGCCAATACTTCTTCTGCAAGCGCAGACGTTTCCACCGGTGCCGGCCTAGCCTCACCACTGAGAAACTGCGACAGCACCCTGGATGCGGGCTCAGTCACATTGCTGGCGTACATGCTCACATCCGTGCTGTCCAGCAGATACAAACTGTTAACCGCCTCCGTGCCACGGTCTTTCAACCGCGGAATCTGCTTGGTTCTGATCCATTTGTTTTGGTAGTTTGCATATCGTCGCGTAGCCGTCTTCATATCCTCCAGGCCTGCCGCTTTGATGCGCTCAAGCTCTGTGCTGTCAGCTGTTGCCGCTGTGATGTACGGTTCGAGCTGCTTGTACCCAATGGACTGCCATATGCCCTTTGTCATGTCTAGGACTTGGCCCGTACTAGCTTGCTCTGATTTGAATTCATGAAGCTCTCGCACTTCATCCAAAAGTCCCGAGTCAAGCATCTTGTCCACTCGTCTATCTAGCCGATCGCACAGTACTTGACGCTCCGAGTAGACCCAGAACAAAATATTCTCCCAGGGGCCTGTAGTTTCCGCCTCATTGGCGATTCCTGATTCTTTGCGCTTTTCTTGCTCGGCATATAGCTCCGATGCAGTTTTGCCCGTCTGAAGGTAGATTTCCAATGACCGTTGAATCTTTCGCCTATCATTTGGGTGCCACTTCTCAGCCATCACCGGATCTACTCGACGCAATTCGCGTAGCATCTCTTCAGCCGAGGCATTGAGAATAGGAAATGATTGCGACATGTCATTCTCCACGTCGTCGAGAATGGCATCCTGGAAAAGCAGCGGCTCGACATAGTACTGCGTGCCGCCCACCAAGATTGGTAAATTCCCTCTACTTCGAATCTCGCGAATTGTTTGCGACGCATGCTTCTTAAATTCTGTCACATCCCAGGGCAGGGTATTCAGCGGAATGGTGCCCAGCAAGTGGTGGGGGATGCCGCGCTGTTCATCGCTCGATATCTTATTCGTGATGATGGGCAGGCCGCGATAGAGCTGCATAGCATCGGCATTGATGATTTCTCCGCGGAACCGCGTCGCAAGCTCGACCGCAAGCTATATCATGTCTTTGTCAGTATTCAATTATACACCTCGCAAGCTAGGTGGCAAATTGCGCTGCACTTACCTCGGATTTGCCTGTGCCTGTAGATCCCAGAATCACCACAAGGGGTTCTACCGGAGCCTTTGATGGTGTCGCCATTGTAGCCACATTGCGACGGAGGAATGCTTGCAGACGACCAAGCATCCGTGTCCTCTTCGTCGCTATCTGAAAAGGCCACTCTTCATTTGTTCTGATTGTTTTGTTGTCTTGTTTCGCAAAGCGGTTCGTCTAGCAACGAGAGAATCGCATGGAAGCTGTCCCAACCTACCAAGACTTCAAGTCTTCGAAGGCGTCCTCTTTTTCTCCACACTGGCACCCTGCACGGCAGCTCGCTGTCTAGCCTTCTCCAAAAGGCAAGCTTGCCTATTAGCGCGACACGCTTGGGGTTGGGGGAGTGAGAGACAGTCCCTCTGCCGCCCACATCACGTGCACCCCCGTTATTTTCTGGACACATCTGCATTTCCAGCTTGAAGCCAGATCGCCCCCGTGTGCGCTCTCCCTGACCTGACCTGCTCCTATTCCCCGACCACCCTCTCCATCTTTTGAGCTCATCATAGCTCACCTTTCTTCCTTCCTTCATTTCTCTCCTTGGGTGAATTGATTCCGTTGTTTCTGGTCAGCGCATCTCTTTGGCCGCAAACATGAGTTCCCGTACGTCTAAACTTGCTGCACCACACGAATGGCAATGCCGCGCCGGTGCGCCAGCTGTCGTCGAGCCGGCGCAGCTGTTCAATGCGCATCCGCCGCGCCCAATTGCACATCAATTGGCCTTTGGCGAGCTCAACTAACTTTATCCATCTCTGTTTAGTTCGTTTCCTTGACTTGGTCAAGCCGTTCGTGCCGTTCCTCCCCGAGGTTCAGCAGCCGGAGACCAAGATCCCCTTCAACCAGAAGATGATGTGGACTGGCCTCACTCTGCTCATCTTCTTGGTCATGAGCCAGATGCCCCTTTACGGCATTGTCTCCTCCGACAACTCGGACCCCCTATACTGGCTGCGAATGGTCATGGCGAGTAACAGAGGTACTCTGATGGAACTGGGTATCACCCCCATCATCTCCTCCGGAATGGTATTCCAGCTCCTTGCTGGCACCCACATGATCGAAGTCAACCTCGACCTCAAGTCCGACCGCGAGCTGTACCAGACGGCCCAGAAGCTCTTTGCCTTTATCCTCTCTGCCGGTACCGCCACCGTCTACGTCTTCACTGGTCTCTACGGCCCGCCCTCGGATCTCGGTGCTGGCATTGTCTTCCTCCTGATTCTCCAGCTCGTTGTTGCCGGCATGATTGTCATTCTCCTCGACGAGCTCCTCCAGAAGGGCTACGGTCTCGGCAGTGGTATCTCCCTGTTCATTGCCACCAACATCTGCGAGTCCATCATGTGGAAGGCTTTCTCCCCCACCACTATCAACACCGGTCGTGGTCCCGAGTTTGAGGGCGCCGTCATTGCTCTCTTCCACCTCCTGATGACCTGGCCCAACAAGCAGCGTGCTCTCCAGGAGGCCTTCTACCGCCAGAACCTCCCCAACATCATGAACCTCCTGGCCACCATCCTCGTCTTCGTCGCCGTCATCTACCTCCAGGGTTTCCGTGTCGAGATCCCCGTCAAGTCCTCTCGCCAGCGTGGTGCCCGCGGCTCCTACCCCGTCCGCCTGTTCTACACCTCCAACATGCCCATCATGCTGCAGTCGGCTCTGTCCTCCAACGTCTTCCTCATCAGCCAGATGCTCTTCTCTCGATTCTCCGACAACCTCCTCGTCCGCCTCTTCGGTGTCTGGGAGGCCAAGGACGGCTCCTCTCAGCTGCACGCCATCTCCGGTCTCGTCTACTACATGTCTCCTCCCCTCAACTTCAAGGAGGCCCTGCTTGACCCTATCCACACTGTCATCTACATCGTCTACATGCTCGGTGCCTGCGCCCTCTTCTCCAAGACTTGGATTGAGGTGTCCGGCTCTAGCCCCCGCGATGTTGCCAAGCAGCTCAAGGACCAGGGTCTCGTTATGGCTGGACACCGTGACCAGAGCATGTACAGGGAGCTGAAGCGCATCATCCCTACCGCCGCCGCCTTCGGTGGTGCCTGCATTGGTGCCCTGTCTGTCGCTAGCGACCTTATGGGTGCTCTCGGATCTGGCACTGGTACCCTTCTCGCTGTTACGTAAGTTTTCTTCTACTTGGAACTGTGCCTGTTGCAACGCGTTTCTAACATGAATATAGCATCATCTACGGCTACTTCGAAATCGCTGCCAAGGAGGGTGACCTCTCTGGTATGAAGGGTATGGTTATGGGCTAAACACTCGGACTACATTATCCGCAAATCAACAAAACCTCGATCCTGTTGGCAACCGAGCCAATCACGATGGAACTTGTAACAATATATGATGAAGTGGAGGTGATATACAATTGGCGCAATACAATGTGAGGGACATATTTCCTTGAAAGTCACCGAAGGTGGAGACTGGAAACTGTACGGTACCGGATTGGACACTTGTCATGGCAGACGACTCGTGCAAGAGTGACGCTCTCAGGGGACGCTCAGCACAGGCTGGGAAGAAAAGGGAACCAAAAAAGTCCATTTTGTATGCAGACAAGAACAAAAATTAGAAGAAAATCTACATTTTAAAGAACAAGCTAGCATCCCAATGTGTCGATATTGTACTGTGGCCGCAGGAGTGTGAGCAGATACCGCGGTGTGCCCGTTAAAAGTGGTTGGGTTACGACATGCGTTTTTGTCCGATCCAGCTTTGATTGTTCCCGGGTCTCAAGCCGAGTGTTGTCCTACAGTTCAACACTCTACTTCTTGCGTACCACCGCGAGAAGGTGATCAGCACAGCCGAGGAATTCATCCTTTTGCGAATACTCGTCCCACATCAAGTCTGCCCAGGCTTTGACAACATCAGGCCCGGCCTCCTGGAGCTTGGCATCCAGGCCGCCTCCCAGGATGCCCTCTGTGGAGCGCAAGTCGACAAGATCTAGCTGGCCAGCAAAGTGGCGGGCAAAGAACGCCTTGACATCTGCTGCGCTTGTGTGAAATCCCTGGGCGTCGAGGCCCATATCTGCCTTGTACTTGACGTAGCGGCCATGCTGGAGCTGATAATACAGTTAGGGCAATTTTAGACGGCAGAATTCAATTCTCGTCCAGACTTACATATTCAGAGTAAAATTCACGTTCATTCACCAGCTTCTTCGGGTCTCGGATGGCAATATCTCTCAGATGCGCTGCGATGTTTACAAAACCTACAAAAATGAGGCCAGTCGGCTTAGCCAGCAGCAGTGCATTCTCCACAGCTTTCATGCGCTCTTCTTCTTTAATGAGGTGGTATAAAGGTCCGAGTAGCAGCACAGCATCATATGACCCCTCCGGCAGGTGGGAGGACTGCACGAGGGCGTTTCCCACCGTAATGCTCTGCAGCAGCGGCTTGCCACCGGGAGCTGCTCTACGGGCATCCTGTTCCTTCTGGGCGAGCCTAACCATGGCCGGCGAGAGGTCAACCAGATCGACGGCGTACCCATCATCGGCGAGCGGAAAAGCAATACGGCCAGGACCGCCGCCAATATCGGCGACATGCCTGGTGACCGCGCCGAGGTAATGGCGGAGAGCGCGTCGGGTAAGCTCGCGCTCCATAGGGTGGGTTGCCAGGCGGGTGTCTTCGTTCACGTCAATGATGTCGTAGAGCTTCGCGACGCTCTCGATGTTGGTGGCCATACTGGGCGGTGTTGTAGGCTAGACGGTTAAGCTTGGTGTTGTAGAGCGAGTTCGTGGCTAGCCTTGTAGGAGGCGAGTAGAGAGGCGTGGCTAGAGCTATCCAGTATGAAATGGACGGTTGGTAGAGTATGGTTGGTTGCTATTTAATGGTATCATCTTATACGAGGACAGTGAGGCGGCGCCAATCCATATATCCGTCTTACGGATGTCCGAGGGAGGGCCGCTGGTACAGAGTACAGATGCAGCCACCACTGTGGCGATACCCAACGACAGCAAAATAATGGCGCACCATCGTCGGGTGTATCGTAAAGCCAGTGGTCTCCCAGATTGGGCACGTCTCTAATTATATACCGGCACTTTTGGAATGGGCCAGTGCCTACCTAGTTGGCTGTCCAAACAAGGTAAACGGGCGGCCCCGTCGGCATTGCAGCTTACACGAAAGTGGATGTTCTGAATTGTTTGGCGGCGGCCCGTGGTGGCAAAAAAAGGCGCGACAAGTACGGCAACAGCCTCCCCATCGGATCCGATCCTGAAAATTGCATTAAAGCTCATGCATTCCCAGATATGCATCTACTATAGTAGTAGATAATGCCCTGCATCATATGACCTATTTGGGTGCTAGAGTAAAGAAGAAGTCACTGGAATGAAGCATGCCTTGGCTCTACTCGCAAGCCAACCTACCCTGTTCCAAATCTGCGCACGCTCGCTTGCTCCATTTGGCCTTGCTACAGCTTATCCCCGTAGTGAGATTCATGATATAAACAGCTCGAAATTATTGGGCACAGTACACCAGAATGTAGCCAGTGTATGTTTGCTGCTCCGTACATTGGCGCGAGTCTTGTCGTCTTACACGTTCGTCCTGTTGGGCAACAAACCCCCAACTTGCTGCACAAGGGCAAATTACTCACGGACAAGTCTTTTCATTTCCATACTGATCACCTGAATATAGAGAGCCATATTCTTTGGCAACATCAATTAAAGATAGCGGCCATACTGTATAGGGTGTTGCCGGCCGGGCCGGAATCAAGACAAATGCAGCCGTAGCATTGGCTCCGGCACTACGTACAGCAGCCCAGTACCTCTGTACAAGGCTGTGGAGGTGGTGTCGCCCCTCGACGATGACGTGCCCAATCCTACAAATTGGCCCGCCCAAGACCCGCTAGACCGCTCCCAGTAATTCGAGAACCACAACAACTCGCCGCTCCAGTCTGGGCGATCGGTAACTGGCAACCCATCGCCCACTTAGTAATCGTTGGCTCATAACATCACCGATTTGCCTTCTGCAACGCCAGTTTGCCTGCGCCGTCAAACCCCGGAAACAAAAAACCAGACCTCGCCTCATCTCTCCCTTCGCAGCACACACCGACGCTGCCAACTATTCTGCCCCGAAACGTCTCGTCATCTCCATTCAGCCTCGGGACATCTTGATGCTTGGTGCGTAAGAGGTGCACGCCGCTCACCAGGCGCATCGCCATCATGCCCGCGGACGAGTCGTCTTCCGGCCGTCCCGCCTCGGCCGTCGAGCTGCAACCCCAGCCATCCCGATCGCGACGCCAGAGCCGTAGCGTGAGCCCTATGCCGCCGGTGACCCCCTCCGGCGCCGTATCTCGCGAGCCGGGAAACGACTATTTTGAGCCCGTCTCCCAGGTGCCCACCCGCCGCTCCTATCGTTCCGAAGCGTGGCTCTCCGCCATCCCAACAGCCGCATCCGAGTCGCGGCCAGACAGTCGCAACTCCAATCGAAGGCCGAGCATCCGTATTCGCCGCAGCTCAACCAACCTCACCTCGGGCCTGCCCCCAGGTGTGACTCTTCCGCCGCCGTCGTCCGAGGGGTTTCCGAGCGACCAGTACACGCAGAACCGTGAGCCTGCCCGCGGCCATGGCCGTCCGCGCAGTGTATCACAGCCCAGCTTGCATGGCGACAACAGAGGCGCCGATGTTGGGCCTCGGCACTCGCGGCGCGGGCCCCAGGCGGCGATGCCACGGTTGACAGAAGAGGGCTCGCGACCAACCATGCAGGAACTCGGCATGCCCGGCTCGCCCCTGTCTCCGACTGGGTCGCTCCCGCAAAGCATCAGTCGTGGTCGAGACGACTCGCTTGAAAGGGCGTCTGAGGCCTCGCAGCCCAACAGACGCAGCCGGTTCAGCATCATGCGCTGGCCGGGTACCAACCGCCGCGGGTCACTAGCCAGCAACTATCGCCAGTCACGGCAAGAGGACGAGTATCACGAGGAGCTGGTAGACTTGTTGGATACCGTTGGTAAGAGATATAGATGCTGCCACCCGGAGCTCACACAGGCACGAAGCTAATGTATTGCAACACACAGATCCTGAAATCCAGGCGCTCTCGACCCTCACGAACATTCAGAATTCCCTTTTCATTCCCGACCTCGGCAACCTCGTTAATCGACGCCCGACTTATACCCTAACTCAGTACGATGCGCAAAGGGCGCCAGCATCTCGACCTGGAACCCAGGAAACGGGCGAGCCAAAGACGTCCGGTCTTGATGGCCAGCCTGCCGCCACAGAGGCACCGGCCACAGAAACACCGGACATCCCCGAGGTTACAGAGGATACTGCGGACGGGGATGGCCTGCCACCGCTGCGAGCCGGCGACGCACCGCCTATGCATCGATCAAGCACAATCACTTCACGACTGACCGACTCGCACTATGCTGCCTTGCCGCATGGTGTCTCTCTCGAAGGCTGGACGGAACAGGAAAAGTGGGAGCTGGACGATCACGTACGCCATATGCTGCATTCACGACGCGCCAAGTTTAAGAGGATGATGAAGGGCTTTGGACAGTACGTCCGTCGTCCGCTTGGCTTCTTTGTCACTCTGTACGCCACGCTCATCACGCTCTTTGGCCTTGCCTGGGTTCTGTTCCTTATCGGCTGGATTTACGTTGGATCCGATTCGAAACAGGAATATACGATACATATCATTGACAGCGTCCTCGTTGCCCTTTTCGCCATCATGGGCGACGGCCTTGCCCCGTTCCGAGCCATTGACAGTTACCACATGTTCTTTGTGACCAAGTACTGGCGGATTATGAAAAAGGCAAAAAAGAGGAGAGCCCTGGAAGAATCTACAAAAGACGGCGAAAACTCACCGGAAGGAGCATCCACAGCCAGGCCACCGCCAAATGGCCCAGTTGAAGACAAAGACAAGACGGAAAATCCTGGGCGAGATATGAATGGCAATGCCAATAGTACGAGTGGTGGTGCCGACCTCGTATCCGAAGAAGCCATGCGCGGCACTCTCATCCGCGATGAAGTACTCGATCTGGAACAGGGAGCAGCAGAGCTGTGGCCTTTGACACTAAAGCAGCAAAAAAGCTTCCTTCACCACCAAAAGAAGCTGGTCAAGTCACACAGCTTTTACAAGCCGCACGAGACATTCACCCACTACGAGTTCCCGCTCGCATATCTCCTTGCTGTCATCATCCTGCTCGACTGCCACTCGTGCTTGCAGATCTCTCTCGGCGCAACCACTTGGGGTATTGATTACCACCACAGGCATGTCGCCATCACGACTACCATCCTGTGTGTGAGTATCACCTGCAACATCACAGCAGGCTTGGTCATTACCATGGGAGATCGCAAGACACGCAAGAAAGACGTGCTGAAGCTGCTGGATCGCCAAGAGCTCACCAGTGACGCGATGAAGCACATGAAACAAAAGAAGGAGAAAGAAGAAGCCAAGGTGACTGGTCCATCGTCAGAAGGCTCGCCGGAGATTTCTTGATGTATGTAGGTGTTGGGATGTGCACTCGGGTCGGGTATTGCCGCCGTTGCTGCACGGTTTAGTTCGCATATATGCCGCCAGCTGGCAGTCATTTCTCATTCGGCACGGCGTTGTTTTTTATTTCTTCTTGATAGCATGCGAGAATACGTAGCATTAGGCCTCCTAGCCAGGCCCAAACGTGGCTATAGCCATATTAATACAAAGGTTACATCTGTGTACGAGACAGCACCGGGGAGGCCACCGAATTGAGCATGGCCTGCTTACAGCACTAGTACAGCCACTATAGATGCGCTAAGCCGTCAACTGGAGCCCAAGCTGGACTAGGAACCGCTCCTAGCCCACGCTAACAGACTCTCGGGTCCGACGCTGACAGTGTACATAGTACAGTAATAGTGGCAGACTGCTCGTAGCGGCGGCGCCGGTGATTATTATCGCTGTGGAGGACAGCCTATTGCCCATAACGACCCAGACTAGTCATTGACAAGGCCCATCCGGCCAATTCATTGCCGGCCGATACGGAGAACATGTAGAATTGCAAAATTTTCATGGTCCAAGTATACTTGCACCATACCAGGAATATATTCAAGGCGGAACTGCAGCTGAACCGTCCACGGCTGACTACAGAAAGACCGTGGACCATGTAGATCGTCGGTGGAACGCGATGCAACCATACTGGTATTGTTTGCGAACCATGTGCTATGCCAAAGTGTGCCAAGGTGCTCGCTGATTTGACTAATAGTAGGAACTCGTAGGCGCTATAGCAAGTGAGCCAGTGGTCAATAGTGATCAATGAGGACTATGGGTTGCCGGCAATGCGGGGTGGAAGATGCCCCGATCCTTTTTGCCGAAAGACACGGGCGAGATTTTCTTCAGCGAATCGTACGCTGGTGCTAGTACCATTTCTAGCGTAGCTAGCTGCTTCAATTGCTAGCTTCGGATGTCGTGGTATCCGCTCGCTGTCTTTTGCGTTACCCACCATGTTTGCGAGTACGCGGATGTACGAGTAGCTGAATTTGCCCACCTTGACGAACACCATGCATACGAGAACTAGCCAGGGAGACGGGGTTTCATTCAGGCTGTGGGTCTGTCAGCTTTGTTAGCTTTGCATTGTTTCTTGGACACTTGGCGGAGTATGCAGACCGCGCCGGCCATGATCTCCTCAAGCGGTGACCCAGCGGGCCTAGCGTCTAGAATCTGATTCTTGCTCTCGCCATATATAGTCGTAGGATGTGCCACTATGAAGCACGCGGTCAATTGTATGTGGGAGCACACCGTTGCGCGCCAACATAGACATCACAAGAAACACCAAATATGAAGCTGTCTGCTGTTGCCCTGGCTGCTTCGGCTGTGCTGCCAGCTCTAAGTGTCGCCGGAACATGCAATAATGTCGATGCTGCTGTACGTCAATGAAGTCTGCGAATCACGCCCTGTTATCTAACTCATGCAGTGCACTGCGCTTTCCGTCTCCTTGCCTGGGAGAGTAGAATATCAGAATTCCTCAGTATACCAGCAGGAAATGAATTACTGGTCTGCTTTCCAGGCCATGCAACGTCCTAGCTGCCTCGCTCTACCGAAGTCGACAAGTGATATTTCTGTCATCATGGCCGTGCTTACCAGCCTGAAAGCTCCGTTTACTGTCAAGGCCGGCGGCCATACCGCGTACACAGGCGGTTCCAACATTGACGATGGCATCACTATCGACCTTGTCCACCTAAATGAGATCAAAGTGACCGACGACAGGAAAACCGTGTCCATTGGTCCTGGTATACGCTGGGTCAACGTTTCTACAGTTTTGGATCCCATGAATCTCGCTGTGCTCGGCGGACGGGATGCCAACGTCGGAGGCGCTGGCCTGTTGCTCGGTGGCGGATTCTCATTCTTCTCTGGTCGCCACGGTTGGGCATGCGACAATGTTAAGAAGTACGAGGTTGTGCTCGCGTCGGGAGAGGTTGTGTATGCGTCGCCGCACGAGAACCGCGATCTGTACAAGGCCCTTCGAGGCGGCGGAGGCTCCAGCTTTGGTATCGTCACACGCTTCGACCTTGAGGCTTTGGAACAGGGTGACCTGTGGACAAATACACTCATCTTCCCCTCAGACCAGCGCGTGACCTTGGCTGAAAAGTTTACCGATCTCACCGTGCACGGGTTGGAAGACGACTTGGACGCACATACGTATTTTGTCATGATCTACTCAGCAGACATTGGCGGCACTGCCGCGTTGATAACCTTTTACCATTCGGTGCCGCCACCAGAGGGCCAGGTCCCGACGGTTTTCCAGCCGTTCCAGACGGTACCCGGTGCATTTGTCAATACGTCTTCGGTAACCAACGTAACCACCCTATCAAGAGCCATCGCAAATGATTACGGCTACCGACGAACATGGTCCGACTTTACGTTCCGCCTGACATCAGCAGAAACATTCACCGCCGTAACAGAAGTATGGAAGAAGGGCATTGACAAGATGGTAGCAGCAGTAGGTGATGGATACTTTGATTCAAGCCTGGTGTATCAGCCCATCACCAAGTCCATGATGACGGTATCGCTAAAGAACGGCGGAAACTCTCTCGGCCTTGATCCCGAAGACGGACCGCTGATAGAGGCACACGTTCTGGCCAACTGGGATAACAAGGAGCTCGACCAATTCATATTCGACACAGTCCAAGAAATGATTGTCGCTTCTAAAGAAGTCACGAAGAATCAGGGAGTTGACCACGATTTCACATACATGAACTATGCTGGAGACTGGCAGGATCCGCTCCGGGGATATGGCGAGCAAAGCTACACAAACCTGCGAAAGGTTTCCGCCAAGTACGATCCCAAGCGCATTCTGAAGAAGCTATGGAACGGTTACTTCCGAGTGTAGGGTCTTCGCGCACACGCCACAGCAGAAGGATGAAACGAGCCTCCTAAAACGGGGGTTAAAGAGTGTGTATACAGCATTGCAGACAGTGTAAATAATGGAAATTGAACAAGGTACTGCTCATTAAAATGCCCTCCCACATAATGTGTATCCATCGTATCATGCTAGGCTGTCTTATCATAAGCTTCGTTGAAAGCATCAGGGACGCGAGCCCTCGCCATCCGTTGCAGGTATGAACCGTCAGGTGATCTTCAGCGCCATTAAACCACAAATACTGGAAATAATAGTGATAAATCCCGTACTTGCTATGCGTTGCGCTAGTGAAAGGAAATTTTGCATCAAAGACACCAAACTCTGATCCCAACGGTGTAACCACAATATCGTCATACGGCATCAATCAGCGACAGGTGTTGATTTGTGCATTCACCCCAAGAGTTATTCTCGTCTGTGGACCCTTACACAAAACTCGCTTTGTGAAAATATGCCACAGTTGTAGATTTTCCAGGGACTGGTTGGGTCGCAAATAGATAGATCAAATTGTCGCAGGCACTATTTGACGCAGTTAGAATGCCAAAGGCTGAACAACAAGGGAGGGGGGATACAATACCTGAACAAAGATCTTATTCAATTCTATCAGCGCAATTGGGCGACCGAGACATTGCCAGCGACCATAGCTAAATATGAGGTCGAGAGTGCCTTCCATGAGATGCAGCTGCTCAGGCGAGCTCTCTAGCCAACGTTCAGGGCGGAACTCTTGCGAGTCTACACCCCAAATATCCTCACGGCGGAAGATACCCCACGCGCATGATCCGACACGAGTGCCTCCGGGAATGTATTGGCCCTTCCAGTGATGTCCTCCCGGCGGAGCTTCCTTGGCCATGAGGCCGGCCACAGGCGGGAAGATGCGGAGCCCCTCCTTTATTACTGCCTGCAAAAACGGCATGCGCCGTGCTTCCTCGTCGGTGATAACATAAGCAGATGGACTTGCTTCGGAAATCTCTTGCTGTAGCCTTGCGACGACGCGCGGGCTGGTGATGATATGAAGTAGCGTCGAACGGATAGCGGTTGCTGTCGTGTCGGAGCCGGCAACGCTGCAGGGAGTGTCAGTACAGACGCATGCAATTAACAGCATGGATACCATTACATTTGCAAGAGAATTTCCGATTCGGCTTCCTTTTGACTCAAGCCATGCGCCACAAACGATCCAAGCATGTCTTTTTGAACTTTGCGACCTGTACCATAACGCTCTGCTGCAACTGCTTTTGCAATGCTAGGATACATAGACCGTTAGCATTGTCTTGTCGATGTAGGCTTTTAGCCGAGATGATGCAATGCAGAATGCGGCGCATACCTCATTACTCTCCCAAACCCAAGAACATCTTTTTCAGACGGGAGTGCAGTCTTCAATAGTGGCGAGGCTAGCAGCTTGACAAGAAAGGGTACAACGGTGGTAACCATGACCACGGGTAGAGTACTCTCAGTCGTCTCGATGTATTTGTACACGTCGGAGTCAGTTTCAAGGAAACCAAATGGGTCTCCAAAGGCAATGTCTGAAATGACATCCAACGTAAAGTATTGGACCTTCCTTCCCAGATCCACGGGCTTACCGCTGTCTGCGTAGCTGGCAAGCATATCTGTAAAACGTATGATATTTTCATCGATTTTTGGTTCTAGGCCGTCAATCTCGCGACCCGAGTACTATATGAAGATCGTAAAACACCAGTCAGCTGTTGTAACGGGCCACAGAGTCCTTGTGGATGCAAAAGATTGGACTTACGCCGGCAGCCATCTTGGCACGCAAATCCCTATGAGCATCTTCGTTTCTTAGGGACAACAGGTTATCTCTACTGGGATCAAACCGCATGCCATCATACCAAGTAGACCGTCTGTAGTCGGATCGAACATTGTACATGTGTTTGACGAGCTCCGGATCACTGGTGATGAGGTCGTTCGGTCCGACGCGGGCAATCGATCCTATACAGGGATTTTGTCAGAGGCTGTACATGGATAATGGACGGACGAATTTTTGCAGCTGCAGGCAGGGGAAGAGGGAAACAAGGAACAGACCATGCTTTCTTGTAACATCCCAAAACTCCAGATAGGCTTTACCGCTCCACACAGCCCGGACGAGCCACAAGCGGGAGAAGCCTGCGAGAATAGGACCACCAAAATCACGGAGTCTGTAATACCGCCTGAGCCTGGACCCAAGAGACGCAAGGAGAACCGCAGCCAGAATCAGCTGAAGCGCTCCGATTAAGGACCACTCCCGAACTGGAACGAGAAAAAGTCCCAACATGGCCGTTTCTGGAAATAGGAGGCTGCAGCGTGATGCTTACCAGTAGAGAGGAGGACGGCATTGGGCGCATGAGTCCATGCTTAAGTGTCCTTATTGCCATGCTGTGCCACTGGGCATTCCACCCCGTGGTACATGTACAGACGTACCTTGTTCAGTAAAGACATACATGTGTAGCCTCTGCAACTGCGACACGAAAATATCCGGAGGATCCACGGGTAGTATACTCCGTACTATGAGAAGTGCACAAGCAACAACAAGTATAGGAGCAAGACTATACGGAGTACTTTATCAAGGTACCTACTGTGCTATGGGAGCACAACCTGTTCGTCTCGGTAGTTGCGTACCAAGAAGCAGGGTTGTAGCAACGTGCTTGCAAAAACGCCCGACTTGACAGCTCACCAAGCAGGCTGGCCAGGGGTCCTTGTTGGTACGCGGAACCGGATGGTGGCATGCCGGGTTGCCAAAGACACCAGACAGCAGAACAACCCCACAGCAATGCAGGCCAGCGTGAAAAGAGAGAACTTTGAACCAATCTATTGACACGCATTGAGGAGAAGAGACTCGGCTTACCTGACTGGTCATATTGAGACGAGCCGTGTGCGCCCATCCATGTCTGCGCGGGGTCGCCAGCGCTCGCTACTGGTCCGGCCAAAGCGTGCGCCCGTTCGGAGCCGGCTACCCGTCAATCACACCTGCCAATACCCCTGCACGCAGTTCTCTACAATAATGTCAACTCTTGAAATTGTGACGGGCGCCCACTACTTTCACTAGTCCACCTCCCTACGAGTACTCCAGTTGTCCGATTCAACAGCGACTAGTCTGAGCATGGCGGACCGACCATCGTCGGAAGCAGCGGTATCGAACAAGGCGCATAACCCGGAACAACGAGAGGACGATAGCCACCCGTCAAAGCCTACAGCATCGCTGTCACCAAATGACGCCACCACTAGCGGTGACTCCGCACTAGGTAGTGAACAGTCGGATTTAGAGGTACGTGAGATGAACCGATCGCACACAACCTGGCAAAACAAGAAAAGCAATCGGGTTCAATTATACCAAATCTACAACTGGGGCTAGCATCTCTAACTAGTGTCGACGTCTTCTTAGCCAGGAACCGATGGTGGGTCAGAAACGGACTCAGCACTTGGGGTAAGCTAAAATAACTAGCGCCATCTAGTGATGGGTGTTTCTTTTGCTGATGTGAAGACCGCAGGATGACAACGATAGCATAACCACCTCATTACGGTCCAGCATCTACAACTATCGCGAAGAAAATGGACGAACGTATCATTCGTATTTGGAGTCGAGTAAGTTGTAGAGCTAGGCGCCCCGTCCACACTTTGGTGATAGACACTGACTTGCCGCACAATAGTCAACTACGTTTTGCCGAATGATGGGGTACGTCTAGTTCCATCTCTTTATGACTAGGAATGGAAATTCGGACAAAGAATTAACTTTAGAGCGTAAAATAGACTGAACAAGATCGCCTAAGTGAGACGATATCCTCATTGAGGCTTCGATTTTGCTGGCCGTATGACGGACTGACCAAGACAGCAGACCTTCAACATCACCTGTTTACCCTGACACTCGGTGGCAAGATATACAAGGCACCGATAGAAACTCACCCAAACCTCCAACGCATCTTAGATGCTGGGACAGGAACTGGAGTGTGGGCGATGGATATCGGTATGTGCTGCTGTGTCGGAATGGTGGCATACTATACTAACAAACTGCCAAGGTGACGAATTTCCCCAGGCTGAAGTAAGGGAAAGCACATGCATGGAAAAACCATCAACGACTAATGAGACCAGGTAATTGGAGTCGATCTCAGTCCTATCCAGCCAACGTTGTAAGACAACTTCTCTACTTTTCTGATCACTTTCACCACCTAAAAACCAGCACCCCTCGCGTCTAACAGAACAAGCTGACCGTATTTAGTGTTCCGCCAAACGTTCGCTTTATAATTGACAACATTGAAGACGAATGGGAATACCCTGATCCTCTGGATTACGTCTTTGGGCGAATGCTCGTCGGCTCAGTTGGTGACTGGCCAAAGTTTATCGCCCAGAGTTTTGATAACTTGCGATCTGGTGGCTGGCTTGAGCTTCAGGATATGGTGCTTCATCCACAATGTATCGACGATAGTCTCAAAGAAGACTCATTCATAAAGAAGTGGGCAGACGCCATGTTGGACTCTACAGCTCGCATCAACCGGTTTGCTGACAGTGGCATACACTACAAACAACAAATGATTGACGCTGGATTCATTAATGTCACGGAGGTAGTATACAAGTGGCCAACCAATACGTGGCCGAAAAATGATCCATACCGTGACATTGGTATGTTGACCTTGAACAGAGTCTATTCACAGCAACAGAGCTGACCATTCATCTTTGAAGGTTTCTGGAGTTTCCAAAACGTCGCAGGAGAGCTTGAGGGAATAAGTCTCGCACTGTTTACAAGAGTTCTGGGCTGGTCAGCCGAAGCTGTCACAGTGTTCTTGACCGATGTGAGAAAGGCAATGGCTGACAAAAGAGTTCATGCCTGGTGGCCCATGTAAGCTTATTCTACACCAAAGTTTTATCCCGCCCCTCGATTCTAATGGGACGCAGCTACGTTGTGTATGGACAAAAGCCATGAACCCTTGAGAACTCTACGTTTGAAGCGCTTCGCAACGTCTCAATTATGTACAAAGAAATTACATCAGATAACAGGTCTTAGTATATGTTAGTCAGATATTAGAGCTCCAGGTATGAACTCGCGGCTGAAATGCAAAAGCTTTAAACGCGACGCACCTAATCCCACCCTTTGGTGAGCGCGCTAGTACTCTTACCACGTCCCGTCCGCGAAATGATAAGTGCTTGTGGACAGGAATTTTCAGCACCATGTAACGCGCTTTTCCCACCTGTTGGGCGCTGGCAGCGAGCAAAGAGGGCCGTGAAGGTCGGCGCCTCCACCACAACGCCAGTGGCGCCGAGTTACCTGGGCTTTGCTCTTTAAGGGATAGTTTTGCATCATGCACAAATTCAATTTCAGCTGTGGAGTTCAAAAGTGATATTATAAAAATTACATTATGTACGTTGTGGATCTCTATAAGCTATGAGTGTAACCAAATGCATTGCAGTGACGCTTTCTATGTGTATAAACAATACCAAAGAGTGCCCAGTGTGTACAAGCGGACGGCCTAGGCAGAAGAGTTCTCGTTGAACGCAATCAGGTTGACCGTGCCGTCAAACTGGTCGGAGATGGCGTCGCGAGTGGCAGATTTGACGATCTGGTCACACAGTGCAGGCGAAGCCTTGACGCCATCGCGAGAAGCGAAGTAAGCATCGAGGCCAGCAACGTGGGGAGTGGCCATTGAAGTTCCGGTCGAGTAGCCGACCTTGGTACCAGGCAGGGTAGACTTGACGTCCACGGCAGGGGCGATGATGTTGACGCCGGAGCCAAAGTTTGAGTAAGTGTAGGCCTTGTCGTGCCTGTCAACACCGCCAACAGTGCAGACCTTGGAGGCAGAGGAACGAGAGTAGCCGTTGACGTCTTCCTTCTTGTTGCCGGCAGACACGGCCATGAAGAAACCCTTGTCGGCCATGGCGTCGGCAGCGTTGTTGAGAAGTGTGCTGAAGGCGCCAGACAAGCTACCGCTGACAATGACTCCATTGGGGCAGTCGCGAGAGCTGCTGTCCTTTGCAATAAAGTCATAGGCGGCAATGAGATCCGAGTAGTGGAATCGATCCTCGGAGTTGATGACCTTGACACTGTAGATGTGGACCTTTTTGGCGACACCATAAGTCTTGTAGCCAATGGTTCCAGCACAGTGGGTCCCGTGGCCGAGGTCGTCGGTCTCGGCGCCTGGAACAAAGCTCTTGATTTGGTGGGCACGACCCTCAAATTCCTGTAAGAGTTTGTTAGCAAAGCGAAGCTGGGAAAATTGATGCCGTACTACTTACAGGGTGGGTATCATCGACACCACTGCCAGTCACATAGACACAGACGCCTCGCCGGCGGAAGCGTCGTAGTCATACTCGTCCTGGGTATTGTCCCTATGCGAGATGCGTGCAAGGCCCCAGGTAGAGCCGCTCTCAGTGATATACCCAGTGCTTGTGCCGCTGACATCTTGTTCAATGTATTCAACCTATCTACTGTCAGCGATGGGCCAGTGATGGACGAGAGATGGTGGACTTACATCAGGGAATTGTCGCAGGAGCTCCACCGCGAGATTGTCCAGTCTAGCAGCGAATCCGCTGAAGACGTGCTCAAAGGTATGCGTATTTTCACCGACGCCCTCCAGAGCCGCGTTAATAGTGGTCACGTCGGTGCCGTCCTTGAACTTGACGATACACTTGTTAGCCATCTCGGGGCCGGCATCGCGAGTGATTAATGGAGGCACGGCTCCTTGTTCAAGGTAATGGGGCTGGCAGCAGCCAAGGGCAGAATGGTGGCAATAGTTGAGAGGCGCATGTTGGTAGATTGTGTTTGTAGAGTATATCTTTGAAGAATTGTGAAATGTTTGTTGAAGGAATCACGGAGGAAGAAGCAGCAGCTACTTATAGATATTTCCTCTGGTGATGTCCAGCCGAGTTCCAACATATGGTGCAGCCGGTAGCCGGCAGCCGGTGTACTTGCCCAATATAGCATATCACCATATGACACTGCCCCGGCAAGCTGGTAACACTAGCCATGGAACTGAGGGAAAACTGCCCTTTACGGAGCATCCGTACGGAAACTCCGTACTTGATGAACTTCCATTCGTGGCCAGCAGGAGGTGATGTGGAGTTGCAAAAACGTGGACGCCGGTGCGCGAGGTCCACAGCGGAGGACTAGCCCAATGAGTCCAAAACGAACATGGCTCTCACTTCGCCTCCCAGTTTTGGATCTCCAGCGCCATGGTGGGACAGGCTGTGCACCTGAACTGCTCTACACTAAGCCTTACTATGGCGTGGGGCGGTATGGCCGGTGCGCCGAAATCGCCGCAAACCATTCGCCTGTTGTTACTTACACGCAACCACTTTTTCCCTGCTCCACCATATCTGCGTCGACGTCTTCAGGAACGATATCTGCCATAGTCAGGGCTCTCAGCAAGATGCGTCGGCGTCGGCGCTTCATCTTTCAGAGCGTCCACCACCGGCAATTGACTGGAATATGGAAGGCCTTCTACGGATGAACGGAGAACAAAATCCACTTGCGGCTCACGATTCAGGGTTGATTTCTTCGTCGTTTGCTCATGGCGAGGGCCGGCGACAGGTAGAGCGAGTCTTCAGCCGGGCCTCCTGTCCATAGATGGACTTGTTAGAAGAGAGTCATTAGCCTATTGCTTGTAGGCTCTCGGAGGGTTGAGCTACCCCTGTCCTCGGGCGAAGCCGACAAGCGAGAACCGCTGGCAGATTGTTTTGACTTTGACATTTAAGCTTGAATGACGTGTGTAAACCTCGGCTCGAACTGGGCATGGATGCCTGCTGTGTGGTGTTGAACGGCGACCCCGAGGTTTGAACAGTACAATGCTCGCTTGTCGGACGCCGCCAGCCAACGGGAACAAACACCGAGCGGAACAATGGAATGCTACAGCGTTCATAGAGGTTTACAAGCCGGACACGGGTTGGGCGCCAAAACTCTCTTGCTCGCTTAACCTCCTGCCTCACACTGTTGTCCAGATGCCGTACAATAGAGTCCATATTGTGATCGCCGAAGCCCGGCGCTGTGATCTGGGGTTTAGATGGCAGAGATAGCCGTCATCGTAATAATACAATGTTGAAAAGTATAGGAGGCATGATATGAGGCAATCCTGAAAAGACCGTCTTGCTACCGTCTTGCTATGGTGGTAAGGTGTATCGTTAACGTCAAGATCCATGACGGTCCTCTATCAATACGTTAATGTGGTGCGCAGCGAATTAACACAAATCAATGCAGAGCAAAACAAGCAATAAACAACTATTGAAAAGAAGGAGAAGTGAATTACTACGAGCCTGTTTGCGATGTAAAACAAGATGCGCGAAACTGCGAACTCGTTGTGCTGGGTCTACGGCGCAGCGTCATGGGGATATGATCTTGCTCGGCGAACCCCGGGAGACGAAACCTTAGCCAGATCCTAACGTGCCGAGATTCAGCTCCTGGATGTAATATTGGCCCCGGAATACACCTAGCTTTTCCCATTTATTCCCAGCTGCCAACACAATACTGGAGCAGCCGTGACATGTGGAACATGTACGTTCATACCCGTTCCTCGACAGGGACCACTCCGCCGGGCGTGCTTAGCAGCAGCCGACGCTCCACAATGATTGGCTGCAAGTTCCAACCTTGCTCGCAACGTGCCGCTTGACATGAGCTGTCTCAATCCGAGTCGGGAAAGACAGCGGAGCTGCAGCAGGCGCTAATGCCCCTCGCCGTGGGGCAGAGTCTCCCGTCAACTGCCCTGCCAGGGCGAGGCCGGCGGTAGCCCGTCAGCTCAAACACAAGCAAGCCAAGCAAGCCATGACAGGAACCGGATGACGGCCAGCTACCGGCGCTATGGTTCCAGGCCAGCTCAGCTCGGAAAGACAAGCCACGACAAAAACCACCGTTCAGCCATGGATCGTCTGATGATCCAACGACAGAGGCCGTTTTCTCTTGAACATGACCCCTACACTGTGATTTGTATATTGTAATGAGTTGACGGGGCGGCAATTGATCGCTTTGTGAGTCATCGGTTCATTAGAGACTGGCGTACATGTACGTTGCAGACAGATCTTGCATGGCTGTACCCATTGGGCTCTCGGAATAGAAGCATGGCATCGGCGAGTTTTGAATGCGTTCGGTTCGGTTAGTCATTGGGACTCATGATTATCATTAATCGCATATTATTGCGAGGGTTCGCGACATACTGTACTCCGTTAGGCTACTGCTTGCGCCAGGGTCGTGCTTGCCGGCTACAAGGCTTGGTGTATGGAGAACGAGCAGAGAGTAGGGAGTACGGTTGCTCCGCTCATCTGCATGGCTCGAGCATTGATCAACCCCTATACGCTCAAACGCCACCTATCCCATCACGATGGGATCTTGGTGCTGCCACTACCAGGCCCTGTCTTCTCCGCGGCCTGGCCTCGCCACTTCGGCTGGTGAACTGTGCAAGTTCCCACTGCACATTCTTGCCGAAGACTATTTCCACGAGGGAAGCATTCTGTCATCTGCTGCCACGTGAGCCAAAAGATACCCCCACACCGCGTCTTTCATCGCCGAATCGGTAGCTGGCCCAAATACTGACCTCAGGGCATGAGGCAGAGCTTGCACCGCACTGCCTCAAGTCCTCCGCAGGCCTCACCTTTGTCTCCGGTCGCGCACTGTCCATACAGACGATGCCGAGCTGAGACGACGCACATGTACTCCGTACTGTCCATCAATTAGACTGCCGAGCGAGACAGCGTTTTGGGCAATCACAGGTCAGGATTCGAGCTCGGCCGTGGTGGTTGTGGGGGGAGGACAAAACTCAGAAATGCTGGTGCGTCCCCACACTGCCACAGCCGATTTGTCTGGACACGGTGCCCCGTGCTCCGCGGGGGCGGTTGCCACACAAGGCACAACCTTCGAAAAGGTCACGTCACCGTGCTGAGGATCTGCCGCGACTTGCTACAGGTACTATGCATGGCGTTTCTTTACTATCAAATATGGCACCGTGGCCCTTACCGCTCGCACGCCTTTGTAAGCAACCTATTGGCGATGTTCTATATACACCTACAATCGTGCTTCAGCTTCAGCACACCGGCATGGGATTGGCTTGGGTGGTGCACTCAGTAATAAGGACAAGCCGTTCTAGACTTTCCAAGTTTTTCCATTGTTATCATCACAACTAAAGGGTGCTGCGCCTACGAAACAAGTTGTAGCGGGAGCCTGCCCTGTACAGTCCAAGTTTAGCGTCGCCTACTGTACTGCGTACGTTAGGCTGTCCACGCTCAATGCCTGCAACGACTACGAGACTTTTAGCCGGCGCCGCTGTTGCACACCTTGGACCAGTCCAGAGGATCATTGCACACCTTACCCTTTCCCCGCGCGAAACATCCCGTGATGCACATGACATGTGCCTGTAGGGCGCCAAACTGCCCACAATGGACATCGGCAACAATGATCTTGCCTTGAAACAAGCCTAACAACTTCTGGGTGTTTGTAGTGTGGCAAAGCGATGTATCGCATTGCGCCACCAAGCGCTAAAAGTAGAGACAGGGTACTCTTCCATTCCAGTATAGCCGACCTTAGAAGCAGGCTTTGGTACGGAGTACTCGACCAGCGAACCATAATGGTGAGACCCCTCGGCACTAGCAGCCTCCCTCACAAGCCTCTGCACGCAGTAATACATACCGGCGGATCAGAAGAGGCGTTGCGCGACACTGTGCTTGGGCCGTTGACAGCCCAAGACATGCAACCACAAACCTTCCCCGCACTAATACAACCCCCGGCTGATGTTTTAGGCCTCTCCGCCTTTCGACTCACACGTATTTACTGTTCCATCGGCCACCTTTGAAGGCACAGTTTTCCCTGCACGTCGCTCCACGCCATTTCCACGCCGCATCGCGACAGATCATACACGTCAACGGGGCAGCAATCGGCATTACCTATGCGCCAATGATTGCTCCTAACCGAGCAGACTGGTCTGTCGCGACCCCGTTAGCAAAATGGCAATCAGAAGCATATCACCTGTGACGTTGTCGGAGCTGTCCACGGCTGCGGCAGACAACTTCGCAGCCCTCCCGCCATGTGCTGTAAGATAACACTAACAGGAACCGAACCGCCGAAAGAAACAGCTGACAAAACATCTATACGAGCAGACTCCTTGTATTTCACAGCACTGCCCGGCTCAAAACCTCACGTGCGCCTGCGGACCGGACAAGGACGAAATTAACAAATGTATCTTTGTGTCATGCAGCCTCTCGGAATCTATATGTACGTACTCGAATATGCCGCGTTACCGCGAAGAAGATTGATGGTTTACTAACTAGGGGTTTCAGTCAGCAGAAATGTTACCGAAACAACGTGCCAAACACCGGTCCGGGACAGAACTGTCAAGTTCAACATCATGATCATCGCCATGACTGCTACCACACTCCCTATTGTTGGAATTCGGCTTCTGTTTAAGCAGTTCTTCAGCGTACGAAGGCGACTCAACGCGGAAGACTGGACCATAATGCTTGCAATTCCAGTCGGACTCCCTAGCGTTGCGCTCACCATTTTTGGCCTAACAGCCAACGGCTTGGGAAAAGACATCTGGGGGCTGCAAGCAGACGATGTCATGAAATTTGGCATTTACTTTTACGTCATACAGATCCTTTACATCCTGCTCTTGGCGATCGTCAAGCTGACGCTTACCCTTTTTTACGTCACCATCTTTACGGGACCAACCATACGCAAGCTACTCTGGGGGACGGTTGCATTTCATGTCGCCGTCGCCCTGACGTTTGTCATTGGCATCGTTTTTCAATGCACGCCAATCCACTACCAATGGGATAAATACGATTTTAATGGCAATAATTCCGTTGAAGGACATTGTATCGATATTAACGCCGCTGGCTGGGCCAATGCGGCGATTAGTGTCACCTCGGATATTTGGCTTCTGGCTATTCCCCTCAGCCAACTTCACAAGCTCAAGTTGCACTGGAAGAAGCGTCTCGGTGCGACACTCATGTTCATGACAGGCGCCATGTAAGTGCTGGCAGCGGGTGCTTCCCCGCCATGCCTTGACCCTCTCGCAAATCGCTGATTCAGTCTTGAAAAGTGTAACCTTATTTTCTTTTTTACGACTCGCCTCAATTCGAAAGTACGCCTCAACGTCAAATCCGACGTGGGACCAGTGGGATATTGTCTGGTGGTCGACTATTGAGGTCGAGGTAGGGCTGATTTGTACTTGTTTGCCCACATTGCGCCTACTCCTCGTGAGAATTGCGCCCCGAACATTTGGGTCAGGATCCAGAACTGTTGAGTAAGGCGTCTCCATTCATTTGCTCTTTGTGAGCCAAGCTAACCGACTCGCACAGACGCAGGGTGTCAACTACCAGGATTTCTGACAGGAGGAATTCACTGCTGGACGGCAATGATGATGATATAGAGCCTGTTCCTCTGACACAAAGGAAACTGTCGCAGACCAGTCACAGTATGACACAGTATTCATCTTGCGAAACAACACCTCAGAGGCTGGAACCTGTGTATCAAATTGGGCTGAGGAGGTAATGGTCGTAAATTAATTCAATTATACAGAAATTAATAGAATTGACACCAGTGAAACGATATTTTGCTGTCCCGGGCGCAGCGTAGGTGCCCGCGTCGGCGAGACATGGAGTCGGTCGAGAAAGTCTCCAAAGACGGCTTCGCGATGACTGACAGGTTTGTTTCATTATGTGTAAGAAAACGCTAGCTATGAAAAGAACAAAAAAAATCACCAAGGTCTATTACTCGCGAGCCTTTCGTTCAGCATTCGTTATCGCCGCCTCGATGGCCTCCTGCAAGTCAAAGTGGAAGTACGGCCGGTTTAATCCATGAATAGCTACCAGTCGGGCGCTGGCAGGATTTTTGGGCACTTCACTATCAGAAGAACCGTCCTTTTCTGTCAAACTTTTGCTTTCGATATCATGTCGCAGTGATTGGCGCTCCGCCTTGTCGTCCGTGGCATTCGCCGAGCTGCTGGCGCCTACAAGGTCCGCAATGCTAAAGATTGTCTTCCAGTGACCAGTATTCTCGCCTGGTCCAGGCTGTGGAGTCTTGTAGCCGAACCCTGCAGCAGCAAGAGCTCTCTTGGTCCAGCGATTCTCAATGTTGGCAAAGTGCCAATCAACAGTATCGGGAGCGGCATAGCGGTCCAATTGGTTTCGCACATCGATGAGAGCTTGAGCCGCGGTAACATCGACGTTGTTCACTGTGGAGAAGTCGAGGATAATTGACTTCAAAGTAGGGCGGTTATCATTGGCGGAATCCAGTGCGCGGCGCGGGTTAGGGTCGTTCCATGGTCGGTCACCAATTTTGCCGAGTAAACTTTGGTCTGTTCTGCGAGTCTCGCGGAAAATAGTCTCTGTGAGGTCATTGAGATACCGGCTGGCGTTAGGATAGTTGAAACCTTCGGCAAAGCGGTAAATATATACGCCGGGATATGGTCGATTAACAACAACGCTAGGGTTGGAACCGTCGGCGTGGTCAAGTGGAAGGAAACCAGATCGAAGTGACGGGTTGGCTTCCTCGGCGACCGTCTCCTCCGTGCCAAGACGGGTTACTGACCCAGTCGGTGATGTGCGGACGGTGCGGATACGAGCCACGCCGAGGAATCGGCCGCGGCTGAGGAAGAGGCGCCAAATAACGACGGCAAAGGAAACACAAATTGTGGTGTAAATACCATTTTCAATAGTCGTGAAAACAGTGACAAATACACCCGCCAAGAAAATAACCACTTCGAGAGGCGAGACCCTCCAGAAATGTAGAATGACTTTGGGGGGTGTGATGACATCACCGACTGCGTGGATGATCACAGCTGCGAGAGCTGCATTCGGAATATAGTAGAAAACGGATGTCAAGGCGTATAGGGCAAGAAGCACGACAATGGCTGTAATGACACCGGCAAAGGGCGTTCGCACACCGGCTTTGGACTTGATCGCAGTGCGCGAGAACGAACCGGTGGCAGGGTATGCGCCAAGGAAGGGGCCTAGCAGGTTCGTCACACCAATGGCAACCAGCTCTTGCGACGGGTCGATGACATAGTTGTTGACTCGGCCGAAGGATTTGGAAATTGAGATGTGCTCAATCAGCATGACAATAATGGCGGCAGGAAGCTCAGGTGCAAATGCAGAGATAATTTCCTTTGTGACAATAGGAGCATCAGCATGTTGAAAACCTGAAGAATGACGTTAGCAGCTGGCATATTTCATCCACTCACGTTGGCACAATACCTCTAGGGACGTCTTCAATAACGCTAAACATCGGATTATCTTTACGCGAGACATTGACGCCAGCGCTTATGCCCGTGTATAGCAGAATAACAAACGCCGTACGCAGTGTGGAGATGAAGAAGAAGAATTTAGCGCGATGCGGCTGCTTCTTTGCCAGCAATGAGCAAGCGCCACGGATGAGATAGAGTAGAAACAAGGCTGTGAGGCCTAGCGCCGCGTCAATCTTGGTAGACGGTAAGTTCTTGAGCGTGTCAATGATGACCCGGTAGGGCGCAGCGCGGGTTTTGACGCCGCTGATACCCATGAGTTTGGGCACTTGTCCAGAAGCAATGTTGATAGCCGAGCCAGTCATGAAGGCACAGATGGCGGGAAGCGGAATGAACTCGACAATCCAACCGAGACGGACCAAACCCATGAAGGTAATGATGGCTCCGGCGATTACTGCGAGTGCCGAAGCAATAATGTGGCCTTCGACTTGGGGAAGTACGTCTCGAGCGTGTAGGACGACATTACCTGTGACCTGGGACATGACAGCGACAGGCTAAAATTGATGTTAAAACGATATGACAACCATATTGGGTAAGGCATAAAGTACATACTCCGATAGTAATGTCTTTGGAAGTAGCAAAGAACCAGTAGATCAAGACCCCCATGAAGGACGAGTACAAGCCATACTCGACGGGAAGCTGGGCAAGTAGAGCGTAGGCCATACTTTGGGGAACGACAACAGCACCGACAGTAACACCAGCGACAAGATCGCCAATGAACCAGGTCAGGTTGTATTTTCCAATCCACTGAATAAACGGGAAGAGGTTGTAGATGTATTCGCCCACGCCTTTCCACGTAGGTGTTAACTCCTCGAAGAACTCGGCAACAGTGGGCTCGCGCTCGATGAAGAGGTCGGCATTTGTGATGGGCGGATATTCGTCGTCACGATCCTCGAAGTCACGGCCAAACGCCCTTTGCAGGCGATCTTTGACATAGGCCATGTTGCTTGGTAGGCGCAGCCGCCGAAGTCGCGGATACCGCAATTAATGAAGGGCCAAAATGAATGTAGTGTCGAAAGTCGCTTTGTGGGCGACGAAGATGCCTCACTAAAGTAGATGATGTCCAAACTGAGTTACAACGAGTGTCAAATAGTATGGCGCTGGCAATAACACAAAGGAATGTGTAAACCTTGCGCAGCGTGAGGCAACCTTGTTTTCGCGTAAGTCGAAGGTAGTCGGATAGAGGAGTAACTTTTAGCTGTCCGCAACTATCCGGACACAGCTCTACCATAAATAAAAAGACTGAAATACAAGAGCGCCCAGCCCGACATTCCGTGATTGTACGCCGCCATCGGGGTTTGCGTACTTGCTACTGGAGGCTGCCAAGCAGACGTCTCTATCCGTTGGTAGCTGGCCTACCCCTGTCATGGTGTTCACAGAGCCACTGAATTGCGTGCTTGGGAATCATGCCCAATTTTCTCCTGTTTTTCTGGGGTGCCACTCAGAGTGACCGGCTGGCAGGTGCCGCACCACGGGCAGTGGACGAAGCTCTTGGTGGTGCCCATTGTGAGGGACCGCAAGAATGCACGAGTAAGATTTAGCGGAAATGGCGTCAACTCTGGCTCGCCCTGAGCACCGCCGTCCGCTCGGGGGCGACCCACAAAATAGACTGTGCTCATAGCATATCCCTTGGCATGCCTAGAACGTGGTCAGAATTGCTCGTCAAGCCTTGGCTTTTTCGTCACTGTTGCAGGGTGGCGCAGCGCAGAATTTACTCCTGGTCGATGAAAGTCACTTTGCCCACTTACGCGAGCCCCGTGCTGCATTCTGTACGGCCTGGTACTCCGTGGGCTGAGGACCAAGCTCCGAGTGAGATGCAAGATTAGAAATATGAATCGGACAAGCCAGTCCAAGAGATATCAGCAGGGTTGGCGTTCATCCCCCATGACATTTGTAAAGCTGCCTCTACACATGCCGACCATGCCCTGCTCGGCATTGGAACCACATACAATACCCAGCAGCCAAGCGGATTACCGAACTGGAAAGACGGCTGTGGTCGGCTTCATCTCGCGATGGAGCGTTCCGATTCGTATGCCTTGCCAAGGCCTTACATAGATGCACATACACGGTCTTGCCACCAACAGTAACAATACGGACCTCCGGGATATCAATGCCATTTTACAGTTGCTTCACTGTGGTTCGGCACTTATCTTGCCTCAACTCGGCTTCTTAGATGACCAGCTATCCTGTAGTTCTCCATGTACTCCGTACACCCAATTTGTGGCTATTATGTCGATACCCAATTTCCCTCACCGAGTTGTCCCCTCTGCATAAGCCCAGTTACGACGAAAGGAGCTTAGCGAAAAAGACGTCACATCAGCTGAGTGCCAGCGAGCCGCCGCGCAGCGGAGGCTTGCTAAATGAAACATCGCGGGGCTTTTTGGAGGCCAAGATCGCCCAGACGGATGCCCAAGCAGCATCTTCCTTACCAAGACGGCAACGCGGGTGAGATCCCGGAGACGTGCGGCGTCCAAAGCTGATCAAAATCAAGGCCTGCAGCCGCCACCAATGCCTGGTGCCACACAATAAGAGACGTTTTCGCCGCGCAATGCTCTATAGAGTTGTCGAATTATTCATTTAGCCGCCTAAAGCGCCAATTATATTCCAAGTCTACTCCGTATGTGATGGGACATTGCAGCCTTTGTCCGAGCCGAAGCTACATGAAAGCAACCGCGCTGGAGACCACACCGATACTCCCAGATCTTGTCCGCCGACATTCCGCTTTCAGTCTATTGGCTGCCCTGCTCAGAGACAATCAGCTCATCCATGCACCATACATGGCTAAAATCACGTATTTTGCAGCCTCGCCTGAACCCACGCGATGATTTGACCTCCCAGCAGTGCTGGCCAACTACCTTTTTATTAGCAGTTGACATCATGTAACATCGAGTAAACCCACCATTGACTAGCCTGTGTCTACGGCAGTAGCGATTCCTTTAATTCATGCCGCGGAGTTCTCTCCATTCATCTTCAAGCATCGACATTAGTATTTTGTCGTGCCACTTGCCATCATACCAGAGAGCCTCTCGTCGTCGACCTTCCACCTTGAAACCGAGACGTTCGTACAGCTTCAGGGCCGGATTGTAAGAAAATACAGTCAACGCTATACTATGTAGGTTTATCCGGCGGAAGCCAGCGTCAATAATCCAGTTGCAGGCCTCTGTCCCATAGCCTTGGCCCTGGAACTCCGGCGCAATGGCAAGTCCTAGAGTGGTAGATCTATGGTGCGGGATAGCAAGGGAGTCGAGAGAGGCAAACCCAATCACGCGACCCTTGCTTTTTGGGAAGGGCACTTCCGCCTCTCCCGAATTTCTCTGTCCCTGGCTCTTATCAGCGTCCGGGCGGAGTCGAATAGCAACAGAAATAGCTCCCCGCGCCATGGCGTCAAAATACTTTTCTGCGGTGGCCCGATCCTCCGGCTTCAAAACAGTGTTTGCTGTTTGGAAGAACATTTCAGGGTCGTTAAATAAATGTTCATACGCAAAATTAAAAGCCTCTTCGTCTTTGGAGTCGAGCGCTGTGTAGTTGAGTCTCTCGGACGAGAAGGCCCCGCGGACGTTGACGCTGCTACCCATTTCAACCAAATTGATGCTATTTCGAGAGAGCTGAATACACGCTGTAGGTGATCAATTTAAGCGTATCTAGGCGAATGGAAGTTTTTAAGGCTGCTATTTTGGCCTCGGCTTGTGAATAAACGTCTCGTTGCCTGGGGGAGCTCCCCTTGCCAAACACGTTAGCAAGGCTAGCATCGGGGTCCTCCCATTGGTCCGCCGCAGCTATTGTGATCCCTTGTGATATTGTAGCATCAGGCTGGATGGATCTTAACCAGAGATGTTTAGACCCGCATGGAGTACCCCGAAACTTCGTAGAATCACGGGACGCCCACCCACCCGAGGCACTTAAGTCTGTCTAGAATCGTAACCATGCACTCCTGCTTGGTTCTCGATTCTCACCTAACACTCTTTAGCGGAGCTATAGCGAAGGAAATGCACTGCCTATCATTGGTAATCACTTGGATACTCCTTTAGAGCCGTAAATTCTTTCTTTTTCGGTCTTTGTTGGAGTTTCTAGTTCCAATGGCAAGAATTGGCCTTCAGCGTATGCCTGGCCCTGAGAGAGGCCCCGCCCCGAAGATGCACGAGATCGCCATGCCGAGATTGTAACGGGGAAAGTAACTTTTATTGCTTGGATCTAATTTACGGCATGTAACCCGCTTCAATATATACTTTCCCAATTATGAGCCTAGTAGCCAATCAATCTGAGTCGTACTTTAGAATATAGGCTGTATCGTCAATGCCCATACCTTCAATTTCTCTACGAATATGCCGAAGCTCGTTCAGCAGCGGATGGAAGAAATAACATCATTGAAACCGCCGGGGACGAGGCCCAAACTTTGGCCACGAGGGATTTGGAAGCTCCTAAATAATTGTTAGTGAGTGTCGTTGGAACAGAAACATTTTGCCTACGGTCCAGTGCACCCCCCGTCCCTATTTCATAGTAAGCATGCGCGGCGAATATATTTGATGAGGTTCAATATACGTACTTGTAAGCTGTGCAATCCCCGTTGCCCCAACCTTGTATAGAGGAAATTTCGTCGTTAAAGACATCAGGAAGGTTTCCTGTTTTATTAGTTCGCAATCTCACTGCCGACAGTTCCGTGCACGTACCGCATTCGCCCTCTGGTTAGATTCGGTTAGTTTTATGTGTTTTAATATCGCGGACTTGTATAAACTTACGTGGTCCTACAGTATTAAAGCAGTTGCCGCGGAATTCGCTGTCGACACAACTACGGACAGAGAACAGGTTGGCATTGTAGCAGCCCTCGTAAAAGGAGTGGGCAAAGTAGGTATACGAGTCTGCGTTTCTCAGAGTATCATCAGCGCTTAGGCGGCGAGAGTCATCATATCCATAAGCAAGGTCACCAGTGCCCTTGACCTCTCTGAGGTGAGTAGATTCGTGGACCATGACGCTAGCGCGGTCACCAGTGTGGCATCTGCTCGTCAGCTCATCCTGGCCATTAAAAAAGCCAGGGCAGAGTACCATCTCGCTTGTCGAAGGATATGTAAGTGCGATGGCACCTGGGCAGTCATTGCGAATATCGGTGCAGTAGGTCCTGGAGAACCCTTCGTGAACGACGGCACAGTTGTCCAGGACCTTTTGGAAAACATCAGCAACGGTGTTCCTGGTGCCTCCGTCGGACCTCTTGAAGTACTCATTCATACGGCCTGCGTCACCGTATCTTGCCTGATCACGCGCGTAAGAGGCCATTGTGCGGCAGTTGGCGAGGGCAATGTTCATTGTAATCAGATTCTGCCCAGTGCAGTCACCTTGAGTGATGGTGCGTCGGTCGATGGACTTGGAACGCACGTCAGCCGCTCGCGGGCCGTCAATAGTGGCAGAAATTTGTTCAGACTCATAGTTAATATGACCGTTCAAATTACCGTCGTCATCCACAGTGAGCAACTTGCCGCTGGCAAGCATGTCATAGTCTCCGCCCTGGGACAGGTCGTACATGAGAGCGGCGTCAAAGGTCGTCTCCGTCGACTTCCCAGAAGGAATCTTGAGCATGTTCGTGGTATCCAACAGCTTGGTGTCAATATGCACATAAACACCGCCGAATTCCAGCTCCTGGCCTACATCATCAGGTTAGCTACGTCAACAGACGGGGTGGTCAGAGCATGACACATACCATTGGAGAACATTTTGACCTTTGGTACCGGAGCAGGACCTAGGATACTTCCAGTTGTAACCACAGTAATGTCGTTGGGCCCATTGTTAGTAACAACGGCCTTGACATTGCTGTTGTCAACGACCTGCAGTTTGACATCAAGCAGCTGAGAAGATGGGGCAGCCAAAGCGGCTCCAGCTAAGCTGGCCGCAAACAAAAAAGACTTCATAGCTTTTGAGATATTCTATACTCTGATTGTGTAGTATCATGGCAAAAGACTAGGAGCGGAGTGGCTCAAATATATGCTCAGATTCCAACAACTACAGCCTGGCTCGAGAGCACCGCAATACGCTAACCATGCATTGTAATGGGAGCAAACGCCGCCATAAGCTGCCTCTCAGCTTCTCGGCGACTTTCTGAAGCCACTAGACAAGTTATTATAGAGTGTATCGCCGAATAGAGTCAAGAACATGGGCACATCGCACCAGACCGACTCTGGTGGCTTCGGCTCAGTATAAACCGGCTTACGGACCTGCCCAGTTTGTTTTTAGGCTCTTAACTGTAAATGGAATAAAAAGACTGCTATTGGAAAGCTGCATTGTAAGTATCCAATGGACATCTTGCTCTTCATCACATTGATCTTGTACTTGCATGCCAAGCCCAGCCTGATCATTGCCAGCCACTCCGGCATGTGGTCGGCATGTCTCAAAACTGATCGGGTTTCTGGAAATAATGTGGCTACGATTGCCGTCTGCAACATATACACAGAGTATCACATAAGCGCTAAAGCAGCCAAGGTCGTACTATCCTTCGTCCGTTCTGACTACAAAGAGCCACCGAGCCTTGTCCGTCCGGCGGTGGCTTCGGCCAAACACCTTTGAAAGCGTCTGCGGGGTAAAAGAACTAGACTTGTCAGGCCTAGACATGGTACTCGGCCACGATAATTCACAAAAACACCGATCCTTGGACGTGAACTTGCAGGCACCATTTAGTCGAGAATGTAACGGCAACGCTGGATGAGGCGCACACGATAATTCAGGCTTTCTGAGGTTGTAGCAGTATGGTGCTAGGCTCCTACCAGTCCAACTTCCCTGGGAGGCTAAAGCGCGTTGCAGTCCATGTAGATAGTTTGTGATAATTAAGTACGGTTAGGTACCCGTGTGTCTGGAGTATTACAATGCTACGGAGAACAATGTCACAGGCTCTTGCTACATTCGGAAAATGTTCCGGGCGGAACCAATCCGGGCCAAGGGCACGGCTACTAGCGGACTTGGACGGAACCCCACACCGGCCCAGGGCCAACCCCGCCAAAGTCAGAAGGGAATGACTTCATTGTCGCGGTTACTTGGTTCTTCTTTACATACTCCTGCCAGGTTTAGTATTCACTATCATAGTTGACGACTTTTTTTTATTCGAGCCTCTTATTCGACAGCCTTGTTTCAAAATGGCCGACCCGAAATACACCCTCTACAGCTATTTCCGCTCTTCCTGCAGTGCCCGTATTCGAATCGTGCTCAACGTCAAGGGCATCGGCTATGAGCAAGTAGCCGTGAACCTTCTCAAGGATGAGCACCTCACAGAGGAGCACAGGGCTCGCAATCCCTCTGCATCCGTACCTCTACTAGTCTGTGGCTCTGAGGATGACTTCGTCATTGGCCAGTCGCTAGCCGCTCTGGAGTATATCGAAGAGGTCCATCCACAGACGGCGACCCTGCCCAAGGACCCGAAGTCGCGCGCCGTTGTGCGGGCGCTGGCGAACATAATCAATGCCGATACACAGCCAGTGACCAACATGCGCATTATGCGCCGTGTGAAAGCTCTGGGTGGCAATGCCGAGGATTGGAACAAGGAGCTCATGGCGGACGGCCTGAAGGCTTACGAAGCTGTTGCCAAGAAGCACGCTGGAAAGTGCTCTTTTGGTGACACCGTCACTATTGCAGATGCCTGCCTGCTTCCTGCATACTGGAACGCTGAGCGCTACAAGGTCGACCTCTCTCCTTACCCAACGATCAATAAGATTGTTGAGAACCTAATGGAGAACCCTGCAATTGTCAAGTCGCATCCGTTCAGCCAGCCAGACTGCCCCGAGGACCTTCGATTCAAATAAACACATGCATCTTACGAGACGGCTCTCGTAATATGACTCTTGACCAGGGCCATTGCTACGGCCGCATAATCTGCCGGCAAAGCAGGGCGCAGCGATGGGGACAAATAATACCATGCGATTCCCTGCATAATACAATTCACTCTACAATGGGCAGTATGGTTTAAAAGAAAAAGGACTGGAAATTTATGTGTGACATTACGAAGGCTGAAGCAAAGCATATTGAGCACAATAATCTTGTTTCTGCACTGGCTCGTGTATGGAGTTACCATATCTTACCTGACATAACAGCTTACTGAATAATAAAACTATCATGACTTTTTCTTCGCAATGTCATTATTTCTTTAATCGCAGACAAAGACACGTTGAAGGCGTGGCATTACGAGTAGGCAGACGTAAGCGGTGGGTGGGCCTGAGAACATCAGGCTGCCTCGGCGGGTACAGCAGGCGGCATCCGCCCGCTCAGACCTTTATCCCTACGCGTTTCGCGGCCGCGTGCTCATCTTTTGTCGTTTCGAATATATTTTCTGTCATAGTTTACACATCTGGCTTTTCAAAAATGGATTTTAGGCCGGCCACCGACTTCACGGCGGCGCAGCTCGCGGAGTGCTTTACCAAAGCCTTCAAGGGATACGTCGCCGGCGATATTTCGTTCACAGCCGATGAACTTGTCCAGCGCTTTGCCCTAGATGGCATCTCGACCGAGCGCGGCATCGTCGCATGCGAGAAGGGCAGCTCAGAGCCCATGGCCTTCTCCTTTATGGCGCTGAGGGAAGACAGGCCGACGTTGGTGCGACTAGCTTCCTTTGGCGTCCTGCCAGAACTGAAGGGCAAAGGTGTAGGAACTCAGCTTGTCGCCGCCTCAATCAACGCGGAGCGAGCGAGAGGCACAAAGGTTATTGAGCTCGAGTGCATCAATCAGAATCCTGCGGGGGTCGCTCTATATAAGAAGTGCGGCTTTACGATACTCCGCGACCTGAACGGCTGGGAAAGGGACGCTCTATCCGCCGAGGAGCTGCAGAGCTGCGCAGAGACAGGCGCAGCAACGGAGCTGCAAGAGTGCACCATTAAAGAAGTCAGAAACCTCGTCAGAGAATACGCCGCCGAGGATATGCCGTGGCAAGCCTGGGCGGTGCCGAGCTCAGAAGGTAGCAAGGCGTACAGGCTCGGCCAGGCGTACTGCGTCGTGTCGAATCCAGTAGACGAGGAAAAGGACACAATCAGACTCCAGTCCCTCATTGTGCTACCAGAGGGACGTGGCAAGGGCGCCGCAACTACACTCGCGTCCACAATCCTGGCCAAGTTCCCTGGCAAGAAATGGCTGGTGACGGCACATTTCCCCAAGGAATACGGGGTGTCGCTCGCAAAGCGGTTCGGTTTCCGCGAACATAAGCTTACACAGTGCCAGATGCGGTATCAGATAGAATAGTGTTACGGGAGGAAATAGACACCGTTTGCAAAACAGACGCTGCAACGAAACGTGCCATTTGTAATGTGTTGTGCAATTTATCAGCAATCCGTTCAGCTTGCTGCTTACTCACGCTGATCAAGCTCGGTCGCCGCCAGCAGTCGGTGGTGCTTCAGCTCCGGGCGCCGATGCCGTTGCCGCTCCAGCGGGGCCTACTTGTCCAGCCGCACGCAACTCACCGTCGTCATACATGGGAGCCCCCACTAACCTGTTCCTTATAATCTGAAGACAAGTCACTTCAATTGACATAAAGTAACTTGCAAGGTCTGTATAAAAGCAACGCTACGCTGCCGCCTGTCCCTTGACCGGATTATCGACCTCCTCAATACAGAAACGGCGCCGCAATGGCACTCACCGACGACCAAGTCTCGCGCACGCTTCAGCACATCAATTACCCAAAGTCCAAGCACGCATCAGATCCATTGCAGCTTCTGCGGGAGCTTATGCTGCACTTTGTTGCGCGCGTACCATTTGAGACGATTGGTTTACACTATTCGACCACCCACCGGCTGTCAGTAAAGCAGGATGACTTGTTCGAAAAGATTGTGGTCCGCAGCAAGGGCGGCTATTGCGTTGAGCTGAACAACCTGTTTGCGCTCTTGATGCGCGCCTTGGGCTTCAGCGTCCTCACTGTTGGCGGGAGAGTCAGGGCAGGGCAAGAGAGATATACTGGATGGTAGGCCGTCTTTTCTTCCTGCCGTTGTGTAACTGAGCTGACTCCAGTTCACAGGAGCCACATGTGCAGTATCGTCACGATAGATTCACAAAGATACCAAGTAGACGTTGGTTACGGAGCCGACTCCTCGTTTCAGCCGATCCCGCTCCAAGATGGCTACGAGTTCACTATATTCGCGCCTCGCCGCGGCAAGCTGGAGTACCGAAGCATTGATCACCACACCGACCCGTCGCAGCGGCTATGGGTTTATTCCATGCAGGAAGATGCCCAGTCAGAGTGGAAGGAGCAGTATGCGTTTGTCGAAACTGAATTTTTCCAGGGCGACTACGAAATGACAAACTACTTCTGCAGCACATCGCCTGATTCCTTCTTCAGCTTCACGGTGTTTGCGATGCGTGCAATCGTGGAGGAGGGGCAACTCAAAGGCATCCTGACTCTATACAAGGATGTGGTGAGGCGGAGGGTCGGCGGGACAAGAGAGACTCTCGAGACGCTTACCACGGAGGAGGACCGTGTGAGGGCCCTGGCAAAGTATTTCAATATGCCATTGACAGAAGAAGAAAAGCAAGGCATTCACAGCACTGGGTTGGCACTGGGCCAGAAGTAGAATAGACGATGATAGCTGTATAGATTTGTTGCTTTAGTGCCTATTGAGACTCTGTCGTTGTTTAATTCTTTTCGAGCTCCAGCACCTCCCAACCGTCTGCCACGACTGAGCCGACAGATAGCTGCAATCGATCATTCACAATATCATCACACGGCAGCGCCCGCGATCCCATTCGCACTGTCCGTTGCCAGCCCTTGCCCGCCACCATCTCCCACCTCTCCAGAGAGATGCCGCCGCCATCGCGGACCAGCGCCTGACAGAGCGTGCCGAGCCAAACAATCATGCCGCGCACACCACCGCTATCGATCCTGAGCAGGGCAGTGGTGGACTGAGCCTGCGGCGACAAGTCCAGCCACAGCTCCTCATAGTCAGTGTCCTTGCCGGTATCGGGGTTCAGCATGCAGCCTTTTTCGAGCGTGCTGCCGTCCTCTTGCGGGTACATGTCACCTTCGTCCATGAACCCAGTGGGATCTTCGGCACGAGAGCTCACCCAGTGATTGAACTGCGCACGACGGACCTGTTGCCCAGTTCCATCATCACACAATGACGACGACGTGGTGCCTGCAATGGCCCAGTCTAGACGTTCCAGCGGAAGAATTCCGCCTAGTTGAGAAGATTAGTCTTGAAATGCAGACTCGTCGGTTTCGATTCGACGCTGGATCAGGATAAAAGGCACATACTCGCGTCATCGCTGAGTGCCTTCGGCCCGTCGCCGCTGGGGAGCAGAATGCGCAGGTCAACGAAGTGTCCAGCAGGTGATGTCAGGACCAACGTAGAAGTGGGCTCCGACGCCTCACCCGGGAGCCAGCGGATAAACTTGCGATGTGAGATGGTTGCCATATTCGGGGTACTGGAGAAGAGAAAATGCAGCATTCATGCTCTGGGAAAAAGTAGAGCTCGAGACATGAGATGAAAGGCGCAGCGGTGTCTTACAATGGAAACATGAATCACCGGGGTCCGCGGGGCAAGCCGATGGTGGGGGTCCGGTTGCCGGTGGGCGGGGAGTGTGGCAAGACGGCCACACCCGCTGGTTCACATAAGTACAGCATGGCACATTCAAACAGGATACCACTGGAGCGAGGAGTATTGGAAGGCTTTTAAGAATATGCCATATCAAATGGACATCGCTCGTACACTATATTACTCGAGCCACATTGCGCGCAGCTTTAGGCTTTCTTAATTTTACTGGGGTGGTGTTGCTGCGACGTCCTGGCTCTGAGAAGTAATGACCAGGCCTGCGACGGCAGCTGATGTCAGCGTGGAAAAGACACCCGAGACAAGAGCCGAAAATGCAAGACTGGAGACGTCACCGCCTCGAGAGGGAGCCAGCTGGCCAAGAATACCAATCTGAATACCAAGCGAGCCAATATTGCCAAAACCGCACAGCGAGTAGAGGGCAATGAGGCGGGAGCGAGGCGTCAACACGGCATATCGCGGATCATTTTTAAGGGCGTTGAATGCGACAAACTCATTCTGTGTTCGTAGGATTGTTAGTTCTCTCAACTCAGACTAGGAAAGCGCAAGGGTAATAGAGTCTTACTGTGATAATCTTTTCAGCAATGAGCTCACTGACACGAAGCAATTCGGTCTTGTTGCGAGGCACGCCGAGGAGGAAGCTGACCGGGAACAAGATGTATTTAAGAATCGTTTGGAGCGTCAGCTCAGGGTCGTTGATATCCAGGTAGTGGCCCCACCAGGTGAGCAGGCCATTGACCAGACCAACAAAAGCAATAATGCAGAGCAGCGAGGCGATAATGGTGCCACCAATCTTGATACCGAGCCAGGCGCCGTTGGCGAATGCGTGCAGGAAGTTTTCAGCCTTGTGCTCGTCATCATCGGGAATAACAACGCGGCCGGCCGTAAGTGTTTCTTCTGTCTCAGGATAACGTAGCTTCGAAATCGCCAGCGACGCAGGGATAGACATGATGCAAGACGAGACCAGCACTTCGGCATTGAGGCCCAAACCAACGTATCCAACGAGAACGGAACCGGAAATAGTAGCGAATCCGCAAGTCATAACCTGATGAATTTCGGCTTTGGTCATGTGTGGAACAAATGGTCGGACCAACATGGCCGATTCACCTTGACCAATAAAAGGAGTGGCGGCCGCCACGACAGCTTCGGCGCCAGACACACCGAGGGCCCAGAAGACAAAGGTGGCGAACTTCTTGACGAACCATTGGATAAACCCGATGTGGTACAGGACTTGGACGAGGGAGATGAAGAAGATGATGGCGGGAATGACGCTGAAGAAGAACCACAGGATTTGTGAAGTCGGTTTGTCAGTCAAGAACGCGACACCGTCTCTTGCAAATGAAAGCAAGTCGCCAGCGCGCATGGCAATAAAATTGAAGATGGAATAACCAGCACCAGTTCGCAGAACGAAGAGCCCAATGATGTACTGCGCAAGCATGCCAGCAATGACAGTTCGCCAATTGACATGTTTCCGGTGTTTACTTGTACCCCAGAAGCAAAACAGAATAACCGCCAAGCCCAGCATGCTGATTGCGCGGCTATCGCGCGTGTTGTTTTCGTACTCTTCGGACACGAATGAGCCAACGAGCATGACGGCGATGGTGAGAGAAGCGCCAGCAAGCGTGCGGAACTTTTCTGGGATGGCGTTGTAGATGACCAAAGCCGAGTGTTTCCAGGCAAACTTGATGACGGTGGAAATATGGCGAGCTGGGACATGCCAGGATAGAATGCGTAAGCTGATGCAAAGCCAGACGAGGAAGGGAATGATCCAGTTTTTGTCATCGCGGTGCAAGATGAGAGAGGCGATCCACCAGCCGGTAAACAGCAAGAAGAAGAAGACGTGCACTATAATGCGGCCGGGGCCTTCTTCATAGAAGCGACGAATCCTGCCCTTTTGTATGGACTGTGCCTCAGGGTCTCGCTGGGCTAGGATGCCGGGCTGGGGCTTTTCGTGGTCGCTGTAGTCCGGGGGCGTGCCACTCGCTGCCTTGTCCGAGTGCCTGTGCAGGTTTTCGACGGTGGTCCCCTTGCTATAGACGACATCGTCATGACCGGCGGCATCGATACGGGGCGAGTGGTGCAGGTGCTTGTGGTGATGCTGGTTCTGCGGCTCCAGGGCCGGATCAGAGTTGCGGCGCATGCCTGGGGTGGTCTCGTGGGTTGCCTTGGAGGCGGCATCGCCTGTAACCTTTTCGCTCATGGTGGGCGACAAGAGAAGACAAGACAGGTTCGTCTGTCGTTATATCTCTCTTGCAACTTGCAAAACAAGCTTTTCGGATCGTTCTGCCTGTCGGAGGCGTCACAGATTGTCCGTTCTGTGGAAACGAGAGAGCAGACTGGGAACAGTCGCAAAGACAATTGTACCAGAAGCTTGGAGCTTGGGGTACTAATCAACAGGCCACAAGACAGCAGCGAGCTGAGCTGAGGCAATCAATCCTGGGCCACAGGGAATAAATGGACGAGGCAAGCAGGAGGAGGAAGAAAGACCTGGGGAGAAGAGTCGAACATCGTGGGCCGGCAGCGTCGAACTTTTTGTACCCACCGGGGTCGCCGCATGTGGCCGTGCTAATGGAGCGGAGAAAGTAGTCGGCATGGCGGCGACTTGGGTTGTGGCACAGAGAGGGGAGGGGGGCGCCGGACTAGGGCCGTTTAGGGGACGCCGCACGCCAAAATAGTGTGGGGAGCCCTGCTAGCGAACCGGCCAGCTGCACGCCAGCTGCAAGCCAAATGCGTGGAGCCACGGGGAGAGTGGCCTGCCCAGTTGTTGGAGAAAAGACAGGCGGTTTTGGGAGCAAACGGGCTGATGCACCGTGCGGCGAGTACAGTGCCTCTCTGGCCCTCGAGGCACCATGCACGCATGATTTTGCCGTGGTGCTCAACTCGCTCACCGACGGACTCGCACGGCCAGATTCTAGAGCCTGTTTGGCCGGCTATCTGCCGCTTGCTTTGGCTGACACATAGCACCGGGGGAGATTGAGGCTGCATGCGAGGTTGAGCTCGAGGGCCGTTGGTTTCCTTGAGCCAGGCTAGGCAATTGTAAGTACGAGCCGCGCAAAGACTTTCAAGCAAAAGACGATCGCCCATTTCAATTGCAAGACTTGGATAGGCTACTTCAGCTTCAGCTGGGCAAACACCAGGGGTGCGATTGGCCAAGGCGACCTTGCCCAGCCCTTCGGGCTTGCCGCGACGCTAGCGCCAGCACCACAAAGCAGGCTTTGGGCTAGGCACTGTACCAGTAATCCTCCGCATGCCCTGTGTTCTGCCTACTGTGCAAGCAAGAGATGGGCTGGTACTGGAGCGTCCAGCTCCTCGCCACTAACAACCAGAGAGGTTGCGGCGCTGCTCCCTGCCCGTCAAGGCCTATTCGCCCATGGGCAGCTTGCCCTGGCTTGAGGCGCAACCACCAGTAAACAGCCATTCTGCGTCCGCAACCCTTCCGCCCCGTACTCCAGATTGTCAGCGGTGGCTGACCGTGGCTGCATTGCCCTTCCAGCAGTGATGGAGCAGCTTTACCAGGTGTGGTCGATCCCGCAGTACAGGGGCCTTGAGCTGAGTGGCTGCGTCTGCCATATCGCAGAGGCTCCGTACAGTATGGAGTATCACGGCGGCTATAGTGGGACGCTCACATGTCGGGTTGCTCCCTTTGGAATCTGGAACACGCGGTGCCAGCCTGTTTCGTGGGCTGTTGAGAAAGATCAGATGAGAAAATCTCGTAGGCTGTTAAATGGTAGGAAACAGCTTGTACCAACGAAAAGGTAAAGAGACAGAGCCATGCCGCGATTGCAGTCGACGGGAGTCTGTGATGGACGCTTACTTTTGTAGGCAGGTAGATAGGAAGTAGACAGCATCACGACAGTTACAAACGGATACAGCCCATGTGCTGTAGGTACCTTACTATCCCAGCCGGCTGCCAGCTGGCAACAAGCTCCTTGAGCGTCCCGCAGTCCCGCTCAAATCCACCGCGGGCAAACGGCCTCTTTGCTGATATCAAGTACATGCGCCTTGCCTTATCACCTTTTTTCATCTTACTCGTAAGCATCTCTTATCTGTCCTAGCCCCTTCACCTTCTTAAACTCAAAAGTTCCCGCTTCTCTCCTCATGCCTCTCCTCTATCTCCCATACACTCGCGAACCCGACAACGACTGATACGAAAAGATACGGCCTCGCCCTGCAGACAGCAAGGCACGGGCAATCAATCCAGCACGCCTCCTCCGCCCTCGAAACGCTTCCAATATTGAAGCCACAAGGGCGCACGAACGGCTCTTCCCAATAACCCGCTGCCGACACACTGTACGCCAATATTCGGCCGAGTACAACTTGCCTAGGCAATAGGTAGCGAGCGCGCCTTAGGACCTCTTGCTGTGAGGCGCACTACCTTTTTTTTTTTTTTTTTTGGTCGGTCATGTGGAGGGTCCACCTGTCAGTTTCTCCGACCCGCAGGTTTGAGCGCGCAGCCCGCCAGCGTACTACACAAGAACTTGTCTATATGACAGCCACCTGAGACCAGGACAGCAAAAGAAACGAAAAATACAGGTAAGCTGCTGACGGCGCCTTTTGAATTCTATTTCGACGTTGGCAAACTGCGAGCTGCTCCTCTTGTTCGCCGTGCGCGTCTGTTGGCGCAATTCGTTTTTGCGCATTCGACACACCATTTGTCCATGTGGCAAAAAGGCACCTTACGAGTACGGCCACAAAATTTTGGCCTGGTTCACCCTCCACCCCGCTCTTACTCCGAACGGGGGGTATGGACCCCGAATCTGACACGAAGCAGCGCCACTCCTGTACCGTAGCCTATGCTCCCGGTCGAGGCGCAAGCCATGTGCTTGGGCGGCACCCCTGTACCAAGACCTGCTTACCGCCGAGCCACCTAAAAGATCACCATGGCCAAGCCAGGCTGCCCGTTCTGGAAGGCCCACGGAACTTGTGTCCAAGACTCATTTCGGTGCCACGGGCGACTGCCCGAAAGGGGATGTTGGTCGCCTGCTGGGGTTCTTGCGTCCGTCACCAAAGACACAATGGCCAGTTCTGCGCAACATTCTATTTACTTTGTAAGAGGGACAATCATGGAATCCATGTCGTGGCAATGGCGACAAAGCCATCAAAGTCTGCTAGCCTCTGAAATGGAATTCTCCTTGGAGACAAGCCATGAGCATGCCGGCCCTTTGTCTCCGCACGCCACTTGTTCCGGTCGCGACTGCTCGTATCAACTCGTACGCTGTCCGTAGACAACATGTCCGGTGGGGACTGGAGGAGCCAGGAAGAGGCTCATAGAGTGGCTTTTACAAAGGGCTTTACCAGAGACAAATCATGCCGCCTCCTCCGCAATCTCCAGTATCTGTCAGGGAGGCGTGAGGCTTTCCCCACGCCTACGATTGGCAATGCCAGCGGTCGCACATGGCCAGAAAATTTTGCCGCCGCCGCCTGGACCATTGTACCGGGATGCTCGGAGGCAGGGGCCGTGGAAACTGGGGATTCTGGGCGCCGCCAGTCAGATCAGCGGCTAGCGCAACAATAACACCAGGTCACTGCGGGTGGCGGCCTCGCTGGTCCAGTGAGACCAGTCCGTTTCTTAGAATGACATTTGCGCCTGCGTTAATTGGGCGAGATGGGACTGGATTCCCCCTTCAGATACCTGCTGGGGGCTTGTTCTCGACCTACCGATATCGCCAATTTGTTTCTCATGTAAATGCCCCTTCAGCGGTGCACCAGAAATCAAAAGCAACTCGTTGTCAGCATGTTGTTATCACGACTTGCCGACTCCTCGATCCTCGTAGCCATTGGGCCACACCAAACGTCCCCCCCTTGTTCCTACTAACCAGCCACACAACGCCATCGGCGGGCTCCGGTGTTTGCGGCTCTCATCTCACTGCTCAATGCAGGGCACACAACCGCCTGACGTTTCCCTTGTCGGCCCGCATCACAACAGCATCCTGAAGGGCTGAGTGCGACCAGGTTGGCCGCCATGTGACGGTCAAAGAGTACCGCGCGGCAATTGCACATTCTGAGTCTGTAACATGCGTAATCCGTATCCCGGAGTAATGAATACGACTACAACAGGTGCATCCGTGTCTATTCCAACACGTCGCCAACAACCACCACGCGAGCTGCCATCCAGCTGTTCTGGGTGAGGAGCAATGACCACCACTAACACGTTCCCCACACCCTCACCCCGGACCCCAATGCTCAGAGCCAACCAGCCTCCCAGTCTCCCCAGCTACGCGAGCGCCACGTCGGCCACCTCCGCCGTGGTAAATTTGTCAGTGCATTGAGACAGCTCCGTGAATATGCGCCCGTCCCAGAACTAGCCGCATGTGCAGCCCAAGAGACGAGATTCCGGATCGGTAGTCGTTGTACTTGCATGCGTCCGCCATATCTAGCACAGCCCGGTGCTGGCTGCTTGGAAGTTGGGGGCTAGTATTGGCTTGCCGTCTTACACCAGCCCAATGTGAATCAACGTATCTGAGATATCCACACCGCAATACGCAGATCAATTTCCCCTAGGTACGCCAATATTGACGCCTCAGCGTTTATACGTACGATATGCGCAGTGTGGCGCCATGGTAATAGCCTACGGTCCCATGGAGACGGCTGGCGGCAAGCCGAGGCAGAATGGGGCCTCGCTTGGATGCTTGTTAGACATACCTGCCAGCTTGCATGTTGACGTCGAGCACCTTGCATCGGGGTGAAGCTGGAAAACACGGCATCAGATGGTGTCCAGCACCGGTGGCGCTTGTTTGGCACGGAGAAGGGCCATGCCCGTCCAGTCTCCATAATATGCAATACTTGCTGCGAACATTGCGTTACATTCTCCTGCAGAGGCGATGTAGGGAAAGCTGCAAAATATAGCCATGGACTCCAAAAGGATGTACTTATATCCTACTGGATCTATGAGCCTGTCAGAAGATGGACTATGAGGCGCTCCGTGCTCTCTCCGCAGTATTCACATTACTGCCGCGAGATTACGTGACCTTTGACGTTCCAGAATAATAATGTAAAGTTTAAGTTGGGAATTATACTAAAACATATTCTATATGCCTTCCACTCTATGCCCTGTTTTATAACATAATTCCAAGTCTATCTCGCTCAAGCACAAATACACCAACCAATAATTAATGCCTCGCCGATACTCCAACGCGTCTACCATCAAGTCTTTAAACCCGACTCAAACCTTCACAGACACTCTGCGCCCTGCTTTTCTTTCAAGGTTTTTCTCCTTGGGAGGTGGGCATTTAAAGCCCACGACAAGACAAATGATCATAACAACAATCTCCATGAGCACTCCCATGCAAAGATAGATGGTCGCATCGCCATCAAATAAGCTAAACCGCTGGTCGGAGCCAAAGTCACCCATGGCAGCATACACCATACGCACCAGTAGAAAAGGTGTGCAAACATGCACAGAGTAGAGAATAACCTTCTCGCTCTGCGGGAGCAAGCTCACGGAGCGCGTCAGGAAGAGGAGGATGCAAATCGTCAGACCGAGACAGCCAATGAAGCAGCCAAGTGCCGCCTGCAGAAGCGTAGAGACGTTGCCATTATCCACGGCCTTGGTGGCGCCAAAAATTCCGAGACCTAAACCGGCCAAACTGACGAGACTGATACCGTTAAAGACCATCTTTGGCACCGTCTGGACAGACTGGTTCCTGTAAGTCGGCATTAGCGGGGTTTGATCCTTGCGGGTCCAACGGATGAAATCGACTTACACTCTCTGCATCAGTCCTAAACAAGCAAGCGTCAGAGGAGCAATTCCAAGCAAATCGCACGTCAGCTTGGCGACGACGACGGGGCGCGTGTGGTTGGTCATCAAGATGATCTGGCAGATCGCCCCACCAAGTCGCAGACAGGCAAGGATGATGAGGAAGCGCCAGCATGATGCCACTGCTTTGAGTCCTTGCTTAAAGCAAAGGAATAGAGAAAGGAGAAGGCAGGGGAAGAAGACGATGATCTGCAGCACCGCAATGCCGTCTCGTTCTGTGAACTTTGTCATTGTGATTTTGGCTGATGTGATGGGGCTGAGAATTCGGATGTAGAAGATATTGGTCGTGATTCTGTGGTCTTTGGAGGATTTTCTGTTGTTACTTTTTATCTCTTTTTATTTTCTAGTCATGGCACCTCTTCCAATATTTATCTGAAAAGAGAGACTGTCACGGCCTACACGGCGTAAGAGGCTATGCTCAATTGACGCGCCAAAATAGGACTAGCGCCTCATTGCGACGTAACACTTGCCTATTTGGGACGCCTTTCCCGGTTTCCCGCCGCCGTTTCCCGTCACCAGGCTCGGCGAGCGGCAAACGCACAGCCTCTGGAAACATGGCATTCTCGATAATGCCAGGCTGGTGGAGAGCAAGGCTGAGGCTTTCGGCTGTGTTTGGAGCATAATACGCGTCACGGGCTTCGTAGAGACAATTACGTTGCGTCATTCTGGACATGTCATCGTATTCTCATTAAGCTAGATGTGTAAGATGTCTTGCGCCGCGAAAAAAAAAAAATGACCATGTTTAGTTCAGTGGCGGACGCAAGCTTTTGGACTCAACCTTTTTGGCAAAGTCGGTGGCTGTACTGATCCCCGTATTTGAGCCAATGTGCTTCAGTTTCTTGACGACCCATGCCCGCATCCCGTCTTCGAGGTTATGCATACAGCCTACAGTCGTAAGCAGCCAGCTAGCGTAGTATCTCCCCGTCATGTATCCTGTATATCCAATATTTCCAGAGATTGACTGCGGCGTCGATATGTCTGGCGATTGGTATGAGCTGCCCGAAAGGCCAGTCCCCTGGCCTGCAGATTTAAGCGCCATTTCGCTAACATGTTGCTGCGCATCTGATATGACATCTCCCATCAGCTGCGGCAATGAGGCTAGCAAATCATCCCGAATGCTAACCACCGTCTTGGAAATCTGCTGCAGTCTATCCACATGCCCATTTGAGAAGAACCACTTGCTGTCAATGTTGGCTCCTTGCAGCAGCAAGTGGCCCATGGCATGGTTGGCCAAGACCCGCGCCGAGCGCATCTGGGACCATACACTCGCAATCCAAACGTCGTGGTACAGATGATGATTTCCATCCAGTTCACGAGGTGATTCGGCCTCTACCGACGGAGAGTTTGGGGCGTTTGAGTAGTCCCACCCAGGTGGGCATTCTGAGAAGCTGCTTTCGAGGCGGTAGTCAATTTCAATGATTTGTGACAGGTAGCGCTCTAGATCTTCCATGTGCATTTTTGGCGACGGCTCAGTCGGTTTTTCTGTCTCTGACTTTGACGCCCCAGAGTCTTCGCCAGTGCCGTCTTTTACAATGGAATAGCCACCGGGCGAAATGTGTTGATAAACGTCCAGCAACTCTACCAGTGCGCTGCTTGCAGTCCAGTACGGATTCGAGACGCCAATAGCCTTTGTAGCCTCGATACGCAGCATTCGTAAATTTGACGGCAATGCAACTCCACGCGTGAGGCATTTCCTCAGTACTTGAGAAAATACGTCTTTGAAGATGGCAACACCGGTCGCCGTGGAAAACTGAGCCTTGCCGCGGAGAGCAAGCAGCGAAGCAGCGTTGTCAATGTGGCGCATCCATTTGTCAAAGGATGATTCCTTGTGGAACTCATACATGGACAGAACCAGAAGAGCCGTTATTGTGTTATCTTGATGTGAGGTCTGAGGATCTGCCACGGCCTTTTTCACCTTTTCTTTTGAGCTTTCATACAGTTGCGCGGAGTGTTCCATAAGGTCAGGCTGGTTAGTGGAATGTGCGAGTCCTCGGTACCCGAGTGCGAGGGCGGCGCCTTCTAATAACCTGTTACTGTCGTCTTTGGAGAGGATGGTCGGAGCATAGTCCATGAATCCAGAAGATGGGCCACTTTGTCGCACAACATAGTGAGAAGAGAAGAAGTTGAGCGATGTCGTGTCAAGGGACTGGGTTGCCGGGCTAGCGATACTCTGTGGGCTAGTTTGGTCCGTAGTAAAGAAGCCCTGGTTGAAGTCGATTGCAGACTGTGGTGTTTGGGCGGGACCTGCCATAAGCCAGTCGGTTGGCGAGGCATCGCTGCCTGTGCCGGTGGTCAGCGAATTGTTTCCAAATGGGCTAAAGAAACCGAAGTCCTGATTTAACGAGCTCTGAAAATCCTGGTACCCCATAGAGCTGAAGTCCATGGAGCTATCGGCAAACACATTGGTCCCGAGATCGCCAAGCATTTGTTCCACAGCGGCGGCAGCCTGCGCGGGAAACGCGTTGCGGTCCACCGATGAGCGATCCCCAGAGCTAGGAGCTGTTCTTTTGGTGACCCTTGACTTGGCCCTGTCAATAGTCTGACTGCTCTCGTCGCGGATAATAATGCCACTCGGGTCCCTGTAGCCTGGGCATGTCAATCCCATGCGGCGGCATTGTCCACATTCTGGCACAGCCTTGTCGCACTATTTGCCGCAAAACACCAAGCAATCCAAGGTTAGGACGGGCTCAAAATGCGGGTAAGGCAACAGGGATGCGTAAAGAGTGGGAACACTTACCCGTCTCTTCTTGATCCTGCAGCTGTTGCAGCTAGTCGATGGTCTACCGGTGTAAACCATCGCTCACCGGGAAAGTCGTCTACAGTGTACCAGCGATGAGTGCGGCAAAGTGCTCGTAGAGCTGCGGAAAAGACCTACGAAAAGAGAAATGGTTACGTAGCGGCGCTGTGCGAGAATCTCCAGTACTAAGTATCAGCGCTAGTGCAGCTGTGCGTCACGCAGCCTCGTCTTCTGCCAGACCAGGCTGCGACAGTGGCCTTCAATCCGGCTAGATCGGCTCTCTTGTTTTTGTGGGTAATGCTAAGTTTCCCGCGTCTCCTCGGTACTCATTGGAACAAACTGTTGATGCTTGCCATAGTCATCAAGTTTATAGGAATGCCTAACAAAAAAATGGTAAAGTGCATAAAGGGCGAGCGAGAATATTAAATCCGTTTGGTGTGAGTTTAACGCTGCGAAGCTCAGGATAAGCCTAGACCCAGCCTGTGCCTCCGTCTGGTGCACCAAAGCGGCACGTTAAGGGATCCAGAGACATATAGTATACTTCCCCTTGGGATTGAAGCGATCCATTATCGAGTAATTTCATTGATATCATTTTTAACGATTATATCGCATCAGACAAAGATTCACCCTGAAAATGCTTTCCGATGCGACTGTCGCGGTGACTCCAGGCTCATGCCGCCCCCACACAACTTAGAGCCCAGTCTAGATCGTCCACACGTGCTATAGAAAGGGAACGAGAACGAGAATTTAGAGCCTTGTCCAAATGGGGAAGTCAGCGCAGGGCCCGCCGGGAGAACGTCGACTTTCCCGCAAGGCCTGCGATGCGGGAAACTCGTGTTAGCGGGAAACTCGAAATAGTTTGCCATACTTTCCCGTACATTGATTTCCCGCACCCCAGCACATTCAATTAGTTTAAAAAAGCATGATATCATCCTCCTTCAAGATACTTTTTTATTCAAGCTACAAGTCAATTCAATCAAGCAATACAGCTGAACAGAACAACACTTCACATCACATCAGCTCACAACATCAAATACAATGTCTCTCACATACCAGAAATCCTCCAAGGCCCCAGAGCCTCGATACTACAGCTCTCCTCCTCCAGCCTACCAGTCTTACAACTCTTACAACTCACCCTCACAATACTACCAGCCTTCCATGGCTGAAGTGACTCCCCGCATCTACCAGCAGCCACAACAATCCCAAACGGCCGGCCCTTTGGCTCTGCCTATTGTGATTCCCCAACAGCGTCCCGGCTCCAAGGACCGTGGTTTCATGGCTGCCTACGCCCCTTGTCTTGAAGAGTCCGGCATCGACCAGAGAATGTTTCTGCAATTCATTAGTGACTTCAACACCGCCCTTCAAGGCAACAAATATCTTGCTGGTGTGCAAGTAGCGGCCTTTGGCGCCGGCTTCGCCCCCAGCATCATTGCCATGGCCGTCACCACCGCCGTCCAATTTGGCGCCGGCGCTGCCAACAAAGCTTGCGTCAGAAACAAGTATGTCTACTATTTTCCTTTCGCAAGTATCCTTTTGGCGCAATGTATTAACAGATTTTCTTGCTAGGACCAACACCATCCTCGACAAATACAACGACGAAGTTTTCCGCCCGCGTGGTCTCTACTGCATGATCATGAAATACGAGCCAGAAGTCGAGGAGGAGTCGCAACAACAGCAGCAACAGTCACCGCTCCGTGGACTAGGAGCTCTAGTATCCGGAGGCAGCAACGGCAGTGGCAGCAACTGGACTCGCAATCCCATCTCCGGCAAAACACAGGGCGCCGGTGCTCTCCCAACAGCCGTCGCCCCTCTTGTCTATATGGACAAGCGCCGTGAACATCGCGATTACCTCTCCGGCTCCAGTTCCGGCTCCGACTCCGCCTCCGAGTCCTCACACCCTCGCAAGCCAGCATCAGGCAAGCAAAAAGTCAAGAATGCCTTTGACTCCTTCAACGACTACCTCGACCGTCGCGCTCGTGCCCGCTACGCCGCCGAGAATGCCGGCGACATCCTCACCACCCCAGCCAGCCACGGCTTCACCAATCGCTATCTGGACCCGAACCACGCTGCTACCAACAGTGGCCTTATCGGTCTCATCTCAGGTGGTACCATCAACTCTGACCCAGAGGCCCGCCGCCGCCGCAAGGAAAAGCGCATCGATGAAGAGGAGCGCCGCGTGCTGGACGAGTACCACAGCCGCATGGAGCAGATTCAGAACCAGCGCCAGAGTGCCCGCGAAACGGAGCGTCAGCTGCGCCGCTGTGAAGAGGACTATGCTCCCCGCTTGAAAGTGTACCGTGATCAGAGGAGGGCTCTGGAAGGTGGTGAGAGACATATCAAGAAAGATATTCTGTACTTGACAATTGTCAACATGCCGTCGGATGGCGAGATGGCTGCTGCCTCTGCGCAGTTGAACCATGGTCAGAATGCCGTCTCAATGACTCAGTGTTAAGGGGAGGCTGGCCAATTCATTTGGGATTTCTTTGTTGGTTTTATAGACTAGACTTGCAGCAAGCGATTGTTATGATATATCTTTTTAATACCTCTACTTGGAAAATTCTATCTATTTCGCGAGGTGCATGAATACAAAGGCTTGCGTGACTGACAATTGCAATATTAAATAATCAACTACACTCTTCATTTCTATGGTTGTCGCGAAAACAAAGGAAATAAAAATGAAACGTAACCCCTTGAACAGACTCCAGAGTAGAATGCCATAGTGCGCTCCGTCCAGTCAGGCAACTTTACTGCGTGGCTCATTACATTGCTGCACCGCCCTGCAGACTCGCACGTGGCAAAGCGAAGTGTGCATGTTCAAATTAATCGCCGCCCCTAAATCGGCGATTGAACTCCTCCACTGCAACACCAATCATCTTGTACAAGAAGTTTCTCTCGCTGCCTCCTCCAACGGGGACGAATGGTCCGTTAGCCCCTCCCCTAAGCACGAGGCTAACACCGGTTCGCTCCTTGGCGATGGTCTGGATATCCTTTAGCGGCACATCCCATTCGCTCGTCAGGCGCTTCGAGCGAATAAGCAGGATGCGCGCAAACGTCACCATCACCACCATGTCTTCCTTTGGCAGTTCTAGGTGGCCAATGTACTGCTCATTAAAGTACTTGCCATTGTCCACTTGCTTCAGCCAATACTGGCCAATCGCCTCCCTTGGGTTAAAGGGGCGCACAACGCCATCGTTGGGGATGAATCGGGGGAAGCGGCTGCGGTCAAGCTCCGTTCCGTCAAACACAGTAGTCGTGTTGCGGATGCCTTCGCTCACATTGCTCGCCATGTCAAGAACCCCGACAGCAGGCTTTGTCGCGAGACCAAGGAAACCCTTTCCAACGCCCTTGAAAAATCCAAGCGCGCCCTCTTGCTCCGCACCTTCCAGCGGCTTACGAGCTAGGCCACCAACACCAGAAGCGACACTGGTAAAGAGACTGTTCGCTCCGACAGTGACACCATATAGTGCGTGTTTCGGTCGATTCCTTGCTCTAGTAATGCGTCGTCGGTCCTGAAATTGCTTGTCAAGTGACGCGGCTGCAAGGCCCTTGCTCAGAGATCCAGTGAACTTGGAGAAACTGTCACTGAAACCAAAGACCGTCTTCTTGGCAAACGAGGCCGCGCCCTTCGCGATACCGAGGCCAAACTCTTCGGGCTTGTCTGAAAGAATAAGGCCCTGGTATGGCTCGTAGAAGATGTCGGTAACGCCAGACGAAATATTGTTGAACAGGCCAACTGGATTGCCAAGGAAGTCTGCAGAGCCCAGAATCTTGTGAATTTGGTACATGACCTCTTGGCTGTAATGGTTTGAAACATTCTGTACCAGAACTTGTGGTGTGACTCGTACGTTGTCCAACATGAGCGCGTTAAACCGAATGGGGGCGTCGTTGACGTTTCCGAGCGCCATTGTCAAGACGTTGAGGACGAACATGAGAGGGTTGCGCGTAGATGTCTTGTCCTCGGCATTTACACGCTCGGTGCGCATAAAGCTCAGGTCGACTTGCATTGGCTGAATGTTGAGCACCTCAAAATAGATATCCTGCCCGGATTGCAATTGACGAGGTTCGGGTATGTCGAGACTCTCGTCACAGAGCTTGCCTTCTTCTTCAACCATCGTCCAGCTAGCTCCTTTGACGTTAGAAAAGTCGAGCAAGGCAAAAATGAAGTCTTCATCCAAGTCAAGTGTCATCTGTTGTAAGAGAACCGTCGCATATTTGATATATGTCACACCATAGGAGTCGTCTTTGACTCTACTGACCATAGCATGTATAGACGGGTGGGCATCGACTTCTTGTTCCTTCTTTGGTACCACACTTGGGTACAAAACCATTGGGAAGATTCCACCATACAGCTGATTGTCAATCTGCATCCATTTGACGGCAAGCGATATTGTCTGGATGAGCGGCGAGTCACTATATCGTAGTTGAACACCCCTGAACGTGACGTATGCAAGCTCTTTGAGCTGCGAGTTGATCAGGGATATTCCTATACCTGAGAGCTTCAGTTGCGCCTGGAAGGTGGCACCGGTGTCCTGGTCCTTGACTTCGAACCCTTCGGCTCCACTGCTAGTGTTTGTGCGCGACAAAGCCTTTGGCTTGTACATGCTCTGACTAGTGCGGAAGTTGCTGAGAATAAGAGTTTGTGTTGGCCCGTCTGCAGCGACATTGATGTCAATAATCTTTTGCTGGCCGTTAGTTCCGATAAACTTCATGGGAACTTGGTTTCCAATCTCTGCCAACTTGACATGGCGCTCCTTAGCACCAGTCGCAATGACAACTTCACGGAACTTGGCTGCGGGGAAATCCCATGCATACGGCATGATACTTCTTGGTGGCAGTCTGTATCGAATAGGCTTCCAGCCACTGCGGTCCTCGACGTCATCTTCTTCGACAGTGGGATTCGCCTGGTAAAATGTAAATTCAGTGTCGCTTTCATTTCGCATTGAGAACGGCCAATTTTTCGTCTCGATACTCAGGTTAATAAACACTGTTGAATCTTCCATAAGAATTTCAACTCGGATGAGTCGCTGTCTCTGTCCTGGTTTGGCAATCTTGACATGCGTCGTTCCTATGTCTGCAATATTGAACGGGGACGTCCATTGGTTATCCACGCCAGCGTAGCAGAGGCTAAGTTGCTTGACAGTGCCTTTCTGCATGAAGTGAAGTGGCCGAAGGCTTGATGATGGCAGCGTCATGAAACCTGGGGAGCTGGATTCGCGGATATAAATCTCCTCGCCAAGTTTGTTCTCCAAAATGAACCTTGGTGCGAGGGTGACAACCTTGGTCATTTTGTACTTGCCCTCTCCCGAGTTAACCGTGATTCCCAAATGGATCTCCCTGTTCTTGTTCGCAGAGGTCAGGACAACCTCCGAAGTACTGCCAATGGCATCGAAACTCTGAGGTTTGCTCCATTCGGAGTCGGCAACCTTCAACAAGGCACGATTGCGGTTGTCTTCACTGCTCCCGTAGGAAAACATGAATGGCAGCGCCTTGGGACGTTCTTCATCGCCCGTGCCGATCAGGGCAGACTGGCCAGCTGCAGCTCTGGCATTCTGCAAGAAGCTCTTTGCCTTGATGCTCAGATCCAGTCCAGTCTTGTTCAAGACAACATATGGGCTGTAGACTGTGACCCTGAATGCGCCACCGCTATTTGGAATCTTGAAGTAATGTAGGCTCAAGTTCAGAGGCAGCCCTTGGTCATCCTTCACTACCAGTTTGGTCTCCTTTCGGAAGTCCTCACTGCTGCCAGGGTTGACAATGGAGAAGTCGCTAGCCTTGAAGACAGTATCCTGCATATCGATGCTCAGAAGTAGGAGATGGCTGAGCTCCACAACATGGACTGGACTGACGCCTCCCTTGCGCAAGAAGTTGGACCAATCTTTCTTTGTGTTCTTGTCGTAGATTCGGTACTTGAAGTCGTACGGCAGCAAGTTCTCGATGGTGACCGGTGCAGACAGCTTGATCTTCATGTACGGGTAGGTTCTAAAGCACGGGTTAGCAGATTCCGCGGGAGGCTGGTCAGAATAGACGAACCTAGTCATCGGATTGGACTTGTCAAAGGTTGCGTGAGCTTGGAAGTAGAAGGGATCGCCATTGTCTCCTTTGCAGACCAACTGTCTCGTTGGGCGCTTGAGTAGATCTTGCCACCAGAGATAATCTGTACTCCACTGGTAGCCAAAGCCTCCGTCAGGGCGCACGAGAGCTCTCTTCTCGTAGACCGCTCCCACTGGAACAGGGCGAGAATCACCAGGCGCCACCTTTTCAATCTTGAGAAGGTGGCCATCCTGAGCGTCATAAACACCGAGTTCGATTGGTATTTGCGTAGCATTCTCAACGACGAGTGGTGACCGTAGCGTAACATACTTGACATTGTCGGGGCCAAGGGTAACCTCCACGCAGAGCCTGTGCACGACATTGTTTGCTTTGGGTCGGAGACCGTAGAGAAACTCGCCTTCGCGGTTGAGCTGTACATTCTTTACAGCATCAAACCCGCTGCCTTCAAGTTCAATAACGACATTGTTCTGATTCGCTTCCGTGAGGAGGTTTTCACGCATCTTCTCCCAATGCTCGAAGCTCCATGGCCCATCCTTGCCATCGCCAAGGCGAAGTGTGATTGGCTCCTCACTAATAGGACTCTTGGATTGAACTGACACGTCAAAGCCTGTGTAGTTTTGAATGCGGTATGGCGCTTCCGCCCCGCGCGGTTTGCCAAGAATGTCTTGTTCTGTCGTCAAGAAGTCGAAGGATTTGGAGGCTAACGCAATGGTCGCTGTTGTGATGGTAACATCAAAAGTCTTTTTAGATGTGACATCCACCGAGAGCAGGCCAGAAGAAGGATTGCGAGCTACACCGAGGCCAACCTGCCAAGGTTCAAGTAGCGGTTCCCAGCTAGACTTTGAAAAGTTGTAGACGTTGGAGTAGAGGTCAATAGCAGCCTCGGCTTTAAGATTAGACGACCAGTTCGCAGCACTAGCCGTGAAGTCGTTAATTCCAATGTCTAGGATTGGCAGCTCATGTAAATCGCCAATGAGGACAACTCGAACTCCGTCCACCGTAGCTGAGAGTTCTTCATGGCGCTGGACGGCAGTAGCGGTGCCAGCATCTTTTCGTGTTGTCTTTGCGCTCCTTGCAGCAGTATGCTTGGTAACCTTCGTCTTCGCCTTTGTTGAAGTGTGGCCGCTCGAGGCTCTCTGTTTCAAGCCCGCTTTCCTCAGTTGCCTCGCCTTTTGTTCAGCGGGGGTCTCATCCGGTGTCTTGGAGTCCGTGCCGGAAAGTTCGCTGGCTTTGCTAATAATTTGAAGGGCTAACAGAATATCTCGCAACGAAAGACGCAGAATGAGTGGCTCAATTTCAAGATGAATGCTTGTCGCATCAGCCTTGGAGCTGTCCATATTAAGTTGGATGGAGAAGTCATCGATGATGCGTAGTCTAGACGTCTCAAACTTATCCATACGGCACAGGAACATTCCAATTTGCGAAACTTGGAAAGTGAGCGAGTGCTGCTTGGCCAGGAGAACTTGTCGGATGCTCAAAACGATTGCCTCGGAGTTTGCTGTGAGCGGGTTCGCGATCAGAATAACTTGTGCATCCACAAGATTGACTCTGAATGCAATATTCATCGTCGGTGCGCCACTGCTTTCATCCGACTGCTGCGAATCTGTTGTTGCCACCTGACCACTAGCTCGCTGGGAAACGAGTGACTGGGAGGCATTGGAATAAGCGCCGGTGTGAGTGGCAACAGTCGAGTCGACATCTGATTCATCTATTGTTTCGCCGATACTTTCGTCATCCATGGGGCTCGAATCATCAACCATCAATCCTTCGGTAGCAAACTTTTGAATCACAAAAAGGTAATCCAGAGCGAAAATGACACGTGGGCTATCAATGGTTGCCATCGCTATCAGGTTGCGTTCCCTGCCGCCAGAAATAGTGACGCTGGCCATGAATTGCTGGGCCTCCTTGTTGTTTGACGTCATGATTCTTCGGAACTTGTTTGTTTCGCGCGGTCGAGTATCGTAAATAGAGAATGCCTGGATAAGTAGCTCGGCTTCTAAAGACCCATCGGACAGCATCCGTGTTTTCACCTTTGTATTGTCAAGAGAAAACCGCGACAAGCTAGAAGCATTAGGGTCTCCGACGGGTTCGTCCTCTTCCGCGAGAATCAGTTCAAGCCCAATAGTGTTGACATTGAACACCAAGTCGAGTTTTGTCCACGCATTTTCGATGGAAGACAATTCGGGGGCGAGGTCCACCAGAGGTTCGTCGCTGTTGTCTTGGGTCCCTGACGGCGCATTTCTAGCACGCTGTAGAGTATCTTCATCAACCATCTGCGCAGCCAGCTCATCTCCCTCTTCTCCTTGGCCAGAAAATGCCGCTGGAACCGAGCGAGAAATTTCCATCAGGAATCGCATCTGATACTGCGTAAGTCGCAACTTCACGTCAGAGATGGAACCTTCGATTTCAGTATCTGGCCTCTTGACGCCCTTCTTATGCTCCGCGTGAGTTATGTTGAAGCCGAGGTCAACGTGATCAATCATCTCCAGCTCTTCAGACTTGTCATCATAGTTGAAATCTGACGTCAATCGAATATTCCGAATTCCAGCAGAGATCTTCATTGCTATCTCGGAATCCTCGCTGTCGTCAAGAGGTGCAAACTTATTCTGTGCATAAATCTCTCCCAAGTACGCAGTGATGACATCTCGTTTGCCCTGACCCGGGACTACTACCCTTGGGAAGACGACAATCGGAGTGTTGACGATGACATCGAACTTTATCTTGCTAGGGCTTTGTTGCATCTCGTTGGCGCGGCTCACCGCAGCCTGTCGAGCAGCATTGTAGAGAGCTTGCATTTTGCCGAATTTGACGAGGAAGTCAATAATTTTCCGGAAAGGCTCTTCCATGAAGTTGACCTTTACGGAACCAGCCCGCAAGTAGATGGAGCTGTCGTATCCAGGATAAGCTTTGGAATTAGAAGAGTCGAATGTCTCGTATCGGAAGTCTGCCAAATCGTCGCCTTGAATGGTAACGAGTTTTCGTATGTTGGATGTTTCAGATACACCAAGATTGACGTCGTCGAGAAGCTGCAGGTCGCCTAGCTTAGCGTTTATCCTCATTGTTTTTCCTCTTAGGAAGATGCCAGCGTCAGCCTTATTAAAGGAGAGCGTGGCAAGGCGAATTCCATCATTGTTCAAAATGAGGCGAATACTCTTGAGGTCTACCTTGACGCGAATGGATCCTGCTGCGGCGTTTTTGTTGGCTTCAACCAGAGTGTCCTCGCTCTCGTCGTCGCTGCTGTCGGAATCGGTAGCAGTGATTTGCGGAACGGCGTTGTCACTTTCATTGTTGTTCGTAAAAGTAAGCAGAATGAAGTCCAGTAAGGTGAGCAGAGTCTTCCGAGTGACAATGATGTTGATTGTCGAAACAGCAGCATTGATGTTTGTTTCTATACCTTCGTAAACTGGCATGAACTCTGGTGACTGCTGCTTAACCTTTGTGAACTTTACATGGACCAAACTTCGTCCAGCTTGGAGGTCTTCGCTGTCTCCCGAAGAAACAATCGCCTTGAACTCGTCAGGCGGGTTGTCGACAAAGTCATCCACGGTAACGGCGCCAAGTGAGACTTCGGCAGACATGTCATAAGGGCGAGTGTAGAATGCCAAGTCGAAACGTTCGGCCACCAGCTCGACGAGCAATGTATCTGGTTGCTTCTTCTCCGGGTCGCTTCGAAATAGCGATCCTTTGAGAGTGTCGACTTTGAAGTTAAACTCAAAGAGGCGCTGCTGAATTTTGAGTTGTTCGGTGGCAGCACCATCCGATGCGTCTTCGAAGGTGTCATCATCATCATCGATATCGTCGAGAATGACAGCGGTGTGCGGTTGCAATACATCATGTGCAGTAGATAAGCGGCGTTCTTTCTGGGACTTCCGTCTTGATCTGTTTGATACATTGCTCGTAACGCGAGGCCTGGTTTTGCTCTTTGCGGGTGCTTGAGTCTCGACTTGGTGCTGGGCATCGCCAAGCTTGGGGATGGCAACGTCTATGATCCGCATCAAGTTTTTGTATTTGGAGTCCGACACCATTGCATGTAGCATTGGTAGATGTCCAGAGACCTTTAGTTTCGTCAAGTTTGGCGCCTTCGGTAATATTGACGTTTCAACAACAAAGTCAACATTGATTTGCTCAACGACGTGGAGCTGAGATCCTCCCTTCACAAGCTGTCGCTTTGTCTCGTCTATGGAAGGGCCAATGAGGACTTGGGTGGAAGTGAGCTTCACAAGAAAGCGGTCGTACATTGCCGACTCAAGCCGTTTGAAGTCTTCTGGGCTGTATGACTGCCGTTGCTTGGACTGAATATCTTTCATCGTGCTGTGATCGACAAGTTCACTGTTGACGTGGATGTGACCAGCATCGACAATAAGACAGGTGGAATCCTCCGTCGTTATGCTAACAGGGACAATGATGAGCGGAGCCTGTAGGTCGAGCTCGGCATTGATTGTCTTGTGTTCTTCGAGGGCAAACTCGAGGCCGGCTCTTGTCTGCTCGCGGAGGCCTTCAACGGTTGCGCCAGCAGTCTCCATGAGGGCAGTGATGGACTCCATGTGACGCTCAGGAGGTCGGAAGAAGTCAACAATACCAACAACAAAATTAGGGTTCCAAACGACTTCAAGGGGCTTGAGTTTACCGACAACAGCAATGTCACCCTCACGCTCAATAGGATTCTTCTCCACCTCGAATGAAAAGAACGGCTCGTCTGCGGACGATTCGAGCTCAAGAAGCGACAGTCGCTTTCGCCTCTTCGGCTCTGGGGCATCTTTAACCCGCACAATTTCTGGGTATAAACTGTCCGGCGTTGTGCCATCGTTAACGCGTAAGCCTCCAAGGCTGACGTTCAACAGCGTGGAGTCCGTTCTTTGCAATGCCTTGGCTTTGAAGACATCGAAATGCAGACTGAGTAAATCGACAGGGTTCTTGTTGGCGCTTTTCTTCAATGTAAAGCTTCCCGTGCTGAGAGATGTCTCCAGACAGAGCTTGACGGCCTCTTTAGGCATATCAACCGACTCTGCTATAGCGGTCTTTTCATCCCAGTCAATCATGTCGTAGAGCTCCTTTCGCTGTTCTTCTGTCATCTGAGTGTTTTCCTCATTCTGTTCGATGGTACCTTGAGGCTTCGAACCCCACATCCACGAGAGCCAGCCACCTTGTTCTTGCTGTTGAGGCTGCTTCTTAAGGGCCGCGGCATTTTCCTTCTTTAGCTGGTTTCTCGCCAATGAGCGCCAGAATCGAAGATCTTCGTAGTCTAGTTTCCACTCCAGATTCGATAGATCTTCAGCTTCTTCTGGTGTGAGCTGCTGCTGTTGTTTCTTCTTCTTGAAAAGCTCAATGTATCGGATGCGGTTGTCACGGCGTTCTTTGAAGTATGCCCAAGACCATTTGCGATTCCGCTCGTGGATCTTTCCGAGCACTGCTTTGCCAGCGAACTGAAGCCATGCGCGCGGGTCTTCCTTTGGCGTGACACCTTTGGGCTGCAGAGCCTTGTATTCCTGATGGCGAATAAAATAATGGAACAAGTCTACCATCATAAGCGCATCGCGATACTGGTCGTCGTCTAGAACCAGGCCAATCTCCTCAAAGAGTAAATTGGCCTTAAACTTGGGTACCATGACGTCTCCCGTCTTGTCAAGCTCAATCTTTGCTTGGCCATTGACAGGCTTCAGCATGTACTGGTGATTGCCGTATGTAGCTTGCGTTTTTCCAACCATTTCACGGAATTTCTGGAGTATATCGTCGCGAGGCCCGTCATCGTCATCTTTCATGAATAACTCGGTGTCAGTATTCCAATATACAGCAAGTGCTCCGAGCGTGGCCAGCTTGTGCGTGACATTGGACGAGTCTTGAATGAAGGTCGGCTTCCACTGGCCATCGGTGCTGACAGCACTGAACTCTTCGAGGGTCAAGCCAAGGGCAAAAGGGTGGCCAGGGGCGGAAATGGAATCCTCGTATCGGACGTGAATGTTCTTGACGGTGACTTGGAGGTTGTCGACAATCTTGGTGACCAGACTCTGCGTAAAACTCTGATTCTTCTGCTGTTCCTCCTGACTCATTCCCTCGCGGTTGCGCTCCTTGAGCAGTTCGGCGCTGTCAAGCTTTTCCATCTTGACGCGCTGGCGTCTGCTCTCCTCTTCGTCTTCGTCGTACTCGGCCTCCTCCTTAGGGCTCGCAAGCAGATAGACGTCTTCTATGAGCACCTTGACCGGGGCGCCACGGAGGTTGGACCAGGGGATGACGAGAGTCAGCTCGCCCAAGTGGCCATGCATGACATTGATGGGCAGCTTGAGCTGGTCGAGGGCCTCGCGGCGCAGTTCGAGGTTGCGAAGCTTGACATCGCCAGACCAAATGCCAACCTTGAGCTGTGTCGGGTCAAAGTTCTTGACGTACATTCCCAGGAAGCGGTTGAGCAAACCGGCTACGAGTCCTTCCAACATGGTGGCAGACGCTTCGGCCGTGACCCGGGCCGGGGAACAGGTAAACGGAGGTGCTCAAAGAGATGGAAGGTGGACAAGAATGCGGCGGCGCTGTTTATGAAGACAACATTTGGTACCGCAAAGCACGTGGCCAGCACGCCGATGTCTTCAGGGTTCGAATCGGATAAGGATGTTGGGGGAGGCGGCCGAATATCGTGCGCGTCGCCGAGCGGTGTTGCTTCGTCGTTGGGCTCTTGTTTTCCGTTTGATGGAGGGGTGGCGTCGGTTATTAGGAGCTCCAAAGTCTGTGTGGGGTCAGTTCGCAGTCGTGACGACACGGCGCCAGGAGCACTCACGGGCCAAAAGCACAGGCGACGTAAAACAAGGGGAAATGCAGAACGGTTGCGCTGTCTTGCCAATGCGACAATGCGGTAGGTAGCCCGAGTTGAGATGGAGAAATACTTGGTCTCGCACAAACTCGTTCCATTAGTAGCAGAGCCACACTAAGCCGGGTAGCGCTGAACGGAAAGCTGGCGACCTGCCAAGTTCCTGGACAGAGTCGGCCGATCCAATGACGTGTTTGGCCTAAACAAGGCCCGTGGTTCCGCTATGAGTGCGCTGTAGTGGGGTCCCCTGCCGGTACCTCGTAGCGCCTGTGGCCGAGGCTTTTGGTGCGTTTTTGCAGTCATGACGTGAGCATCAGCCATTTTACTCGCGCCCCATCACGTGCCGGCACCGTCAACACGTCGATCCTCCCGGGTAGCGAGGGGCATGGGTGAAGCTGCGCGCAAAGACGAACCAATTTTATCCTTTGAAAATATAATTAAATAGATATAGCGCTTAAGACGTCAAATAGACGTTTTTAAACAGACAGCATTCTCTCAATGGCAGAAACCTCAGTGTTTGTTGTTATGGGGTACGCATTGCTTTCGCGAAGCATCAGCCTTGCACCGAGCGCCTCGTCTGATAATCTGCAGTCACGAACAACATAAATTAAACGTCATGACACACTGGCCCGATTCCTAAAATCCATACGTCATAATATCAGGGTATTAACGAATACAACAACGTCACTAAAGCCGCTTATCCCGCAATTCGACACAGACCAAGTTTCCCTCCGCCGTTGTCACTCCAACCAAACACAAGGGTTATGCGTCCCAACGCCTGAAATGCACGAAATTCCAACTTCTTCTGCTGCACACTCAGCAAACCTCTGTAAGCTATTACCATTATTCTCATCATCGTGATGCACTGAATTTACAGTCGCCTAAGGGCGTGCAAAGCCTTGCTTGGCCTACAAACACGTTAGCTTCAGTCCGAGGTTCTCTGGCGAGATGCATAAGACGTGCCTTCATCTGTTCAATTCGGGCCTTGAGTTGGCTGGTCACCTCGGCAGCCCTGCGCCAGCTCTCTCCTCCACCGGCGCCGGAAGGCTGCGGAAGCCCGGAGACCGGCCTTTCTCTCTTCGGCGGCGGAGCATTGGACTCCATGCTTGTGCTGTCCTCGCGCGCAGGCACAGAATTGCGGTATCCACGGGCAGGAGCCGGAGAGCCTCGCCCTGATGAGGCACCGCTACCATACCTCTTTTCCGGGCTTAACTTGCTTCTCGGGTACGCCACTTCTCCGTTCTCCTTCTCTTCAGACATCGTACTAGTAAAGCTTGTCCTATTTCGCCCTACCGAGGCAGAGCCGGAGTCGCGGAAAATGCCAACGTCGTCATGCGACGGGGATGTCACTATTTCGTCAGTTAACAACAAATGTCAAATTGCCTTGGGTGGAACAGGCACTTACCAGGACTAACAACACCGGAGCCACTTCCGAGGCCTTCGGCTCTGCTCAGGGCCCTCTTTAGTCTCTCCAGCTCCCGCCTGAGCCGTTCATTGACCTGCTCGGTTGCCTCCGCATCGCTGCGCGCGCGAACGAGCTGAGTCTCCTTTGCCTTGATGCTCAAGACGTCACGAGTGTGATCCTCAATGAGCCCTGCGTTCTGATTCTTGAGCTCCTGGATTTCTGATAGGAACTTGCTCCTCTCCTGCCTCATATCATCGACCTGTCGGGTCAAACGGTCATTCGAGGCACGAAGCTCCTCAAGTTCGGCCCTCTCTGCTGCTGTAAAGCCGCTTGATGGTTGAGGAGATTCCGCGGGTGGCATCGCAGGTGCCGCTGCCGGCTTCGCAAGAGAACGACCAGCCAGGCCACGGTTGGCTCCGAGGCGTGGCTGCGGCGTGGGTGCAGCGGGTTCGTCATCAGTGGGCATAATAGGGGGACCGGCGGCAGGTCTTCGAGGCGAAGCAGCGCCTGGCGTAGCAAGTGTTCGCTTCTGCGGCGCTTTCAGTCCGCCAACGCCGGATGGCTTAGGCATCCCCAGCTTGCTACCAGAACCAGCAGGCTTCGTTGCTGGCTGTGAGGGCATCGCAGGTTGTTCCGGTGCCGCGGCAGCCGGCTTTTTCGCGACAGGCCTCTTTCCGCCAACGACCTTCTTTGGCCCACCTGGCGCTGCTTTCGGAGCAGGAGCTGGCTTTGGCTTTTCTTTGGCCTTGACTTGGGCGGTGTTGAAGAACTCCTTGACCTTTGTCTTTCTGATATCATCGAGACCCTCCATTAAAGGTGTCATGGCCCGCTCACCAATAATTTTCATCACTATGCCTAAAATCTCGGCACCCCCGTCTCGCAAGACGGGGCTGGATTCAGAGAGCAGCTTCTTACCCGATTCACAGATAGATGAAATTTCCGGTTTGCTGGGCACATCTTTTGTTGTGCACAGGCAGCGAATGAGAAACTTCATAGTGCCTTCCTTGACTTGTGGGTTCTTGTTGCTGAGATACGTTGTAATGTCTTCGAGGCATTCCGAAAGGCTCGTTGCAGCAAACACAGCGTCGAGGGCAGCACCAAGAGCGTCCGAGACAGAGGCCTTCTTCTCTTTCAATCGGTCCATAATCGGCTGCATAACAACGGAGCGGTACTTTCCGTAAGCTTGACGAAGACCTTTGGCGAGTAGTTCTATGCAGAGGGCAGCTTGTGTGACGACGGCAACGTTGGCATCTTTCATACATTTGGCCAAGCCTCGGTTCACTTCACCAAAGTCCGTTTCCTTGATTCGGGGAACGTTGAGGGCATCGTACAGGCCGTCGACGGCTTCTTTGCGGTCCTTCCATTTGGCGGAAGCAAGCTGATCGGTGAAATTTGGTGGAATCTTCTTGCTTATATCCACAGCCTCCACGAGGGAGTATGCGTCCAGCTCCTCGCCATCCTCTGGCTCTTCGCCTGCCTCCTCATCCGCTTCTCCACCGGCGGGCGCGGACTCAGCAGCCTCTTGTTGCGAACGGAGCAGGCGTTCTTGCTTGGGTGGAGGCTCAGCCTTGACTTTTTCAAATTGAGCCTCGAGGTCGGTTTGCTGTGTCGGTTTTAACTCGCCCCAGAAGAGCGGCTTCATCGCCTCCCGAAGCCACCTGTACAGCTCGACAGTAAGATTTGTCGCTTCAGCACGGATATTTTTATCAGCGGCGCCAAACGCTTTCGGAAGGACCTTCAGGATAGGCTTTGGGTCGACAACCTTGCAGCCATAGTTGTGAACAATCTGCGTCAGCGCATTTAGTGTAGCGGCAACGTTCTTGGGCACCTTGCTGCCGAGGCCAGGCAGAACATCCTCTACTACTGGGCCAGCGACGTCTAGCTCAATGTATAGCAGAAGCGCCTCTACTGCATTCTGTTTTGTAGCAGCCCTCGTACTCGCCAAACACTTTTCGACTATTGGGGTGATTGTGTGATTTCTGGTTCGAAGGGCACAGTCGCGGCCGCCATATTTCAAGAACGCGCAAAGGGCAATAATTCCTTCTTGTTGGGCAGCGACGTTCGAATCGAGCACGGCTGCTTTCCAAAGACCGGTGTCGTTCAGAAAGGGACGGAAACAAGGATCCGATTCGTCGGGAGAGAGAGAGAACTGCTTCGCGGCATCCTCGTATGCGCCTTTTCGAACTTTCCAGACCTAGCAAACAATTGTCAATCTAATTATCACCATCAAGCGCTTATGATGTTTGTGTGTTTACCTTATGTGTGAAGCGGTCGGTTAGCGGGAGGGAGCTATAGTCCTCCTCTTGATCAGCCATGATGGCAACACCGCGATTTGTCGAGAGTTGCGATTCGACGGAATCGGTAGTTGTCTGATAGAGATGCTGTTTCGAATGGGGTCCTAATTTATGCGCTGTCTTGTTGATTAGCTCTTTGACTCGCTTCATTCTTTAGTCTGTGACACTAGAGAGGGACGGAAGGCCAGTCGACGGCGCTGGCAGGCGATGCTGACGAACATACGGGACGACGGTGCTGGGGCGGTTGTAGGTGGATAGGCAGGTAGGTGGTCTTTACCTGAGGTAGATACCGTGACAGAGATCCTTCCTAGGGGCGCGACAGAATCTGTTGCCAGGAAGCAAAGTATTGGTTTCCTCAAGAGGCTCTTTCCACGAAAGGAGTACTATCTGTCTTGAGGCGGGGCGGTGGCCGTCGCGTGGCTTTGTGCAGCAGGCCGCAATGAAGATGTAGAGAAGCAAAGAAGGGAATCCAATGTGGATATTCAAAGATTTCGACACTAACTGATATGCGCAGCAAAGAGAAACTGTGCAGCGATTGCAAGCAGCAAAGCCGATCAAAATGGCACGCGTAGTGGGGGGTTTGCTTGAGGCCAAAGGGGATGGATAAATTGCATCCCTGCCAAAGTCAACAAGCTTCCGTCACCTGATTGGTACCAGCGTACGCCATTTCGCGTGGTTACATAATGCCCATTCAGGGCAGACCCGTGTCTCACATGCAAGCCGGCGGTAAGCCTGACAATACGGGTCTACGTACTTGCAAAAAAACACTTACTAAATCTCTACGCATTATTTTGATGTATTTTCTTTATATTGTATTGGCACATGTGAGCACAATTTGGTTAATTCAGCGCGCAGTGAACACTGGCACAGGCGCGGTGGCAAGTCGCTGTGGTATGTTTACAGAGCACACCACCATACTTATTGCCCGGGTAACCAGGCAGCAGAGCGCCCAGGCACTAGAATCCAGCCGCAGCGGCCACCAGCACCCAAAGTCAGACTGCATCGTAAGGGAGAATCGGATGGTAAAATCTTGTGTTGTAAGGCTTTTGTAGATTTTCTGCAGTATTATTTCCGAGCCCCGTGAAACATCAGGTCCCTTAGTACTTTGCCCATTGGCAGGCGGCTCTTACTGCCACTTCCGCGTACCTGCTAGACAGTCGATCCGCCACCAGAGAGCGTCACGTGTCGATAAGATCGCGACTAGAATTCAGCACAGGTCCTGCGTCATTCATGTAGCTGCTCGCGAAGCGGAACTATTCCTTCCACCTTCCAGGGCACAACTAGTAATGGAATAGTTCGTTTTTAACTTACTGGTGGTGCTGCGTTGGCAATTTTCTGGACTTTCTGTCTACACGATGGACGGATCATCTGGAAATTTCTTCGACTCGTCGCGAATGTCCAAAGCCGCAGCGGAACAGTACTCTTCGTCCGATTCAGAGTCCGACGATGAGCGGCTTCTACCGGGCGAAGACCGAGATGACTTTGGCGACTTCAACCCGAGAAAAAAGCGGCGCATAGGGGGCAATAACAAGGAAAGAGCGGCACTTGGCATCTTCGGGTCCGACAGCGAGGACGAGACACCAGGCTCGAAGTGGAAGCGCAAGACACTCCGCAGCAAGGCAATGAACTTTGTCACGACGGCGCCCAAGCAAACTCAAGACGACGACAGCGACGAAAAACCGGTGCTTGGAAACGGCCAACCAGAGTCGCGCGACAATGACGACGACGCAATGTCCGAAGACAGCGACCCCGATGCTCCGCCCGCGTTCGGCTTCCAGAGAAGCTTTGCCAGACCAGCGGATGGCAACGATAGCCAAGAAGAAGATGAGACGCCGAGCTTTCGAACGAATTTCAAGGGCGGCGGTGTCCTTGGTGTAGGCTTTGTGCCGTCCTCGGCGAACGAGCCGATATTGAACGAAGAGGGCGCCAAGGCAAAGCCGCCTCCGAAGAACAAGCCCCAACCTAGCGCGTTTGGTGGAAAGGGTGGAAAACTGAATGCCAAATCGTTTGGAGCTAGAATGATGGCGAAGATGGGCTACGTCGAGGGTGAAGGCCTGGGCAAAGAGGGACAAGGACGAAATGTCATTATTGAGGCAAACTTGCGTCCTCAAGGTGTGGGCTTGGGTGCCGTCAAAGAAAAGTCAGAACACGAACGGAAAGAAGAAAAGAGACAGGCTGAGATGCGCGGCGAAAAAGTGGTTGATTCGGACGAAGAAGACAGGAAGAAGAAGGCCAGATCAAAGCGCAGAGGCTTGGGTACGACACAAAGCAGCGCAGGCAGCACACCAAGGCGGCAAAAGACAAAATATCTGACTGCCGAAGAGCTGAAAACTGCAGCCCCAGGCCTACACATTCCGGATGCGTTTACACCGATTCTTGATATGACAGGCCCAGGCGGCAAGATGCTGACCTCAACAAGCGGCATCATGACACCAACATCGGGCGAGCCCGAGTCCAAGGACCTTATCGAAGCACGAAAGCTCGTGAAACGTGCCCAAGCAGACCTGCTTGCATTTACTGAGGAGTGGAAGAGCTTGGAAGAGCGTAAGAAGTGGATTGATCTGGAGCTGTCGGAAAAGCAGCGAGAGGTGGAGGAGCTCCGTACAGACTTTGCCAAGCTGCAAGTGTTTTCGACTTTAGTGTCTGGCCAGCTAGCTTCGGCAACCACGTTTGAAGAGGCAGTGGCAGCACTTGGGACAGCAGGCGATCTAGAAGCGTCTACGCCTGATGTGGCAGATATAATTGTGGCCGCTATTCAACCGTTTCTCAAGGACTGGGACCCGTTATCAGAGCCAGATCGATTTGCCAAGGACCTGAAAACCTTTTCAGGCATTTTGCTAAAACAAGATGGACAACAACGGTCGGTGGATAGATGGAAGACCGCTTCGACAGCCGAAGAAGGCGTTTACAGGAGACATCGTAAGGCGACGACGGCATATGAAACGATGATGTATAAAACCTGGTTACCACAGATTATCGCCGCCGTACGAAATTGGGATCCCTTCACGCCTGCACCGATGCTGGATATTATGGAGCATTGGAACGAGCTACTACCGCCATTCGTTCGGGCACAGGCCATGGACAACATTGCGCGCAAGCTTGATACGACTCTGTCGGACTGGAACCCCCGGATCAGAAAGCAGAGTCACCATTTACCACACATGTGGCTGTTTCCCTGGCTACAATACCTCCCACCATACCACCTGGATCCCAAAGGAACCGGCCTAGTAGCAGACGTCAGGCGAAAGTTTAGGCACCTTATTGACGCCTGGGAGTTTGAGCGCGGCGTTGTGCCCGGACTGTCGCAATGGGAGGAAGTGCTGGGCTCACAGTGGCGACCGCTTATGATGTCACATGTTCTTCCGTCCATGGGCAAGTACCTGCACCGAAACTTCCGGGTCGATCCCGCGGACCAGGAGCCCTACATGCCTATCCTATCTGGTGTCTTGAAGTGGAACACCATGGTTGGCAGCACCGTCATTGCAGAAGTGCTTGTGCAGCACCTGTTTCCAATGTGGAACAGCAAGCTCCAGGAATGGATGTCCTTGGAGGAAGTCAATGTCGCGGAAGTGGCGGATTGGTACGGGTGGTGGCGCGGCGTCGTGTTAAGAGACTTGGCCTCGTCCAAGGGAGTCAGCAACGAGTTGGATAAAGGCTTGCAGCTTATGAATATGGTGTGAACCACGCAAACTGCAAAGCGTAAATCTAAGGCAGGATATATGTAATAATGAATAACAATATAAACGAGCATATCCACAGGGTTTGCACTTTCTCGCAGACAAGCATTCGTCAGCAGTGATCGTCATTGTCTTGCGACTAACGCTAACGGGCCTGTCAATGCAACCCCGGACGGGCTGTTGCCCCTAAGTTTGTAGGGGCAACAGTAATCAACGCTAATGGTATTGTGGGGAGCGTCGTGCCAGATCAAATTGCTGCAGCAAAGAGCGAAGCGACTGTATTCTTGGGTTTCATCAACTATCTCGAGCTGATAAGAATTGGGCACAGTCGGACACTGCAGCGACAATGGCAGAAGTTACGTACCTTAGCCTGGCAATCGCGGCCGTAGCGGCTATAGCAGCATATGTGAGAACCAGCGAGAATTAGAGCGGCCGCACGGAAAATGGAATCTGACCTTTTATTTTATTTTAGAGCTTCTATCATGTTTGGACTCGGCCAATTGGCCTCCTTCCTGGTCCGTGGTATACAAACTTCACTTCTGCAGTCCTGGACTACCACTGGATATCAGCTGCCAGGGCAAAATACGTCCACGGGCTTCACCAAAAATATGGTTCGTCCCAAGAAACATAGATATTGAAGGAATGTTGAACGTTGTACGCTAAACTTCACAAACAGGCAAAGTCGTCAGGATCGGCCCAGAGGAGGTTTCACTGCTGGACGTTGACGCCATCCACGAGCTCTACTCAACAAAGGAGACGTTTGTCAAGGCGCCTTTCTATACGAGATTTATTGCGTCTCCCATCCCGAACATGTTCAGCACAACGAACATTGACTACCACCGCCGGCACCGTAGGATGCTAGGCGGTCCACTGTCTGAGAGCTCGCTCAAGGTTTGGACACAGCGATTGCACGAGCAAGCCACTCTCGCGGTGGACAAGATGGAAGAGGAAATGCGCACACGCGGAGCGGCCGACGTGCTAAAATGGTGGTTCTTTATGGCGACGGATATAATTGGTGAGCTTACATTTGGGAAATCTTTTCACATGCTCGAGACGGGAAAGGCGAGTTATGTCCACGAGGTTCATGTGCGAGACTAGAGCTAACACTGCGAGTAGCTTGACCAATATGCCGACGACATTATGACCATTTCCAGCATGGGTACTGTACGCTCGACGTTCCCAACGCTTGTAAAATACGCACAGTACCTGCCGATTTCAGCACTAAAAAAGGTCAAGCAATCTGTGGTGCAGATGAACAAGCATGCCACAGCGTCACTCGACCGCTACGAGAGTCTTCTCAAGACAGATTCAAGCCTGGTGCAGCAGTCGCTATTCGCCAAGCTGTTCAAGGCCGAAGCCGAGGAGACGCTTCCCCGGCGCGAAATCCAGGCCAACTCACAGTCGTACATCATCGCCGGCAGTGACACGGTCTCCAACTCGCTCACATATCTGGTATGGGCAGTGTGTGGCCGCCCAGCTGTCCGAGAAACGCTTGTTCAGGAGCTACAAACGCTGCCGGAGGACTTTGAGGAGGCTGACTTGCGGGAGCTCAAGTACTTGAACCAAGTCATTCAGGAGTCCATGCGCTTATACGGCGCCGTTCAAACAGGCATGCCTCGCAGTGTGCCAGCCGAAGGCAGGCAACTCGTGGGACACTGGATACCGGGTGGCACGACGGTAAGTGTGCAGGCGTATAGTATGCACAGAGAAGAGGAGGTCTTCGCCGAGGCAGAAACGTTTGATCCGTCTCGCTGGGACTCGCCCACCAAAGAGATGAGACTGGCCATGATGCATTTTTCATGGGGTGCACGCGGTAAGAGCTTATATATATATTTGGCATTGTAGGCAAGTTGATTTTACTGACAATTGACGGCGCTGGTAGCCTGTATTGGCAAGCATCTAGCACAGATGGAGCTCCGTCTCGGTACAGCCATCTTCTTTCGGCGCTTCCCTGAGGCCACACGGTCGACTGTGGAGGGTATGAGTGAGAGGGACATGGAAATGGCGTTGCATTTTGTGGCTAGCCCGCGCGGGAGGCGGTGTCTCATCCAGGGTCACAATGGACCTGGATAGCCGCGCGATTTCAGTTGGTTCGTGGATGCGTAGTCATTTTATGGCTGGACCACGCCTCGGCAGGACGGAATAGTAGCCCCTAAAATGATTTTGCTCAGATATTTAATACATATACGTATATTAAGGATTAATAAATATTATTCTGGTAACTTGTATAAAATATTGGCCGTATTATTTGTGAAGGAATAGTAGTTTATAGAATTAGAATCCTTACCTCCTGCTATATGAGGCTTTGGTGTCTACTCTGTTAGGATTACTTGCTGCTACGCAAGGCATACTCTGATGCCTTTTTAACATACAGTAACAATATCAGTTACTGCTTATTATACTGTATAGTACTCCCGTAATCACCAATGACGACAGCACAGACGACTTTATAATTACAAGGATGAACGGTGCCCCAAGACACACCTCGCCCCCACTGGCAGCCTCCGTCAAACAACCCACCAAGGCCGTGGACGATGGCGGCCAGCACAAGCGCCTGTTCCGCCCTTGTCCCTGAGATGCGGCCCACTTTGGCACATATTGGGTATTACTGGGTACTCGTGCATCTGCGGCACTTTGCTGCCCAGTGCCGTACCTTACTACCATAGTACCTAGGCAGTTCAGTGGCCCACGGCTGGGGCGTGGAACTTGCTGACTCCCTCAAATTCTCCACGGCCGTCCACAAGCTTCCCTCACCAAGACAGGATTCTGCCCCGTGCCATCCCGTCCGTCTCCCACGTTCCTTTCCACCCCCAAAATCATCAGACACGCGACCGGCACCATCTGATCTGATTGCGGGCATCCAACGCTCTTCGGCGACTCTTCCAACGGCGCATCCAGTGACGTGCGGGATGATCTAGGCGAACATTCTCTGCTGTCCCCTTTCCCCCTGCCTCGCACCGCACCGGCTTCTTACCCCTGCGCGGCCTTAGCTGGCGCCACCACCCTCTACTCCCAAGGGAACACGGCAAGGACACCGAAGCCTAAGCCTAAGCCCCCCGACCAACGAACGAGCCGACGGCCGCTTCGGATTCCCCATTCCCTGGCGCCGAATGTCCGACTTCCTTCCGACCACTGTTTCCATCACCGCATTCGACCCAGGCCCTCTACCCGCTCGACCGGCTCAACCGCTTCTGTAACGCGATCTCCCGTGGCCGGCGCCCTCGTCTGCCCGGCGTCGTGACATAGATCCGACACCATGTTTTGGAGATTTGGCGGCTACGCCAACATCTCCACCATCGATACCATACTCGACAAGCCCGAATTCACCCTCGAAGAGCTTCTCGACGAGAGCGACCTAATCCAGGAGCTCAAGCAGCACAACTCAAAACTCATCGAGTACCTCCGTGACGATGCCATCCTGAAAAGGCTGCTCGAGTACGTCGTTGCCTCCAAGCTCGAGGTCTTTGAGACCCCCGATGACGCGGCTGGCGGTAGCGATGAGGCCAAGTCCAAGAATCGCCTCATGGCCTTTTCGCGCCCTCGCGCCTCCTCCCGCACCACCGACTCGGGCGAAAATGAAGACGACGAGCAGGAAAAGCGCCGCAACCGATACGCCCTCGTCGCCTGCGAGGTCCTCAGCTCCGACACGTGGTCCATTTACGAAGCCCTCACCGACAACACGCAGATGATTCGCGACTTTTGGCACTTTCTGTCACGGCCAGCCCCTCTCGATCCCTTACAGGCGTCGTACTTTACCAAAGTCAACGAATCGCTGTTCGAGAAGAAGACTGATGACATGATGGACCTGCTCAGGAGCCTGCCGGATGCTGTCCCCAACCTACTTCGGCACGTGGAGTGCCCAATGATCATGGATCTTCTCCTTAAAATTATAGCCATGGACCGCAGCGAAGGCGGCCAAGGCATTGTGGAGGTATGTTTGTTCTCCATACACCGTGTTCCACAACACACCCCCTAACTCGCCCAATCTGCAGTGGCTATATTCAAAAGACATCATCCCGACCCTTCTATCCTTTATCGGCCCTGGACACAGCTGGGTCGTCCAGACTGCCGCCGGCGACTTCATCAAGGCTATCATAACCATCTCAGCGAACGCCTCACAGAATGAACAGCAGTGCATTGGCCCCAACGAGCTCACGCGTCAGCTCGTCTCAAAGGATTGCGTGGAGCAGCTCATCGGATACATGCTCAGCGGCGGGAATCCATTGACTGTCGGCGTTGGCATCATCATCGAGGTCATTCGCAAGAACAATTCCGACTACGATCCCGACGTACTGACCGAAGCCGAAAACGAGCCCTCAAGTCGCGACCCGATCTACCTAGGCACACTGTTACGCTTGTTCGCCGACAACGTGCCCAAGTTTATGAATCTCATAATGGATGGCCCGTCTGTGGACAACGGCCCGGAGTCAACCTTTGGCGCCAAGTTGCAGCCCCTGGGTTTCGACCGTTTCAAGACGTGCGAGCTCATGGCTGAGCTGCTCCACTGCAGCAACATGGGACTTCTGAACGAGGCCGGCTCAGAACAATTGATTGCCTCCCGAGACTCGGAGCGGCATAGACTTCGAGAGGCCGGGATGCTCGGCCCGCTGCGCGAAGAGGATACCTCTGCCGACGATTTAACAATGCGGATGACTCAAGGGGCGGCGGACGAGGGCCGCCGCCTCGAGGTCGCCAATCCTAACGACGATGGCTTCGAGGAAGTACGCCCAACCAACGATGCTGGCGAGAAGTCTGGCGAGGCTACAATCAAAGATGACGATGAATTCGTTGACGAGCCCCTCAGCTCTCCAAGGCTTGATGCATCCCAAGACAAGGTCGTCGAGCAGCAGTTTGAAAATCCTGAGATGGTTGTGGCGCCGCTTTCACCATCAAAGTCCACGCCAGCCGAGCTCGCCAAGCCTGAGACGTCTGTAACTAATGCTGACGGCCAAGACCAAAAGGACGTTGCCGAGTCGACAATCACTGGTGGACCTGATGCCAAATCATCCGAGTCCTCCATTGAATCCGTGACTGCCGATACCAGCAAGTTGGAAGTCACATCACCGCATGGTAACTTTGCTCGAGACTTGTCGCCTCATCCGGAAGACACTCCCGCGCCGCTATTCTCTTCGCAGCCTTCGTCCGAGACGACCGCGGCCAACAACACCTCAAGTTCAAATGACAAGACCGAGTCCGCCGAGAGCGAAGCTGCCACTGGCAACCAAGGAGAGGCAGAAATCACCATTGCCCACGTTCCCGAAGGACAAACTACATCTGAAGATAATGTCTCGGACGAGCACGTTGTAGGCGACTATTTGAAGATGCAATTTGTTGACCATCGCGTTGTTCCTGTTATTCTATCATTCTTCTTCAAATACCCCTGGAACAACTTCTTGCACAACGTGGTGTACGACATTGTACAACAGGTGTTCAACGGTCCCATGGACCGAGGTTACAACCCCACGCTGGCCGTTTCTCTTTTCGAAGCCGCAGACATTACCGCCGCCATCATCAGCGGTCAACAGGCTAGCGACGAGTCGCAGGCCAAGTCCAAGACGAGAATGGGCTACATGGGCCACCTTACCTTGATTGCGGAAGAGGTGGTCAAGTTTACCGAAAGGCACCCGCCGGAGCTTCTTTCAGAAATGGTTCTCGATAAAGTCATGAGCCAGGGCTGGATCAACTATGTCGAGGGTGCTCTCGCCGAAACACGGGAGAGAGACAATGCCATCCTCGGAGGAGTACGGCCAGAGGTTGCCTTGGGCCACCGTGCTAGTCTCAGCGGCGGCGCTGGCCTGGGTGGAGTAGGCCTGGGCGGCCTCGGCAACACGTCGGCAGGATCTTCGGCGCTCGCAGAGGCAGGCCTGAACGGCGGGCTTGATCTTCATGATAATGGAGGCGGCAATGGTAGTGGTATCGGCCCCTTCACAATCACTGGCGGGGGCTTGATATCTGGGTTCGGAAGCAGTAGTGATGAGGATGACGACGACGGTGATGTTGAGGAAGAGGATGTGAACTCTGAGGTGAGTGGTGATTCATTTGAGGACAGCGGCGCGGGCCATTCCGTTTCCACCCCAGCAGCGGCACCACCACAGCATGTCATCGTAAAGTCACCCGAACCGTTGTCGCCAACTTCGCCAGATCTTGAACGGGAGGCTGAAGAGTCTATGGATCTTCGGATGGAAGGCGGATACATACTTGGCAAGGATACATTCAGAGGCGAGGCGCCATAGCTGGCGTAGTCTCTAGATATGATAGATGTGGCGTTTCGTGGGCGAACGGGCTACAACTGTATATACGACAGAGGGAGTAGAGCTTCTGTACTTTTCTACCAAGATATAACGGTGTATAACTAGGGGAAATGGCCAATCTTTTCTTCGACGACAACGACAGTGGTGGATCACAGGAATATTCCGCGCGCCAGCTGTTCTTGAGCTCTCAATTCACGCTGTTGGTCAAGCTGACATGGGAATCCTAGTTCCGTGCTTACACCGATCCGCTCAACAACCAAGGCGGTTCTCCCGACCCGCCGTCGATACCTCCGCCGCCGCCGCCACCACCTCCCCTGAACATTCCTCCTTCGCGGGCAAGACTGCAGTTGGCTGCAAGGCTGGCAATGCACCAAAAGAATAGCCAGTCAGCGCAGGCATCAGAGCAGCACAATGGTCTGGACGATGACAATGATGACGGCACGGACCCGTTTGCGGACGTCGAGGATGAAGACGACATGGATGTTGACCTGCATGGTGCGGAGGCGCAGGAGGACAGCCGTGGTTCATGGTGGCGTGGTGTGATTGGAAGTAAGGCGGCGCAAGATGACGACTCGGACGAAGAGTTTGGTGACTTTGCGATGGCCGAGGATGAAAAAGGAGGCGATGACAATACCCCAGAGAAGGTGCTGCTGAAACCGCTTGCTGTGAACCCAGCCAAGGAGGCAGCTCGCAGCTTAAGCGGGTTGTGGCCTTTTGGGTCGAGATCAGAGAACAAGGGCAAGGACAATGAAGCCGTGGACGAGGAGGAAGTTGTAGTGCCGTCCATGGCCGATGGCGAGGAAAAGCAAGCTGTTGAAGTAAAGGAGGCAGCGAGGAGAACGAGCATCGAAGATGACGACGAAGTGGTGGTCAACGCCGACTCTACGACTGAGACAACAAAGTGACGGGTTTAATGCATCGCATGGCATGATATGGCAAGGGATTGTTTTGGGTTCTTGCGACGGGATATTTCATTTGCATGGAGACTTGTAAGAGATACGCTTTGTGGAGGGAGACCGTTTTTTTTATTATCATTGTTTCTGTTACCGGGCCTGTTCTACGGAGCTGGTCATGGTAATAGGTGTACTTTTAAGGGGCTGCATGTTTGTTTCAAGACTGCCTGTTACGCCATTTTTTCCCTTCTTGGTTATGTCATAGACAGACATTGTACATGAACCATGAAATACAAAAAATGTTACTTCGGCAACTAAGAATACCGCTTCTCACGTAGTTCACCACTTAGTGTAGCCCCCATCACAAAGCAGGTCCGACGCCGTAACAAACGAGCTCGCGTCCGAAAGCAAAAACACGACTGGCCCACGATAATCCTCGGGCTCAGACAGGCGCTTGAGCATGCTCTCCTCTGTCCAAATGCGCTCAAACTCGGGCACGGCGAGGACACCGCGCGTCATGGGCGTGCGGATGACGCCGGGACTCACCGAGTTGACGCGAATCTCCGGCATGTCTGGCGCCGCGCCCCATTCAGAGGCCAGGTTTCGCGTGAGCTGCTGCACGCCGGCCTTTGACGCTGCGTAGATGGCGGTCGGGGTGCCCTACACAGCCTTGAATCAGCGACTGCGCAAAGAAGCATAAGATGGAATAGTATAACTTACCTTGTTGACAACATAGCCGCTCATGCTCGCAATAAAAACAAAACTAGCACTGCTCCTCTGCTTCTTCACGATCCGCGCCGCCGCCTGCGCCGTGATGAGCGAGCCCAAGAGGTTAACGTCGACAGTGCGCCGGGCCGTATCGAGGCCGAAGCCTATAGAGTCCCCGACAAAGCCGATCCCAGCACAGTTCACGAGGCCACGGACGGGGTAGCGGGCAGACGACGAGGCGTCTTCAAAGGCGGCGGTGACGCTCTTGTCGTCGGCTACGTTGCAGCTGCGGTATATGAGGTCGCGGCCGGCCTTGCTGGCGAATGATTGCAGCTCAGCTAATGAGTTCTTTGTGAGCTTCTTTAAAAAATATCCAAAGGAGAAACAGATGATGAATAGCAACTTACACCAATTTGCAGAGTCGGGGACAGCAGGGAGGTCGACGGCAATGACGTCTGCCCCGGACTGCAGAATCGCCTTGACGACTTGTAAGCCGAGTCCACCAGTTGAGCCAGTCACTTGTAACACTGTCAGCTATATGGCTCATGGTAAATTGAAATTTGGGAACATTACTCACCTATCACTGTTCTCTCATTAAGAGAAAACAGCTGTGGAATCTCCACTGCATGAGCAGGGTGAGTCTTGATGGCGTCGCCGTTGGGTGCAGTTGAGAGAGTCATTGTGTTTGCGTCGTTGACAACCAAGGATGCGCACAGAGGCCATACAACTGGATACTTAAATACTTCATGTACTATTTTAATACGGTTAACTGGTTTGTAATAATACACGATTTATAATCTGCTCTAGAACATCTCTGGCACCGTTGGCGTCAAACCAGCGGCGGGCAGTAATCCGCTCCAGGCAAGCAGAATGTAACCGAACCCAAAGAGTCCAGACTGCAAAAAACAACTCCGAAAACCTTACGTAGTACACGTGGGGGAACTCCTCCACATGAAATCAACTTCATGTCAAGACTCGCCTTGCAGCCTGTTTCACGATGCCGAACTCGGTGTATCACCCAGCGTGACCAGGCTGAGGCGGGCCGCCTCTCCCGCCGGCGGGGCCCGCAGGGCGCGAGAGCATATCCACGTCGCAAGCTAAAGGACCAAGCTTAGCTGTGACCCAGTATCGTGAGATTTCTAAGCATGTACATTCCTCGAAAGGGAAAATTTTCCGAAGTGTGCAATTGGGGGAGGACAGTTCATGCCTAAATTCCACCGCGGTCTGAAAGCCGAGCTGCGGCGACCTATTTAATGCCCTCTGCGCCTTACCTTGGTTAAATCTTTACTCTTTAGCTCGCAACTACTGTGTAAACGATAGACAAAGATGCGCTCACTACTAGAAAGACTTGAGGAAATCTGCAACGTCGACGTCGACGATGCGAGCACAGATGTTGTGCGCAGTCTGCCGTTTACAGCACATAATCGTGCGTATTCCAGCTTTTGTGATTGCGTATAGTGTAAGACGCTGACAGCTATTCTAGAGACTTCTAACCAAGGCATCATCACCTCCGAGCTGCTAAAGCCGGAGAACAAGCACCTCTTTAAAGAACTGGTCCAAAAGCACGGGAGTCAAGGCTGGGAAGCCGTCTATGACAACGTGGTATGTTTCATGCTGAGACCACCTAGTTTACACAAATTTGCTGACTTCAGCCTCATACAGGCTGTATATCTCTGCGCTCGAAATGTCCCCTACCTAACCGGCCGCGTCCTGGTCCAAGTCTCCCTGCGATACATCAACGATCGAGAAGCCATCATCCGCCAATGCCGCTCGTACGCGACCGCTTTTGAAGCAGCCGGCATCTCGCGTGACCGCTTTGCCATCAAGCTGCCCTTTTCCGGCGCGGCGGCGTCGACGGCGTTGGAGCTCAACGCAGAGGGAATCCGCACGCTGGCGACAGCTGTGTTTTCGCTTGAGCAGGCTATTGCGGCGTCGCAGTCTGGTTGCGCCATGATCAGCCCGTATTTCAACGGTAGGCACATCTGCACTCGCGGTGCATGAAGAAAACTCATAGCTGACACATCTAGAAATTGCGGCGCATTTGGATGAATCAGCCCGCATAAACGTGAAAGATACTTGCCTGGAGGTATGAACCCTGTCGATGAACTTCCGCAAAGTAAGAACTAACCAGAGAAGCACCCCATGTCTCCGCGAGTAATACACATGCTCGAGGCATTCGCGCGAGACTACGCAGCGACAGGGCGTGAGCAGCCCGTCATGGTGATTGCCAGGTACGCCTCCGCCTGGCCAGTGTCAAGGAAAGTACTAACACGCAACGGCATAACCAGCCACCTGCAGCCAGCAGAAGTAATGGCCATGGCCGAGCTGGGATGCCCGCACATCACCATCTCCGCAGCCAACCTCAAGGCTCTCATGGAGATGCCCGACGACCTGCCGCCACCTGCCGGCAAGCCAAAGAGCAGATATGCCCATCTCGCAACAGCAAAGCGCCTGACGGCACTCTCGTCAATCGATCCGCTGGCAGGACCAGGCTGGAATGGCAAACTCGCTACAATGGAGACGGACTATGTTTCAGACGGGGGCGCAAAGTTAGATGCTTTCATTGCGCAGGACCCCATTGCTAGTAAGCGCCTGGAAGATGCGAGAAAGTTTTTCCTTGCTTCAGAGGACATGGCCAAGGTTGCCATCGAGGCGGAAATGAAGGTGCAGGGAATCCAGGTGTGAAGCGGCACAGCCTCATTATTATGCAGATAGATTCAACATTTACTTTGAGAGGGCTTTCTTTCCTGCCACGCTTCACCGTCGCCGCTGACTGCCACGAAGGCGCCGCTTTCGCGCAATCGAACTTGCGATCTCATACGAGCACTCTATACTCGAACCAGGCGTTGCCCACTGCCTCAGCAACTGCGCAGTCGTGTGCTGCAGAGCCTCAATGTCGTCAACAAGGCTCTGTAGCGGCGGCGACTGTGCCGCTATAGAAAGCACAAGCATGCAATTCATAGCACTGCAGCGTATCAGCAAATAAGCTCCCGAATATACAAAAACTTCTCGAACCGGGACTGCATGACTCACCATTGCGCCGCACTGTATGTATATGGCGTCCTTTCTGATAGAAGATGGCCCGCTGACAGTATAAAGCCCCGACAAGCCGCCAGGCAAGCCCGGCACTTGTCGAGCACATCATCGGGAATCTGCACATCTTGTTCCGAAAACTGCGCAGTGACGTAGACCACAAACGGGCGGTAGATGCACTGTTTCGCCGACCAGTACCGCAGCCGCAGCAGACACGCCTGTTTGCCGCCCTTTTCCTTGCCCGCAAGATCCGGCTTGATACTCTCTGGTAGCGCGTCGTACCACGACTCGAGCTGTCGATTCAACTCACCGCAGACACGCAACAGCGACGCACCGGGGTACGGCGGCTCAGCTATGGACGAAGAGACTGTGTCGAGGGCGCGGCCGGCATATATTGTGAGGCTGTCGGTGAAGTAGATGATGTGATGGATACGGTTGAGGAGAGACCGGGCAGATATTTCAGCGAGGCAGTAGTAATGTTCCGGCTCTGGTGTATTCCCATAGTTGGGAAAGGGCATCCGGTCAACAAGCAGCTCTATTCCGCTGCGCGGCTGATGAAACTCTGCAAGAATGTCGCTAGACAGAAGTTAGGTCACATACCCTTCACAATCTCTACATGCAACTTACCACTCGATGATGAAACAAACCCAGCTAATTCTAGTAACTTCCTGTATTTCCGCCTCATTCGACAAGTTATCTTTGCATCTGCATATCAAAACGTCAGTAAAACCCACCACCCCGGCATCAAACGAACAAACCGTATCAACATCTGCTGCACACTCGTAGAAGCCATGTGCACCAGCCGCCAAGCCATCAGCGGCTCAACCGTATACGTAAAGTACAGAGCAGCAAGTATAAGCGCCTGCGTCAGTAAAATATCGCCGCTAAACGACGCAGCCCAAGACGGCAGCAGTATCCGCAGAGCCCTCTGTATCAAAACGTCACCCCCATGCGCCTTGTCGCTCGCGCCATTCGCCGGCTCCGCCGCCGTGGCCCCGAGGGCAAATATGGCCAGGAACAAAGCCGACTGCGTGTCGGACCGCAGGCCGCGCTCCATCGCATCCTCGTAGCGCTTCACCAAGTCGCCCTTATCGAAAAAGGGGTGGAACGGGTGAACGCGCGTAAAGAAGCTGTCGAGATACCCGTCTGCCGCACTCTGCTCAATGTCGGGAAACAACGCGTCAGACGAAAGGCCAAACGTCGCAGACCGCGGCCGGCTGTCCTCGACCTTGAACAAGAACTCCTCGGGCATGTCGCCCACTAAACTCTCCATCTGCGGCAGAACAAGCAGGCTACTCGTACTCGTCTGATGACCTAACGGGATCGTCAGGGCGGGCACCTCATCGTCGGATCCGCGTGCGGGAGCATGGCTCAAAGCCCAGATGGAGTGCGGCAACTGAGCAGAGGCATTGGCGCCGCTGGCTTCACCAGATTCTGTCGAGGACGCAGCCGAATCGCTGCGCTGGATTTGAGGCGAGAATAACGATGTCCTCGTCCCTGTGCCGCGCTCAAGCGCTTCAATGGCCGCCGTGTGCCGCCGCAACAGAGACTCGAGTGTGTCCAGTCGGCGAAACAAGGCATCCGACACATCTTTGGTATCATTTCTGCGGGAACTCAGTCAGCCACTCTGATGATTAATACCTAGAACAAGAAGAAAAAAAATCCTTACTTGGCTGGTATGTCTTTGTAGGTACAATGTAGTCTCTTCCTGCGACATGTTGTGCACTGCGGTGTGGCGCCGTCACAGCGACGTTTCCTGTACCAATGCGTAAGCTTCGTCATTGGTCGATGAGGAGGGCAAAGCCGACGTACCGCTGCCTGCAAAAGTTGCAGGCTATTACAGCCCGTTTCCACGACGACTGGTCGTCCATTGAATTGGAGTCGTTGCAGGTTGCAGCATCAAAGTAAGGGATCGTGGCACTGGCTCTTGCTCTTGGCGGCGGGCTGCTGCGCGATCGGATCTCATGTGGACCACGGTTTTCTCGTGACTTGGCCTGGGCCTTACCTCCAAAGCAACGGGCCGTTGCTATGGCGCAGCTCTGTCAGACTGATAATTAGTCGCTCAAATTCTTCACATTTAACGGCTTGTACGAAGGAATCACCAAATCATTCACACAGAGGACACAAGGACTCAGCACCACATATACACTGAGGCGGGCACTTGTACTGGACAGCCGCACGTGCAGCCAATTGGTTTGTTCTCTTAATCAATATAAAAACAACGGGTATAAATGAGTCCCGAGAAATCTTTCCGTACAAGCCGTTGCAAGACACGGCAAATATGAAGCTAAAATGCTAAACGCAGCCCGAGGCCTTCCCAGGAAAGACAATGCCGCATAAATCCCCCAACTCCAATGCAAGTCGTTTCATCCCAAGAAACCAATAAAAAATCTTGAAAGCCATGTAAAAAACCAAATAAACTCCTTTCATCCGATTGAAATCCTTTTTTCGCCGATCCACCTACTCTATCAATGAAACTCTCCAAATGCCGGACCAAAATGGTCTCCGTCGGCGACTGTCTTGTATGGACAGGCTTTGTCCTCGCAGCCTTGTTCGGATACAAAGTTACCCCACCACCGTAGTTCCGTGTTGGTATATTGCAAGCTGAAGAAGATGATGATGCCGGCAATGGCGATACCACAGGACCATGCAGCTGACAGGACAAAGTTGTACTATTCAACGATTAGCCAAGACAATTCTTGGTGGAGGTATACTTGGTAAACTTACTTTTGACCAGAGACCGACGTAGCGCGACTTGAGGTATATCCATGAAAAGTACGCAATGGGAACAGACGGCCAGACGTACGACATATTGTATGGTGCCCAGACAATTCCTCCGTACATGATGGCGACAGGATGAATCTGTCTCGTCCAGTTCCAGTGGGGAAACTTCTTGTTGAGAGCCCAGAAAAAGAAGACGATAACGACGCCGAGCGGGAAACCCATCAACATCTCGCTGTACTGACCATTGTGTCCGAAAATCTTCTCGGGGCCAACGGTACCCCAGAGTACGGATGCGGTGAAGAAGGTGTTGACGCCAGGGCAAGTGAGCTTATACTGCGCGTCAGGTGTGCACACTCCATCAATGTGCAGCATTTGGAAGTTCAACACTCCAACGCAGATGATGGTACTAATCAAGGTGGCGACCATCTGAGCGACAAAGGTCTGGCGTGGCGGAATCTTGACGTAGTGGGCGAGCTTGAGATCGTTGGCAAACCAGACGGCATGGGCGCAGGTTACGTAGCCAAACGACTTGAAATAGTTCATGGCTAGCGCGTTACCATCCACCCACGAACCACCAATAAATTCTGCCAGCACGTTCAAAGTCACCTCGATACCAGTCATGGCCTTGATAATGCCGACAGGAATGACGAACACTATGCAGAGCGCCAGACCGTAGAACACAACGCCTGGAGACGTGTGCGTATCCCAGCCTACGATGCCACCCACACCGAGTGCAATGGCACCGGCAAGGCACAGCATGTACCACCACTCGGGAACCTCGCGATATGACTTCATTAAACGATTGTGAACATCGAGGACGTGCTCGTCTTCAAGCGGCGTCTTCTTGCGGAAACTGTTGAAGAGAGCCTTGAACCCCATGGCAATTTCATGCCGGTGGTAGAGGATCGCGTAGGTGAGGGTCGAAGTGTAGATGCCGAAGAAGAACATGTAGATGACGACGTTGCCAGCGCTGATAAACGGCGGAGAGTAGGAAGCGTACTTTTGGGCGTCAAAGTGTCCGCGGTCATTGATGGCGCGAGAGATGTTGTAAAGAGCGCCGGTGTTGTCGTAGACCCTGTTGGAATTAATGGGTAGGTAGCCGGTGTTGTAGACATTCTTGTACCAGAAGGCAAGGACAATCCACACGGATGCAAAGGCGCCGATGAAGCGGTTAAGGGTGCTAAAGAACGGCACCATCAGAGGGTCCGCCGAGTCCCAGAGGAGGACGTTCCAATCCCAGGTGGGGAAGGGGTTCATGCCGAGGCCGTTGTTGATACCAGTGATGACGTTGAGATCGCGATGGCCGGGGGCTATCCAGCTAATCCAGTTGAACTTGGAAAGCGACGTAAAAATGTAGCCGGGGAACCAGAACCAGACAAACATGGCTGCGAACATGAGGTAGAAGAACTTCAACCGCGAGATTCGCCAAATCTTTCGGAACGGGCCAGCGACTGGCGGGTTGCCACCGGTGTGGAATGCCGAGTTGAGCGCAATGGTGACGAGGGAGGCGGGCCACACGCAGTACGAGGGATACACGATGAAGCGACGGATGATGCCGGCCATGCCATAGCCAATAAAGTTGGTGGCGAGAGCAATGAGGATCTGGTAGGCAAAGTGCGAGGCGTAAGGCTGGTTGAAGAATTGCGGCAGATACTGGACCCAGATGATGTAGTTGGTATATGGTGTGTTGTAGGCGACGTTGGCCATGATGGTAATGAGCATGTGCTCCTTTCTGGTAAAGGGTCCTGGGTTCAGGCTGTGTCTGACGCCCATGATGGTGATGCCGACATCTGGAAGCCATCGCTCAGCGGCCTTTCCAACTGGGTACGCCAACAGCTGGGCGACGTTGGCCATGACTCGGATGGCGGGCTGGCGGATATCGAAAAGCTGGTTGACAAAGGCGAGCAGGGCGCCAAACATCAAGCCAATGGCCCAACTGCGAATCGTCGAGGAGAGAGTAGTCGGGTCATCCTTGTTGCTGACGACGGCTCGGACTTCGGCGTAGGGGCTATTGCTGGTGACGAGGGCCGCCTCGAGTTTCATCTCGAGAATCAGGTGTTGATGCTGTTGGGGGTGGAGAAAGACGTCCTTGTTCTCGAGAAAGGCGCTGATTTTATTAATGACGGTGGATGGAAAGTTGGGGTCGTTGGCGTGAATGCGATGGACACGGATCATGATGTCGCGGACTTGGTCGAGGGTGTATTTCGAGGCGAGCTCCTTGGCCTCGAGGAGGTCGTCTTCGGTGACGTTGAGGTCATGCTCGGTAGCGGTCTGCTGCTGGGGCAGGTCTCGGTCGTCTTCTTCATATGAGAAGGGTTCCTGTGGATGACGAGTCTGCGGTCAGTTTTCGAAGAAACAACGGACGGGACACAATGCGGCCGGACGGATTCGGGTGCGCTGCGGTTGCCCTTGCGGTCTTATGGAACAGTCCAAGCGGCGGAGCGAGGGGGACAGTATCCTTACCGAAGTAGAGCTGACTTCCGACTTGGCAGCCAGGCTATCGTCGACGGCAAACCTCGACGACGGACGGTTGTCATAGGGCCTGGCAGCCGTCGTGGTGGCGGCTACGCCGCTCTTCTCGTCGTCAGCCATGGGCGGGCGCGGAGGCGGTCGGGAGCCAGGATCGGAATCGCTATCGTGTCGGCGGCTCTGGCGATGATGGCGGAGGGGGGATCGAGCAGCGAGCCGACGAGGGCAAAGGGCGAGAGAGCGAGGAGCCAACAGAGGCGGAATCTGGAAGCGTCGCGGCCGATGCGAGGATGCGAATGGCGAAGTAAAATGATGGATGGGTTCAGATTGAAGAGGGGGCCGGCGCTGGTTGGAGCCAAGAAGGAGAATGACTGGCTGGCCCGGGGCAGGCTGGCGGGCAGGCTGGCTGGCTGGCGTGGCCAGGATGGGCGGCGCCGGTGTGCTCACTCACTCACAGTGGGCGGGTACTCCGTGCGCTGGGTAGAATGGAAAACGGGAGGGTCAAAGAGTGAGTGGACACGCTGTACTTGTGCAGAGCAGCAGAACTGGGTGGGAGATATAAGTACCTTTTGTCGTGACTGGCTAGGTCTTGGCTCGGCGACAGCGTGCCGAAGCGGGGCCAGTGCCCGGTCTAGTGCACCAGTCCTAGCAAGGCCTGGCAGGCTCTTTGGCAGTGTGAGCACTGTAGCAAGTACCCGGCGGAAGCAACGCTGGGTGTCCGGCACCTTGTACCCCGCCTGAAAATACGCTGCAGCCAGGCGCCCTGTTGCGCGGTTTTAGGTACCTCTATAGGTACATAGAGTACCCGCCACAGTGGGCATGCCATCGAATTTCTGGATCAAAGTACGGAGTACAGAGTATGGGGTACTTGCTACATGTCGATAGCCGGGCAGTACTAAGAGTGAGATTCTGTGAGATTCTGTGACGGCACGAGTAGAAAGATACAAATTGCCGACCATGAAGGGAAATATAATTGCTTAATGGGAGGCATACTATTCCCCTGGTATTTTATTTTATTTTTCCCGGCCAAGGAACATTTTGTAACAGCGACACAAAGGACCGAATGGGCTCGGTATTTCCCCCGACACGCAGTGATACGTAGGAAGGCTTCGAGGTACTCGGTACCCCGCAACTGGACAGGGCTGGTAAGGTACTTGCAGGCAGCCCGATGCGACACTGTGCCGTGCCGACTTTGCCAGGCCACGGTGACTGTCTGAAACGCAAAAACCTCCTCCATCCCTCGCATTTGAATCGTAATCACTCTGCCGTGACGGATGGATTCCAAAGGCGTCCCATCCGGGCTGCGACATGGACATGTCCCTGACCCTCATCACCGTCGCTTGATGCCAATGACGTCCCCCGTCAACAAGCAAGGCAGCCAGTACCCCCCCTCGCTCGCTGGCTGGCGCAGAAAAAACACTCTCTCGAACGCTTCCTCGCCTCCTCAACCATCGATCAACCTTCTCGAACCAGTTTGGCGCCGCAGCCACCCACGACCGCACCACACCACACCCAGCATCCACCCAATCGCTGCGCAACGAATGATGCAACGAGCCCACTGATGCCCTGGCAAAATCGGCACACGGCAGACCCGCTCAGACTCTGAGCCACCGCCATCGCCGCCCGCTATGCTTGGTTCCCTACTCATTCATACATGGTGCACACAGCAGCACGACTCGGAACTTTGCCAGGGTACAGCCCAGCAGGAGAGCCCACTCTCGGACTGAGCTTGCCGGGACAAATTCCTCGCACAAGGCCACGATTACATAGTAGCTCCTTGCGATAGCCTGCCGAGCAATCGCTAGCCCGTACAGCATTGCGCTGCCGGAACTTATCAGTTATACCGAGTAACAATACATGTGCTGTCACTGCCGCGACACTGACGTTATGATGGAGAATACCATCAGTCCCGTCTGCGACTTGAGAGTTAGTAAACCCTAGTAAACGCGCCCTTCTTGCTCCAAAAAGCGAACCGCTCCTATATGTAGAGTATTACGGTAGGTGCATATCAGCCAGCGCTGGTCAAAGCCCTCGCCGTTCTAGCCCCGTAAAGTGGTTAGCGCAAATACTACGTGATAGCCCGCATGCGACGGCCGCGCTCTCTCATGCAAAGGCACAACAATCTGCCAAGGGTGTCACTTCGCCGGTTGTACGGCACAGCATGCGTAAGGAATAGTCTTGGCTGAGCTTATGGTCCACCTTGCCAGACGCCGCTTAGATATACGGAGTACTCATAACCCCCGTTGCTCCAACATTACATCGAGATACCTTGCAAAACACCGAAGGTCGAAAATGCCTTCCTGAAAGTAGTCTGTGCAGCCTTGTATGATTCATGGGGTTTTTACCGTTGTACATGGGCTGCGCCTTGTATCCCGTCTTTTGAGGTCGCTCGCCTGGCCCGTACCGAACGGGATTACACGCGGGTAAGACGGAAATTGCAAATATTCTAACATTGTATGACCTTGTAACAGCATCCATCATACGCATTACTTGCTGCTGCCTACCGTATCATGCAATCTAACCACCATTATAATTAAGCCTTTGTCGCCTCTCGATACAAAGTCAGCGACCGCACCGCCTCCTCCTTGCTCTTCTCCTCCTCAAGCGCCTTCATGAGCACCTCTTGTTCCGACTCTGGCGCCATGCTGTCTGATTTGGGAGGGTTCCTATCCAAGTTTGTGGGAAACGGATATCCCTCTCCAATGGCTGCCACGAGCGCCTTTACCTCATCACTCATCCCCTGCGCCTTGTAGAGATGGACCAACTCATCCCAGCACATTTCCACCAGCGGCAGCGCATCAATAGACTCCATGGGCTTGCCAAACGGACTGCTCACCTGCAGCAAGTTCACCAAGCGCTTAACATCGGACGATCGGTTGGTTCCCGCCGCGTGGAACAATGCTGGGTTGAAAAACAGCCCGTCGCCTTTTTGCAGAGGTAGCTCAACGTAGTTGTCGAGAAAGACCTGGTCAAATTCCGGCAGCCGGTACGCCATGAACCCGGCGGCAAACATCTGGCTAAACGGCAGCAGCCTCGTCGGCCCGCTCTCAACAGGGACATCAACGTGTGCTACAGCGCCCTGAAGCGTCAGGCACTGGCTGGCAACCTGCATCGCGCGGGGATACCGGGAGCATGTCTCGGCCGACATGAAGCCGAGGTGGTAGTCCCGGTGGCAGACCTGCGCCGCCGCACCTGGCTTGACATTATTGACCTGCGCTGTAATCCTATACCCAGGACCAAGCCATGAGCTTGATATGAGTCCCAGGTGCGGGTTGGCGTAGTATTTGGCAAATGAAGACGGGTCGGCCAAGCAATGTTTGCTGAACGAGTTCCAAATACGGTCGTTTTTGCCTGCTCCGGCAAAGTGATCGCCGTGAGACGTCATTGTCTCCTTCTCCTGCGCAATAATGTCATGGTACACGCCCGTGACTCTATCGAGAAGTTCATGGTCGCGGTAGAGATTCTTTGTAACAAACACCCCCGGCCCATGTAACAGGACCGAGTACCACTCGTCTTGCAGCGCGTCACGCTGCTGAGGCGTGAGAGACGCATAAGGAGGAAGATCATATATCGGTATATTGGATTCAATGGCTGATGCAAGCGGATATTTCTCCTTTGTGGCTGTTTGTTTGCACATGGCAGCAAAGACGTCCACTGACGGTACTGAAGCCGATGAGTAGAGGCGCGCATCACCGTTACCAGAGAGCAGGCCGTTGGCCGCCGGCTCTCCCATATCGTGGCCATTCATACTGTTAGAGTCCTGAAGCTTTGCCTTTTAGAGAGAAGCAGTCGTATTTGGATAGTCTTGTGTGTTTTGTGACATGTCTTGACGCTGCATTCTGGGTCGAGGGTTGGCAGAGTGCGGAGCTTCCTTTTCTTGACGGTCCACACTAAAACGTGGGGTAGTCGCCATGAGAAGAGCCATGGTCCGATGCCGCTTAGGAATCCCGCGGAAGAATTGACCTATTCCAGTAACTGCTCTTGGCAAGGTGAAGATGACATCAGGCTCGAGATTATCAGTGATATCTCGTTAAATTTACAGATTCATAGAACGTGCGAGCCCCATCATGTGCGGTAGTCCGTGTCAGAGACAAGCCAGATACGCGGCACATCAATGCTGTAGCTTCAATACGTCTATTTTGGTCAATGTTTTAGATTCTAGCGCTAATACCCTTCCTTCCCATTTATCCAGACTTGGAGGACAGAGCAGACTGGAGGAAGGCCTCAACGTCGTTGAGCTCTTCCAGGCAAGCAGAGTGCTGCATACCACTGGTGACAAAGTCAGCGGTGCTCGAAAAAGAAGACAGAAAAAAGGTAAACTTACGGGTATGTCTTAAAAGTCACATCGTAGCCCAGCTCCTTGAGCTTATTCTCACTAGCCTGCGCAAGCGGGTAGAGAACCAGCGGGTCGCGGTCGCCGTGGCCCATCAGAATCGGTGTCTTCTTGTTCAGGTTGCCCTCGGGAACGTGGTCCATAAACGTGCGGCTGAGAAGCAGCCACGAAGAGAGGCCGACAATGCCGCCAATCTTGACCGGGGCAGTGAGACCGGACAAGATGCTCATAGCGCCGCCCTGCGAGAAGCCGCCGAGGATGATGCGGTCGGCGGAGATGCCGGCTGCAATCTCTTCCTGGATGAGCGAGTGGAAGTAGTCACGGGACGCGAGGATGCCTGCGGCGTCTTCGTCGCGGCCTTGCGCCTCGATTGAGTCGGATGAGCCACCAATGGATTTCTATTCCTGTTTGTTAGTTGAAAACTGTGCAGCCGCAAAACAGGCAACACAACTCACAATGTCAAACCATCCAGGCATGGGGTAGCCACCGTTCTAAGCAATTACATCATCAGTAATGGCAATGTGTATAATAGCACTGTGTAAAATTTACCATGGTAATGGGCAGGGTGGGCGCATGAGGAAGGATGAACTTGATCTCATCCAGCTTCTGTCTGCTGCGCCAGTGCTCAACGGCATCACCCCAGCCATGACCGCTGTCGCCGAGGCCATGGATGAAAATGACAGTTGCCGTATGCCTGCTAATGGCAGGGAAAACAAGGGGAGCGGCGCGGCGAACGGTAGCCATTGCTTCTGTTTGAGGCGAGGTTCGAGAAGGGAGACGGCGGTTGAGCGCGGCGAGGTCGACGACGCCGGTGTAGTGGCTGACAAAAACGGCGAGTAAAGTAATGAGGAGGCTCAAGACGATACTGCTCCTATTTATCATCAGACGGCAAGGGTTTAATTGACCGTCAGTGATGTTGTTGCATGAATGTTTGCCGAGGCGTAGATGAGCTTGGCGAGCTCGAAATTGACGTCAATTCCCGGTGGAGCTTCCCGACTGGCTGCGTCCCTGACGATAGTGGGGACTCCAGTTACTCGACGGAAGTGCAGGTCGCCTGCGACGGGAAAGGTTTTGTTTGCCCCATATTCCATTTTAAGACTTTGATCCTTCATGACTGACATGAAACTATCTGTTTCCGGTATTGAAGTTATCTTACTGGCCGTTGGCAGAATTTGGTTGTTTTTTGAGTTGCTGGACATGAGCTTGTCGTTCTGCTATGTTGTCATACCTCGCAATATTTTCTCATTGAGTAACTGTGAAAGCAGAATTTTGACAGTAGAGCCAATAGATTGAGTAGTAAATATATAAATACAGTTTTCTAAAATCTTCCATTCACCTGAAGCAAGGCCATATATCTTCAAAGCCATGAGTTTCATTCATTCGTTACTGGAGATGGACTTACCCTATAGTAAAATTCCCCAAAAGTCCCGCAGAATGGCATCCCGGGTTTCACCTTGTGAGCTTCCATGCTATTCAAATACTTAGAGAGAGACTCATATTTAACAATATAGAACCCAAGTCAGTGAAATATAGCAGCTACCATGATGAAACGTTGGAACACAATATTCTTCCTGATTGTTCACAGACGCATGGATTTAGACACATACGGCGAGAGGCCACTGGACAGTTGAGGGTTAATTACTTTGCCCAACCAAAGAAACCAAAAAGAAGAATGTTTTTTAACCACTAGATAACAGCGGGAAAGGTATTCCTTAAGAGAGAATTATGTCCGAGACCAGAACCTGCGGCGGCACAGAGGTTTACCAGACGACTTTCCAAAAGACTCGTCCCGCGTTCAAACCTTATGTATAAGACACCGCATCTTTAATGTAAGGTATTTCCTAATACTAGTATCTTCCTACGTTAAAGCATCGCCTCCACTGACATGATTTACGTGTGCGCGAAAGGGCGAGTAGCATCAAACCAGACCAACGGTAATTCGAGATGACTGGAGAAACGTCGTGCAAGAGGCCGTCCTTGCACTTTCCACAGACTGTATACTAAATATAGAGTAACTCACTGATGAAAATGATGAGTCGGTGTGCTGCGGACTATAATACTGCATAGTGAGAAATTAATTTAGGGCTGACATGAGAAATGGACGTTTGCTAGTGGCGATCATTCGACGGGATGACCGAACCCTTGCATGTTTGTACGAAAGACAGCTTCTCAGTGCAAGAAGCGAGATGGGTATTATTCTGGATACCGCCGGTGAGTTGTGACTTTCCACCTGAAGCTTACAAGGCCTAGCCATCGTCTGATACATCGGGAATCAACGATGATGCAAGTTTCCCATCCATAGCCACGCTTTCTCACACAAGTAAGACTAGCAGGGTCATATGCATAGGGATGTTTTAGACTATGCAGCAGTGCTGACTTTAGCTACATGAACCGTCCGAGTACTGTTTCGCCAAAGCAACGTATCATTACCCTCGCTCAAGCCGAACTCACAGGCTGTGACACGCAGTGCTTGGAAGATCCTACCAGGCGATAACAAGGCTCTATCAGGCTCTTACGGTCGCTCCAAATAGCTAGTTTTTGCCAGCATAGTGAGAAATTAGTGCTGATACAGCGCCCGTAACGAAAAATTGTGTGCGGGTGCTGTGTTATAGTAGCAGCAAGTGGTGACTCTCAGCGCCGTTGCCGCTTTCTGCCATACCAATATGCGCACACAGTATGTGTATGTGATTAAGACTGCGAGTTATAGAGCTCGTTCCGGTGTTCTTTTTAGAAGGAAGCATGGCCCGGCTACGTTGAGGTAGCCAGCTACCTTGCCTGCTCGACATCCGGACACTGAACAATGTCCTTACATACAAAGAGGGCACTCTATGGGATAATATATACGCCGAGTCACGCTTAATCAATGGGCCGAGAGGATGATAAGGGACAGGCGGCGAAAACTACAGCCAGCCAATGCCGGGAAGATGGCGGGCTTGATCTGGCGTTACCTTCGTCAAGCTCCAGCGAGCTCTAGATTTGATCAAGAGGCGCGGTGAAAGAGCAGCCACTGGGCTTACGACGCCACTATTTTACTGTCAAGGCGCAGTTTGGCAGCCAGTCTCGTCGTCAGGAGCTGCATTTAAACCATATTCAGAAGAGTGCGAGATTTGATCGGAATCATTGGGGCCGTCAACCCTGTCCAATACGCAACCCGCCTCACCATAGTACGGTGAGGCCGCTTCGGTAGGTTTACCCAGTGGGGAATCAGAGTTGCCCGTGGAGCAAGAGCCCCCCCCTAGGCGATATACGAGCAGAGGGCGCTGCATACGGTTCCGACGTCTCCGCGCGGCCCGCGTGCTTCATTGTTTAACGTCTCCAGGCATGGCCCTTGCAGACCGAAAAGCCACCGAGAAATACCTGATGAGAGCATTCTTCATGAAACAGGGCCCCAGCCCAAAAAAGGACACTGGCGGCCTTGCAGGAGCCGTTTTGCCGATATTCAGGAGGCCTACGTAATTGACCATGGAATTGCTGGAGTCTGCGTGCCGTGATGCCGTCGCGTGGGGGCCCGCCGCTGCCGTTCTTTCCGAGTCATAAACGGAGGAGCACCTCAGTCATACGATGCGAACGCCTCCATGACACGCTCTTATTAACAGAGAAGTGCACAGTGCGCTGACCCGGGGAAATGTGCGCGGTACTGCTTTGAGCCTTGGACTCTCGCTTCGGCAGGTTTCAACAAGGCACCTCTGTTGTACAATCATGGCGCTCTGTACACATATACAGAGGCATGACGGGTTGTGCGTCGCGAATAAGCCCATCCTAGTCGACTGAATGCATCAGTTATGATACCTGTGCTGCAAAATTTAGTCAAGTATTTTCTAATGGGGGGTTCCTCTTTCTAGGCAAAGGACTCAATGCTGAGAGGTCCGACAAGACAGCGCAAAGTCGAAGCCGCAAACAGTCAGTCGCCCACTTTCCCAAGACACAACCGATACCCGTACTACTTCGTACAGTAAGGACCATTACAGACTTATGAATAGCGACGACAGTGACGCGAGTAACCATGAGGCTGTCCGAGAGCTGGTCGTTAAAGAAGCCTGGACACAGTCTTCGGCGTTTTCGCCGACCTGGCCCTTGTCCACAAGACCATGACAGCCCGCGTCGCACTCCCAAGACTTCCCCGACCTGCCCCGCCAGGAGAGGAACGTAAAATATGGGAAAATGGACGACGCTGCTAGGCTGCAGCATTTCCAGAGCCCTCGTTCGCCCAGCCAACAATAATGTTATGGGGCAGACAGGGTCTAGCCGGTGCATAATGGTAGGCGAAGTGCCGCTAGCAGGGCTTTTGATGCAAGGTAACGGCGCTATTTACAGACCAATGGATCGCCTCGCTTTTAGAACCCCGTGGGTGGCGGATCTGGACTCGGCTGGTTCAGGAGTGTAATCCAGCCCTGCACGGCAAGGCTGCCCGTTTTACATGGTATGTGGCATGTGCGAGGTTATGATGCAAAGACATGACGGACGACGGCGATTGGAGCGCTGTCTGTGCCCGAGAGCGCAATGCAGTTGAAGACACGGGTAGACAGGTTGGGTAGCATAGTCGACTAAAAGGTGTGGCTATAAAATACTTTGGGCAGCTTGATTTGCCTGTGTCGGACCAGAACAAGGAATAGACCTCTCATTCTTATCATGGCATTGATCAGAGCAGGTGGTGCCTTTGTGCCTTGGCTGACAAGCGTTTCAACTTCCCAGTCTGGACAGAGTGCCGAGATTTTAGGTGCAGTTCGATACCACGTTGGCGCGAGCTGAGGCCACCACATATAACCCGTGACGGATTGGCCAAGAAATAAAATGATGAGCATGACGAGAAGATCAAAGCGCCTTCTGTAATAATACCAGGAGTACAAACAGCCCCTGCCAGTAATGTCTCTTGGGCGTATATGATTGGCACCACAATCTGAATCAGACATTCGAGTACCAGTCCGATGCGGGCTAATAAATGCTAGTTTGAAACAGATGGCGAGCAGTGCGCAAGTATTACAACTCTTTCATACAGGAGAATACGAGTACTAAGAACACTACACTGTACTCGTAAAGCCCGGTTTGCGAGAGGCACTCGGGCTACGAGGTACTCGTACGAAAAGGGTGTGTCCATAACCGGACTTCGGACGCTTCACCCAACTGGGGCCGAGGTGGAGAATAGCCATAAGGCAAAGTCAGAGAAAATAAGGATATTTTCTCGGATGTGCAGGGGGCGCGTCGGAGAGGACAGAATTATGCAACTGTACTATCGGCTTGCTCTCGTATGGACGCTTACCGCCACCATCCGGAACGTTGATGAGTGGACAGCTGGCAGGGTATTGTGTCCAAGGTCGGGCCACACGAATCGAATTTGGCCAAAAGCCCCATCATGACTAGCTTGTCAACATGTTCGCTTAAACAAATAACCAGGAGGTGTAGGGACTGAGGCCTGAAAGCTCTGGCGGCGTACTGTAATAAGTCATCCACGGCTCGGCACAGGACTCTTGCCCTTCGTCTTACTACGGTACTACCGTGGTACACAAATAGTACTATGGCGCGTATGAGAGAGCCGAGCTTGATTGAAGTGAGCAACGGGCTCAGCCAGCAATTGACCACTAATCAAGTCGTAACACACGCCCTATACCTTGGCCTACGGTGGCATAGTCTAGGCCAAGGCGATCTAGATGCATCGCGTGCCTCGTAGGTGTCGTTCTTAAATCCTTAGGCCCTTGGCGCTCTGTGCTAACGCCGGGCTGAGCGGGAGAAGGGGGGAAGGAGGACCTTGTGGAAAGGTGGCTGGGGCATAATTCACCAAAGTCCGCAACGGAGCACCTCCGGCGGGGGCGGGAGCATACTGAGCACTTTAGCACAGTTTTCTGGATGTAGCTCTACGTACGAGTTTACTCCGTAGGTACATAGACTGTAGTATGTAAGGATTAGCGTTGGTGGTCTTGGAGAGTTGCATTTGTATGGGGCACTAATAAGTGTTGCAATACTAAAATGTGCTTTTCTGGCTGTTGGAGGGGCGTGTCCTGAGAAGGTAATGCATTGCCTACTCGTAGACGGAGAACGCTCGCCTTCTATACTCCGTACGCGTGTTCGGAAAAGAGTCTACCCATTATGAAGTATAACTGGAATGCAACGCTCAGACGGGACAAGAAGCCCTAATACCACAGCCAAATTAAACATATCTGTAAGGTGACTTAGCTATTGTCGCCCTTAAAAAGGAGCGGTACTTTGTTTAGTTTATGATATCTGCTGGCATTCGTATTTCATTTACGGCGGAAGCCAAGCGAGAACGTGCACTTGATTAATCGTAACAAAATATAATAAATGCACCTTTTCCTGGTTTGACATTGATGAAGACTGACAATGCCAGCCACGTCCTAGGCATTCCAAGGTCATACTCAGACAACTGGGCCATTCAACACCCCGCCCGCCCAAGGCCGAGTCCGATTCGCAGCAGATACAGTAAGGCGAGGCGCTGAGCATGCTCTACCATACTATCTGCACTGTGATGCGGTCTATTTCAAACAGAAAGTGCCGCAGCCTCAGTGCGGCGCAAACGCTTCTCGCCCACCCCCTTGCAATGACCAGCAGCGAATGGTCTTCGCTGGCACACCACCATTTCATGAATGAACCCTGCAAGACACCGCGCCAGTTGTGAGCACATGTTTTCCCGGCCACACAAACCTTCCCGCCGCATATGGCTGTAAACCAACTTAGTGTGTCAGTACCTCGTACCTCGTTCTACGGAGCACGCTAGTGCAACTCACAGGACACTGGTGCACCAGCGCGAGCGGACTTCGCTAGCGGCACAAGCTAAGCTTTTGTAGCACTAATAACTGTTCGCCCACCGCGACCTGGAACCGATCTGCACCAGCCTTGCGTGCTTTTGTGCGATAGGGCTACCCAAAGAGGGCTGTGGAGGAGGAGGCTGGCTGGTGCTGGGCCCGTCATAATGACTAAACGAGTACCATACGAGAAAGGGCAGGAGAAAGTCTTGGTACGCATGCATCGTCATGGACACCATCATCGATCACCGCACACTATAGCTGTTTTGAGCAGGAGCTTACATACAGGATTGACGGACAGCTGTAGAGTAAGCAATAACGTAGGAACTGGGGATCAGCGCCGACTGTGCGTCTATTCCGCCGTCGAGCTGCAATGCAATGTTGCAAGGTAACTGCGTTCTATGTATATCCCTCCTACAAGATAGCAGCAGAGTGCGACCTGTCCTACGGGCCGAATTTTATACAAAAGGAAGGAACAGATTCCAATACAGGGGCAGCCCGGTACGTGTAAAAGGTGACTTGCAGGCCAACTTGTGAAAACAACAGATACCATAGCATGATTGGACAGGTTTCCAGAAGCAGGCTTTACGTGCGACGACACGGAGTAGACATAGTAATACTCGGAAAACATCAAACCGGTTTGGGGTTGCAGTATACTATGGTCGTACTATGGTACACACTGGACTTATGCAAGGCCGACTGGAGAACGAATAGTTTCCCGAAGCCAGTACTCGCATGTATCGACTCCGATTATATTATGGAGCTACACGTCAATGCTTGGTTCAGTCTGGTAGCAGGCCAACAAGGCTGGCTTACTAGCTCACACCTCGGTCTTCTCAGACGTCCGAGTGTGGTAGACGTCGACAGCGCCATGTACGAGCTGCGAAAAACTCTTTTCTAGGGCTCGCATGAGTGGTCGACTGCTCACAGTGATGCATGCTACGGCATGCTACGGCTTACTACTACCTTACGGCGCTACGACGTATCTCCCTTCCACAGTCACTCACAACTGATGTTTAACTTGAGCAATGAGACAATCCTACCGAAAAAAAGTGATTAGAAAATGTTCAGAGGCAAGCCAAACGAAAAACCTCCGACCAGGACCCAGAACCGACCCCACTGCCTCCAGGCACTATCTCGACTCCCTAATCCAGTGCCGTGTTCTATTATGGGTTGGGCAGCTCCAGTGCCAAATTGTCCCGTTGCTGACCCCTTCCGGCACCAGGGCCCTGCTGAAACTCGCCCATGGTTTAATTAACCCACCGCCCCCTCTTTCGGCCCTAGTCTCGGCCGCCCTGTAGGGCCACCGGCCACGCTCGCCAGTTAGAACTGCGCTACCAGGCACTGTAGCCTTTGGCGGCATGGGGCACTACTGGATACTTTGCTCATACTGACCGGTATAGTGATGAGCACGCACCAGGTGGGCATAAGCGGGCGTTGCATAAAATAAATATGCTCATACACACCCCCTCCTGCTCCATCTCCCTGGAGGGCCCCTCACTTGCTATGTGTGCGGCATGGATTCACAGGTAGTGTGCCAGCGGACCTGCTCCTGGCGCCCAGGCTCCAATTATGACCACGGAACAAGGCCCGATCGGGCATACCTCGAGAAAGACCTGCGCTTCTAGAACACTGCTGCTTTTAGTAAGCCCGCTGGAGACTCCATTACGCGTCTTCCCAACTCCGCCTCCTTTGGCCAAGATGCCGAGGCCTTTAGTGCTATAATAATCGACGCAGAGTTTCCCTTTTCTGGGGGACCGTGAATATGTAATCCCGCCAAGGCTGGCTGAGATGAGGGTCAAGAGCTGAAGATCACTCAGAACTTGTTCGCTACATTCTGCCGCAAAAATAGCGCTGGCAAATGGAGTGGTTAGCCATCTGTACACAGCAACAAAATGTAAACAAGGGCGAAGGGGAAATGGGAACTCGTCCAAGCTGCAAATTATACTATGGTATTGATGAGTCGGTACCCGTATGAATTAAGCAGCGGAGTCGCTGCCAACTGCCGTCTTATTCCAAATCCAATATTCGAACCCACTGTAGCGTGTGATCCTCGTGCGCGGGTTTCGTCTGACGGACTTTACAGTTGCTTGAAGAGTCCTGCCAGACACACTATTATGTCGTAAGGCTACACTTAGTAACACAGCCCTACTCGTATTGTACTATGGCGTTTACCCTGACCGAGGCACCTCTCCCGGAAACTGCTGTAAAGAGAGCACCGTTGTATATCCGTACGAGGCGATTGAAGTCGGCGCAACTCCTCGTTTATTCACTTATGTGTGGCTTCTCAGCCCGGTTCTCTGCCCGTTATGCCGACTTGCGGAGCTGCAATAGCGCCGAGGACCTGTGCTTTTTGCCGCCTATGTGACGGCTTCTGCGGGCATCTTGGATATGCCTGGAGGGTGTACATAGTTTGCCGCGGGCGACTCGACTATCGAAGCCACCAAACAGCATCTACGGCATCTTCCGCCCAGCGTACATATGTACGGCCCCCAAAGCCCGTGCAAGTAGGCGATGGGCAATAAAAGTCCTGTACGGACTACCACAAGCAGTGTTCCACAAGCGGTACTAGGAGAAGTTCCGTGTTAACGAAGCACTTCGGCAGTCGTAGAGTAACATCGTTCGGACGATTTATTGATTGCATCGAGCGGGAAACACACTGCAGCCCTTCTCCAGTTTTGCGCTGGTCTAGCGATTAGGCGCCCCTCTTCAAGGCATTGGGCCATAATGGGCAACCCTTTACAATTTGTAGGGACACTCCCACCGAGACTTTTGCACACCGTCACCATCGTTGTGACATTCTCAGGACAGGAGATTGAATGGAATCCGACAGCCTGAACAGCGCCCCGCCTTTTTCGCCACTCATCTAGAGATGCAATGTATTAACCTAAACGGGAAGAAACTATTCTTGCTCATATCGAATTGAATCTGTGATCACAGAGGATTGCAACAGGTTTACCAAAGGGAACAGGCAGTTTTTTCCCTATGGATGGACTGCCTTTATTCATCCTGAGCATCCGGCAGCGTTTTGACCAGACAGTACTGTACTGTACATGTGCTTTCCATCGTACATGGTTCCACGTGCCAGCAATGAGGCACGACTCGGTTTTTCTGTTCAGCAACCTCGCAAATGACTCTTGGCTTCCTTGCAAGGACTTTCGTCTGGTGTCAAATGGTGTGGGTTCTCTGCCGCTCGCCATCACAGACCTGCTCTCATTTGAGCCAAGAAGGGCACTGCCTCTGCCAAGACGATAGCACCGGCCAGCCCAGCTGTACACTGTATTGGGAAATGCAACGGACTCAGTTCTATCCACAGAGCGACGCTCTACGAGCAATTAGTACGCCAGAAATATGCCTGTAGAATGTTTGCACGGCAGAGTACAAAACTCCCGCAGACCGCACTTGTAAGACGCCAGCGGCTAGAATAAGCCCTTTGTGTATATGGACACTATGTTGTGAACCAAATGGTCATGGTGTAGAGCGAAGGAATGAACAGCCCTGTGGGCAAGGCACAGGCGGAAATGGTCCCGCCATTTTTGTTCCGCGAAGCCTCGCACACGAGCAAGCCTGTTATGCAGCTAGTCCCCTAATTAGTGGTTCCATCCGTCTCACATTGGTTGCTTACAGTGGCTCGTTGGCGTACTTGCACACGCCGACCATGGACGCTTGGCCCTGTTCCGTTGAAGGCACGACGCCCGAAGCTTCCGCCGAATCGATTTGGACGGGAAGGTCCGCGGACTTTAGCTCTCTCGCATGAGTTTCCAGCAAAGCGCCTTCTCGTTGTTTTAGCCGTTCTCGGTAAACTCTGTAATATTATGGTACAAAGTATCTGCAGCCGTGGTTGTTCATTTTACATGCTATTGTAATCCCCCATAGGCGCATGTTACTTTCTCGGACTGTGGCGGGCATGAACTGTCGGATGCGGAGGGCACCATGGTGAGTCTGGCAGTGAAATGTGGTTGACTTGCATGCGCCTTAATCCGCCAAGTAAGTACTCCCCGTACTCGTAACACTGTGTACTCGGAACAGGAAGAGAGGGTTCCAAATGGCAATAATCTCCGAACTTGTGCCTAGTATGAATCTCGGCTTTGATCTCCGCTGCTGGCAATCATTACGAGTACACGCAGCACAGGGAAAAGGCCATTCTGAACAGCCAGCCATAACACCACCGCAACATGTAACGGCCGAGAGGTTGCTGGAAGGCTGAGGGCTGAAGGCTGAAGGGTGGAGCGCTGGCCGTCTTCGGACAAAACTCCCGGCCGACGAACTCAATGATCCATCTACTATGTAACAAATTCAAAGCACTAATCAGCAACGTACCCGTAGTAACGAGAATATCCAGTCCTCGGAGATGCGAGTTTGATTTTACAACGGATCGCAGTCGCATAGGGCGGATACAGCAGCAACGAGGCTGAGAGGATGGGGCTCTAATGTCCGGATTTCACGTAGTGCCCTTGGCGAAGGCTACTGACACCTCAATCTATGGCTTGCTTGCAGTTCATCAAGTCCCAAATCCACTGCTCGGTGTATGGTCCGGTGAGTGTTGCATGATACAGAGCTCCCCCACATTTTCCATAATGCAGTAGACTTTTTTGAGATTTTGCCGCTGCGTAGTATAGTGTACCAGTTTAACAGGCCTATCCCAATCGCTGGTAATTCAGGCCCAACACCATACTACTTATACAGTACCTTGCAAAGTGTGACCATGACGTCTCAGTTACCTGCGTGGGCTGTTGATTGGGTTTTCCTACATTGGCCAGGGTTATATCGAGCTCTGTACGGAGTACTCCGTACAAATGCCGAATACGCTGTTTAAAGTCCTCACAGTACTCGTAACAGTGCCTGCAGGACATTTCGGTAGGATATGAAGCCGTCTCAATTCCGGAGCCGCTTATTAGTGGTACGAGCAGCTCAAGGTTCGGCAGAGCACCCCTACTTGTGGCAGGGGGACCGAGCTGCCGCAGAAATGCCGCAAAACTGCTCTGGAAGAGTCAAGATTTAAGAGACCCTTGGTCCAGAACTTCCAATGGGCGACGACAGGACCCCGCAGGATGCCAAGAGCCGCCATTGCAATGGTGAGAATTATTCGTACTCCGTCCTTGTATAGACAAGCAGACCCCATCATAAGGTAAGCGCTCATCAGAGCAAGCAGGACCTATTTGGGGCCAACATGTCAGCAGGTTGCATATTGGTCCCGTCTGGAGGATGACAGCAGCTCTCTTCCATCTTTAAGAAGCAGTTGCTTGTGAGACTGTCCCCGGGTAGAGTCCGGGACGCGCGGTTCTTGAGGCTTGGAGCTCGCGTCCTGTGCGTTGCTCTGTAAGCGATCAGTCATACTCGTAGAAGGCACAGATCATCGTGGGCGTGCGGTCAGGCACAGCGGACCCAACCGTTGCTCTCTTCGCAATGGCAAAACGGCAACGGAATATGGACTACAGACATGGCATCAAGTTATGGGACTTGCCCGAGAATAGCAATCTTGACTCAAGACTGGTGACGGGGCGGCCATCTTATCGCCGGTTGCCTCTGAGCACGCAGCGTCCGGCGTTTTGCCGTGGAACCACTTTTCCACTTGCCCACTGAGTGAGTGTGCTTCATTACGCGTACAACTGAGGGTTGACCCTTTTGGCGCCGCCCTTGCACTAAACGTTCAAATCGGCTCACCGAGTTTGGTTGTTGAACGGCACTTCATCTCGGCCGCAGGGGCAACACTCCCTAACCACGTGGTTTAAATTGTGCTGGACAGTAAAATTTGTGGGTGGCCCTCGCATCGCCAGGAGTTATAATCGTTGCATGGCCGTACATAGGCGTGCCAATGCCATGACGAATGCCGGCCGTGCAAGTGCCGAGTCTCAGTACCAGGTTCTTGCAAGATGGGTCTGCGATCTGCAAGCTTGGGTCCTTTCCGGTATCCTGGAAACGTCCAAAAGAACAGGCCAGGGTTTCGTGGCATGTGGGCGGCGGCTCCTGAAACATAATCGCAGCTATGGCTAATCGTAGGTCGCCCCTTATTACTCCGGTACTTGCAGGCGAAGCTCGCTTGCGCGTGCTCATACGCAGTGCAGACTGGGGCATTGTGACACCCATTTTGCAGGACGCCTGCGAGTATGCGTCGTCAAGACCGCGACTTAGAATTCTCGCTGCAAAAACCGACGAATCCTGGGCCCAGCAAGTGGCTGGCGAATCACTGGCGCTACTTCAGCCCTCATTTCGAGATGGATAATTCCGTGTATCTGGCAATCATTTCCACCAAGGCGGCGTCGCATGGTCATGCCACCACAGATGGCGGTTGATTTTCTCCGTTTCGGTACCGACCTCAGGGACAGGACCATGGCGGCGACCCAGAGAGCTGAATCCACTAAATACGCCCTGTGGGGAGCCGCCTGTGGAATTGCCCATCTCAGGTTTTGCGGAGCGGCACCCAAGGCGCATGGCCATCTCCGGTGGGCTGCTGAGGCTCGGATGCCGCGGGGCGAACTGTCCGCAGTCTGGGCTATGATATGCACATTCAAGAGGGTGGCGTTAGTGGTTGATTGGGAACTGCACCTGTCCACAGTGAATGGCGACGATATCCAGTGGCGCGGGTTGGGATTAACTGACTCGCTAGAGATGATCTCAGTACACCAACCAATACGTGAAGCCAGGACTTATTGGGCGGTTCGTCCCATTTCGCCATCCGCAGGGCTAATCCAGCCGGCTGCCTCCGTAACTTGTGCCGCGCATTCATCAATGAATGAATGGGCCGTGTGCCACAGTTGGCGCCATGTCTCGACCGCCGAAGTAGTCTCAGTTCCCAGCGCCTCGGTTTGTGGAACCCTTGGTGAAGCGGACTTTTGTTCCAGGCTTGAAGGTGTAGTGTTACTTACTATGTAGAAGCTTGCATAACTATGGCCGGCGTTCAACCTGGCCGAATGCCCGGCCCCGAGTTTATCTGCGAGGTAGGCCAGTGCGCGTGTGTGGTAGGGCTGAGGCGCATAACTTGGGCGAACCTTTTTGTGCTGCAACAGCGCCAGTGCCGTTAGCGCCATCCCATTTGTGATGTAAGTCGGAACGCCAGAAATTGCCTTGTTGTCTGACTTGTGAGCACACCAACAATGCAAGGAAGGACGAAGCCAAGATGAAAACACGCCCTGCAACTGTCTCCGTATGATGGCCGGTTTCGCAGTTAAATATCTATTCCGACTTCGCCAACGTGCTGCTGGCAAACAGCAGAAAGAAGAGTTAAGGCTTACGCTGTGAACAAGCCCAGCAAGGAATTTGCTACTCTGTACTCCATAGATAGGCATGCATTGCTCACTGAAGTGCATATTGTCGATCGGCAATGGGGCACTTTGACAGCGCAATAGAGCGCAAGTTGCATTATGAGTTGGCTGAATAAGTGCGGCAAGACAGCACACACAGCTCTAACTACGGTAGGCGGTTTTGCACGCTGTCCTTGGGCTGAAGCCCGTAGACGTCGATCCCATGCGCTGGTGCAGGGGACTGTTGCATGGATAACGGCTGTCGGGATAGTAAAGTGCGCTCATCCACTGAGACAAGGTGGACAGCCAAACGACCTTGCTGGGCTCTTCCAGGCATTTTCCACGCGTAGTCGTGGCAGCAGTGACCAAACTGCCGTCTGCGGCTCGGAGTAGTCAGCCTTGCCAGGCGGAGGATGTGCGGCGGCAAACGGAGAGACCAGGGCAACGACAGTCGAGAGCGAAGCAGGCGACACGCCAAGTCGACTCAGGCAAGTGCGAGACTTTGGCTGGGACTTGACAACTAGCTCCAAGATTTTCCACAAGAATGCCGGCTTGACAGGGTGGTGGTGGAGGCTGCCAAGCAAACCTTGTCTGGAGCCAAGGATCCGTCGAACAGCTTGTTGCTGATGGTGCGACGACGGGATCCGTCACGTACAGTGGGCCAAGCCTATAGTACGCAGCAGGCTTGCTACTCGTCGACTTGAACCGCAGTGGCTTGACTACTGCGAGTAAGTCTTCATCGTCGCCGATACCTATCGCTTGCTGTGAGAAGGCTTAGCCTAAGTTGACTCGCGACAGCCGAGCGGACACAGCCACGGTAAACGCCATCAAAGCCAGCTAACGGTTCTGAAAAGAGCCGGCGTCGGGTGACTCTGCAGACTAACAAGGAAGTGACAAGACAGAACTCGAAAAGACGGGATGGCAAGAAGCCATGGCGGCGGGGGAGCGACGAGTCGGCGTTTATCCGCAGAGCGCGCCCATTCTTGGGCACTTTGGCTGCATCCCCTGGGGGCCAGCTCCTCGCAAGTGCCGGTGAACGGCTGATTCATCTGCTCATTATCTCGTACGGTGAAAAGCCCAGGCGGGTAGCAAAGACGGAACGGCTTGGCTGCGAAAGAAAATGAGCGCCAGGTTGAGATATAGAGCTCGCTCTTCCATACCAAATTTGGTGTTTGGCGACGGAGAGGGACGAGCGGCAGACAACTGGGGACCTGTAAGGCAGCCAATGGGAGCCGAAGCAGCATGACTTTTCTGGTGCTGTGTGCCAGCTGCCAGGTTCAACCGACCCAAGACTACATACAAACGGCGACAGCAATTCCACAGACGCATGCAGTCGCAACCTTGATGATATTTGGTGCCTCGCCGGCTTAATATTCGTTGGACATGTGCACACAATCATGATGCCTTCGAGTACCATTGCTAAAGCTAAAGAAATGATGAAGAGAGCCAAGCTAACATCCCCCGTTAGGACGAGCCATGGGCGGGCCACAAGCCACAGCTGGGCGTAGCATGGGGAAGGCTGCTTGACAAATAGTAAGCCATGCATGATACATTGTGGTTCTCCGTTGTCGAATGCAACTTCGAAACAAAGCCAGAAACTCCTTGCGTTATTACGAGTACATGAAAACCATTTTCGAAGCAGCCCTGCGCGGGTGCGGTGCTTTGTGTGATATCCCGACAGAGCACCTACATACATATTTGACTCCAGGAACCAGTCGCAACACTAGACAGCCGCGCGGTGGGGGGTTCGCACAGGCTATTGGAACGTGGAATAACCTTCCGACAGTAGCGCCTCTCGCCACCAGCCCAACAACAGCCCTGTAGCAGGGCATGCAAGGCGCCGCCAGTCTGCTGACAGTGGGGGCAAGGAAGTGTGGGATTCGAGGGGGGTGTGCCCGGGGGGAAACGCGGGCCAGCATGGGTGAATGTCGGAATGGGTTGGGACGGTACGGCCAAGACATGCCAATTCAATGCCGCCCCGTACATGGCGGCGCAGCGCAACCCGGCGATTGGTCTGGCGGTGAATTGGAATAGCCCTTGGCGACCTGCTGCAGAAGAGGATTTGCGACAGGGACCAGCAACATGCGACTAAGGAGAAATGGCCACGAGTACTCGTACGGAGGCAGCCGGGCTTACGTCCAGGGAAGTACCATGGTAGGATTCTTCTTGCTAGGGCTGGCGTGGATTACTGTGGTTCAACGAGAACGAGAGCACGGAGCACCAATTTCACGCTACGGTATCGACAAAAGAGAAAGTAGCGGGACGGCCGTATTCGAGACCGCCTACAAGTGAGTCGTTGCTGGCCAGGCTCCGTTGTAATGAGACCAGGTCTCTCCACGACGGGAAACTTCCAGCAGCCGCGGCCAAGGTTAAAGTTTCGCCGGCTGGAGGATGCATCCAGACATTTGGCCGGCCAATCTCGATAGCCTGGACAAGCACATATCCACGTAACCTATATGCGAATAACGGCTGCAGCGGGGTTATGGGTAAGTAGATATTGTGGCATACTTACTATGTTGTCGCCAAGTTAGAGCACGGTGCCTCCCTTGGGTCAGTCAAGTCTCGGCTTTTGGAAAAGTGGCACTCTGTCCACGGTCACGGAGGTCTAAGCCATGAGAGTATGATATAGGGCTGTCAAATCAAAATCTCATGCACTCACCAACTCATTAGGACGAGCACCGCAACCCATAAATACGACCCGCCTTGCTATTTAGAGAATATCATTCATACGAGTACACATGGCATCCGTGTAGGACAAGACCTTAGTCACGACCCTCGCACCACGTTCTTGTGGCCAATATGCATGAGTGCATTCTGTACCAGTTGCATCATGCACTGCAGACGACCATAGACCCCAGCATCGCATCGCACCGTACAAGAGGAATATAGCCGTATCAGGCGAGACCTGAGGACGTGTTAGGTCCTACACAGCAGTGCACACCACACCCATTCTCTTTATACAAAGTTGTTACATGATATTTTGATATTATTTCGGCGCGGGCTGTGGTACGGTCCGCATGGGGATATAGTACAATGCACAAAAATGATGGACGCACTCCTCCCTCCGCAGGCCTGGCTCCGTGGCCTGTCTGGCCGCCGGCGTCCAGTGGCACACTAATAGTGAACAAGGAAGCCAGCCTTGGGACAACTCCACCGACGCCGGCAAGCCCACTTCGCATCGTGCATGATGTGATGCCGGCCAAGGCAAGCCGCTATACTGGACCAGGCAGGCCAGGGCCGTGGATTGCATGGCCTGTGGGCGCCGTGACATGGTGCCCCAACAGCCAGCCCAATCCACCCACCTCCCTCCCTGGCGTCGTGCTGGATAGCCCTGCAGGCCTCCATCAGTGACGGCGACGGCGGCACACCCTCTCCACCATCACGACGCAGCACCCCCCTTCACTGCGAGGTTCTGTTGCTGGGTGTGGTGTGCTGTGAGGTGTCCGCTTTCCCCTCTCCCGTCCCCTCCTCTCCTCCCCGAGGAGGACGATGGGCAATTCAGACAGGGCCAACCCAGCAGCCTTGCACAGTAGTCTTGTACGGCGTGTAGTCCATACTGTATGTATGAGTAGAGTACGCCGCAGTTAGACAATCGTCATGGTAGTCGCCCAGTCCAGCCTAGCCGAGCCCAGCCCAGCCCAGCCCGACCCAGCCCAGTGGACTGTCGCCACGGGGTTCCGAGGACGCCCTCGTATGTCGGTACGGAGTACGGGACGGCGTACGGACGATGTGCACAGGAGAGACGCACACCATCAGCCATGGATTGGGCGATTGCACCATCAACAACCGGGGCCAGCGTGGGACAGACACCCCCTGTGTACAAGTACCATCCCATGCGCACACTACGAATGTGGTGGTTGTTCCTTGGCCCGCGCGCCCGCTGGCTGGGCAAGCTACTCGTATGTGCGTCGTTGCGGGCATCCTGTTGCTCAGCGGCACCAGGGCTTAGGGGGGCGTGTGCCTTAGCGTTAGCACTGCCGCTCACTGTGACATGAAGCCCAAGCCCAAGCCCATCATTCATCATCCGTCATGCCATCCGTGGCCCTGGCTCCCCCCTCCCTCCCTGTGGCGGCCTATCGACTCGTGCTGTGCCCTTCCCTGCTCGCCCGCCTGGCGTCCACTATCTGCACGGAGTACTGTGCTGAATACTACTGTACTTACTCCGTACTCCTACTCACATCTCGTACTCGCAGGCAGTCCATATTCAAGGTACGGACGTACCGCGTCGACGGCCGAACCCCACTACGCTTGCGTACGCCAAAGCTTAACTTATATGGCGTCCTGTCCCCCTTCCCCGCCCAGGCCCAGCCCATCCACCTTTCCGCCCGCTGCGTCCGTTCCGGTGCCCAGTTCCTAAGAGTACAGGAGTACATAGTACATTACCATACCCTTCCCCCCGTCGACCGTCGACCGTCGACCCGTCCGTCACCTCTCCCAACCTCGACCTCGAACCTGTCTTCCTATAACCTTCGACCTCGACGAACACGACCTTTTCTGCAAAAGACCTCGATCCTGGTTGTTCAAGGCACTTCTTTACGGCTGTATTATTGATTTCCTCTCTCGACCTGTTCTTGTCCGCTTCTGTGGACTTTGTTTCGCCTCCGACACGGCCAGACTTGCGTCCCCCGACCCTCTCTGCCCGCACCGAAAAGTCGTCGTCATCACCAAAACTCGACCTCTGCCGACTCCCGACCCTTCCACAACCACCGGCCCCCCCTGGTGCCTCGTGTTTCGCTCTTCGATTTCTCGATCCTCGATCCTCTTTTCCCGTCACACTCGATTTTATCGATTCCTATTTCTCCTTTTCGTCTCGACCAGACAAACCGCCTAAGAGCGCCCAATCCACGAACAAACAAAACATCATACCTCCGCCACCGTCTCCCTCTCGCGTCCCTGCTGTCCACCCACGCAACCGCCGACGCACACCCTCTCGCCGTAGACGACACCGGTCTACCGCCCCAGACGCACTCGACTTGTCCATTTGGCCAAAGTCACCGTTTCGCCATTTCTTGGTCACGTCGTCATCTTCTCCGTCGTCAATGACTTGACTTGGACTTTGTCCTTCGACATAGATAAAAATAACCCTCTGGCCCCATCAAGCCATCCGGGGCGCTGCTTCGCCTCCTCTCAACCACCCCCCATACTCTCCAGGCCACGCAATCCACCACAGCCCGCCTGCTTCGACGCTGCGCTTCGCGGCCTCTCTCTCACCACACAGTAATCGCCCTACCATGGCCTACCCGCCGTCGTATCGCGAAATGGCACCCCCTCTACCTAGCATCGTCGTCCCCGGCGGCGACCGGTACGCCTCGACCCACGAAATGTCGTTTGGCCGCAGCGATGCCATGGCCATTCCCGGAATAGAACACCGTCATCATGTGCCTCCTGCCCTGCCACCGCCGCCCGAGCCGTTTGGCCGCACCCCTCGCCATCCCGATGATATCAAGAGGGAACGCCGCGACTTTGCCCGCGGCGACTCCCTAGCCAGCAATTACAGCAGCATGACCTCGTCGTACGCTGATGAGCGACCCAGCTTCAAGCGAAGAGACACGGCCAGCACCAGCGGCGGTGACGAGGGATATGCCAGCTATGCCTCTACCGACCGGTAAGCACAATCTGCCTTGCGAGCATACCAGAGCCTTTGTTACAATTTGCAGTCGACTAACCAAGATGTCCATCCAGCTCACGCGAGTCGCAACCTAACGAGTTCGTTGGCCTTCAGCATACCAAGTTCCATTTCCAGTCTGCTGCCGACATCCATGGCGACAGCATGAAGAAGAAGCTCGACTCGGTCGTGCGACCCGTGGACCGTTCGCCGCCTCGCTCACTCTTGAGCTCCATCAGCGACGCATCCCACAGAGAGCCACGCCTGGCTCCTTCGTTAAGCATGCCGGTGCAGCTTCCTATCCACAGCCGCACCTTGCCCGACTCTCGCGAGGCGTCGTTCTACTCGGCCAACTCGCCCAGGTCTGCCAACTACCATCACTCGCCTCTCGACCACCGATCTCCCGTCGATGGCTCGGACTACGACCACTCGTCTCCTCGCAACCGCTCACGGCGCAATACTGGCGACGAAGGCTACCCTTCCCAAGGAAGCTTCGACTACCACGCCGCCGACGAAATGGACATGGATGAGACCCAATCGCTGAGGCGTCTACAGCTGGACGAGATGTATGCTGCCGCTGGCCAGAAGCGCCGCGCCGCTAGCCCACCCCCGGATGAGTACTCTGCGCACGGTGCCACTGGGATTGCGGACTCGATGCGCCGCCGAGACACCACTTCGCGGTCGTCGCCTACACCAAGGCTGGCTACCATTCCCCAGGGCCACTCACTCTCTCCTGCAGCCGCTGCGGCTTCCTCGCGAGCTAGCTCGTATCTGTCTACGCTCTCTATCCCACAAGGCTCGGCATACCGCTCCGGTGGCGTCTCGCCTAGTGGTCTGTCCCCAACTGCCTCAAGCTCATCATACGCTACCTCAGTCTCGATGAACCCCAGCCCCAGAGGTTCTATTTCCAGAGGCGCACCCATGCACGCCAGGGGTCTCTCTGGAGCCAGCCCTCGCAAGGTTGCCGATGTTTCCAAGGGCGCCGTCACAAAACTCCAGGGCTTCTACATGTGCGAGTGCTGCCCCAAGAAGCCCAAGAAGTTTGAGACGGCGGATGAGCTCGCAGCTCATGAGGCTGAGAAGCAGTATGAGTGCAACTTTTGCGGCAACCGCTTCAAGAATAAGAATGAGGCTGAACGCCACCAAAATTCGCTGCATGTGCGACGTCATTCGTGGTCGTGCTCGGCGCTGTCGGGCTACGACCGTGCCTTCCACGAGTCCACCAACCGCCCTGGCGAGGCTGATACCTGCGGCTACTGTGGAGACGAATTCGCCCGCACCGGCCCGCCTGCCAGTTCTGGCAACGGGGGTGCCGTGCAGAAACGAACCACTGACCAGGATTGGGAAGAGCGCATCCGTCACCTCCAGGAGGTGCACAAGTTTAGGGAGTGCAACTCGTCCAAGAAGTTTTACCGCGCAGACCACTTCCGTCAGCACCTGAAGCATAGCCATGCCGGAACCAGCGGCAAGTGGACCAACATGTTGGAGAATGCCTGCCTTATGGACGAGGACCCAACCCCGAGATAGGCTTCGAGGCGTGGACATATTCACGTGGAAGGCAGAGGTGGGCATCGCAAACCTCTGGAAATATATGCAGCATTTGCGACGACGTAACGAAATAAGGGCAGCGTTTGCTGTCCCTTCAACATTTTCCTTTTATTTTTGCAACTATTCATCTACAGCGTTATGGAAACAGGCAACATGGCACACGACGCGGTGCGGAGGGATATTTTGATTTGTTTTTCTTTTTATACATATATTTTGTCTGCTTAAATCATGGATTTTATCTATCAGTTCTGGGAGAAACTTGACAGCAAGGCCGAGCCCACCACAGAGAGTGCAGGGAAAGCATATGGATACCCCGTTGGGATTTGTACTTAGGCTGCTTAGACTTGGGAGGCAAAAGTGACACGCAGGAATGAAAAAAAAAAAGTCATTGAGTCACCCACTCGGCCCATGCCCCGACCCTTTTCGTGAATTACCTATGGCAAAAACGCCATCTGTCTTCTTTGCATCGTATGAGTAATGGCACGTCGGCAGCCTCAGGCGATCGTCTACAGCTGAAGCGAGCCGGTCGTATAGCTCGCTGCCCGGCAGCAACGAGGCGTAGACATTGATCCGATCTTACAATGTAACCCCATATCTGGCAGGGTCAACGACAGCGAGCGGAGCACGGCACTGTTCAGGCTCGCTGCTGTAGACATAAGCGCCCGCTCGCATGGCTTGCCGTCTGACCAGTACGCCATCGCATCTCTCGTACAATTAACGAGCCCCAATGCTGAGAGACGGCGCCGTTATTCTGCTAGCTCGTGACTAGAGAGCAGGCTACAAGCCGGGAGGGCGTGCGGTTGTGAGCGGCTCCATGCCAAGAAAGGTAGTTCATACTTTCACATCCAGGCTCCGGCGCTGAAAAAAGTATAGAGACTAAATCAAAAAACAGGGCACGCAGGGGTCTTTCTTTGTTACTTTCTCCTATGCGTGCTTTATGCAGTCTCCGCCTTGTTTTTTTCTGTATGTTTGACGATTCATGATATGCGGCTCTGCCTCATGATTGGCTGCCGGGGGTAATATATATCGCAGGAGGATGGCAAAGCAACGTCGCCCTAGGCTGCGATTTACACGCCTGTAGGGCTCAGCGCCGGAGAAGCGAAAACCAATCAAGTCCTTATAAGGCGATTTCGCAAATAGAGATGGAACCAAGTGGCTGGCTGGGTCTCGACGCGGCCCAAGCAGTAGGACCCTACGAGTTGGCGAATGATCTCTCTCATACATGGTATTCAGACTGAGTAATAGTGATGGTGCTGGTGCAGACCAGCACCCAGTAATTTACACCGTCCCCTTGGCAAAACAATGGGACGCAAGTCGCTTCGGTATTCTTCCAAGTTGAGACCCAGTCGGCGAGCTCTCGTGTGCGAATGGCAGCAAAGAATTAGCGACAGGGCTGGGTCAGGCTGGGCTGGTTTACTTCTGCCGGAACAAGGACGGAAAGCCCTTTGACACACACAAGCCGTGCTTTAGCCTCTAAGATCAGCAAGCCATACACCTTTATGCAAGATGCTGTCAGCCGCGTGCATGGGCGAGCGACGGCAGAGTGGGCAAAAAAAATTGGAAACAAGAAAATGAAGACGCTACCAGGAGGCATTGTCCGCGGACTTGCTGCTCCTGTGGCATAACTACTTGGGCAATAATACCACGACGTCGACTTTTCTACCACGCACACGCATACTCACTCACACCCATCCTTGTGCAGTTCCCGACGAAGGATTCGATCCTTTGTGATTGCCAATGTGGCCTAGAGATGGGCCACTTTGCTTACTGTAGGGCTGGTGGTTCCGGGGGTGATCTCGTATAGACCACACTCAGGCTTGTTTACCAATATTTCACTAAACTCCGCATATTCTATGTTTGGTAAAATACTGCGGGATGATAACCCGCAGCGACTGTCTCTGATGCTCGCGTTCGGGACTGCTGATGCTGCCAAGATGCAACGTCGGGGAGCGAAATTTAGCCGTCACTTTATTAATTTACAGTGGCTTGAAGCTGGTGCGGTACATTACGCCGAACCGGGCTGAACTGCGGGCTGCAATATGGAGAAGTTCTACCCAAATCAGCCTTGTTCTGGCAAAGTCTTGCAAAGCCAGTGACGATCAAGAGCCAGGAATACAGAGCGTTAGATGCCCATCTCCCAGTTTCGTAGCGCCTCACCAACACTAGGGCGCCGGCCATCGGAAGCGAGCTCAGGACCAGAGGCCGGCAGTTCATCGCATCAAGCAAAAGGAGCAGGGAGATGCCCTGGTTCCCGTCGCATGCTCTCTCCAGCTCGGCGACTGGTGGCTTGTCGAGCTGAACATTTTCCGGACGCCAGGTTAAGAGGGGGGCGTGAAAGTGGACTGGGGGTGTGTGTAAGTTGTTCGGGGAGCGAAACCCTCCCAACAAAAAAAAAAAAAGAAGGCTGCTGACGCTGTTATTCCCGTGGGCAGGCAAACCTTGCCGTAATACAAGGCCTTCTAGAGGGTAAGAGCAAGGCTCATGCACAAGTTTGCTCATTTTCCGTCAGCCCTTCTATCTGTTCTCGTCGCCGCCTTGCGCCCTCTCTGACGCTGAAATGGAGCAGCTGTCATGTCTCGACCCCGGCCGCGGTGGAGATTTTTACGCCGGGGCGGCGGAGGCGGCAGGCAAATATCTCCGGCTTACTCGGATTCTCTTGTTGCGGTGCTGCGCTGCGTTTTACCACAGTGGTTTCAACTGTACTGATCCGCGTACGCCTTACAGGGCTTACACCATCCCGACCGGGAACCCGCACGGCGTGGCTGGCTCGCTTTTGTTCTGAATTCAGCTATCCGTGTACGCGGGGCAGCGTTTTAAACGCTGCTCATGGCGTATTACTCGGGCTCTGTGCGAGGTTAACACGGCAGGGGCTGTGATGCCATTGATTTTTCAGTGTAGGGCGGTTTCTGCTATTCCATGTGTAGCATTTCGGCGAATTTCCACGTAGCCAAGACTCGCCACAAGGCTTGTTTGGAAACGGCAAGGGTGGTACAACAGAGGGAAAAGCTGTTCTCTCGCTGGTCTGCCCATTGCAAGATTTTTTCAGCTCGGAGGATACAATATCCCGTAGGCCCGCAGGGTATCTGAATGTTTCCCAACTCCGAATCCCTGGTCTGCGACGACCGCGAGGACAGGGAATGTCGGCGACGGTGTCGGCGGCTTCGCGCGCTGAAACTTTTGTGTATTACAACACTCAAATGCTGGGATCGGCCCTCAAAATCTGCACGTAGATCACCTCACAGCGATGATTACCGTTTTGAATTTTGCCCGCGGTTTCAGTATTTGTAATCGCCTATGCAACAGGACGTAAGAATCCTCGCAGCTTCTCTGTGTTCAGCTCCGGTATGTCGCAGTGCTTGTCTCAAGGGTAAGTCGCTCGAGGCGCCCTACTAAAGAAACCCTACATATACGAAAATACGATGGATGAAGAGGGCTTGCAGAAAAGGGAGTGGTGCTTGCAAATTGTATGAAATTTGCGCTGGCATTCTGCGAGGTGTGCCGTCGTCGGGATTCACTGCAATGTACGTTACCGGCCAAGTTGCAACACGGATTATCCACCTCTTATAAGCCAAATGCATTGAAATGAGCAGTCACCTATTAAGAGATTTTTTTAAGAAAAGGCGACTGAATTTAGGTATTTCTAGGCCATGCCCACAGGATAAGGCTGGATGCTCACCATGACGAGGTGTATCCCGGACTTCCATACAGCAATACAGGTTGTACGTGTAGACTCAAAAACATATATATATATTGAACCATTTCAATACATTACATTCAATCATTTGCTTAATTATAATAATTTCGACGTTTCAAGACGCCCAACCCGGATATGGCAGTCGCCGGCAGCTCGCCACCCCAAAGGAGCCGCATGTGGAGCGCTGCCAGGCACGCGTCCAATCAACGCCGCCTGTCAAAACTCTGGAGATCGCGGGGTGCAAAAATGGAAAGACTTCAACATCGCCTATCAAACAAACCACCTGGGCATTCAACGACACGATACACCAACAATTTCTGTCCAGAAACTCCGTAACGGACGGGTTATTGTTTACATTTATTATTGCCGCCACCTCTTAGCTGCTGTAAGAGGCTACGCTACGGTGTCTTAAGCCGAACTTAGCCTCGGCTAAAACCACCCTCATATTCGGCTCTCTATCGATATACAGGAGATACTCCAGGCCATATCAGGGTTGAAGCATAATTGATATCGTTTTTATATCCTTCGGAAACGCTTGGAATACTTGAGTAACCCGTGGTTCTCATCGGACAGCCGCAGAATCTGAAACGTCTCACACCCAGGCCTCTCCAATGGCGTTGAGTCCCATCAACGTCCCCGACAACATCTTTGTCGGCGGGTGAGTACTCACTGATACCGCTACCATCATGTACACAGCTAATAGCAGCTAGCATCTGGGCACTGCGCCGCTCCGACTCTCTCTCGGATAGGGGCATCACGCACGTACTATCGCTCGTCGGCTTCAACCCCGCCAATCTCAAAAACTTCAAAAATGAACCCTGGACAGAGTACGGCCAGGAATACCAGCATCTACTCATCGATATTGACGATGTAGATGATTCAGACATGCTGATAGAGCTCCCCAAAGTGGTGCAATTCATCAACAAAGGCCTCGATTCCAGCAGCACCAATGCAAACGGCAAGCCCCCTGGCGTTTTCATCCACTGCGCCGCGGGCAAGTCTCGCTCCATCACCGCCACAATAGCCTTCCTACTCTGGAAATACCCAAACAAGTTCGACCCTAGCGCCGGTGACTCCGTTAAGCGCCCGCGAAGGGAAACCGCCGAGGTGGCCGTCCAGGCTGTGCTGGAACTCATCCGCGAGACTCGGCCCATGGCCGAGCCCAACGACGGCTTCATGAAACAGCTTAACCTGTGGTGGGAGATGGGCTGCCCAGACGACGTAGAGTCGCACCCGGCATATCAGCGGTGGGCGTACCGCCGCGAAGTCGACGAGAGCCTCGCCGTTGGCCAGGCGCCGTCACGTCTACGCTTTGAGGACGAGGAGAACAAGGCCGTGCAAGATGCTGCCGGTTCCAGTCTACGATGCAAAAAATGCCGCCGCATTCTCGCAAACGGGGCCTTTATCACCTCGCACAAATCACAAGGAAGCCATGCGACCCCATGCCAACACATCTTCATCGAGCCTCTGAGTTGGATGCGCAGCGAGTTGGAAAAGGGCGAGCTCAACGGGCGACTGAGCTGTCCCAATGCCCGGTGTGGTGCAGCTGTCGGCCGCTATGACTGGAAGGGCTTCAAGTGTTCGTGCGGAGGCTGGCTTACGCCTGCGTTTTCGCTACAAAAGGCTAGAATCGACGAGGATGCCGGCACTCCAGCCACGGGCCGCAGCCTAGGTATCCGCATGCCACCTGGCGCGGCGCGGGGAGGTAACCTGTAGGCGGCCCATGATTGCTCTGTTCGTTTACTTTCAAGGGACGAACATCAATACTGCCCACCGCAGATCCTGCCACGACGGAAATGCGCCGACGCAATACTCCACAATCCATGGCGTCCGAAGGTACGAAGCAGCCAGTCAGTATCTACCTAAAAGAGTTCAATACTGCGCTGCCAAGCCACCGGGGACATACTCCCCAGTCCGAAACCCAGACTCCAATAATACGATCCAAGCACGGAATCCCATTCGATAGAATCCTTTCAACCCAGTACTCGGACACCTAGACTAGCCGACATACACACTTCACTACGCATCACATCACGAATTAGAATACTATCTTATGCAATACTTCAGTAATTGACACCGCGACATTTGCGGTGATCCGTGCTTGTCAACGAGCCAAGGCTGGTTTCCCCTCAAATGGATCCAAATTAATCGAACTGGCACCGCCATTGACCTGCAAGGCTAAGTCGGGCTGGGAAAGCCGGATGACCGCCAAGGGAACGTGGGCTTCCAGAGCGAACCCCGCTCAGCCAAAAGATAATCAGTGTGGCAGGCTGTCGGCCGAGTTCATGGGTACATAATCGCCGAAGCTGTTCGCTGGCCCACAGAAGGATGACGCCGTTGCGCACGACTTTGGTTGGGCCACGGCGACTTGACGCGTCACCCTTTGCCCGAGAAATAGTGAATATTACTTGACAAATTTTCCTCAATGCTACTGTGGCTGTTGTGAATCATTGGATGCCGGATAACATGCACGAGGCTGCAATAACTGCAGCGTGTGTGTCGACTCTTGCTGTTCTCCGGGACAGAGCAACACGCTCGATTGCCTGCCTTTGAACTGCTTTCGGTTATACCTTTGCCCGTTTTACTTTACTTGACCATTGACAGAGTGAGGCGCTAATAAACGAGGGCCAAGTCCGGCGGGTAGGGATATGAACAAGCCCACAAGGCTGCGGAGAGTGCTTCGACCGTTCGGCGCTTTATTTTGTGGCGTTATGGAGCAGTACGTCTGACAGGAAGTCATCTTGCTTACTGTAAAACAGGACCAGGGCCGGAAGCACCCCATAAAGTGAAGTTTTTATTCTGTCATACATTTACTCATACTGATTGAATTGAGAGGGGTGTCCCTAGGAGAGGTCCGAAATGGTACCCCTTACGATGATACTGGGAGGGCCTATCAAGCGGCACACATTCCAATTGCAGTTTACAGTTGCGAGCCTGATTTTTAGATTCACATCTTGCCAATATATCGCCCAGATGTGTATCACAGCCTAGCCTGCACAATTCCAAGGTACATACGTAAATGAATTTATATTTTATTGCTTGATTAGGTCTAGACAAGAGCATCCTTATTCACGAGCCTATCGCAAAACGATCGGAGCGACACTAGCGGCGTGAGCTGGGGCTGTTTGTGGCGATATAGAGCCTCGCATAACTGTAGCCTTAGGAGGCTGCAGGTTTCATAATTCCCTTCTTGTTTATGCTAGAGACTTGTGTTTCATGCAGTCAGGACTTGCTCGTCACTGGTAGGATTTGTGCACACAGCCGTTTACGCCACTAGACAAATTGTCTCGCCAAAACCATAATTGGTCAAATTCCAATTTTTAGTTACACTCCTTGAATAATCAAGTAGCTCCGTGGGTACTATGGCCAATGCAAGAGTCATGGATGTGTTTGGAAAATGAGCCTGAAAGCTCCAAATGGCCCACGAGATAAGCGAAAGCAAAACACAATATTCTTGAAAGCCATGGGAAAATTTTCAGCGTAACTTCTAACTGGCCAACTCCGTAAGGAGATGATCGATCAGTTACCCTATAATATATTCGGCGCACTGCCCTCTAGACAAATTTTCGCATGACGTTGAACGCATCCATTGAGTCCGAACTTGACTAGGCCGCGGACACTCAAGCGTATTAACACACTCTGCGCATATATATGCATTTCTTTGCGGCGCTTCCTCAGGCCTGTGAGGGTACCCTGCTGCTCTAGGCTTCAATCCGGAGATTCGTCACGGCTGACTCGAAGTAGGATGATACCCATTTTGCCTTTGCTACGGCATTGCGCCTGACGCCATGCATCTCACTGGAGATAATGCAGCCAGAAGCTGAGGATTCAACGCCATTCGCATATATAGGCACTGTTTGCCCTGCAGAAGAGGTACCATGTAAACTCAACGCTGAAACATTGGTCCCGGGTATCTTCATTTAGTTGGCTTGCTTGGTACCGGTAGGTCTGTAGGAACAGAGGGGAAATATCCCGGTTGTGAAACTCTTTCACGGTCCCTTTTTGCCGCTTCGACTTGACGCTTCTTTAACAGCCGCTGCTGATAAAATGAACTATGTATTCATTAGTTGATGCATCGCATCCGTATCGTATTCAGTGACCGCACCTCTTCAGCTCAAATACACGTGGCTCATCTTCTTCTTTCGGCGAGTCTGAAGCATCATCTTTCTATTCAAGGTCAGTCGCAAGCTGGTAACTTTGTCAAGTCCTACTCACCTTCTCATCGGCCACGTCCTTATCGTCCTTATCCTTGTCATCTTTGCTGTCTCTTTTGTCGTCCTTTTTATCTTTGCCCTTTTCGTCTTCTTTCTTCTTGTCTGCCTTTTCCTTTTTCTTCTTTTGCCTCTCTTCGTACTCCTTCATTAGCTTTTCTTTCTCCGCCGCCAGCTCTTTTTCTCGCTTTGCTTTGACCGCCTCTTCGTCAATCTTTGGGGTGCAAAAGTAGCGATCTTTTAGATGCCCCGGGCAGACATAGAAGAAGTCCTACATACCACAGTTAGATAACGAAAAGCTGACCCCTTTTGTGTAATTCTCATGCCTTTTTATCTGGTGTAATGAGGACGGACGTGCTAGGCTTGTAGCATATGTCGCAAGCTTTCGATGACGCTTCCGCCACCTTTCGGTGAGTGTATAGATTTGGAAATGGCGCAGACATGACCGTTAAGATTCCAGTTTATAGCAATATTGATATTTCATGCTTTAATTAGCAAGAAGTAGCTGTTCACAGCTCTCTTTTGGGTGTGCACTGAATCTCAAGTTGTCTATTGGCGGGGATGCTCTGCCCGGGGGTGGTAGGTGACGCCTGCCCAAGATAATGACTAAGCAGTGATAATCGCGTCAAAACTGAGTCGCGTCTACCAGATGGCAAAAAAGTTTCAATTTGCGGCTTCCGACATCACCAACGATCGATTGCAGTAGCGGCAGGTTCCCGAAAGCATCGAAATTCAACTGATATAATGACTCTCGAATTGGACTGGAAGAGGCTAGATGCCATCTTTCAACCTCGTCAGGATATCCTCGATGGCATCAAAAGATGCGCCGGTACGCAGAGTATAATGACCGACCACCCTGTACATACTTACTAAATTATTGGCCTAGAAACTCCTGGAAAGATTGCTCTCTTCAACGAAATTGCCTCCCATCTTCACGATAAGCTGCAGGGAAGCGGCGAACCAGACCAAAAACGAAGAAAGGTCCAAGCTGCTGGTACAAATGGAGCGCCAGCTCCCGCATTGGCAAACGCTGGCGATGAACCAGTTCTGCTGGAAGTGAAGGAGATTTCGGTGTCTGTGCCTCAGCGCAAGAAGTTTGAACTGTGTTTTACGGAGAATTTCCTCTATGCTCGTGCGCCAGGAGCTAAAGCGCCCATGGACGGCATGGTTTACCCTTGGAGCGAAATTGGTATGTAAACTTTGGCATATAGATTAAGGCCCATGCTAACCCCTGCAGAATATGCATTCTTCCTGCCTGTTCCTGAAAAAACTCAAGTCCAGCACAACTATCTCCTCTTCCCACGAGGCGCCAGCATCCCGCCCAAGGGTGCTCCTCCAACGGCAGAGCCGCTAGTCTTCACGGTTCCGGCCACAGCGCCCAAGGATGGAACCATTGGTGGGAAAGAGGCTGGTGCAGCAGCAGCAGTCTCGGACACATACAAGACACTCTTCAACTGGGCCATCAACAAGCGTCTGCGGGGCGTCGGCAACTCGGTTGATATTACCGCGGCGAATCCAAGCAAATTTCACAGCGTCATTCGACAGTCCCATCGACCAAACGAGAAGGCTGTGCACATTGGTGCCTTTAGGGGGTCCAAAGATGGATATCTCTTCTTCCTGGAAAATGGCATCCTGTGGGGATATAAGAAGCCGCTGATTTTCGTCCCCTTAAAACGTATTGCCGCCATTAGCTACACCAACATTCTTCAAATTACATTCAATATTGTGATTGAAGTATTCCCGGAAGAGGGTGACGCTACCGATGAGCTAGAATTTGGCATGATTGACCAACAAGACTACGGAGGCATTGACGACTACATTAAGAGAAACGGTCTACAGGATCGCAGCATGGCAGAAGAGCGCAAAGGAAAGCTGCAATTAGCGGAGAACAAAGCCAAACGCGGCGCTGATGGCGAGAATGGAGAGGCCGGAGGACTGTCAGAGTTGGAGCGCGCGCAGCAGGAGGTGACACTCCACGGGGACGACGACGATTCAGAGGACGAGGAAGATTACGATCCGGGCAGTGATGCCTCAAGCGATGGATCTGGAGCTTCAAGTGATGACGATGACGACGACGATGATGACGATGACGATGATGAGGACGAAGACGACGAGGACGAGGATGGCGAAGGAGAGGAGGGAGAAGACGAAGAAGAAGGCGACGAGAAAGATACCGGGTTGTCTCTACGCTGAAAAGAACCATACCACAAGGTTGCCAAGGCGCACCCCATTTGGACGAAACAGTGTGCTGCTTGAACGACGATTCTCAAGAGAAGGATATCGGTCCCATTTAATGGCTAAGCGCTATTGCGACATGTTCAAGTGGCGATGCGACAGACACGCCAACTCTGATAGAATCGCACACATTGCAAAAGGAACCATTCAGGAACCATCTGATACTCGCAAAACACGTATATTCCATGACAACTATCTTGGCCGATCTTCTGATACCCGAGTCACATCAAACTCTCGAAGCCAGCGGCAGCCCAACAAATCACCATATTCCTTTTCGACGCTCGTATGTCCGGCACGATTAAAAAGGGCAGAGGGTATGGAAGCAGGTGCTTTCGCTGATGGGCGCGCAGTTCTGATTGGCGTCGCAGCCGACTGATGGGCCGCCGTTGCAGCAGCAGCATTCAGCCAGAGTAGGCTTGCGGGCCTCCATGGGAGAGGCAGCGACGAGGGCCGCAAAGGCAATTGTAACAATAGCGGACAGCTGCATGTTGGAAGGCTTGTTCGTGTTGGCGTTGGTGGTTGGTGTATAATATGATGAAAGGCCTGGGACTATCTTACTTTTTACGCCCGTGGTGACTGAGGACACACAGAGTTAATATACCATGTTACACAGCTGCCTATAATGGTAGACTTGCACGACAATCGCAGGATGCTCACTTGCATTGTAGCCATTCGTGGGATGTAAGCGCGGGCGGTTGGGATCGTGCTTACTCCCCCGCCCTCGCTTTGCGGGGTCGAGACAATCATGCTTATTTCGCTCCGGCACTGGAAGCCAATCGCGTAGCTCTAACACACAGCTGACCTGCATCGCGGGGCCCGTGTCCTTTTCCTCGCCAGGCATTTCTGCATAGATGCTACGAGACACGGGCTGGAGATGTCGCCGAGCGCGTGTTCGGTGGCCTGACATGCTGAGTCCGCGGTGGCTTGGCTTCAGAATGTCTCCTTCTACCTGCCTGAAGAGGAAGGCTCTGCGGAGATATATTTAGTGTTTTTTTACCGTTTAAGTGCTCTTGCATTGGAGAGGACAGTGCTGCCAAGTTGAAGGTAAGCAACTAGCTTTGTGTCACGCGGCATGCTGTCACTCCTTCGCCAGACTCCCTGTTCAAAAGGACTATTCAATGCGTGTAAAATGCCATCGATAAGTCCATATATAGTCTTTAGGGGCTAAACGGTAGGGCAGCAAGTAGACGATGCTACTACAGCCCCATGTCAGCAAGGTTGACCCGGGGTGGTGTACCGAGTAGATGCCCGGCACTGAGCAATAACAAGTGACGCCGATTCCAAGCACACCGTCACAAATTAGATAAAACATTAAAAACATTAAAACCATTAAAATCTACTCATACTCCAATTGAACCACTATTCACCCCAGGGCCCCGAGATCTATCGTTAAGCATAACCTGGAACCCAAACTTCCAAGGCCCTCGTGTGGGGCAACGACATCATCGCTGACCGCACCAACGTACGAGCTAGGCTATGAGCCTTGGCAATCCAGAGGCAATCCAGAGGCAGCTTCACTCCTTTAATACTGGTGGTATTCGTAGCTATCGATGCTTCTGCGCCGCTTCAAAACGTTCATTTCAAGCTTTGCAGCATAGCGTTTTGTTTTTCTGCGATTATACCCAATATACGAAGCGATACACTCAAGCACAAAACAACCTTGCAATGCATCACCGCGGTCTATAATACCACTGGTCTCCGTTGACCGCACACAACCACTTAATTTCATAATGTATATCCCTCTACAAAACAATCCAGTAAGCAAATACACTCCATTCCGCCAACAAACCAGCCGTCTAACCGATAACACCCTGCAGCAACTCTCACAACGCGCCGTGACAGGCAGCGGCGTCGGCGGCGCAGCCCTCCGCAACAGCGACGGCACCGACAACGGCAAGCGCTTCGCCCTAGGCTTCGGCATCGGCGTCCCCATACTCCTCATAATCATCGCGGCAGCGTGGTGGTATCGTCGCCGGCGCGCCAAGAAGCGGGCGGCCGTGGGAAAGGCATCGGGCAACCCCAAGGCGAAGAACACGGGCCAGGGCAAGAAGAAGCGGCGCAAGAAGTCACGCTGGGGAGGCTTTGGTCGGTCGGACAGGATTAAGCCTGCCGCAGCGCCGAATGCGTATAAGCGAGATAAGGAGATATTACCGACCATGTGAGCTTGGTTGCGGGTGATGATGTGGTATAGACTGTGAGGGGTGTTCGTGGGTAGACGATGTAGACTGCAGACAATGATTCTCCAGCTGATTTAAGCATACTTGGCGTTAATATTAGAACTAGAAAACGTTTATTTTAAATATGAAAAATCTATTGTAAATTAAAAGTGAATTTGCTCTTGTCGTCGCTTTACTACCTTTTTGTGGTGTGGTTCACGAGAGTCGCATTCAACGTGCAAACTTATATCTACTGCCACAAAACACACAATAATAAGAGAAAAAAGATTTTGCAAGCAATCCCACCTAGCTTCTCTCTAACATATCTTTCCTGCTTTACTTTATTTGTTCCAAGTCCACCATCAATGCAACCCAGCTCTCTCATAGCACAGTCTGGAGCACGTGCCCCACCACGTGACCCATTCCACCCATACTCTTCCCCCAAATCTTTCCAAGTTGCAACACTGCCGATACTCTCAGAGCAGGAAATCGACAAAACGACAACCACGCCCGAAGCTCAATTCCCGTGTCGACAACGACAAAGAGCTCGCAACAATGTCCGGCGGCCACAAAGCCATCCGTCTCCCGCCGCTCAAGACGCTGCGCGTGCACAACCCGAAGCGCGCGCCAGAGAACCCCTGCATCGCCATCATGTCGAGTGTTCTTGGTACGGAATTGATTCCTCCCCCGCCGTTTTACAAAACTCTCTCTTGTAGAAGAGAGACGTCGAACAATTAGGTTGGATAGCGGGAAACACAGCTAACATTTTCGGAAAACAGCATGCTGGGCTTCGGCAGGCTACAACGCCGTCGGCTGCGCAGCGGTAGAGAGCCAGCTGCGCAAGTGCATGGACGGCCCCAAGGCGCCGCCCGCGCCGGTCAACACGATTAACCACCACCTCGGACGAATGAACAAGTACCTCACCAGCCAAGGGAAGCAGAGGTAAACCGACATGAAGGGGGATGCGGGAGAGAGAGAGAGTGAAGAGGAGGACGAAGAAAGCAACGAGCGCTTTTTTTGCGAAAACGATGGAAAAAGAGGGATACCCTACGACAAAAGACGGGAAGAAAGAGGCATAGCAGCGCGGTGGGCTCTGCATTTGGCGTTTCTAATTATTTTTATTTCATTGCGGGTTTGGGTTGAGGGGAAAAAAGTTGCATTTGTACCACCCGACTGCCCGAGATATAGGCCCTCATTTGGCTCTTATCTACGCTGTAATATTATGTATATCAAATCACAAAATACACTTCACGCCTGGTGCTCCCGTCAGTGACGCATTGTTTCTGTGGAAAAGAGTTCACGAGGACGACATGTCCATTGGTTCAACTGGCCTAGTCTATATGCCATCTATCCAGCTGCCTCACACGATCTATCCCCACATCCACCGAGGATTGCTGTGCAATCCTTTTCCTGACATCCCCTATCGAGCAAACTATAAAACCAATAATGCAGCGTCCGTTGCAAGAAACACCTGCAACCAATACAAGGAAAATGCCTTGATGCAAATCATAGTCCGAACCGCGCCTTAGATTTCGTCACACCGAGCGCCAGAAAAAAAAAAAACCAAGCAGGCCCCCAATTGTAACGATTTAAATGAACGTAAGATGAAAAATGCTATGACCGATTCCAAAAACCAAGATATGTCTTTCCCAAAAAGAACAAAGTGAAAGGAACAGTCGAAAGCTTGTCGAGTCGTGGTGTGGCTACCACGTGAGATGTAATGAGTGGCCGCACAGAGTGTACGGCTTCAAATCGAATAGTATATACCGGAAGTAGAGTGTGCATGTGTCGTGCTTGCCGACGTCGTGGTCGTGACTTTGCATCGCAGCAAAGATCTATATGGAGTCAGAATGTCTCGGCAGGCGCCATACGCTGTGGCAATGCAAGTCGTTGCAGGCCACCAACAATGTTTGCTTGTTCATAGAGGGTTCGAGTTACGAGCTGTCGCCCACACAGAAAAGCTCAATTTCGCCGACGCCGCCCGAGTACATGTTGCGAACTCCCTCTCGCCATTCCATAAAGGCGATTTGAATATCGTCGTCGCTCTCAATGGTGACAAAGTCGCCGTCTTCATCCTGGTATCGCAGCTTCAAGTTGCCCTTGCCAATGCTGCTGGTCATGAAACGGGCCAGCTTTGCGTCGATGCGGTCAATCAATGATTGGTAAGTAATGTTGAACGCCACAACCAGCGTCACGTAATTACCACCATCGCATGTAACGCGCACTTTGAGCTGCGTAGGAAGCGGCATATCACCGCCCAGCGGGCCGTTGCCGATGGCGGGCGATCCTGTTCGAGAGTTGGCTGCAGACGAGTCGACGCGCAGAATGGTTGGGCCCTGGGCGCCAGGGGTATTCTGCCGTGGGTAGATGGGCTGCACCGGAAAGTGTGACATGGTTCCGCCAATACTGCCCGAATGCTTGTGCATGTGGCGTGGTGCGCCGGGGCTGTTGTTGTTGGATCGAATAGGGAGGTCGTTTCTCGGCGAGCCAGTCTGAGACCTCGCGACGCTACCATCGTGTAGGTGCTGCGGGATACCAGGAACAGCAGGAATGTTGCCCTGGCTGGGCTGCCGTTGACGAGGGATTCCGGGGACGTTCGCATCGGGAGTGCTATACGACCGGCTGCGCTGTTGCTGCGCTGAGCCCTGGCTGTGCGAATGCGAGTGGCCGTGTGTCGACATGGCGGGAAGAGACGGGCCACGCGTCGTTCGACCATACGAATTAGGGGGCGTGCCATCGCGAGACGGTGCTCGGGGCATTGCCGGTGCGGTGTAGCGAGTATTCTCGTCCCATCCACCCTGGGAGTTTCCATTCTTTGGGAACTGGTAAGGCGGACCGGGGAAAACGCCGCTGGTGCCGCTCGCTCGCGACGACGATGGTGAATCCGCGACCGGGGAGAAGTACGAGTCACCGCCTCTTGACCCTGGGGATGGAGCCCCGTTGCCGTGCGTTTGCAAGCTGAGTGGTGCGGGAGGAGGCATCGGGAACCTCGGCGGAGGCGCGCGAGCGACGCCAGCCAACGATTGTGTGCTGTCTCCAGTCATGGACCGCTGGCGGATATTCGAGCTCGAGGATGTGCGTGAAAAGGAGCTGGACTGTGGAGGAACCGGGAACTGCGCCGGGGCGGTAGCAGGGCCGTATTCGTCGTCGTCGTCGTCATCCTGCTGCAGGTAAGGGTTCTCGAGACCTCCGGCGTGATCTCGGGTCCATGTGAAGTCCTGTGGCAAACTCTCTGTGCTCAACGACGATCGCGGGGCGTTTTCCTTGCGCTGCGTCTCGAGGTTACCAGCCCACTTCTTCATCGTTTCCTCGTTGAGGAACTTAATGGTGAAGTTCTCCACGCCGGGATCACCTCGCCACCAAATCTGAACGCTATGGGAACCTATACAATGTTAGCCGCGCACGCACGTTTGAGATATAATGGGTGGCACCTACCAGGCTTTGAAAGGGACACGATATCAGTTACGTTAGCCATGAAAATTCGGCCCTTTAGCTGGAGTTTAGCATTCTTGTTCTTAATCTTGGGCCCTTGGGACCTTGTCTTGTCCTTTTTATCCTTGCTCTTGGTGGGAGATAATTCCTTGCAACATAGTAGAATGCATTCGAAGAGATAGATCTCATACTGCACACGTGGTTAGCGATAGTACGCTTAGAAACAACTGAAGACAATACGCACATCCTTCTCTTGGTCTGCCTTGCCGGTAATGACTCCGTATACACCATGCAAGAGTAGTCGGCCGAACTGTTCCACTCTATGTGACTTCCAGTCGTCTACTCGGGTGATGAGGTCCTCGAGCGCTTCATCCAGCACGTCTCTGTGTACGGCTTCGTTGGCCTTGCGCAAGACACGCTCCGCAGCCTCGCAGCCGGCCGTTAGATCGGCCTTGGTTTCGGCATCTTCCGTCTTCTTGTGCAGGTCCTATTTGTTCGGGTCAGTAAATGCAGTGTCGCTGAGAATGGGACGAATTCCACTCACCTTCAGGAGAAGAGGGTACTTGACAAGACGCTGCATGGGCTTGAGTAGGAAGCCGTCGAGGGTGTTGAAGTCAGCTGCCACAGGATGGTCGGAAAGCTGAATCTTGTCAAAGACTTGGTTTGCAACTTGGGCGGCTTTTCGCTGGTTGGCGATAAAGGGCTGGTAAATATCGAATGCGCCTTCGTAAAAGCAGAATGGCGAACCCCACCGTTGGGTGTCCTTTGCCATTGAGTTTGTCGTCTCGACACGAATGAGAAAGCGGCGCTGAAAGTCCAAAATGGCGTTAATGTTGAGGAAAATTTGGTGAAGAATATCACCGGGGACGGCGCCCTTTTGCTCGAGAGCCTTTTTCAGGTCGTGAAGATTCTCCAAGTCTTGTACATATTTTCGTTCCGTATCGACGAGTTCCTTGACGATGTGGTCGCGGTAGCTCATTTGCGAGCCGGCGCCCGATGTATCGGCGTCATCCTCGGGGTAGGGTTGCAGCTGCAGGAGCTGTCCGTGCTGTTCGGCAAGATCGAGTACGTAGTTGACGACTTGCGTGACCTGGAACAAGGGGTGAAAGAAAGTCGTTAGCATAGAACAGCAAACAGGCCACAGGAAAAGTGCGCCTGGAGGAGAGTCGGCAGCGGGTCATGATTTACCTTGACAAAACCGCTCGTGTCGTTGCCCATCAAGTCAGTAATGACGAAGCATTCACCTGGCGGGACCTTGAGGTCCTTCATACAAGCCTGGACAAACTTGAAGATGGCAATCTTGGACTTTTTGGCCTCGGAGGCATTGGGGTCTTCGACTTTGAGAGCCTCAGCGGGCTGGAGAGAATTGTAGATGACGAGCAGCGGATAGCCGCTGCGGAAGAGGTTCCATAGCGGGTCGACAGGGTCTGAGGGGTCGAGGTCGTCGAGGAAGGGCTGGAAGCCAGGGACCTGGCGGAGGCGCTGCTTGAGGGATATGCAGATTTGGTAGAGGGAGCGGGAGGCGTCGGCCTTTTGGTTGATGATGTTTGTGGTGGCGACGACGTTGGCGCCGTTCTGGGAGGGCACGACGGTGGCGGCGCTGTTGAGGGAGTTTAGGGAGGCCGAGGAGCCAGCGTGATGCGTCGAGCCCGAGAGCTGGCTAGAGCGCGGCGCCGTGGTCATGCTGTTTTGTGAGAAACCTCCGACGCCGTTTGAGGAGGATGGCAGGGTCGGGGCGGTGTTTGTTCGGACGAGGAGCGCATGTGCCATGTCCATCCGGCGCGAGTGCCGTGAAAGCACAAGAGGCGGGCGGGCAAGGGGCGCTCTCTGGGGGTGTGCGAGGAGCGCAGTGAGGCGCCTTGTTGGTATTAGACCGAATGGCGAGCGGTGTCACGGGAGGTCGCAAGAGTCGAGGAATACGAGCTCGCGGGCGAGAGCGAGAGGCAGGCGGGAAGGCGATTCCACTGGATTCGTTCGGGGAGTGGGCTTCGATGGTAGCGACCGAGATTGTGTGCTGCAAGTTGCCGCGGATCACGATGGCGGACGGGTGGGACAAAGGGTCTAGCCGTGATGACGTGCCTGGGGGGTTACGCAGGCTGGTCGAGTCGAGTGTCGTGTCCAAGGGGACGGCGTTGTGGTAGCTCGACGGTTGAGAGGGAGGTGTATTGTAATCGAGGGAGTTGTTGTATGGCGGGGAGGAGACGATAGTGTGGCAGTAAGCCGAGTCGAGACGAAGGGGGGTGGAGGGTGGTGGCAGAGAGGGGCCCCAACTTCTGTAGCGGGCGACGACTGGCGCAGAGGCGGGTAGAAGCTGGTGCCGGGGTCTGAAGAAAGGAGAAGAGGATCCCAGCTGTCGTTCCGAAGCTGCAAATACAGTAAGGGAAAAACAAAAAATACGAGGTTGACCGTCTTGACGAAAGGAAGCGGTCTAGATGGTAAGAAGCCCAGGGTGAGCAGAGGGCGAGCGATGGAGAAGGGTTGAAGATGCAAGAAACGGACAGACGAGCAAGCTATACTGGGGAGGAGAGGACCCGTTGGGCGAGGCGACCAGAGCACTCAGAGCGGTCGAGGATGCAGATACAGCACGGAGTCCCAACCTTAGTACGGTACATTGGGCAGATGTTCTGTGGGTTCGGTGGTGGCAGTAGCGGAGAAGGAAGTGTGGACAGCGGGCACGGACGAGGTCGAGAGGTACACCGAGTTTGGCGGGCGCACCAGCCGGTTCAGAGGTACCCGGTACAGTTTGTGATGGTGGAGGGGCAAGGGGGACAGACAGATGGGGTTCAAGCGGGTGTGGATGGGCTAGCGGCGCAAGTACCCTGCCGTCTGCTTCTGAAGAAGTCGACAGCTGGGCGAGCAGATACTACGGTAGGTATACAGGCAGTAGGTAGGTATTCGGTACGTGTACGTACATGATGGCACTACTACTACGAAAAGATTCTCATAAGGATATGCTGCTGTAAGGAGCCTGATGCCCTCTACAGCCAGAACTGCTTACTGCATCTTCATTGTACTCCTGCTGCGCGTTTGCTTTCCGGTACACCTGCCGCAGGTAGGTACCGCCCGACATTGACAAACACATGGAGAATGCTGGCACGTGGATGTTACACCCAATGTACGAGTACCGAGCAAGATGCTGGTTTGGCCGAACACTGGCGATAAACAATGCCTAAATTCCAGCGACACGGCTCTTGTCTCGGGGGAAACCAAGGGGGGGCTTCCAGAAGACAGGCGGGGTGGTGAGTGGTTCTGGCGAGAGAGAAAAGAGGAAACATGCTAACAGAGACGCCCAAGGTAAATAAACATTCAACCAGAGACGAATCATCGACTGGTAGATGCTGTACTCGTATACCTCGACTGGACGAAGCCAAACCCATCCTAGGTATGGTTAGGCAGTCAAACGAACCCGCATGACAGCGCATGGCAATGCTGCAGTGCATCGCAGGGAACTGCAGAAAACAAAAGACACCGACGACAGTTCGCGGCTCACCTGGTCCCTCGTCCATCCAGGCTGGCGGCACCCGAACCCAACCAGGCGGTAAGAGCCATCTGAGGCGGCGGCGACAGGGCTTGGATTGTACATGCGCCTTCAAGGTTGCCCGCCGCCATTACCTCTGCACCCAACGGCGAACGGTTGCATGTACCGCAACAAAGGCTTGGGTTGCGACCCACTCGTCCGCACATACTGCTACCTTTTAGCTGTAGAAGAACGCAGAACTGCGCTCAAGGTCCAGGAGTACGACTACTCGAAGCCCAAGGTGGAGAGGATGCATCGGTGTTGCTAGGACCGCGGGTCCATCTCTACAAAGGGGGCAAAGTCAATCTCGAAACCTCCCGGCTCCGATAGAAGCAATACCTCGATCGTTTCTCGCAGCGGCATACGTGTTTCATGACGGACGACATGGGACAACCCAGATTTCACCATCATAAGCACTATGGTAGCAGCACACGGACCCCCTACAACATATGGGACACGCTGGAGTCGAGCTGCGCTAGCCTCGCTAAACGAACCCATCGTCAGATCACGCAGTCCAGATGGAGTCTAAATAGACTTGCCGCCCATATCCCGCCTGTGAGTGGTAGGCCGCTTCCTGGGCCATGGCCGCGCCGCGCCGCGGCGCTGCTCCAACCGTCATCCGTCCCATTGGCCAGCCCCCCTTCGGCCTGGTCTATTCTCGCCCGCCACTAAGAATAGAGAGGTGCAGTTACGTCTGTCCGGAGTACCGACTAGTACGGCCTAGGAAAAAGAAAACAAAAATCCAGTCGTTTAACGAATGGTAATTCCTTCCTTTGCCCATGTTGTACAGGGAACTGCACTGCGAGTATACAATACCGCGGCGCCACCACATATCTTCAGTACTTTATGTGTCTGCAGTACCCATTGTCCACACTGCACCATCGACCTGTTGCTTGCTTTTCCGTCTGTCTTCCTTGCTTCTTCGCCCGACTTCTTCTTTTCTTTTCTGCTTGTTTTCTTTTTTTTTCCCCATCATCATCTGCTACTAAATTCAGCCCAGCTTTCCTTTTCCAATAAAACTGTGGAGATTATCGCCTTGACCTTGCCACCTGCGATAGATACTCTGTACTCTTCCCTCGTACCTACGCCGCCTTGACTCGACTCGTGCGCCCACCAAACACGGGCATCCCCAAGTCATTGACCTGCGTCCGCCGCTGTCCAATGCCGTGCCCGCACCACGTCGCCTCGGTATGTGTTTCTGGTACGGGCTAAACCAGTAATTTTGGCATATGCCAATGTTTCCTATAGATGCACAGTATTTCTGATGTCCAACTGTTCAATGACTGGCTCGGGTTGCCCTCGTGCCGCCCCTTCCTCTATCCGCCACTCCATCGCCTTTGTCCACGGGACCACTGGCGTTTCAAGACATGGGGTTGGGCCACCACCGGCACTGTTCGAGACGAAACAGCGTGGCTTCAAACGTTTCCAGGGGCGTATGGACTCCAAACATGTGTCATTGCTTGTCCAGCCAAGAAAGTAGTCAAGTTTCTTGGGCGGGATGTAAGCAGTGCTTAACCACACTCGGGCAATAGCCAGGCGGCGTGTTAGTGGGCAGGAATTTGGCGAAAACGTCTACATAGCAGAACACCGCCTGCGCAGAATATACATGAGGCTATAAATAAATACTGTAAATTGTAAACTAAATCTACCATATGTCGTCCAATTATTGGCCTGTTCTTGGCGTGCTAATGTGGCCTGCACTACTCTGTCGCTCCGAATGTCTGCTCCTCCACCCGCTTGGACCACCATCAATCAGACGACATGCAACTTGACAGAGACAGCCCTCTAGACACAACAGTTCGGATTAGAAAGACTGATAACTAACATTACTACTACCTGTGCATCAGGATCATGCCAGCAATACATCAATCACCACCCCTTGTTGTCCCGACTCTCTCGCAGCTACAATTCAAGCAGACTTCATCGTCTGGAGCGCCTGCGCAGTCACCTCGTCAAGATCTTCCTTTGGCAGCCCGAGCTTCTCATTGTCCAGGCCGTACCGATTCTCATAATCCGCAGCATCACCAGGGTAAAACGTGCGCGCATACATGGCAATGCCAAACCCCTTCATGTCGCCGCCCTTGAACAGCTCGAGCCCCCACGCATAACGCTCCTCGACCGGCTGGTACTTGACCTGCCAGTCGGCATCTGACGTACCCTGGGCGCGCTGGATGCTGTCCAGCATCTCTCGCTGAGAGACGAGGAAGCTTGCAGCGTAAAGAGACTTGTTGCGCCAGGCGGAGATGGTGGGCGACTTGTCATTCTCATCCTCGGGCAGCAACTTGAGGCTCAGAAACGAAGCCACAGCCCGGCCGCATTGCTTAAACGTAGTCGTATTGATCTGCACATTTCCCTGGCCGTACAGCGTGGCCGTCTTGTTGGGAATGTCGAAGCCGTAGGCCAACGGGGCGGCGAGCGAGTACTCATACCAAAACGAGCAGCAGAGATTCGTCCAGGCCAGGCCCGCCTCTTCGATGAACTTTACTTCGCGGATATAGCGTTCCCCGACCAAGGTCTCGCGATTCAGCTTCGTGTCCTGCGCATCGCTGCCCCAGCCGTTGGGCATGACGTGCGGGACGCCCGCGGCGGCGGCGGCCTTGACAACCCTGCCTTGCGTATCGGGCGCGACCATCACCGACAGAGTGATGATGAGCATCTGCTGGCCTTTGAGTGCCGAGATGAGGGCAGGCTCGTCGTCATAGCTGAGCTGGACGACCTTGACGCCGTCCGGGAGCTTGTTCGCGCTGTCTTTGCGTGTGATGGCGGTGATGGTGTGCTTGCCCGTTTGCAGGAGAGCCTCTGTGATGGGCCGACCTATCTGGCCACCAGCCTATGGAGAGCGTCAGTATAACGTTGTATTAGTAGCATTGACTAGCAAGGAAATACGTACGCCAATAATGGCCACGCGTTCGATGTGGTTGGTAAAACCAGCCGGCTGATCTTTGGCGTATTGGACAGGCATCGTGTTTTGCAATGATGTATTGGTAACGATAACGTATTGGATAAAGGACGGCTAAAGGTTGAGACTTTAGTTAAAGGCTGGGACTTCTGGTTCTTGCAATGCTAGATGGCATAGGTAGTTTCTTAATGATTGCTATATTGTTAAACTTGCCATTACCGGAACCTCTCTTCTCTATTTATACTGCCGCCTGTTCAAGTTACACTACAACACATGTCGCCCTCCCCTCTTAAATTCCGCAAACATCATAGACCTCAACAGCTGTATTCATCCGTCCGGTGTCCGCAAATCCGCAAATCCGCTATATAGTCCGCACCAGTCTGGATGTTGGCATGGGATCCCTATCGGCATCAACGGACTTAAGAGTCCGTCGGCTGGACTGACCCAGGTTGACAGGTTGACTCCGCTCACAGCCTAACGGGGCTCGCGCGCGCGTAACTTCGTCTGATGTAAATGCGTGCCTGTGGTATAAATCGTCCATTGAAACCAAAGTTACCCATTCCTCTTATGTCACGGATTGGACAATGTCCTCCGCAGGGCCGGAGCCTGATGTGTTAAACCCGTAAACCTACATGGGATATTGTTGGCGGAGAACCAAGTATAGTGACCGTTCGCTGCTCGGCGTTTTCATATTCACCGAGCACAGCTGCTGCTAGGCATTTTGTCTTTCCAGTACGAGTAAAACGCCATGAATTGGCCGCCTTGCAGATCTACCAAAGCAGCAAGCTGACTCTTTATCCTGCTCTGAGACACATTCTGCAGGCGGAAGGGATACATAATGAGGCGTCTGCAGCACGGCCCAACCCGCCCTGCGCCGCACGAGTCCTGGCCAGTGCCCAACGACAGTTTTCCTCTCAATGGGCACTGTATTATGTTATGCAGTACAGTTTCAATATTGGCACAAACAAGAAATCTTGATCTGCAGCAATACGCACCAGTAAATGCAGGTCACACTGGTCCGCGTCGTAGAAACAAGGCACACACCAGCTGAACCATATGATAGGCTGAGAGCCGCCCGCCTGCCAGTCCCCTGCCAAAACGCCTTTTGCCCCGCTAAACTGGCGCCACCCACCCGCCCTGGCACCACTGGAACTTGCCGCATCAGAGGCCCGCCTTTATTAGCAGCACCGCACCGCACCCGTGTCCCCAGGCTGAGAGCTGGCCCGGCCCTGTCCAGCGGCCCCGTTTTGACGCAACACCACCTTCGTCAACAAAACATCCCCTCTCGCGACCACGGCGACGCAGCAGTCTCCAAACAGACGACACCCAACCAGCCAGGCTTCTTTGCGGCCTGCCGCCTGTCGCATAGTCTGCTCTGAGCCATTTCCGCGACTGTGCATCGAGAAATCCTGCTGCTTCCACGTCTTCCGACGCCTTGTTGACCGTTTGCACGATTCGGCTCGGTCTTCCGTTTGCCGTCCCCGGGCTCGCAAGCCACGCTCACGCCATCCATCTTCGCGCCCTCGTCCTCGCCGCCACGCACCTCTCTGCCGGCAGTCCTGCAAACTCAAAACCCCCTCGACATCCGCGCTCGTCGTTAATGGGTATGACGCCGAGTGTACGCCCGTCATGGATCCGTTCTCGCCCGTGCACCAGCCCGACGAGGGCTACTCCGAGGAGCCTCTGAACCCAGAGGAAAACACCGCCCTCGTCACCTCTCTTGCAACCCTGCACTCTCCGGCAGAACTGCCCGCGTGGCTAGCAAGCAATGCGTCGCTGTTACCGCTATCAGTCAAGACGGGTATGTTTCGACGCGACCGAGACTCGTGCGCTGTCCTGAAGCTAATCTGATCTCAGAGCTCACCATGGCCCTCCTCGAGGAGCTACCCACCTCGACGATTGCCAGTATCGTGCAGCGCCTCAGTCCGCGACTCTACATCGACTTTATCAGACACCTCCCCGCCGAAATATGCCTCAAGATCCTCGGTTACCTCGACCCCGTCGCCCTTGTCTGCGTCCTGCAAACCTGCAGGGCTTGGTACGATCTCGCTCTTGACCGCAAGTTATGGGAACGGCTATACTGCCTGGAAGGCTGGAAAGCCGTATACAAGGAAATAGAAGACGCCGAGGCCCGAGAAAACGAAAAAGTCTCGAGCTCTATCGGCGCAATACACCCACACTCCTCCGACGAGCCCGCCAACAAGGTTCGGGCAATAATGAATGAAGACGAAGATATGGAAATGATCGACAGCGATAGACAACAACCCTCCAAAGATACCATGTTCAACAATAGCATGTTTGGCTCGCCCACGTCGTCGTTTTCGTCCAGCCGACGCGCAGCAACTCCCATGGGCGATGTTGAAATGACCAGCTTCTCGGGCAAGGGAAAGGGTGTAGACCGAAGTTTTGGATCCAGCGATTCACGCGCCAAACGCAAAGCTCCAGGTGCCAGCCCAGACTCGTCATTGACTCTCGCCCCAGTTGCCGAATCCAAATCGATGCGGTCCGGCCTCTTCACCTGGGACGTGCCGAGCTCCCGCTATCGTGTCAACTGGAAGTACCTATACAACATGCGACGTCGCCTCGAATCAAACTGGGAGCTTGGAAAGTTTTCCACTTTTATGCTACCTCATCCGAGCTATCCTGAAGAGGGCCATCAAGAATGTGTCTACACTATCCAGTTTGACGCAAACTACCTCGTGAGCGGCAGCCGAGACAGAACTATGCGCATATGGAATATGCACACACGGCGCTTGGTGCGTCCCCCGCTGGCCGGTCACCATGGTTCAGTACTGTGCCTGCAATTTGATGCAGACCCAGAGGAGGACATTATCGTGTCGGGAAGCAGCGATTCCAACATTTTCATATGGAAGTTTTCTACCGGCGAAGTCATTCAAAAAATCACCAAGGCTCACCGGGAATCTGTCCTCAACGTCCGCTTTGACAAGCATATTCTTGTTACTTCGTCCAAGGACAAGACCATCAAAATCTTTAATCGCCGCCCCCTTCGCTACGGTGAACTCGGATATGGCGTTCCTGACCCAGCTGTCGACCCAGTTGGAAAAACTGTCAAGCCCTACGGCTATGAGCCTGACCTTGCCCATGAACTCCCGATCAAGCCTGCATACACCATGATCGGTCGGTTGGATGGCCACGGAGCTGCTGTCAATGCAATCCAAGTAAAGGGTCGAACTATAGTGTCTGTCTCAGGTGATAGGCAAGTAAAGGTATGGGACTGGCCCGACCAAGTCTGTATCAGGACCATCCCAGCGCATGAAAAAGGGATTGCTTGTGTCGAGTTTGACGAGAGACGCATTGTCAGCGGGAGCAGTGACTTTGAAGTTTGTATATTTGACGCGCCCACAGGCCTCAAAGTCGCCTCGCTCCGCGGCCATGCCAACCTGGTGCGTACAGTCCAGGCAGGCTTTGGAGATTTGCCTTACAGTAAAGTGGAGGACGAAATTGAAGCGCGAGCTGTCGATGCAGAGTACTTCAAGGCTATCGAAACGGGTGACTTGGGCAGTGAATCTGACCGCAGAGCCCGCAGGGGTAGGAGAGGAAATGCAGGCAGCTCTCGCCCGGCTGATGTCCAAGTATTTGGTGCCAAGGTACCACCTGGTGGCGGAGGTGGAAGAAAATACGGACGAATTGTTTCTGGCTCGTATGACCAGAGCATCATTATTTGGAGACGTGATAAAGAAGGTGTTTGGAAGCCTGCGCACCACCTCAGACAAGAAGAAGCCGCCGAGCTGGCGCAGCGACGCAACGCTCTCCAGGCTGACTCCCAAGGGCTTGCGGCCGCCTCTCAGGGTGCCATTCCTATTCACCCTGCAAATAGATCTCAATCTAGCCACAGCCGTGCGGCGGTGCCTGCTCTCCAAGACCCTGGGAACAGCTTGAGCCAGCGCTCTGCCGGGTTATACATGGCTCTGATCGATCAAGTCGTGCCAAACGGCGTTGTCGCTCTGCAGCAAGCTCTGGCAAGCTATCCGGCCATGTTGTTCCACCACAACTACCTGCAGGCCACAATCGAACGCGAGCCGTCTCTTTTTGTCCGGTCGCAGCTGCGACAGGCAGTGACGACTGCTCTGGTCAACGTCCAGACGAACCAGGCAAGTCGACAGCGGCTTCACAGTGCCGCGCAGTCTGCACAAGCACCCCGAGCTACCTCGTCGGCATCACTTGTCGGCGAGCCGCCATCTTCAACGGGTGCGACTGCAGGTTCGCCTACTTCACAACAGGGGTCTGGTAGCAGCCCCAACGCCAGCAACGTTGGCGAGGGCAGCAGCAGTGGACAGCAGCAAGCACCAGCTCAACAACCGGGCTCTTCCGGCCAACAAGGAGCAGCCACTCAGCCGTCTTCATCATCACAGCCCCGGCCCCAGCCGCAACAGCCTCAGCAGCCTCAGCATCCACGACACACCACCTCTGCCCCCCAGGTAAACGCCCCAGTGCAGACACCAGCAGTTCTGGCAACACAAGCGACAGCAACGCATCCTCAGCCCCAGCAAGGACACCATCACCATACACACCGCCACCACCATCACCATCATCCGCACATTGCCGCCGCAGAGAATGCACCGGCACGGGTTTTCAAGCTTCAGTTTGATGCCCGCAAGATTGTGTGCTGCACACAGTCCCCCGTCATCGTAGGGTGGGACTTTTGCAACGGTGAGAAGGAGTTAGAGGATGTAGCTCGGTTCTTTGCGACGTTGGATTAAGCAAGGCATTACTTTGAAAACGCATCAGCATTTACTAAGGAAAACGGCGCACGGAGCACGGATTCAGCGAGAAGGATATAGGGTTTTTTTTTTATTTTCTCCTTCATTATGACAATGTCTTGAGTATTGTATATGACGCGGTAAAGGATGGATTGATATGCAAGGTGACCGCTCCTAGATGGCAGATGTAGACATGCATTATACATTGGCTAGGGATAGCATGGCACACGCATGATATGGGGTATTTAGCCACTTTGGGAAGACAGAAACCAATGAAAAGAACAATTGCACGACTGGAAAATTGCAGTTTTTATTATATTTCAAACGCTTCATCATTAGTACAGCTTCCGCGTCACTCAGGCGGCGCTGTACCCGGTATATCCATCATCGTAACACACAAACATACTTCCTCCAAAATGCAGGGCTCATCCAGCCACCGCCTTGACCTTGTCTTCCGTCTCTGGCGGCTCGTCCACAAACTCGGGAACAACCTCATCCTGCAAGAAGCCCGGCACGCCGCCCGCCATCTCCTGCTCAAGCTCCTGCTCCATGCCCAGCGCCTCGAGCTCAGCATCGAGCTCCGTCTCGTCCACCTCGTCGGGAATATCATAACTGCGCGCCAAACTCTCCTGGATCTCGTTGCCCACGTCCATGAGGTCGGCCATCTCGTCCTGCATGCGCTCAATCTTGTCCACGTCAATCTTGCCGTACTGGCGCCTCAGCTCCTTGTTGGTCGTCTTCATGGCGTCGACCTGCGTCATGACGTTCTTGAGGTTGTCCTGCATGCTCTGCGCCTGCTCCATGTTCCACACCTGGCCCTCGAGCTTGTCCTTTTCCGCCTCGTACGCCTTGCGCTTCTGCAGCACCTTGAGCGCCTTTTGCTTGATCGCCTGCTTCCCCGGGCCCTCGCGCATCTTGGACAGCTTCTCCTGGTACGCTGACAGCTCGCCGTTGATGGCCTTGAGCTTCGTGTCGATGGACGCTACGCGCGTGTCGATGTTGCCGATTGCGCCGTTGAGCGTCGGCTTGGGCCCCGCGGGCTTCGAGCCGAAGAGGCGGTTCATGGCTGGCTCGCTGTGTGATGTGTTTGTCGTCTCGGATGGTTGGATAGGACGGTAGAGTATATGGCTCGTTTTGTGTTCGTGTGATGCGTAGTAGTGCGGCAGATGTTGCGCGCGTGGGAGAGAGTCGTGAGTTTGCTGAATGTAGTTGCCTGGTTGATGATGGATCGGATGACGTTGACAGCGACGCAGGGCTGAGAGGCAAATTGGTTGCTGTTTGCACGAGTCTTGTGGGGCTGTTTCGTGGGGTCCTGCCGGAAGCTACCCGGGACCGAAATGAGGCACGACAAAGAATCGCCAACTTGCGCTAATGTACAATGGAGATTTACTAAACACATCGTAATACATAGTTTGAAACTCAATAATACCCTCTATATGTCATTTTGACTCATAAGACGTGTTATGAGGCTCTGTATATGGCACAGTTATGTTTGACGAATAGCCCCCTGCGCGAATCGCTATGCACCGCAACTGTGCATTGTTCACAGTAGAAAATTGCTCGAAATTTACAACAATGAGTAGAAAGATTTGTATGTTATTGAACTATTTAGAGCCAACGGCTGCGTGATTTAAAATCTTACGGCAAATTGCTATTTGACATGGTTAGCATTAGGCACGTTGCTACTGCACCAGTGCCACTAATAGCATCGGTCGGCCAAAAGAGTCTGTCCGACCCTGTCTGTGCAGTAAAGAGACGCTGTACCATACCGAGGGACTATTACATGATATGTTACGGTGTACTCCGCATCAGAGTCATTATTTCCGCCTGTCCGACGATTGCTGATTCAGGAGACATGTGCATGTCGGGATTCATACATGAAAGCCGTATCACTAAAGCCGGAAACACCAGGATCCTCCCATTCATTCCCGAGGCGCTTACAATGGCACATCGAGTAAAGCCATTTTCATCACACCCGAGAAATGTTTCTCGCAGCTGGTCATTGATGCATCGGAACGTTGACCTATTCAGCTCATCCCCCGACGCTAAGAGCCGGCAACCGGCGCATAAGTACTCCGTACTCCGTAAAGTCCGCCCAAGTGTGCCTAATCCCACAGCGGGAGTGACTATTCAGTCCGGGGTGAGCCGCTCATCCTGCATTAGCACGTGGAGGCTCATTGTCAACCGCTACCCAGTTGAGAAATATGACAAGGCCATAACTCGCTTGCATCACACGGCAAGGCGCAAGCCCGGTTACCCAATGGTGGACTACAGTGGGGCCAAGCCTCTTACCGCGTAAAAGTAGGTGTCGCCAGAAGAAGCTGGAGGGTGGTTTATTACTGGAGTAAACACGGAAGGATGTAAGCCCAACGGCGGCAGTTGGGGGTTCGCTACCCCGCCCTTCAGGTGCCCCAGGCTGAGCCCCCAGATTTCCCCAGCCAGCCCAATAGGGGCGATCGTCATCTACGTCGCCGGAAAAAGCGGCCGGGCTACTCCGTACTGTAAGTCGAGTTGAACAGCAAGTCGGCCTCGGTCCACACATCCTTCCCCTCTTCCGAAACCACTGAGTTGGAGCGTTTTCATGTGCTCAACTGTGCTCAAGTGTTTACGTCTCTGCTACTCCGTACTACCCGCCAACGTAGTACTGCAGCTAAAGTTTACGCTAGCAGGCCACGGGGTTCGGGAAGCGACCAGCGAGACACATGTACGAGCAGTACTGTAGCCGATGGCTGGCGTTCTTGGTGTTTAGCATAACAGGTGATAGAAAAAAGCGAATCTGTTTATCATGCAATTGCTGGAAAGGACGTATATGGCATTGAGCTGAGAGGCTCTTTCCTTGTACAGGCCCTGCCAAACTTCCGTCTTCCTGCTGTCAAGCTCTCCATAAACTACATTGTAAGGGTAGCGGTTCCTTGGCACTACCTTTTGTCAAAACCTGCTCCCCGGAACTGCCCCCCTGTTGATTGCGCGGTTCCCCGGACCCTCTTTAGACAAAGTCCAAGGCTGCAAGCACCGCACCCAACTTAGGTTTGCCGAGGCGCATTCAACCAACCAGCACAGAAAGCGGGGAATGAGGCTTCCCCATCGATCCATCGTGCCCTGAATGCCGTGTAGCAAAAGCCACAAAGAAGATTGGTAGAGGAGAGGCTGGCTTTACGCGCATCGATCGGCTTGGCCACCGCCGCCTTTCTGTTCCTAGTAGCGAGCAGGTCGCATTCGCGTGGTCGACGTCGACTAGAACCTGTCAGAAGTTTGGATTTGCGCCCGCTGCGGCTTAGTTACACGCAGAGTCCCATGATCCGCCCGACCAAGACCCACGACGCTAGAAAATTATTAATTAAAGCCGTGTTCCCCCCCGCAATTTGACTCAGTGAGTGATCGTCTCTCCATGGTATTGCGTTGCCCATCGCATTGTTCCTGCCAAAGGCCTAAGATGTTCTGCAACCCCTCGTCTATTTTGCGTGCCGGCCTCTTGTTGGCTGCAGCCCTGCCTCATGCCCTCGGCCGAGCCATCAATGAGCCTGGGGTCCTTAGTGAGCCCAGAGATGCTCATGAGCCCAGAGCCATCCCTCCTAGCGTGGACCCCTTCTACCAGCCCCCGGATGGGTTTGAATCCAAGGAGCCCGGTGATGTTCTGCGATCTCGCAGGATCATTGCAGGCTTCTTTGGTCTCATTCCGGACCCGATAGAGGCGTACCAGGTCCTGTATAGAACCACGGCCATTGATGGCTCTCCTATTGCTACAGTCACAACCATCTTCAAGCCCCTCTTTGCCAAGAGAGATCGCTTCGTGGCCTTTAACACTGCCTACGACAGCTCCAGTATTGACTGCAGCCCCAGTTATGCATACCAGCTAGGTTCATTCTCGACTGACGCCGTTGCTTCTCTTGAATTCTTGGTTATACAGGCCTATCTCGCTTCGGGATACGTTGTTGCCTCTTCAGACTATGAAGGCCCGGATGCCGCGTTCTCGCCTGGTTACCTTTCCGGCATGGGTGTCTTGGACGGTATGAGGGCAGTGAAAAACTTTGGGCGCAAGCTTGGACTTTCCAAGGACCCTATGGTCGTGGGAACGGGTTACTCTGGCGGCGGACTTGCAACCGGCTGGGCCGCTGCTCTGCAGCCCAGCTATGCCCCAGAGCTGCAAATGAAGGGATGGGTCGCCGGCGGCATACCGGCAAACTTGACCGATATCCTGCTGTACATCGACCGCACCGTCACCAGTGGCTTTGAGCCAATTGCCGTCGCGGGGCTTCTCAAGCCATCAGCCTACGGGGCTCAGCTGCAGCCCGTGGTGGATGGTATCATCACGGAGGAAGGCAGGAAAGCCATTCAGTTTGCCAACGACCAGTGTGTTGTGGCCAACCTCCTCGCTTTCCCCTTCCAATCCATCCTCGACACCAAGTTTCAGAGCCTGGGCCCGGAGCTTCTCTATGAGCCAACCGTTGCCGGTATCTTGGGTAACAACACACTAGGAATCAACAAGGACCTGACACCGACGGCCCCAGTAATGCAGTACCATGCCACGCCCGACGAGATTGTGCCGTACGGCCCCGCTGATACCCTGCGCCAGTCATGGTGCGATTTTGGTGCCACAGTCAAGTTTACCAACTTTGCTGCCGGCGGCCACCTGACCACGGTAGTGCTTGCTATTGTCGACGCTCTCACGTTCACAAACGACGCTTTCGCAGGAAAGGTATCTCCCGAATGCAGCAGCAAGACCGTCTTAGACGAAAAACTCAATCCAATTGCTCTCGGAGTGTCGTTGGAGCCGATTCTTATCGGTCTAATCAATTGGCTAGGAGTTCTCGGCACGAAGGACGAAAACTTCCTCAATGGTATCAAGAACGGCAAGCCCGTCTCGGCCTAGGTTGAAGTAGTGTATATACAGTAAATATAAATACTTGTTAGTTATGATGAAGCAAACAATACCTTGAATTTTGACGTGATGGGATATTCACCGGCTTGCAGCGGTAATCATGGCCGAATAACAATGCGCTATCCGGCAAACGTAGAAAGTCACCGAGCGGACGAAGGGGCGATGCGGACAATACGAGCAGACCAAGTTGACACAGCTTATTTCTGGAGTTTAGGATGCATTGTAGCCATTCCCTATTTTTATTCCCTTCCATTTCATAAATAGAAAAGCGAGGTGTAAGTTTGGTGGCTTCGCCGTGAGCCCCGTCGCCGCACGAGACATGGAAAGGAAACAGACTTCCCAAACAGGACTAGCGGCACACCATACCAACGCCACCCCCAATTGGGCAGTTTGTAAACAAACGACAGCCGCCTGCATGCACTGACACGAGCAAGAAAAGAGACAGCTCCACCAAGCTCCGTTTCTGCAGCTTCAACTTCACGCGTCCGCGTGCGAAAATTAGGCGGACTTTGCGGCTTCGAATACCCCTTCCACGGCGTAAAACCCTCTGCGACATTGACATACATTCAGATTCTATTTGCCGCAATTTTACATAATTATCGCTAGCCATCTCGCATTCTTACAAGCCTCTTCCGGCGCTTCTGCTGAGCGCGTCTCGTCACGTCTTCAGTCCACTTGGGGATGCTGCGCTTGGCCTCGCGACGTCAACATGGAGGCCCACGAAACGAACCAGCAAGAGCCCTTTGAGGCGAAGGGAATTAATAGGTAAATTGAGATGCGCGGACGACGCGCCTGCATCCTGCCAGCCACTAACAGACTGCAGGATATCTTACGACGTACCGGACTCGTTCTTCCCAATCTGCGACGCGCCGAAGACGAAATCATGGACACCCTGCGTAGCTGCGCCGCGTTTGACGACACGACTACGAGCCTGGTCTCGAGTTCCGCTCCCAGCACAGACGAACAGAAGCTTCTCCGGTACAATCATGAAGCGCGTCGGCTTCCCAAAGTCTCGAGCTACCAGAGCCACGTTGCCGAGGTCACAAGATGCGACAAGAGCAGCTGCGGACACTGTCAACGACGTCTGCGCCGATGGAATGCCGCTGCGACGCACGAGACAAAGGCTGGATTCATACACATCTCCCTACGCTGATCACGAAACCACGGGCAATCCGCCGTCAAAGCTAGAAGTAGCAGGACTTAATATGCAGGCAAAAGGTTTGAAACGAGCATACCGCACAGTGGAACATTTGCTAACCGACTGAAGCGGACGTGGCATTCTGCATCAAGGGAAATCCTACATCAAGAACTCGCGATGAACTGCGCCAATGCCGCGCCGGGCATTACGTCAAGACGATTCCTGCCAAAAGACAGTTCAACGACATGTTTACCGCCGGCAACAGGCTGCGAACTTATCTCGATATTTTGGATATGCCACTAAATACCGGGTTCCAGCCGCCTGCAACCGGCAATCCAACAGCGATCTCTTTGGCGTCATTCACCAGTCCCGTCAAGCCTTCCCAAGGGCTGTTCAAGTCGCCTTTGGCAACGCGTTCGCCGCTGTCACAAGAGCCCGTCACTCCTGCTTCAGCGATGATGCCACCGGAGACTCTGCCGCCCCAATCTGTTTCGCCTACTAAACGAACCTCTCGACACAAGAGCCCACCAATAAAGAGCGATGCTTCGAAGATCAGTCCTGCTGTCAAGCTTCTTCCAGCAGAGAGCCCCATCGTCAGGCCGTCCCCAACAAAGTCTGACTCGCCTGCGCCAGCCACGCCGATCACTACATCCGGCGAATCGATCAAAGCCTTCAAGACTCCGTCTACATTTCCAAGAGCGTTACAGACAGGACTCGCGTTTGCCAATATGGACCGCTTCTCCGCTGTCAAAGACACCACAAGCCCTCTACAGTTGCTGCCTCCTACTGCAGCAACGCTGGCCAGCCCCTGTCCGGCAAACGCGTTGACTCCATCTCCCTCCATGCAGTCGCCAAGCAAAGGCTCTGCAACACTGGCACCGACGCCTACTCGCCAGACGAATACCGGACCTACTACGCCGCTTGTCTCAACATCAGGCCCTTCTGGTGCCAGTGACGATGGCGACGACGCAAGCCCCATTCGCTTCCTGTCAAGACTGTTCGCGCAAAGTCCCGCGCCGTCTCTGTCCTATACCCCACGACTCTCATCAGCACAAGCTGTTCCCAACTTCGACTTTGGCACCATGTCTCCTTCCTTCAACTCAGTCACTTGGATGAACACGACTGAGACCTCTCCACAGCGCCAGATACGTGGTGCCAGCAAGAGTTCCAGAAGGCAAAGTGAGCCATTGGTACGAAACTCATTTAGAGCGCAAGCTCGTCGACAAACTCTTTCTCCCCAAAAGTTGGTGTTTAGGGGCGAGGAGACGTTTCAAAACCAGGAAGCGCTTTCTCTGCATGGTAATAAACCCGAGATTGGACATGGAGGCCATGATGCCAGTGGCGTGGTTTCAGCTGCTGAGGCAGAGCCAGAGGACAAGCCCTCGATTTTGGACGGTCCCGTCGGGGACATAGAAGCATTGGATAATGCCAGCAAATCCTCTGCAGAGGAGACCTTGCCGACCACACGGCCAGCCCAATCCAGTCCGAATGAGGTGCTGAATATCGACATGCGACAGAATCCCGATATTTTTGGAGCAAGACCGCTACCAGCCGCGCCGTCCCCAATTCTGGCATCGGGGCTTTTGCCAAGCATCGTTGAGGACAACGGAGAGAGTGAAGCTAGCATTATCAACACAGATGATGGTCGGCTGGAAGTGCAGTTCAAGGTGACGCCAAAGTTTGCATCTATGGTCCCGGATAGCCAGGGCTCACCTGCTAAGAGCGTGACTCCCTCGCCAAAGGGCATAAAGGCGGAATCACCCATTATGCCGAACACTTCCCCGACCAATGATCTTCATCCTTACGGGGATGGCAAAGTCGCAGACCTAGGCATATTCAGCGAGATATTGGGCAGCGACAGTCCTGTGCAGTCGATTGAGGGATCGCCCAGAACAACATCGCCGCCTACTGCAGAGGTTGCCGTTGAAAATACCTCAGATGACGAGATAATTTCAGAGACTCCAGAAAAGGATAACGAAAGGCGACTAGGCTCAGTGGCGCAAAGTCCAAGCCCGCCGTTGAATCTTTCATTTACAGCCGTCAATGCGAACCAGAGCAAATCTGAGTCCGACACAACTAAGACGGCACACCCAGCGCGCAGTCCGGAAAAGACACTTGTACTGAAATCTCTGGAGATGCAGACACATGATTATGACAGCCCAGGACGCGACTATATGCGAGAGTTTATCAGACGATCCAGACCGAAACGTCCATCAACGACCGAGGCTGGTTCACCGGTTGCGCCAGTGGTAAAGAGGCAGCCCCTGGGTCCGAAGAGTCCTAATACAGAAAGCCCTATGAAAGCAAAACGCAAGCATGAGAACGAAAAGGACCGAAACGAGTCGCCTTTGAAGAAGGCGTCTTCAAAGCCTGATGCGAAGAAGTTGCGCCGCTATGGAATGCCGCTGAAGAAACGAACATTATCCAGAGACAAACGGGAAGACGACACGGATAGGATTGACGTTGAGGACCCAGCCGAAGTACTCGCCCAACCCGATGAGTTCGACCCCGAAAACAGTGCTGCCTCTCGACGATCCTCTCGCATCAAGAGCCAGGCAGTGACTGCACCTTTGTCGAAGTCGGCTATTCCGACGCCGATTAAGATTGGCCGCAGCGCTGGAGCGTCATTGAACTCAGCAGTCCGCAGCGAGCAACAAGACTTGACCTACCAAACCCGGATGAACACACGAAAGAATAAAGGCAATGCCGAGTATCCGGCGCAATTCCTAGCTCGGCAATCGGAAGAAGCGATGTCCGATGTGGACGCCGACGCTGAGGATATTGAGCAGGCGCTTCAGGATGGTAGCCGTAAATGTGTGGCGTGGAAGAGCCCGCTAGCGGCATATCAAGAAGAGGAACAAGATATGTTGAAGAAGAAAGGGACAAAGACAGCCAAGACAGTGCGCACAACCGGCATTGCAAAGCCCGTAACGAGGGCCAAGACAACGGCAGACAAAGAGCGCACAGCGAGGTTAGCAGAGCATTTTGGTATGGTTTCCAACGGAACGCCTGCCAAGCCCCAGCGGGTAACACGCTCAAGGATGCAAGTTTAGCATCCCTAAGGTTATCCACATCTGAGTTAGATTGGAATTGTTGTTTTTGGATCCTGACGCATCGCGAGCACTTTTGTGGCATTGAGCGTTCTTAGCGAGATTGATGATTACTGTTTCAAGGAGTTTAACTAAACGGATAAAATTCATTTTCTGGCGCGAGTTGGGATATCGGGTGGCATGAATTTGAATGATGTTGCAAGTTTAGAGCAGATTGATGTACAGGAAATATATTTGACACGCCCTTGCGGTGGACAACTGACGTTTACATTTCAACCTTGGATATGTGATCTAGTTTTATTTCATTCTAGTCTGCACTAAACAAAGCGGTATCAGAAACTTAAACACTATGCACATGCGTGTCTTCTATTCTGTCGTATTATTCGTGTTCGCTTCGTCGATCGGAGTCATATACCATGGAAACAGAGCCTTGAGTTGCTTCCAGACCTTGCGGCCGGTAGCATTCTCATTGCACGTACCCTTGTTCCCCAGATATCGCGAGATGCCGTTGACGTAATCGTTGCATTTCGAATTTTCCGTGCCAAGCAGCTCATTCTGCAACCCGCCCTTTTCCGACTCCCACTGGCAGATATCTACACCACGCACCTCTCTACCGTAGAACCGATTCCATTTGGTAGCAGCATACTTCGCCGCAAGAAGCTCTGTCTTCTCATCGCCCGTACCGTGTCCGCACTTTTCATCGAGCAGCCGCATGGCCTCCATGTACTCAAGCAGCGAGCCAGGCGCCCAGCCAGCGAGGTTGCAGATATAGACGACTGCGCCATTGTGGACGGCGAAACGAGCCGCTTGGGGTGGGATCCAGAAGAGGGAGGAATGGAAGAGGAGGTTCACTGCCCCGTGGAAGTCTTCGAGGGTCATGGTGTGGTTTTCGGCTCGACAGAAGGCTTTACCTTTGGGCAGTGGGAGGGTTTCTTCCAAGAGGCGGCCTTCTGGGTACGTGTCGCCCGAGAAAGTGTCGATGCAGCCCAGGGAAGGACATCCTCGCTTATTGTTAGATGGGACATGACGCCGGATGAGGTGGCTTCCTGGAGAGGATTGATCTGGGGATGCGTCGTAGAGGCCATCCGGGGTTGATGGATCGATGTGGATGGCTCCGGTGAGCGAGACGCAAATTGCTAGCGATATGAAAGCTGTTGGCTTCATTGTCACTGAATTGTCGAGGGAGAGCCTTTGTAAAACAGAAGCGGGTTCGTCCTTGATACCGTGAATACAAAAGAAAAAGCAATAGTGTTGTCGGAGCCAGGCCAGAGACTCTGGTACATCTTCCGTTAATATACCTTGGGCAAGTAATCAATTTACTGCTAAAGTCATGCGGCATTTACTTTTTATTGTGATGGATAGTTTATGGGTTTGTATTAGCATTCTGCGTAAGGTTTGTCTCGTGGCTGTATTGCGATTACAGAGAAAAACATTGCGGCATCCAGTAAAATGGTGCGCAAGCAAGAAGAAGTATTTGGTGGAAAATTTACCAGTGAGTGATTAGATCCTACTCTATGAATTATCATTCATTTTTCAAATTTACTTTAGCTTCATCAGAATGGGAACGAACGCATTGCTCGATTGTAAGACAGCATACGTTTTGACGGCAGCCACAAAATCTAGTGGATACGCCAGCCTTTCGAAGCGAGTATGACGTTGAAAACATAGTAAATTTGGAATTTTGTAAGAGAAAATTGTAAAAATCCGGTTTATAATCGATTTGAGATCCGGGAATAGGGTGTTTAGGTGTTGATGACACCTCGATGATGTGAGAGCTTACAGAGCCATGCCAAAAACCGTTGCCACTACTGCTCGGCACGATGCGAACGACGTCATGGATGCAAAAGAGCCGCCACATTCACGACCCAGGAACGAAGCCGGAGACGCAAGGTCAATGTACTCGTACTCGCAAGGCCACTATGCAGTTTTGGGTAGAAACCGATATACGAGAGATGGAGCTTTACGATGGACACGATAACTATGACATCACTACGCAAGGCGGGCTTGACAGTGTGGAGAGCGGTGTATGTATGGTGACATAGTTTGTGGCGGCACCTGTGCCTTCTTGTGGCTAGTTTGCGGGGGCCGCATGATCGCGGGGGAAGTAAGCTGATCAACAGGACAGCTGGGCGAAGCTACCCTTGTCAAAGGCAAAACATAAACACAGCCTGCTTAAACAAGGCAGCATTTGCTGTGGCGATGCGTCGGGCGGAATGCCTTTCTCCGACAGGCTAGGGAAGTCGCTGTGTTGCACCGCTTGACGGGGAGGTTGCGACAGTATTGCGTGACGCCTTTGGGCTGGCGAGATGATGCACAGGGATTGATTGATTGGCTACGCAGCGAATGGTAAGGCATGCAAAGCTATTGTGGTGCAAGCTTTGGGCTGTGGCTTGCGATGTTAGGGTGCTTTCAGCAGATATGATGGCTTTGGCTGCTTTGACAGGCCGGCCGGTGCTGGTATGTAAGGGTCCCATGACCCCTAGCGATATATAGCTTGTGATGCGCCAACAGCTGTTGGTGTCAAGAGGCGGTGACTAAGATATTGCGGTGAGGCTGGTACTCTGCAGGATATTGCGGGTAGACATGCGGCTGCTAAGCTTCGCGGATGGATGAATATGCTCTGCTAGGAACTTTGGCAAATGCCAAATAAACGCTTCTCAAGCCAAGTTACACATCTTGGCTGGCAATAGGAACCGACCGGCTCAGCAGGGCGGATGTCTGAAGGCCAACGAATAGGAGTCGGAGCCACAGTCCACCTTGGCGGTGATTCCAAAACCATGGGCGGGCGGTCAATAGGCGGCACTTCGGGTGGCGGACGAAAGATGGGGAAGTTTAATTCCCATCATGGGAAAATTGCAAATAAGGGCGCACTATTCCTTGAATTCAGGCGTATTGTTAAAAAAACTGGGTTATAGATGTACTGTACCAAAAGGTGGCGACCGCTCGGACAAATAGCGAGATGTATAACTTTAGTGGCAAACACTGTGTAGCTGGTCTTCTTCGTGGGTGGCATGGGACCACAATACTGTGCTGATCAATGTTACGTGTAACAAGGAGGCAGACGGAGGCTTACTAGAATAGCGGTATGAATAGCTAGTAATATGTAACGGCCCGTACACGGGACAAAGATTTAATGGCTTGCCTAGCCATATGGCCTAATGGTGAGCTTTCCATCCTACGGAGAAATGTAGTGGCATGCACTGTAAAGTTTTCTACCAGAGGCCGTGTAAGTCAGGTGCATCCAGCAGGTGGTGTTAGAAAGCACCTATCAGAGCGTATATCAAATCGCACGTAGGCGGGCAACTAGCCAGGCGATGGGCGACCCAGTGCAACGGTGGGGTGCAGTTGAGCCTCCTGGTGGAAGTATATCAACACATTATTACGATGGAAATGTGATCAAACTTGATACTCGACACGATGCTACCATATATCTAGTCGGCCGGAACAAAGGTGCCTTGTCGACCGGCAGTGACGCTGATAGAGTTTCGCTAGCCTGTGCTGTGTCCTCTATTCTTAGAGGCTGCTCCGTCCAGAGTCGTGATAGGTGCACTATAGCAACGTGGGAGGCGCTTGCAACGGTACTAGGCGCGCAAGGTTTGTGACGGCTACAGTTCTTGTTCGCGGCCATCCAGTAGTTCATTGTTAGCCCAGGTGGTTGTGTATACAGCACTGGCACTAACGAAAGAAGAAGGAAGTATACTCTGTACTCGTTCCCAACATCACGTAACGGACCACACCGCGGCTCTCTAGCACGTTACATGCCTTTGCCTAAATGGGGAAGCTACCTGGATGGACGTATCCCACGTACTCTGCCCAAGCCACAACTACAACCCCCGCCTCTATAACGAGTTGCTGAATCAGGCAAGCCGTTACATAAATCGCCCAGCGCCTCTACACACTGAGTTCAGTAGCCGGCAGCGAAGGATCAAAGCTCTTGCAACGGCTTGAGAGCTTCCTCATAGGGAGGTAGATATCCCAAGGCCGGTCAGCAGGCAGACGGGCAAACATGCATCTCATGATGAACAAGACGGCCGAGCCCTGCTCGCGCCTCGCATTTAGGCAGAAATGGGACGTTTCCTGCCTATCGCGTAAAGTGTACTCCGTACAAATGAGGAAGTAGATGAGGCGCCAGTTCAGCTGCGCATGTCCACGTATGTCTCTTGCGTCGACCTGGGGCACAGCCGCGCAGCCAGGGTGCCATTGGGTCGGCAGGGCTGAGGATGCGCAACACTACCTGGGCGCACTGCGCGACCGCCGCCTCATGTCCTGGATGGGTAGTACAACGCTCCGAATGCAGGCATATCAGGCAGAATATTGGACGCCCTGGCGCCTTTTCAGCGCGGCGCAGAAAAGCCCATGCATTGATTTTAACCATTTCGGAGCTTCCGCTGCCGAGTCGAAACTGTGTCTTGTTTGTGCTTGGGTGGCGGCCGTTAGGAGGGCTTGGAACATCAGCTTACATGCCAGGCTGAGGTGTATAATGCGCTGACATTATGCGAGACAGTAATGCAACCCGAGGATGCAGCTGCTCAGCCTGGTAGTTAGGTCGACGTCGCCAGTAATGACACTTTACTCATTGAGGCGTAAAAGAGGCAAAGTTGAATAAGTGAGCCTATCAGTAATGCCAGCTTCCTTCTCCAGGCATACAGCTAATGCTTATGCCGCATCGCCGTAAGGCAGCTAGGCATTTACACCGAGAATAGAAGCTCGTCTGCCCAGCACAGTGCCGCTAAGAAAAGTGTACTTGCATTCGCCCGTTACTTCGCCTGGTTGCTTGTGCCGCCCAAGCGCCCTGTCCCACCACACCACCCACGGAGCGAGTCACTGTACGTACTCTGGGCTTTTCGTCCCAAACCGCGCCAAGACTCCGGGATCGTCGCTCCTTCTGGTGACTTTGCTCTGGTGCCACGGGGTTGCTGTTGCAGATGGAATTGTTGTACTCGCTGGTTACTTGCTACGGCGCCAAGGCAGGGATGCTCTGCGCAAAGCCGTTCCCATGATGTACAATATACTTTTTATGGTTTTTTTTTATGTTTTTGCCGCATCTTGCTTTGTTCCGCCGTGGCCGTATACATGGAACTTGTCCGACTGTCCCGTATACGACGTCGTACGACGAACCACCTTTCATCATCGTGGGGAAGTCTAATACGGACAAACCCGGGGAAAGCGAACGAGCACTGGTTAGGCAGAGAGCGAGCCCTACTCAGCCTCGGGGCAGCCTCGTAACTGGTACACGGTCCGTCGCCCGTTGAAGAAAGCGCATTGCCTACCGGGCGCCGGGGCGGGCTACAGGGCGAGAGGTCACTGTACTTTGCCTGGCTCATACCAAGACGCCACCAGCAGCGCCCAGAAAATGCCCCAATTCCTGCTGGCTACTCCAGTAAACAGGCCGCCCCGAGACGTCCATGACACGGGGCCTTTGTGGAGCCCCTGTCATTCCCCCTCCACGCACCCATTCCGGATGGTTGCGGCGCCACCGGGTTGCAGTCATGGCCACGCTCGCACCATGCGCACCACCCAGCCTGCCGCCTCCCTCCCCTCCTGGTTAGGCAGTCCCGAGGCAGGACGCAAGTATGACTCGAGTACTTTGTATCTAGTCATTGCGCGGCTCCGGGGTCGTCGACTTGTCATTCATATATCTCCAGAACCCTCGCCGCCTCACGTTCCGACCCCGGCCCTCTTCTCCTCCTTTCCTCTGATCGATATAGATCTCAGCCTGAGCGACAAAGCATCACCACTCTATACAGAGACGCCAGACACGATACAATACAATACCAGCTGGATCTGGAGATTAATATACCCTCCCACCACGGTCTGCCCTATCAAATACTACCCAGTACATGCCTGCTTAGGAGGCCGCCCTTGCCACACACCACCATCGGCAACCACTTATTCGCCCGGCACCCTTGTTTTCCGCCGCAAGACACGCCGTAGTGCGACCGCAATACCAGACACGACCATCGAAAACGCGAAAAGCTTTTTTCACCTCTATTGTGAATACGCGTTTCAACAGATTATTCTCTGCCATCACATATCTGAACCACGCTGTAAACAACGACAGCACCCATCAACAAAAGGCTATATTTACCCTGGTCACTCCCCCGCACATACGCGCCGCGACAGTTTACGCCACTTAGAACACCGTGGCCCAAGACCGACCGTCGCGACTTACACCAAACCCCGCCTGCAACCCCTCTTCCAACCTGTCAACAAACCTCACACAGCGGCGCAGCAGGGCTGTTGCAAATCCAACCGCCGGTTTGCCGCGTCAGGAAAACAGCAGATTGTCGCAAAAGACGTCTACATCAGACTCAAAGCGACCCACACCAAGATCAACGCCTTCCACTCTTAACACAACAATGTCTCCAAAGACATCAGAAGCGACGTACTACGTCGTGCCCAACCTCCGTGCTCTGGACTCTTCAGCGCGCGAGGTCGACCTCAACGCACACTGCTGGGTCCAACCCATCGTTATCGAAGATGAGGATCTCACCTTTGGTGGAAAGTCGCTGAGCACGTTGTACGAGGAAGAACGACGACGCCATAGCGCTGGCAGCGTTGGCGGCAACAGCAGCGACGAGGAGACTGTGCATCGCGAGGAAGAACGCAGAGGTCGCGAGCGAGTTCGCCGACACTATCACCCACACAAGTCACACCGAAAGTGATGGCATGGCGAAACTATGTTTCTTTCTCGTGACGAATTTACAGACTTAACGACCTCTGCGTTTGTTTTCGATGATACCACTACTTGCTGCCAACATTGGCTTTTGCCTTAGATTGCGCCATATACACCAACACACCTTTCATCCGATTTCCGATATTGCCATCTATATACTGATGGCGTACATATTTCTCACACACAAAGCACAAGACTGTTTGCTTTTGGCGTTATAGCATGAGAAGCGCATCGCAACATACGCGCCTTGCCCTCTTGATGGAGTTTAGACACCATTTTGATTCCGCGATTTTTCTGTTTTCTGCTTTCCTCACAAGCAGCCTTTGTTTTTTTTTTATTTTGCATGGATCACGGGTGTATTTGTCCTACTTTTCTCTCCTCATCCCTGTCTGAAGCGCCTTTGGGAGCTCTGAGGCCTTCTGTTCCGCGGACAGCACGTCTGCGACAGGTTATTCTTTACATATATAGGGACCTGGCGTGATGCTAGATCCCAACTGAATGGCAGAAATACCATAACAATCTTCCTCTACATTAATCTGAATCGTGCATGTTTTGAAACTTTGCTGATGTGATTCCCCTCTTTGCGAGTCATATGCTTGTTCGCAGTTGCCGCTTACATTGATCTGATGAATCGACTCGTACACAACAGATGGTCAGGCGATGTCACCTGGCAGTTCGAAAACCAAAAGTCTGTCCACTGTCCAGGCTCACATGCTCACAGCCTTCAAGATCGCAAAAACCGTTGCGCGGATCGGGCGGTACCTGGTCAATTGGGGGCCGGCCACGGCTGTCAGAGGTACCACCTTAGGTTGACGGAACTGCCCCGCACGGAGGCCGAGGCGTGGCAGCACCAAACGCGGGGGAGGGAAATGTGGGGCCGCCTCTGAGCGGATCGCCGAGGCATGAGTCTCATGTACTGTGCCCGATTGCCGGACGGCGTTGAGTCACGGACGGTGGACGTATGGAAGGTTTCCGGAAGGCTGTCAAACAGGGTGGCCTGTCAGTTTCTCACGAGCATCGAAACATGAATCGTGTTGCCGCATGCCCAAGTAGCTGTGTGCTATACAATAACAACGGACGTGCGCCGGGAGACTGGGCACTGTGTACGCAGCACACCAGGTGTGCAAAGGTAGGACTTAGTATGGTGCATCTTATCTCTTAAAAGACAGTTTATATTATCTAAGCAGAGGAGATGTCCAACACGGAGTACTAATAGGCCACCAGCGAGTCGCCTGCCATTTGAGTGTTGCCGAGGCCCAGTGCGTCGTGCCGTCTATCCATCAACGAACCATCTTCATTGCCCAAAGTGAGATGACATGGGCATCGCATTAGAAGAGTGACATTCGTAAACTATTTATCTTAGGACAGTCATGATTCTGCTTCTGTTACCTCAATTGCGTTACTGATTCCGCTTTCAAGCCAGAAGAGGAGGCCTAATCATGCGCCTTACACCGATAAGACTGTTCCCTTCGGCTGACATAGCGAGCTCCGCCCTCCCACGGATCTCGCGTATTGCTCTCGGCCCCTTCCCGTCTCGGCCGATCACTTCCCCTGGTTCGAAAGAAACGTGTATTTAAAACGCTTCAAAAGCCAAGACTAGTAGGATCTCGCGAGGCGGCAACACTGAGGCCGCGGATCTGCATCGCTCTGTATTCGCAACTGTGGTGTGCGATGGTGTCATTGGATTTCTAAGCGGCCCCCCATTACAGCAATTCGGGCAACATATGCAGCCAGATAATTTTAGTACATCTTTGAGAAGCAGCCGGTGCTTCCATGCCACGCTGAGATGAGCTGGTCAGAATTTCCTGGACCGTCTCGGAAGTCTTACCAAACGCCGGGCTCGGACAGTGCTTCCATAGACTCCTGTTCTCTTCCAAAAGGGAAAGATTCTGAACCAAAACCGTCGTCTCATGGTATAGAGTTAAATAACTATTCGGATTCAAGCCGCCCGCACACTTTATCGGCGACGCAAAGCGCCAAAGCTTCCCTCTTGTTGGTGTATGTCCACCTATTTTGACCAAGAGGTATTATAATTGGCTGATTATCGAGTTTAGACAAATGGGCGACTCCGAGGAGTTATTTGCATTGCTCGCATCGACTTTACCACCGCTACATTGAGAGTTTACGGAACGCGGATTTCCGTGCGACGCAGGGCTGTCATTTGTATATCTGAGACGCAATCCGCCCAGGCCGACACTCTCCGCGGGTAATACAGATGCAAAGCTCAGGCATACAAGATGGCTTAAAATGTTAGATAGGCTCAAAATGAAAGTGAAAATAAATAAACAATTAATTAAATGCAGCAAAAGCAGTCCGTGTAAGGCTGTTGTTGCCCCACCACTCTGGCTGAACATCGTGACCAACTTTGCAACGACACTTCGAGAATTACTGGCCTTTGGCTTTCCGGTTGTTATTTACGGTTATTCAAGAACCATTTCGACAACCTCTTTGCAATTCTCCTCTCAAATACCTGGAAACGCCACCAACAGCGGCCCCAGTTCCAGAGGCGCCACGTACTAAACCAACGCTAGTTCCATAGCCTAGTGGGTGCCTCGCACAAGCCCTCGACCTCAACCCTTTTCCCTCAACTAAACCACTTTCTTTCACCGCAAAACTCATCAGCAAGTACGAAAAAGAGATACTGCCAGCCAGTTCACGGAAAAAAAAAACTATGGATTTTCTTGAGTCGCTAGCCGATGGTGCTGAAGACAAGCCCGTCTCAAGAGAGATGCGACAGGCAATGGCAGTCCGACGGAATACGCCGTCGGGAGAGCTTGGCCAAATCTTACGACCAAGCACGCCAGATCCTGATCGAAGGAATCGCCTGTGGGTTATAGACCGCATTCTTGAACCGCAAACACTCATGCACGCCATTGAGTTCTTCCTCCGTGGCAAGCTGTGGTCTGGGCAGAAGGCCTCCTTACCCCTCCTTTCGGAAGACGACACGAAGTACCTCTGGATGCCTATGTCGTCTTGGGCCCCAGCTCCGTTTAATCAAGAAGAAACGTCCACAATAGACGCGTGCATGATCAACATAGGTTCCTTTGAGGATTCTGCCCGTCTGACAACCATCACCAAGGAGCTAGAGGCCATGAAAGGCAGGATCTGGGAAGGAGTGATGCCTCTATCAGAGCGCAGATGGGCTGAACTCGAACTTGACTCGCCCGAAAACTTTTCTCACGCGTGTCAATACCTTTGTGCCGTCATTGACGTGTTTCATTACCTCAATAATCCTAAAGTCAAGGCTGATCTACGGGAAACGTACAATCGCATCTGGCAGCATTTTGACAAATTCGACAAGGCCTTTCAAAGTATTGAATCCAAAGCTTCTGCTTCCGATATATCAATTGCGGCTCTCTGGCATGAATACATCAAGGACCATTACGAATTTATCTCCACCCGCGCCCACCGCTGGGTTGTTGAACATATTGACAGACTGAGAGCCCCCATACTCGCGCAGCAAACCAACGATGAATTAATAGACAACTCCGGTGTCCGAAATGAGCAGCAATTTGCACTTGCTGACAAGATACATGATTTATACGAGAATGGTGCGCAGGCTGACAGTGCAATTTTCCTGCCTATGGATGGATACAAAGGCGAGGCGTTACCAGCACAGGATGATGTCAAAGCTGACATGTCCAACCCCTATCGCGATCAGCCAATTTCCTTTACAGCGAATAGAATGGCGCGGAAAGTAGACTACTATGGCCGTCTGAAGTATTTGTCGCGCCTTGAAACATGGACAGTAGATAAGGGCGATGTGCGCCCTTCAGCTATTGCAAGGAGCCAAATTCGAGCGCAGATGCAGGCGCGTGCCGAGCTACGAGGAGATCAAGCCCCATCTGAGGTGCAAGAACTTTGGATTCAGTATGCAAATCGGTTCTTGAGCGAGGTCAAGAAGGTTCCAATGGGTTTCGTGGGCTATCGCACCTACTATGGATGCAGCGATGACGAGTGGGAGCAATTCAAGGCAAAATTTAGCCAAGATGCTGAAAATTGGGGTTCTGAATTAAACGACATCGATCTAATCAGGGCCATATCCACAGTGGAATGGAAAGACATCAAAGACTTGGTGCCTTCTGATAGCGATGCCATAAAGGCTGCAAAACAGTAAGTACCAACCTTCCACCCAATGTACTTCAAACGGAAGTCACTAATAATAATAACTAGTGCATTCGCCGAGTTGACTGCAGACAAGAACAGGAATCGCTATTTTCGCGATAACATATTCCTTGTTGCAGACAAGGCAGCTATTGAGTCTTACCTGGACCCTACGCATAAAGGCTCTGGCCACATCCTGGCTGTCGAGGCAACATTCGACAAAGACCACAAAGACCCGAAACTTCTCGCAGAATCTCCAGGCTACGACGGCTGGCTGCGAATTCTCAGTAGTCTGCTGTGGGACGATGTTTCAGCGCTTTTGCTCACGCAGAGGGACAATCTGGCATCTCTATGGCCTCTAGCGCAAAACGATGCTCAGAAGATATATAGGCACCCTCTTGGGCCGACCCGGGTTCGGGTGTAGTGCTCGATTTTTCCTGTAAATTAGTATCATGTCACATATAGACTTGCCTTTTCCTCAAGGACACTTGTTTCCCGATATTGTTTACTCCTGCGCGCTTTACCACACATTGCGGTTCAGTAACCTGACAAGCCTCTCTTCTAAGGTTTAGTCTATGCCTGTTCAAGACGTGCCATTTTTAAGGGATACAAAGTTCCCTGAACACTAATCTAGCTGTCTATAGTAGGAAGAGTAGCAACATGGAACAACTTTGGTTGTTACCATGCTTGTCACCATGTCTCGCGTAACGAAAGTCGTTCATAGAGTTTACATGGAGTGCAAGCCACTTAATATCCGACCGCGTTCTAGAAAGGACAGAGTATAGGGACGGTTGGCTATCATGTTTAGAAATATGGAACACAAAGGTTAACGGTAACGCTCTCCGGAGAAAACTGGATCCTAAATTGGGCAAAACGTTCGTACAAATCTGCTTATCTCCAACCCGTGTTCCGAAATTTACATGCGCTATTAGGACAGCAAAACAACTTCCAGGGCCTCTCCTCTTTTACACTCACGCAGCGTTAGACGGCGCGAGCTATAAATGGCTCTCACGAGGCACATTGCTTGATTCGCTCCTCTTCCAACCCCTCCATCATTGTGGCAATCCTACGCTGGCCATTACTAAAGATGCGAACTAGAAAACTAAATTTGCACGGGCCCTGAGCTTGGCTGGACGGCGCGAAACTTTACTTACGAGTAGCTGTTCGGCTACTGGAGAGTTTGTTGCCTGCATATCCCCGCAGCGAAAGGTGTTCTTGGTGAGGGCAGTTGGGTCCACCTGGGCGCTAGCTCCTGCAATACCTCAAACCTTGTGCTCCGCGAGCGTGCCATCCAATGAGTCCCTGGGTTCCACCGCCGTGCAACGCTGCACTGCACCGTGCTGCAATTGCAATTGCATGGGATGGAATGATTGCTACCTCTAGGCAGCAGCTTCGCCAGGTCGTCTCATCACACATGGCTTGCCATTCAGATACGAGTTGAACAAGGTTCAGAAGTGACACTGCTCCACTACGCGAGACGGGATGTATTTGCACTTCTCCGTTGCGTCCTGGCTCAATCTAACGGCGGCACAGGCGGATCGCAGGGGTCTCTCCTCGGTTGGCTCATGATAAACGGCACGCACTATTCGGCCGGTGGCGCCCTCCACAGTGTTGACCAAGTGCCTGTCCTCCACACCGCGGTAGCACATGGGTGGTACGCTGTAAGGTTTGCTGCAGAGCCGAAGAACCGTCTTCCTGCGGGCTGCACACTGCTCGAATAAGGAAAACCTATATTGAGCTGTGCGACTTTCACGAAAGGAATCGGGACGCGTAAAGCCCTGAAGTTGGAATTTGTCGCGCCAGCATATTTGGGTTTCCGAGGGTTTACTGGCCGTTTTGAAGTCCACTGCCACGCGATACATTGCCAAGGGCATCATGATTCCATCATTTGCTCAGGCACAGCCTCATCGCCCCGAACATGCCGTAACATGTCATTACTTTCAGAACACAATTGATGCTCGGCGACCAGCCCTATTGGCTCCAAGTACCTTGGCCGCTGTCGGCCACGTCATGTTCCGGCACTTGCAGCCACACCAAGTTGCAGCGAACTGGCAGGCCCGCTGTTCCGAGTACCGCCCGCCCATGTCGGCGTCATGGGAGCCGAAACATCAATGGACGGCGGCCAATGAACGCGCCCGCACACATTGGTATGTGGCGCTAGCCATCCCCGATATGGCGGAAGCCCGGATGAGTTAGAGTCTCCTGTCCGTGCTCTGGGAAGTTTGCCTTTCGGGTGCCAAGTCACAATCATCATTCTTGCGTCCTTGCGGCCTTTCCTTGGCAGATGTTAATTCGCTCCCTGCTAGGAGCGTCGTCTCGTTCAACGCTCCTAGCTTCCCTGACTCTTCCGCAGGTTTCACGCGTGCTTGCTCGCACGAGGTGTCTCGTGGTATTCCATTATCCCACCCGTAGCTACTGCGTAGGGTGTCAAGCAGTTCCAAGGATAAAAAACTCTGTTAATGGTCTGGATTGCATTGCAGCCAGCCATTCGGCGTCTTTGCACCAAAGCTTCAGTCTCCGACAAGTGGGAACAATGCTACGGTAGGGGAATAAATTCATCAATCAGAGAGGCAGATCGACGACCTGCGCCTCCACTTGGCCCACGATTAGCGGCCGAGGACCGCACCACAGGACAACCGAATGCCAGCGGGAACCCCTCTGGCCGCTCTGTTCTCGCGCTCTACTGCAGACTTCACGCAGGTGCCGGGCCCGACCCACCGCGAGTAAGACATCGGATCGACACCTCGAGGCAGCCGAAATGAGGCAATAGTCGAGCCCTCCCGTCCGCGGAGCTAGAGGCCCTTCGTATAAGAACCTCCAGTGCCGCCGTTGCGTAACCCCAGTCCTCCCACAGACCCTCAAGTTTTCCATAATATTCCCGTACATACTTAACATCGACTTTGCCCTTGTTGTGTAGGCATATCGTCTTTTACGAGAGGAGCCCGCGATTTATCGCTTGCCAGTTGACAAGACACAATGCTCGCTAGCCGTGCTTCACCACGCCGCTCGCCGTCGGTAACCTCTATAGGCTCCACGGGCAGTTCCTGGAGCGATCTCGACAATACTACTACAGGCTCTTTCGAACATGCTGCTGCCGAGGCAGCCGTGTGGCACCGGTGCCCGTCGTCTCAGTGCCCACTCGCAGAACGCGGCCGACAAAACAGCACATCTTCGGTCAGAAGCTGCGAGGACATGAGCAGCAACGAAACTCGCGATTTGTGGCTTTGCATGCTCGATCTACAAAAGCGCTATGGCTGTTATAACTCGACGAGAATCGACCTGGCCCTCGGTGCCGGCGACGATGCTATCAACCTGATGCGTACGCATATTGAGCCGTTCTCAGTACGATGACATTCGCTGACATTCACTAGCAAACCGATTCATCATCGACACCCTGAATAACTCACTACGTGATTTGCCGGACGAGGGCTGGAATATGCTCTTTCGTTGCCTGGAACAAGAAGTCGTAGTCGAGAAGGAGAAGCCTAAGCGACGATTTTGGGCGAGGAATTGAGAGGGAGGGGAGCTAATGGCCACTGATAACGCCGACCGAGGCGGCAAATTTAATGAGAACGACAAGCGAAAATTTGAAGCGATGGAGTAAGGATTTATCACTATATGGAGTTTGGCATTGGAGTTGAATTTGGCGCAATGTTTGGATGGGACGGTATCAGTCAATTCCTGAGCGACGCAGCGACGACAGCAGTATTTTGGCATTGTCTGATTTTGCTGCCCCTTGCCTTGAAGAAAAGTTGAACTTGATACCCTAATTAATGAAGATTGTCTAATTAAGTCACTGCACCTGCTATGAGCCTCCATTTCCAAGACGTGATCCAAATACGACCAGTTCTTTTGTGAAAGAGCCTCACTCAATTAAGCATTTAGGCTCAATATCGCATGATTTGGATGTCCCATAAACCTTGTCTGCAGCTTCATGCTCTCCAGCACACTAGCTTTAACGCCAGGATCTTGAATACTGGTGTTCGGGAAGCTGCTATGCGTGGCGTGAAACTCATAGTGGCGGAGAATATCCCACATGCGCGCCATCTCATCGGCACTCAGCGGTATCCGATTTGGAATGCTCCACAAAAAGGAAAAGGAGTTCAGGCCGGGAGGCCGCTGCCGCGGTGCTCCAGTGGCGTCGACATCGTACTTGCCCACTGCACTCGCCGACGTCATGAGTGTGTCAGCGTGGAACAGGTTGCCGTCAAAGAGCAGCGTGAGCGACCCCGGAAAGTGGCCGCCTAACTTGATTATCTTGGCACCGGTATCGTAAATGTCTGTATCAATCTGCGAGACGAGCTGTTGATGAGACGATGGGAGGGTTGTCCACTTCATATCTTCCGATGCGAGGTACACTGGGCAGCCAAACGCCCTGGCCCATTGAACATGAGAGGTGTAGAAGTGTGGGTGGCTGATCACAATACAAAGCAGGCCACCGATATCTTTGATGTGTTGAATGGTCTGCTCGTCTAACAGGGCAATGCAGTCCCACAGGATATTGCCTTTTGGGGTCTTGATCAGGGTAGCGCTCTGGCCGATGGCAAAGCTAGGCGTAGTTGAGACAAAGGTAATCCGAGAATCGCCATGATACGGCGTAAATTCATTTCGGTGGCTTTTCTGGAGCTCCTTCATAGTCGTAAATGTCTGTCCAGACGCTGGAACAAACTGCCTCGGGTCATCGCAAATATGGCAGGTTGTGACCGACGAGCGATCAGCCGAAGGAAACTGGTGGCCACAGGCGGTGCAAATGAGCCAGCCGGCAGTAGCCTCTGGGTCGTATGGCTCCGGCGTGAAGTCCATGTTGGCCGAATTTTTAATTGAAAGCTGGTTCAAGTTCGGTTCCGTTTACACTGTGTGGTGGTTAACAGAGAGGGTCGAATTAGCAGGGCCGCGACGTGGCTTCTTATACTACAACGCGAATAAGAGGGGGACCAATGGAAGCGGAGCCTTGACGCCTTCGCCGCGCGCGGCTGAACATACAGGAAAGCCACGAATACCACGACATTCAGCTGGATTACAAACCAAATGACAACCTTAGGAGGACATCCACCTGCCGTCATCGTTGTTTGAAGTATTGGCATGACCATTCTTGGCCAAGCGTCGGGCCTTGCGAGATCTGGTGCCAACACGTTCGTTGTGTGGGGCAGATCGGGCAAACGGGCCGTGGACGGCGCCGTGCTGTCGGAGCTCCGATGTGAATTAGTAACACGGCGAGTTCAGCCGCTCAAGACGGGGTAGTCCGATTTAGAATCGTGAAAACGTCTGATTTCAGCTTCCATTGACTTCGGAAGATTGCCATGTCGGTTCCTGGCATTCTTTTGACCATGCCGTCGGGCCTGCGGGTGCGAATATCGAGTCTACTGGGTGACATCGCGCATGAAAACCCCGCTGCTCAGCGCATCAGCGGCGACTTCGTTACACAACTACTACGCAAATACATCTCAATATCAGAATTCACTTACAGAATACTCATTCCAGAAGAAAGCCGTAAAGGTGATTCGTCATATTTACGATAAGCCGAACTATGTACTTTGTCTTTGTGGTATATGAGCTGTGACTATGTACAGTAACAAAGCACTCGCTTCGGAGTTCGCAGGCCTACTCGCGATAAGCTGCCTCTTGTGGAGGATGAAGGAATGCGAAAACCTATATTGGCGACGTCGTTTAACCCCCAGTGACACCACCGGCGCCTGGTCCGCCGAGGTACATATAGCTCCCCCATGCCTCACCAGAGACCCAGTGCGACTGCAGCCGGTAACGGTTCGGGTCGCTAATGACATTGCCAGTGTTTGGCTTGTACTGGTAAGCATTGTCACCAGAATCAATAACATAGATTCCGCGCATGTAAGCAGCCTTGCCGAAACCTTCCTCGGGGAAATAGCCGCTGCCCATATCGGTGGTAGTCACAGCCTCGCCATTATTGTAGATTTCGCCGTACCATAGCGCGACATCAGAGCCAGATTGTAGGGTCCTGCTAGAGTCGACACCACCTGGACTAAAGACGTTGCCAGGATAGTATCCAATATAGCGGTCAAGAACATACAGCCACCAATTGCCTTGGTACAGCTTATACTCCAACGTGAACTCATATTGTTCACCATTCGGTGTAGAAAGGGGGTTGAGGTGGATGCCTGGCATGATGCTGCTGTCGGTTTGAACCCATCCCTTCTGGAACTGATTGTAGCCGCCGATGTTGTCGCCGCTCCTAGTGTAGCCGTTGGTGGTGTAGTAGGTGAAGAGGAACGGCCCTCCACTAACAAGATTCTCGTAGTGCATCCAGCCAGCTTCCACAGTCTGTCCCTTTGTTCCACCACCTGGCTGGGGAGCGTTATCCACAGCAATGGCAGTCTGGAGGAGCGAAAAGTCATAGTTGCTCTCCGTATAGGCATTGTAGATGTTAATCATGGCGCCACTGCCGTGGTTGCGCTGTCTCTGTGCCGAAGACGCATACCAGTGAATTCCGGACGAGCCGGCCTGAATGGAAACGTCACCCTCTGCCGAGGCTGTATTGTTATCCGACTGGTTAGGAAGCCTCTTGGGAGGCAGATCCTTCTTGGTGCGGAGAATTGGAACTGTTCCCGGGGGTCCCTGTAACGCCGGGCCTCTGACGAAGTCATCAGCAGAGGGTTGCTTTGTAGGGCGGTCGTTGTCGACGCGCTTGCGCTGTGCTGGTGGTGCAGGGGGAGGGCTGGCAATATCACCCTGAGACTCCTTAACCACCCAATCAATGGTATCATCGCCATACTTGGTGGTCTTGACAATCTTGAGGTTCTTTCCGCCTTCAGCAGCAGGAAGAGCTGTGGCTGTGTGCACCAGCACACCGAGCGCCAGTGCCTTGACAAGGCTCCAATGCATGGTTAGAAGTGGAAGTATATACAAAAGACGTTTACGAAAAGGTTTATGTGAAAGGCCAGGCAGAAGGGAACAAAGAACGTTGATTTTGTGTCTCGAACATGATAGACCTTTTATACTCTGGTCAACCGCAGCAGCGGCCAGCACTGGTCATGCCGCCAGGTCCGGCGCTTGTATCTGGATGCGACGCTACCATGCACGGGTTTTGCTCTAATTGGAAGGTCACTGCAAAACTATCCGGTGAAATGGTGGATCTTTCGTAGTGGTTCGTGGCTTACTAGCACCAGATATCCTTTGCAACGTCGACTGGGCAGCTAATGACAAAAAACTGTTCGGGCCTCAGGGACGACATCCATTCCCCCGCTACTATTGCTCAAATATGAAAACTGACTGAAGACTTTCATTCTTTCAAATTATTGTGATCACCGGATAAGATGAATTTCCACACATATCCCGCGGACCAAATCGGCGAGCGAAAGTCGGAGGGTTGCATCGCTAAACAATGGCCATTATGGTCATCACTAGCGGTATGATCGTAAGCAGCATGCAGTCGGTCCTTCTTACCTTCCGCAATGGGCAACAATTCTGACTTTTGCATGTATGTCAGCAGAATCCCTGCTAGCTTTTCGACATGCGTAGTTGTAGAATGCCTTCTTTTAAGTAAGTATAATACTTGCGCAAGATGACACCTGGCCCTACTGAGAGAAGTGGTAGTGTAAGTACGCACGGCACAGTTGTGCCGGAGCCCGCATGACTAGTCCTCGAGGGTTTGCAGCGGCTCTCATTTTTCCATCTGGAGTGACATAAGCGATTATGGCTGGAAATATTTCCTTATAAACTCATACCTGGGAAGATCAAAGTTTACATGCCAAATGGTTATGCCACCTGCCTCGGCCATGTGGCTCCTGCAAATGCAGATCAGGCAGGTGATCAAGCGGGTTGGCGATCAGAGGGTTGCATTTGCGCAATAGCTGGCGCGTATTCAAACCGCTGCATAAATAAAATATTAAACATTAAACTCTTTCTATCGAGACTGGCTCCAGGTTTATTTCATATAATATAATTAACCCGCAATATTTATGCAGTGCCTGAGATAGTATCCCCGATCCTAGGGGCAGCGTCAGGTCCAGGGGGCGATGGCTCACCGCCAGCGCTGCGAAGGTCACGTCTTTTGCGACGCTCCCGAACGCATAGCCATATCCATGCGCCAATAATTACCACAGCCAGTATGGGGAGCCCAACCATGGCAAACCACAGGCCCTCCTGTTCGCGACGGACAAGTTGGTGAACAGCCGGCATGATGAATATGGTAGAGGAGAGGCCTTGGCTGTTGTCGGGAAATCAGTCGACGTTTCTCAGGTAGCTCCGGCAAAAGTTAACAGTCTATATGAAAGAGCTTTTGCCCCCCGAAGATTATGCAACATTCATTTGGCGAGCGCAATCGCCAGTAACGAAAAATTGAGACCTGGATTATGTGGCAGGTGAACCCGTGCGCGGCGGTGTAGTCCCACGTCAGTTCCAGGCCGACTGATATTTGCCTTGTTCTCTGCACGACTACTCCGTAGCAGGATGAACGAAATCAGGTGTCTGCGCTATAAAGTGATTGTGGCAAGGGACATAGTTGGCCTGAAAATGGCCTGTACTTGGCGATGGCAGCAGCAAGTTGGTCTGGGGGAGGGCTGAGTGTGGGGATGGCTTTACCCGTCCACCCCTGACCGTGCCCTATTTTGGTGCTGGATATGACGATGCCCAGCAGGGAACTGATCGAATTACGGGGCGCCAAGGTCCGCCTCCCCACGCCAGTAGGGCGGCCAAGAACCCCCCCCCCTGCAAGTTTGTTCCTCCCCGAATACTCAGCCATGAGCTCCGAGCAATAGTGACACGCAGATAATCACGTAAGCTCCTAATACGTGTTCGTCTACTTCATTGGTGGTTCAGGAAGGCGCTCCATCGATTGAAAATTTGGGCTGATGAAGTAAGATGCCTCCGGAAGCAGAGCGGTCGCGTCTCTTAACGTCAACTCGCCCACGGTAATACCACGTCAGCACGTGCATTGCGTCACTAAGTCGATCGATCACTGGGTGATATTCGATTCGATATTTATAAGACTTGGCATCGAATGAATCTATCGATTCGACTCGTATTCGCTGTCACTCTGTGCTCTGATGTGTACAGTGGGCTTGAGACGCAAGCTCAATCGCGATCATGTCAGCCAGCAAAGATAACATTGCTTGAGGGGCTGTGTGAAAGAGGAGGAACATAGAGAACGCAAGACAGGCCACAGACAAGGATAGAATGGAAGAAAATGAAGCCCAAAAAAAGCAATCATAATCACTGACAGTCATGCTATCCATGCGTATAATTAGAGATATTTAGTTATATTAATTTGAACGTGAAGCGTCGGAAAAGACTGGATTGGTTTCTAGCGCTTCTTACAGAGGTCGATAGTTGACCACCTGCAGGCCATTTGTGCCACGAGTAGATATGTACCATTTCAAATAGTCTACTCTTTCCGAGGACAGAGGTGTACGTATAAAGGCTCTTTCTCGTATATCATAAATATCCGACTTTTTGATTCCCAGTCTCTACTCACGTCGGCCAGTGAAAGATCAAAATTCCATAGCAGCTTCGCGAGAATAAGTCGTATCTCCGCGTATGCAAGGCTGCAGCATATTAGTACTGTCTATACATTTGCTAAAACGTGACAATATGGGCAGTGCGGGGACTGAAGTTTTGCATACTTTCTGGCTATACAATCTCTTGGACCATTACCAAATGGTAGGAAAACATGCTTGGCATCGTTGGCAAAGCGTAAATCCCCAAGCCACCTCTCTGGGATGAAGTCGTCAGGCATTGTAAAGTGGGCTGGGTCACGATAAACGGCACAGCCCCAGCATTCGACGTAAGTCTATCTCAATTGTTAGCAGGTATTATTTCTTGGTAAATAGCGTGATATCAAGCTAAGATGGTGATTTTGACGTTACTTACTCCTGCTGGCACGAATTTTCCCAGAATAATGTCACCCCCGTCAGCGATCACCCGCGTCTGACCAGACGGAGCACCAGGCCGCAGTCGCATGACCTCGTCAAGAACGGCGAGCATATAGCTAAGTTTTTGGACGCTGACTATGTTAATTTCGTCTTCTCTTTCGAATGAACACCTGACCTCAGATACCAGCATTTCTAAGGATTTGAGGTGCATCGTAGTATAGTACACGACACCAGTAAGCACAGCTGCCATAGTTTCTGTACCTGATGGAATCAGAACACTGGCATGTGATGCGAGCTCTTCGCTGGACAGAAACTGAAACAACAATATTAGACCGTCTTTCTCCATTTTTCTAGCCAATACATATTTTTACCTCGTTGGGGTTCTTTATTGCGGTCATTGCTGTAATATAGTCTGGACGATTTGAGCCTGAAGCCAGCCTCCTTTGTAACTTTTGTGCTGTAAGTTCTCGATGGCCATTATATTTGCTTGACGTTTCATTAGGCATCCATAAACTCTCTAAAATAGAAGAGATATATCGACATCGCCGAAGAGCAGACGAGAATGCGCGACTCTTAAATGTATGGAAGACCATATCAACAATTGGGTGATTCATTGAGCTTCTGAGTGGCTCCTCCAGACAATCGAATGGCTCTCCAAACGTCAAATCACCAATAATGTCAATCATCACATATGAAAACCACCTTGCAATGTCGATGGCGCCTTTTCCATCGCCAGAAATGTCGCGAAGCCTTGAGCATAGTCTGTCGGTGTACCTAAGAATAATTGGCTGCTGTTCTAATACCGCATTGTGGGAAAATGCCCGGCGCATGATTTTGCGATAGCGAGTGTGGTTTACGCGATCAGCGCCGACGATGTTTTGCTTGTTAAACACCTGCAAGTTGGGGTCCTTTATGTGTTCTGGCTTATCTTTGGGGCGAAAACTGCGGATTTGTCTCATGGCATCTGGATGGCTGTACGCCAATGTATTTGGTCCAATTCGAATCACCGGCCCATATCTCTTGTGGAGCTCAAGCAGTTCCCGATGGACATGACCAGACAAAATCATGCGACAGTAGGGAAAGTGAGAAAGGGCCCATAGTTTCGGGCCAGGGTATTGGCTTAACGGATGGAGGAAGAGGCTGAAAAGCACTGTCCAAGCTGCATAGGCGAGCTGCAAATTGACGAGTGAATGGGTTAGCGTATATTCCGAAGTGGTGGGCGAGTAAAATACAGACGATTGTTGCTATCAACACTGTAATCATATCTCGACAGTAGACCAGGAAGCTGAGCTGTGCTTTGTATTTTAGCCAGGGAACGTGGTGGAGGAAGGTCGAGGTTTTGCTGCGTGTACAGGCCAATGCACACTTCGTCAGCGCACTACAGCAAACACAGGAGGAGACAAAAGGGGCTTTGGGGGCAGTGAGGTTTAAACTATAGATATTGAGCCCACGTGACCGAAAACCACTTGCTCCGAACAGCTTGTATTACGGGGAGACATTCCTACGCTTTGTTGGGAAATGGGACGGGACGAAGTATTCGCCCGAAAGAGCTCACTGGTGCCACCCACCCAAAAGCAGGTTTCATTATTACTAGACATGTTTTGGAGCGCAGCAGTAGAATTGTGCTATGTGCAACTCCATCCTTTAAACCAGCCTAACTTTGGGGGTTGATAGATGAACGCTCCCTTCTCTGATACCAGGAAATTTCCCATCCAAGAACCCGCTAGAATGAAATTGTGATGCATCGATCTTAGCACCTTCAGATCTAGCAAGCCCAAGCTTGCCATGCACCAAATTCGGAGCTAGGCCATCAATGGTGTCTAGTGCAAAACTGTCAATCTCAAATGGATCTTCGCGAATCATCCGTCTACTTTGAAGGATCTCTAGCACCTGCAACTCGTCAGGAGTAAGATGCTTCTGTATATCCTCAAATGCACCATCGCTCATATGGGAATCGCCGTTGGAGTCGGCCCCTAAGCTCTTTAACTTGGCGAACAAAGCGTCCTTCTTCTCAGGCGGAACGTATGTAAATGCCCGGAAGCAAAACTCCAAAATATTGGAAACTTCATTCGCTGTAACTTTGCCATGTGCATCGGCATCCACAGTTCCTTGGATTACTTGCACGTTGTTAGAGGTGACTATGACAGGGTGTAATTGCGAAGGTAAATCTTACTGGGTCTAAAAAGATCAAATGCTCTCTGAAACCCTTCTTCATCCATGTCCTGAATGATGGGTTCATGCTGTGTACGAATTTGCTTTGTAGCACTGCTGACGGCTAAGAAGAAGCGGGTATAGCTTTCAACGGTCTTCTTGGAATGCCAGGACCCTGCGTTCTGCTCGTCACAGTCGCCCCTAATAGATGCCGCAATAGTAGCTGCTGCTGATAGTCCGCCTGTGATAGCAAGATGAACACCTGAGGAGAATAGCGGATCAATGAAGCTACCAGCATCTCCACAAATTCTGGCATTTGTTAGATGATAGGTGGAGGCCGTGTAAGACCAGTCAGAGGCTGATTTGATGTCTGTTACAAGCTTTGCGCCTTCTAGTAAGGTTTTGGTCTTGGGCGCCATTTCGAGGCAGCTGGTGTAAAAGTCCAGTGTGGATGGGCTCCCGAGCTCTCGCTTCTTGTCAACTGCCATCTTCTGAAGCTGAACGATGCCAACGGATCGAGTACCATCGTGTAACGGCATAAACCAAGCCCAGCCACTCGCGTCTTAATAATGGGCCCACCATGGTAAGTAGAGGCCGATAGAGTTTCGGCTGTTAGATTTGACTCACCGTCTAAGGCTTCGAAGTATGGGGAACCCTGCATATGAGTCCCTGGACCGTATACATTGTCGCTCTTCCAGTACGCCCAATTGGCAATGTTCTTAAAATTGTCATTGAATTTGCGGTTCTTGAGGTAGTTGGTACTCAAAATGCCGCGCCTGCCGCTCGCATCCACAAGATACTGGAACTTGATTGAGCCAGAGGTGCCATCATTACATACCCACGTAGCCGAAACAGGGCGACCCGGGTCGACATTTTTGGCAGTGCCGCTGGTGGAACCTGGCGCCGTTTCATTACCGGAGTTGGGTACAAATTGGATAGCGTCGACCTTGGTTTCATCAAAGACATGCGCGCCGCATGTTCCCGCGTGCCTGAAGAGTAAATCATCGGATTCAGAGCGAATTAGGTTCCAGGCATAACCCTCCGGTCCACCAGCCTCTAGGAAATCAGTGTCTGCAGACCACATGTTAGTAAAGAACTGACGAACTGCGCCAACCTCAGGAATAAGATGTACAAGCATCTGGTTGTCCTTGAGCCAATCGAAAAACTGCGCCATTCTGGACCGTCAATACCCTTCTTTTAAGAAGTCTTTTTCAGGGACCATCTGCTTACTTTGTGATAGAATCCATGACTGTTAAAGACATCATAGAAATCGATGAACTTGAAAAAGTGGCGAAGAGATGGAAGCGTGCTTTCACCAATATGATATCTGTAGCACAAAAAGTTTATTATGGAGAGGCAATGAGAATAAGAAGCAACACTACATACCTAGGAAACTTGTCTGCTTCTAGCACCACGGTGTCGATCCCTTCACGCGCCAGCGCTGAGGCTGCATACGAACCAGCGGGGCCGCCGCCAATAACAAGAACCGTACAAGTTTCTGGAACAGGCATACCGGAAGCTATAAAGCTATAGGATTTGGTAGAGTATGAGTTGGGGTTATTGGAAATCAATGTACGCTTATTATGAGCCGTGGTATATGCAACGTAGGTAATCCAATGTACTTTATAGGCGGAAAGGCATGTGCTATGGCGGTTTTGCTCTCCTGATCTGCCGTTTTCGAGACAGACTGATGACGTGGTCTTTTGTGAAGTAATACCATCATTATGCCGAGCCAAAGTATCCCAGAAAAGGCACAATAGGAAGTACGGCAAATGCCAGTACCTACGCGTAGATCATTAGCCATCATGGACTGTGTCTGCGACAACAACGATGCTTTGGCGGCAGGAAGGAGACAGACCACGTATCTTGTCTCAGTTCGGCATTTGCCCCATCGGATACTTCGAAGCAGCGTTGAGACATTCGTCTTTCGCTGCTCGTAGGAAGGCATTGGCACATTATGTTAACGCCCAATAACTACTAATGCCCCCGTCACCGACGATCTGAGTGAAATCTTGTTTGTGGTGTAGCATTCGATTCGTATATGCATTCAAGACAAGTTAGAACACTGCAACAACGGGGGGAGAGCTGCTGTGAAAGTCACGCACAACCAGTCGATCGGCCGATTGAAGAGCTCTATTCCGGGGTCGTTCGTAGGAAGGTGGCAATTTCGCGATGGAGCTGATGGCACACGTGTTGAACTACAAAAGTATCTACTTCAAATCCTATAGTAGTCATAGCCTCCTCGAACGAACCATTAGTGTGATGTCTCACTACCCCATACTCTACCTCTATAGCTTTATAGAGTAGTATACTTACAATATTCCTAGAGACCGCCAGCCAGGAAACTCCTCATCAAACTAATGATAAATCTCTTTCCATATAGGGCCCCCGCAGATCTTCAATTAGGTAAGAAGGCGATTCTCGTCGTCGCTAAATCTAATAGGCATACAGGTGCAACTAGCCCGACCACTAGCAGCTGCCTTTCACAGTTTTCTCGCTTACAGGTCGCTAGAATATGCCTACGCTCATTAGAACTGCAGTTAATAAGTAGTAACACCATTAATAGACACACACATTAACACTGCATTTTGCAACTGCAACTCGCAAAGGAATGCTGTTGACAGCTTGATGCAAGCCTGACTATCCTCGCGCTTAGGCTCAGACAAGCCATAAGAGGCAGGTAGGCTAGGTATAACGCCCATCCGCCAGTTTCTCAGCAATCGCGACTATTTTCGTATCAAAGAGCAAAGCATAGAGTTCAGATAATTAACTGACATTTTTTGGTGCTAGGTCATAGGCGACTTTCATTTATACAGCCTGGGACTGCTATTATCTATATGTTTATTTACGGGTTCCTCAAGACAGCTATCTTCAGAATCAGTTGTAGGAGGCGAACACTCCGCATTCCGCTATGTGCCATGACTGCTGCCATCGCTACGGTGAAGGGAAATAGAATTCCACAAAGAAAAGCAAAAGAATATATTAAAAGGGTTGATGATCTCTAACTAGCTAGCAATTGGGCGACTTTTTGAACGTACCCAGGCTTAGCCTCTGTGGGTGACCAATTTTCATCTGCAAGGTTCAATCTACCACAACACAATAGTAAGCATTGTATAGTCGGTATTAAGGTTGTAATGCTTTTGCTAACTTGATTTTCTATTCTATCTACAAGGTAGGGGTATCTGTAGATGTAAGAGGAGAGTTGTTGTGATATAACTGCGGATGTCCAAGCATAAATCTAGTATAGGGTAGCTGCCCCCTCAGACTGACACAATATATTCACTGAACCATCGTCAGACAAATCAAACTCTCACACGTACAAACGTCACACCGTACGTAGCCAAGTAGCACATGAAAAGTCTACATTTACAATTCTCCAAGAAAAAATAGCAACAAAGAAAGAAAAACCTTCTGTCGGGGGCCTGCGTTTGGTGTCACAACGCAGCGACGATTAACGCAGTCGGCGGTATCAAAGAACCAGCCCATCGCATGAGCCAGCACATAGTAAAACGCGAGACGAACATCCCGGACTCTAAAGGTGCTTTGGCAGATGATATCGGGTACAATTGCAGTATAGGGCAACGGGACGGGTAGCCATGCACTGCAGCAGCCCACGTTGGCCATCTAAATAAACAGACTACGCCAGTCAGGTTCAGCCGAGGTGACACAAACGCGGGTATTCCTGTCTTTGGAATTCCTGCACTATTCCATCTCTCTATCCACTTCTCTTTTCTTTGTTTCATTACCGCAAAGCCCCGGGGTCATGGCGCCGTCACAGCACAGCGTCTCGGGAAAGGGAGGCCCTGTCAAAGGAAACGGGAGCAAGTTGACGGTTAGGCACTCATCACCTTCGGGAGACGGCAGCGTGCGTCTCCGACTGCTGTGCCTTGCAATGTAGAGTACATACAGTATTTCGCAGCGTACTTTCTTACGGGGGTATGCACAGCACAGTGGGTTCAGCATCTGCCGAGAGTACGCCGAAGAACCGGCGCTCCGACTACCTCGTATACTTGCGAGAGACCATGTACGAGTACTCGAGCCACCCGAAACCTCACCAATGCGTTCCTGTTACGTCGTAATGCTGTGCTACAGAGCCGTACGAGCAGTCCATCGCGCACAACAGGCAAGGCGCCGTACTCGTGGCCGCAAAGGTGCCCGCCACCAACACTTTCAGTAAGCATTCGTCCACCAACAGAGGGCTACATGAGCGAACTCGTAGCCGAATTGGGAAGGCGACAATGATTTGGAGTAGTGCCTCGGGTGGGCGAGCAGTCTCGACTCCTCTGGCGCCTGCCGCGTCGGTGCGACAGGGCATTCATTGGGCGCCGTCATGTCACTATTGCAGCCGCTATCGCAGCGCCCGCCGCGTGTTGCCCACTGTAATGTTCAGTCTAAAGGTACCATTTAGGCAGACCAAAGGCGCTGAGCCTAAGCCACTCCACCGAGACCTGCCCAACTTGGACAGAGCGCCGGTCCAAATCCGCGCCCAAGCCAGAGCCTGACCAGCCTGAACGGTGCTGTGAGTAAACAGCAAGGCGCTATTAGTGACCAAGGTACCTCTGCCGCAAATGTACAGCCTGGAGGTACTTCTTTGTCCTTCTCCCGACGGTGTCAACGGTGAGGTGCTGCTTATCCACCAATTGCTGGAGTTGGGTGGAGTCACCGACCGGTCTAGAAGGTCTCGCAAAATCTCTTCAGCGGCGGTGCGGAAGAACATGGTAACAGTGCTTCCACTGCCCAGGCCAGGACCAGTGACGTGCTGATGCCGGGGCTGGGCCGACTCGCAAGGGCCAGCGACGGTGTACCTAAGTGCTGGGCTGGAATTGTCACCATTGGATAAACGATGGACCTCAAAGCAGAACTCCGTTGAACGACTTGCACCGTGGACCTGATCCAGCAATGGACCCACGCTCAACTTGCCAGTCGTGCTTGTTTATCCCGCTCTGCTTCGGCTTTCGAGTGCCATGGCGGTCATCTTTGTCAGCGGCAGTTGCCGGTGATGTACTCTTGTCTAGCTGTGACGTTTCTGTATGGTGTGACGACCACAGGGTAAAAGTTGTGTGAAAATCAATAACAGTGACGACAATGGTGTATTGCTCCAGGCCTACCAACCACCAAGCCGTGCTGTGGCGAACGCAGTACTCCTTCGTACTGGGCAGATCGTCCATTGCAACTCTGTGGCAGCCTCGTGCCGTCTGCGAGCCGCTCCCGCTAGTGCATTACGCAGACAAGACAGAGAGAGACCAGCTGTGGGAATAAGCTGCTACACAACGCGAGCAGCCCTCAACATGGCTGTCAGCAAATAGTAGCGCCGCATCGCCCTCCACTCCAGGGCTCTTTAGAAGGCACCACATATCCGGCGAACCACAGTGCACATTCAGCCCACAGCCACCACCAACCGAACGCCAGGTCTGCTCAGTGGCTTATGGTACCTGAAATGGCGAGAAAAAGACTTCCGGGCTTGTCGGGTACCTGTAACGCGCATTTCCAGCCCTCTATTACTCTACAAAATGCAGGTCAACAAACACCCCTGCAGAAGATAAGGACACCTCACTGGCTCGTGAAGACGCGAGGTCCAGCTTTAACACTGGCTGCAGAACGCGATTGTTTTGCGCCTTTTTTTTCTGTTCTAAAATTGAATTGTGCATGTCAGCATGTGAAGACCAACGCAATGACGACGATATGTCGACTGATGACATGTACTTTGTTGTAAGCATGTTGCTGTGCATCGGCCCTGCACACTGTCTGCATGCCGAACACATTATCCACACCAGCTTCGCATGCTTAACCGTACCGATCCCCAAAAAGTGCTGGAGGTTCAATAGTCTCTCAAGCTTCCTGGCTTCTAGCGCAGTGGCGTCCAACTGTCGGCGAGTTGGATCCATTTCGCAGCCCACCGGTGCCGCCATGGTGCTTCTGTAGTAGCCGTACCCAGTAATAGCTGGCTGCGGGTGCGTTGCTGCAGGAAAATTATGCAGGTACCTTTCACCTCCTTCTCAGGCGTTGGTGGTACGTGAATAGTATTAGTGGACAGGCATGGCCGGACATTGTGCAAGGTTGAGTTGCACACAAGCTACGAGTAGGGTTTGTCGTTTTGATGTTGATTCGTCGTCGTCGTTCTTGTGCGAGTTGATCGCCGACAACGAGTTCGCCGCACTAGCCAGCCGTGGATCACCGCAAGACGCCGCAGACACGAAAAATCTGCAGTCCTTTTTCATGGACGTCATCATGGAGAGCCCTGCAACCCTGGCCTTGATTCGGAGCTGACGGTGTCACTGGCGCCAGGTAGGGCGGCGCTCCAACTCCATTGCTACACACCAAGTCTGCAGCACCGTTGGCGCCGGTCTCGATCCATCTAGCGCTGCGGCCTAGACGGAAGTACCAAAAAGCTTTCCAGTACAACAGGTCATGTACTCTCCGATGGAGAAGCGCGTTGGCGATGTACACCAGACATGCGCACATGTAGATATATCCACCCGTGTATACGAGCACTGCCAGGGTCCTGGCTGCCATTCTTGGGGGGGGGGGGGGGGGGGTCTATGACAATTGAATGGTGCCATGACGCATCGATATTAGCTGCAATATCGGCCGCGGCCATGTAGACAGGTTAATTAAGCTGTATCTGTGTTGGTAGCATGATGAGCCTAAGCTACACCTCACACTGTCGATGACAGACTGTATGAGGTCACCCGGGTGCATGCAGACTCCTGGAGCGCTCCTGCGGCACCTTCGAGAAGGCTTTCTGGAGAAATCTGGCAGTAGGTGGGCCTTGGGCCTAATTGGTGGACTTTACCACACTCCTCACGGTGTATTACTATGGTATTAGGAACCTTGCTGTGGTTGGTACAGCTGTATGCTTTGAGTGCTTCCGTGGTCTACGAGGCAGGTATTGGTGTAAATCGTGGGGAGGCTAGATTGGGCCAAAGACTGCTCTGAACTTTGGCGCCTCTGCGGGGCTATTTGCGCGCTATAGAGCTCCTTCGGATAACAGCCTCAGGTGGCAATGCGCAGGATTCCTCTCTTGTTACACGGGGCGAGAGAGGACACTTGTTTGGGCATGGGCTGCATCCCGTAGAGATGCAACGATGCCGAAACGTAACATTATGAGTCGCTGGAGGGCTATGTTGGTGGCGGGCGTGGGATGACAAAGACGCCTGTTTAGGCCGAAAGAGCCAATTGGGTTACTGCAATCCTGCTGGGAAATGCCAAGCTTGGTACGGACTCGTCGGTGCTTTGGATACATGCGCCAGTGGTTCGATCCAATGGCTTGGATTGTTGACAATATCGTGGCAGCTGGTACCCCGAAGCTCGGTTCGTTTTGCCCAACCGTTGAGTCGGTAGTCAATTCTCGTCAGTGCGCGTTTTAAATTCCAGGCATGAAACCGAGCAGAGCCATCTGGGCAGCATTTGGGGGTGTATGAGCGCCGGCACGGACGGAGCTGGAGTCATGCAGATGCGTGTACTCGTACGGAGTACCTACCCTGCGATGAGAAGCAGGCACATGGAAGGGCGCTCAACTGTTCTGAGGTCTTCCATGTGAAGAGCCGGTGGCCGTAGCGGGTGGACGCGCGGACAAGGTAGTGGCCCTTCCAGGTACCAATTATGATAGCCTAGTGGGGCGAAAGCTTGTCTTTACTAGGCGGTTCGGCAAGCCGATATACTACTCGCAGCCTGTACGAGTTCTATAGCTGGGTATATTGTGCTATAGTGCGCAGTCGTATCTGCCATAGCATGTGGAGGGCGAAACGTTGTCGCAGGTAGCATAGATTTGTACCTATAATACACGTCTGATAAATTCTGCGTCAATACGGAGTACAAGCTCACCATTATGCTGTCCCAAGCTGACAATGCCTTCGCTGCGTGGAGCGTAGTGCCGTTTTGTCCGGATGTCGGGGCCAAGCCACAGCTGATACCAAGAGGAAGGCCATTCAGTGCTGGGGAGCATCCTGTTTGGCGGAGGACAACATGGAATAGGCCCTTGTGAGACTCATGGGCTGACGCAGGTATTGTGTACAGTGCCGAATATGCCAGCGAGCCTATGCCAGCAAACGAACGTACGCTGCCACCGCTCTTTTGATCCATTGTGCGTGCACAAAGAGTAGTGCGAGCCGGTCTAGGAAGCGTCGAGAATGTCGTTACCGCCAGTTCAACCTCAGTCGCTCATGCTCATTCCCCTACCAGCCATGTCCGCAAAGCCACATTCGTAGCGACAACAAAGGACAAGACACGGCACGGATTCACACGTCGGTCGGTTTGGCAGCTCTGCTCCCTGTTTGCCCCAAAAGCACCACGTCAAGCTGCAGCTGCACGCTCACGTGGCTAAGCGGTCACAAAGTGTGCGCCCAAGAAAGAGGCTTGATGGAAAGGTGGTTCGTAGGTAAGTTGTTGGGCTGTGGAATACTCGTTGAGATACGTCGTAGAAAGAAGAACGGCGGCGAAGCAGCGGTATACGGTGGTAACGAATCGGATCCCGCCTTCTCAAGACATGGATGTGAACAAGGGCGCATATTTGGCTTGGTTTTTGGGCCGCCATTATTCCTGAATGGGCTGGGACTGTTCCATGCTTGCCGCATTTGACAACTGGACAGCGTTCCATTACTGCAGCTGGCAGCTGGCAAAAAACGTGGCTGGCACTTTTGCTGGGTCGGGGGCCAACCGGAAGACAAACGGCGGGATCCCGGCCGCCAATGATGGCTGGATGACGAGTACTCGTAGTTGCTTTTGAACATTCTACTCTTATTACTGTGGGCGAAAAACGATTGCTAGTCGCCAGAGCCATGCCACGTACTAGTTGGTAGGTTACCCGGAGCCTTGCAGCGAGTTGCTTTGAGAAAGCAGCAATGTCGTGAAAGAACGTACATACAGAGGCACAGGCGCTGCACCGAAGGTACTCGTACAAGTGCGAGGGCTGGCGATACCTGCCTTGCCATGTACACGTACTCGTACTCCCACGAGCAAGAGACAGGGGTGGTACAGGGATGGCGACGGGCGAAATCGCTATCTTTTGTTATAGCATGTACTGGTAGGTATGCATGGCAATATTGCTGGTGTCTGTATCTTGCTCAGCTCGCCCAAGCGTTCTTCCTACCTACTGACCTAATAGTTCGTGTAATCAGCCAACATTTCGTTATACCTCAGGTTAGTAGTGTACGCTGTACCCGGTCCCGTAATACCTTATGTTGGTATGTACTCCTTTACTCCGTACCTAGGTACCTGCCTACCTTATAATGCTGCCTAGACGACACGGCAGGCGCAAACGAAGAAGCCGGCGCGGGGCCCAACCTGCCAGTCGGACGGCCGGCCAAGGCTTTGTTTCGAACAGAAGCACCTACCATGCTTCGCCATGCCACGCCATGCCGAGTGTCTTTGCGCGTTTGTTGTCTTTGCACCTGTGCAGTACCAGTACTGCACTGCTTTTCCATGTTTCAATTGCTACAGAGACCATGCACGCACGAGCAGGCATGCATGCCTGGTAAAAGGCATGTGCAAATAGAACGAGTACCTACTCGTAGACAAGCGGCAGGGGACGGCGAAGCGGCACAAGATGCCAGAGGCCGCATACGTATCTCCGTACGGAGTACTAAGTAACCATAATAGCTACAGGCAGACCCAAAGCACATGCACAATGCCTACCTACCAACTCAGACTGCTGGACATACGATGTACACCATGGTGAGAGTCTGCGAGTATAAAGCTCGCCGCCCACCCTTGCTGGCAAAGCGTATTGGCAAAACGCCCAAGGGAGAAAGAAACATTCAATTGACTGGCGCTTTGCTCTATTTTCGCTTTCCCGCGCTTTGTTTACAGGATCGGCTGTTCCATTGACGCGCACCGTCGCCGTTTGCTCCTTTGAGCCCGCGGCCCCCAACGCTGGTCCTACTAGGTACATAGTACCAGCTAGTTTGAGTACCTCGTCCACAGCCAGTTCCTCACCTGAACAAAGGTACCGTTTGGTTGTTTGTCAAACGCTGCTCACCTTTTTTTGCGGCCCGACACACCGCGCGTGCGGCAGCGACGAATTCTTTTTTATTTTTTTTATTTTATTATTATTATTATTTTTTTTTTTACTCTTGCTACGGACTACTTACAGTTGGGTCTGCAGTTGCCCACTTTACTGCTAGTTTTTCCGCCGCCGCCTGCCCGCAACTCGTCCACTACTGCATGCCTCGCAGTGGGCGCTTTACCCAGCTCAGGCTCACTCGCCGGGGACTATTACCAGTACAGTACGGAGTAGGTCAGGTCGGCTCGGCGCCCACTTGTTGGCGCCAACCAGTTTTCTGAGGGACCTCTCTGGTGGTGCAACCACGGGCACCGGGTAAGACGCCGGCAGGCACTTTGGGTACATGTGTACTTGAGGTACATCGGTACACAGAATCCGCAGGTACATGGGTACATTGTCCGACACACCCACCTTTGCACCCTTGTCCCATTGTACCATTGTACCACGCCGTCGGCCGGGCCTTGTCGCCGCCCTCCCCCGTGCTATTTTCTTTTTTTTTTTTTTTTTAACCCTGCCGGTGCCAGACTCAGTCGCCCCTCTCGCCGACCCGCCCACTCGGCTACGAGCAAGAAACAAGACTCAAGCCTAACCCCACTCCGCCTCGCCCTCACACGTTGTGGTGGACCCTACCCGCGCCGCCGTCCCGTCTCGCATTGTTGCTTCTCCAGCTTTCTGTGCTTGTGAGCCCTGCTTTCTCCAGGCCGATGCCGCGCTGCCTCGTTCTCTTCTCCTTCAACCATCCAACATTCGACGACCTCTCCCCACGCCGATTTCACGACGACTAGGACGACCACGCCTACCACGCGGCTCTCTAGTTGCCCCCAGGCTGTGCCCGCAGCGTCAAGGCTGGGAGGCATGTCGCCTAAACTGAAACCACTGCTGCTGCCGCAGCTTGTCGACGGCCGCACAAAGCAGGACGCCCAACTTTCGAGTCCAGAGCACGCGGCCTGGCCCTACGCCCTCACCACCACAAACTCCTCCTCATCAGACATCACCTCGCCGATTACCCCGACTTTCTCGACAAGAGGTCATGCCCGCATGTCGAGCTCCTCGTCCTCCCTCGACTTGCCGCCGCTCCCTCCTCTGCCACAAGACGGCCCCGTCTCGCCGTCATTAGGCTCTGGTCCGCTGGCAAAGACTGGCAGTGTGCGACAGCTCCCCGATGTCAAGGAGGAGCCAATGGAGCGCGAAAACGAAAGCGATGGCGCCCCCGAGTACGACGACGAGGACGAGGACCATGTAGACCAAGACAGTTTTGGTCTCTACAGCTGCCTCTGTAAGTCGCCTCACATGTCTCAGCGACCTGCTGTGCGGTCCTCTAACATGATGTTCACCTTAGGCGACCACCCTTGTAACCACCCAGGCAGCACCGACGACCTCTTCCCCGGTGCCGTCGTCAGCGACTTCGACATTGACTACGATATTGGCTTCCTGAGCGACTCCGATTTTCAGAGCGAAACTCGATTCAGCAAGAAGAAGCGCTCTGGTATCGAGTCGCCCCTCTCGGGCCTCACTGCTCGTCTCGAGTCTCGCTTCCCGACAATCACGAGATGGCGATCTGGTCGGAGGTCTCGCATGACCAGCGCCGGCACCAACGACTACAGCCTGGATAATGTCTTGTCGCGCGCCCCTTCAAGTCGGTCGTCTTCCATTTCGGCTGCAGCCCGTCATGCCGACCACTTGAACGACTCTTCGATACCGCCGACCCCCGCTCTGCCTCAGTTTGGGAGCAGCGAGAGCGTCAACATGCAGCCGCCCAAGGAGCTGACCGAGGAAGACCGGGCGGAGATTGTTCGCGACAGGGCCATGACTGGCACGCCGCTTCTGCCGCCAATGATGACTGTCCCAGCTGGCACGCCTCCCCAGGAATCTCCGCTGCAGTCTCCCACCATTGAATCCGCGCCTTCTTTTCCTTCTGCGGTTCCATCGGCAGTCCAGTCTCCAACCCTGACGCCGGCCATGTTTACCCGACCACCACTCAGCTCCCGGCCCTCGACGCAGTCGCTGCGCAATGTCTCGAGCAGTACCGAGCTGCCGCCACTGCTACCACTGGGGCTGCCCTCGATTCTGCAGGAGCATGACGAGTGGTCGGATCGCCTTGGCCACGCCAATTTCACCATCACGCCTGTTCCGTACGAGCTAGAGATCATCAGCCCGGAGACGGTGGCCAAGTTTCAGAGCGACTGGGATGCTGCCCGAGTAAACTACACCAAGCACCTAGTGCGCACCGGTGAGAACTACGGCCAGACGAGTAAGATTTACGGATTGACGGAAGCCAAATGGGCCGAGACGGAGAAGCGGTGGAAATCCATTTATGGAGACATCATCAGTCAAACTTACCACTCCTCAGCGCCGCCTTCCAAGAGTGCCTCGCGGAGCCGCAGCCGCGGCCGCAATCGTGGCCGTTCGCTGAGCGCGCACCCGGGCACACTCAACAACAGTCCCAACGGCGATGCTTTTGCTGGTATTGAATGGAAGCGTCTCGAAGATCACATCCCCGGCGCTGTGCCGCAGACAATGGAAGCCATGGACGCCGCCCAAGGAAAGTTTCCCGGGCGAGGCGACGAGGACATTGTCGGGCCGATGCACCGCGAAGCCACCATGATTGGGGCTTATTCCGAAGATTCCAGGTCCCGATTCTGGAAGAGCCTGGCTGAAAAGGTTCGGCGCCGCTAAGCCGCGTCGCGAATCCTTTTGTTTTTGCTGCTTTCTTTTACAGTGCATACGTCAGCGAGCGATGTGTTTCTAATTATTCACATGTTGCGTTTTGCGTTTTGCGCTTTGCACCACGAGTTTTGACGACAAATACTCAGCGATCACAGTCCTTACATTTTATTTTCTTATTCTCACGAACTGTTATTTTTATTTTATTTTGTTGTTTTGGCGTAAGCCAGGCAATACGTTACGAGATACCCCGACTACAGTCACTCCTTTCGCCCACGGGCCATTGGCTACGCTGAGCAGCGACGTTTCTCTGAGCGCCTATATTGGGCCTCAGAGCTAGGAGCTGCAGAGGCTACTTGCCATTATTTTTGTTTTGCAAAAACATAGACTTTGTATATATTTTCTGGAAAACAAGGCGTTGGATAGAAGGACGAAAGACAGAACCTACATGCTCAGGGATGAGCCGAAAAGCATTGCATGGATTTCTTGTGAGGGGAGGCGGCGAGCTTAGCATTGGACTACGATATTTGGGCAACTGGATTGGGTCTATGGAAGAGAAGTTCGAGTCAATCTTGCTGAAAGATGGACAGTACAGTGGAGGAGCAACGATCTGAGTGCATTTGATAGCTTTGCATAAGAGGATGAGCCGAATACAAAACAGTAAAATTACTCAACCGAGTTGCCCTTGCGTGATGTAATGCGAGCCTGGGACCCGACGGCGCATGGGACAATCAATTGCCTCGTTCATCGGACGCGACACGCCCCTCACGCAACACCATGAGTGTAACCAATGCGATTCGCGATGGAGCGGCGCGGCGCTGATTTGAGTGGTGGGCTTTATTCACTGTGGCTTGTGGCGCGCACATCATCCGAGTCGGCGGCAGAGCGAGAGCAGATGTGATGGACAGCTAGGAGTGAGTACATACTTTGTGGCTCTGACTCACTCTTCAGAGCAGTCTTCACTACCCTAAGCTGCGGCGTGCTAGATATTACTGGACAATTACAATAGTGAGTAGCTAATTGGCACAGAAAATGCCTATCAGTTCCCAATTTGATTGCATTGCCGTTACGTAGTTGATACAGCCACCATGCGCCCTGCGACGGTAGTTGACGGGCGGAGCTAGGCCAACTGCGGCACAGAGTCACCGCTGCAACAGCCCCTCCATTGCTGTACCAGGCTGCGGCAGCCCAGCCGGCACGGGTCCGAAAATTTTCAAGAGGGGACCCCACCAAAAAGTTACTCACCTTGTATCGCTTGGCACAGCAAAAGGGTCCCTTTGGAGACCTGACTTCACGAGCATCATCGCTGTCCGCGAGGCTTTTCGTGCCCAACCCCTCCGCCTCAATCCTCCCTTTTTGCTCTGCTCGATGCTCTAGGTGCTTCTTCATCAAAGCAGCTAGCCGCAGCAGCCCAACCCCCATTTTCCGCCCAACATGCCCTACGTTCTCGTTGGCAGCTCCTGCTTCACGTCTTCGGACGAGCAGACGCTGCGGGACCGCATCAGCAAGGCGGGAAATGTCACCGTGACGCAGATCCAGGGCGACTGGGTCTACTACTGCGACCTCAAGACCGAGACCGACGCCGTCAAGAACAGAGTCAACGAGCTCCTGCAGGACTTTGGCACCCGCCAGGCCGAGCCCCTCAGCGCCGACGACCCCAACGTCCTCACCCTCTTCATCACCCCGCGCTACATCTCGCCATGGAGCTCCAAGGCCACCAGCATCGCCCACGTCTGCGGCATGCGCGACAGCGTCGCCCGCATCGAGCGTGGAAAGCGTGTTGCCATTGCCTTTGACAAGCCCTGCACCGAGCAGCAGATTGCCGCCTTTCGCGATGTCCTCCACGACCGCATGACCGAGATCTTTGCCCATGAGCGCCCTTCCACCGACGACATGTTTGCCGAGGGCACGCCTTCTACCATCGAGGTTGTCGACATCTTTGCTGATGGAAAGGACCCCCTCCAGGTCCTCGGCGATTACAACAAGGCCAAGGGCCTGAGCCTCGACCAGTCCGAGATGGAATATCTTGTTGGAGTCTTCAAGAAGCTTGGACGCTCGCCTCATGATGTTGAGCTCTTCATGTTTGCCCAGGTCAACTCAGAGTAAGCCACTTCTACTACTGACGTACTCAAAAGTACACGGTTCTAACTATGATATCTAGGCACTGCCGACACAAGGTGTTCAACTCCTCCTGGACGATCGACGGAACCGAAAAGGACAAGAGCTTGTTCCAAATGATCAAGGAAACGCACAAGAAGACCCCCGACTACACTGTCTCTGCCTACAGCGATAACGCAGCCGTTCTGCAAGGCGAGGCTGCCAATTACTGGGCTCCCGACTACACGACCGGAACTTGGAAGCTGACACCCGAGATTGTTCACATCCTCGCCAAGGTGGAAACTCACAACCATCCTACTGCCATTTCTCCTTTCCCTGGCGCTGCCACCGGATCTGGTGGCGAAATTCGCGATGAGGCCGCCGTTGGAAGAGGCTCTACTACCAAGGCTGGCCTGGCTGGCTTTTGGGTCTCTGACCTTATGATTCCCGACCAAAAGGCACCCTGGGAAGTCGATGTTGGCCGCCCCGCTCATTTTGCCAGCAGTCTCGACATTATGCTCGAGGCACCCATTGGCAGCGCCCGCTTCAACAACGAATTTGGCCGCCCCTGTCTTGCTGGTGTCTTCCGAACCCTCCTCACCCCCGCCGAAGCTACCGCCAATGCCGACCCCAAGGAGACCCCTGACTGGAGGGGCTACCATAAGCCTATTATGATTGCCGGTGGACTTGGTACCGTTCGACCTCAGCACGCCCTCAAGGAAGAGCGCTTTGTTCGTGAGGGAGCTCATGTCATTGTGCTTGGTGGCCCTGCCATGCTTATCGGTCTTGGTGGTGGTGCTGCCTCTAGCAACGCCTCTGGCGAGAGCAACGCCGACCTCGACTTTGACAGTGTGCAGCGTGGTAACCCAGAGCAGGAGCGCCGCGCTCAAATGGTCATTGACAGCTGCACGTCTCTTGGCGACGAGAACCCCATTGCCATGATCCACGATGTTGGTGCTGGTGGTCTCTCTAACGCCCTGCCTGAGCTGGTTCAGGATGCCGGCTTTGGTGGCAAGTTTGAGCTGCGCCAGGTTGAGAGCGCCGACCGAAGCATGAGCCCCCTCCAAATTTGGTGCAATGAAGCGCAAGAGCGCTACGTGCTTCTCATCAACTCTGAGTCCATGAACCGATTCTCCAGCATTTGCAGCAGAGAGCGTTGTGGCTTCTCTGACGTCGGTACTGTCATTTCCAAGGACTCCAATGGCCAGAGCTCCCTTATTCTTTCGGACCGCGAGTCCAAGGAGTACCCTCGACCTATTGACCTCCCCATGGACGCGCTGTTCCCTCCCAAGCGCCAGCTGAAGCGCAATGTGACTTCCACGAAGCCTACCCTCCTGCCGTTCAACGCTGTTGCCAGCCTCGAAAAGGCCTACGGACAGGGCCTCAGCTCTCAGGGGCTTCTCAGCCGTGCTGTTGAGCGCGTCTTCCTGCTTCCTGCTGTTGGATCCAAGTCCTTCCTCATCACCATTGGCGACCGCACAGTCGGTGGCCTGAGTGTCAGAGATCAGATGGTCGGTCCTTGGCAGGTGCCGGTTTCCGATGTCGCCGTCACTGCAACATCCTTCTACCTCAGCGGCAGGCAGAGAACCGGTGAAGCCATGGCTATGGGAGAGAAGCCTACGATTGCACTCATCAACCCCGCTGCTTCTGCCAGAATGGCTGTCGCCGAATCTTTAATGAACCTTGGAGCTTCTGATGTCTTGGGCGACCTGCGACGCGTCAAGCTCTCCGCCAACTGGATGGCCGCTGTCAGCCACCCTGGTGAAGGAGCGGCCCTGTATGAGGCTGTCCAGGGCGCCATGGAGATTTGCACCGCTTTGAACGTGAGCATTCCTGTCGGAAAGGATTCGACCTCGATGAAGACTGTCTGGAGAAACGATGGTGAGGCCAAGAGCGTCACTGCCCCTGTTTCCGTCGCTATTTCTGCCTTTACTGTTGTTGAGGACGTTCGACGCACATGGACGCCTCAGCTCCGCCGCGTGGAGGATGTTGGTGAGACGATTCTCATGTTTGTCGACCTTGCCAGCGGCCGCAAGGCCATGGGTGGTTCAGCTCTTGCGCAGTGCCTGGGTGCCATTGGTGATGAAGCGCCAGACATGAAGGACTTCGACATGATGACTGACTTTTATGATGCTCTTGATCAGCTCCATAAGAGCGGTGTTGTTCTCGCGTATCACGATCGTTCGGATGGTGGTCTCCTTACCACCGTTGCTGAAATGATGTTTGCTGGTCGTTGCGGTGCTGACATTATGATGGACGGTATCTCCAAGTCTGGCAACAACCTGGACATGTTGGAGGCGCTGTTCAACGAGGAGCTTGGTGCCGTTTTCCAGGTTCGCGCCTCGGACGAGATGAACTTTAAGCGCTGCTTCGCTACTTGCGGCCCGCCCGCCGGCCTCATCCGCAAGTTCGGTGTCGTGACGCCCAAGTCCAAGCAGACCCTGACCATCCGCCACGGTGGATCGAAGTTTGCTACTCTTGGCCGTGCCGAAATGCAGCAGTGGTGGACCAAGACGTCATATGCTATACAGCGCCTGCGCGACAACCCAGCTGGCGCCGATTCCGAGTTCTCCATCATTGCCGATGACGAGGAGCCCGGTATCTCGTACAAGCTTAGCTTCAACCCGTCAGAGACTGTTATGCCTCTTACCAGCTCAATCACTGGCATATTCACCAAGTCTCCCCGCGTCGCCGTCATTCGTGAGCAGGGAATCAACGGCTACGCTGAACTGGCTTGGGCCTTCCGCGCCTCTGGCTTCGAGGCAGTTGACGTCCACATGACCGACATTCTGAATGGCCGATCGCTTGCGGACTTCACTGGTATCGCTGCCCCGGGTGGTTTCTCATACGGTGACGTGCTTGGCGCCGGCCAGGGCTGGGCCCAGTCCATTCTCATGCACGACAAGGCTCGCGCCGAGTTCCAGACGTTCTTCAACCGACCCGACACCTTTGGTCTCGGTATCTGCAACGGTTGTCAGATGTTTACTCGCCTCAAGGAGCTCATCCCGGGCACCGAGCACTGGCCCAACTTTGTCGACAATGCCTCACAGCAGTTTGAGGGCCGTGTGAGCATGGTGAAGGTTGAAGTTGATGAGAGCAAGCCGTCAGTCTTCTTCCACGGCATGAACAACTCTGCTCTGCCCATTGCCCTGGCTCACGGCGAGGGTCGCGCTCTCTTCAGCTCGCCCAACTCGATGCAGACCCTCTCAGACTCGGGCATGATTCCTATGCGCTACGTGGACAACCGCCTCAAGGTCACCGAGCAGTACCCTTATAACCCTAACGGCAGTCCCGCGGGTATCGCAGCCGTCTCGACCAAGGACGGTCGCTTCGTCGCCATGATGCCTCACCCTGAGCGTACCGTCATGGCCGATGTTGGCAGCTATATCCCTGATGGCGCCTCGGACAGCTGGGGCGATTATGGTCCCTGGATGCGCATGTTCCGCAGCGCTCGCAAATGGGTTGGTTAAATTTGATGTTTTCTCATGTTTGTCACAACCTTTTGGTGTGCTGTCGTCTTAATTTTATCTATCTGGCGTTTGGGATATTACATTTATACAAGGGAACTATAACTAGAAATAGGAGATAACTGAATCAATGAAGCGAATTATATCATTAAATAGCACTGCATGGTCCTTTCAACTGTACCATTGTCGTTCTTTTCTTCGCCGTCTACAGTGGCACTAAATACAGCAACCATCTGTAGAATACTAGCGCCCCCAAAATTCGGTTGAAACAGGCCGAGAGAGAGAACAAAAAAAAAAAAACAAAGTTTCGGCTGCTCCCACCTACCGCCGCCGCTAACTCGGAGTTTTACAAGGCAGCTCGCCGGCGTGTACAGTACCTACCGCCTGTGAGAAGGTACTTCCAGGTCTACACAGAGGTACATTCGCCATATACCCCGCCTGCCATTGGCTGCTTCATTCCCGCGCCCGATGCCTTTCCCCGAATAAGTCACGCCACGGAGGGCGGCACAGAGGCGATCAAGATTTCGGATACGGTCTGGACGGTGTTTTTAATGTTTACTTTGAATATATTTAATTTTTTCTCCTCGTACGAGGTGGCAAGCCCATTGTTGTATGTGTGTTTATTGTGTGATGTGTTCTGATTATGATGCATTGCATTGCAAGAAACGGGTTACTTTTTTGTTGCATGTCCGCGTGGTGGCTTGTACTTTGCCTTACCCTGAATAAACTTTGTGCTGCCATAACCTTATTTTCGGGGTTTTGTGAATGCGGAAAAGAGATATCAGTCAACTTTTTGACCACGGTCGCGTGAGGGAAGAACAGTCTGGGGCTTGCAAAGTTGGCTTGTTGAAGACTGAGCTGTGCTCTGTTCTCGCTGCTCCCACGCCTCATTGCTTTAGCGGTGCAGAGAGACTTTAACATCAGTGTAACATTGGACCCAGGCTCATTAATTGCCTCAGAAATTGGACTTGAATAATTATTAGCACCCTTTTTTAATCACCCAATATAATATAATATGTACTCTAAATTGAGCTGGAAGTTTTACAAATATGGCGCAAATAAGGAGTTGGCTATCACCATCCCTCGCCAACAGCGCCATCTCGCCTTAACAGGTAAATGATACGCAAAGCGCTCCAGTAAAGATGAACGGATGGCGGCGCTTGCGCTTAGACGCAGTTAACTCGCCTTCCAATCTTCAACAATAACATCGGGAAATTACATCTGCCATGGATCCCAAGCCATTGGCCCAGTCAGACATCAGTCCTCGCCGCCACAGTCTCCATCAATGACGACGTTCAGAGACATCCCCAAACAAAACACCTCTACTACAGCCCTGTGCGGAAAGAGATAATCAGGGGCGCGATATTTGACTGGCTGCAAACCAGGTCGGCAGCGCCAACTGCCGACTGGAGCAGGGCGCTCAGACCCCGGATTCTGCATCCCCTGTCAGATCGGCGGGTGTCCGCCTTTCAGGACAGAACCCTGGTAGCTGTCACTGAACATTGCCTCTTGGGGATAAGAAAAACCCGGCATTTTGTGGCGGTCGGTGGAGTGAATTGGGGTTCCTGCGAGGCGGATTTCTGTCGTGCCGGTTACGCCTTGCTTGTGATGATCGTCGGTGGCTTGCTCTCATTTCGTGTGTTGGCGATCGCCCAGCAGAGCGGTTTACTGTTGGGCGAGGGTAGCGATGAACATGTCTCAATTGTTCGAGATGGGAAAATGCAGAACGTGTTATAGAATTTCGTAAATGTGAGTGAGTTGTAGATGCTATTTAAAAGGAGACTTTGTAGAGTACAGGATGCAGTCGATAGAGAGCCATCATCGTCCAACGGCGTTATCCGTCTAATCCCTGTTCTCGTAGACAGCATACCGGCACCAACACCAATCTACCTAGCGTTGATCCAACGGGGCACCTAGGACCCGTAACAAATTAATCCCGCCTGAGGTTATGAGGATGGGCAAATTGGCAGACGTCACTCGGTAACACCGACTACCAGCCTGCATCTGCTTCGAGGTCCCGGCGGCCACCGCCTCGATACGCCGTCAAGCGGTATAAGAGCTGGCTTTGTCTCTTCACCAAGGTCTTGTCCCCCTCTCCTTTGGTCTTCATCACTCATCCATTCATTCATTCCTTTTTCGTGCTACATTACACTCCTTACTCTCCTTTCAGGAACCCACACTCCTTTTACAACAACCAAACAACCATCAACATGCGTTTCTCCATTGCCTCCGTCTTCGTCGCTGCCATTGCTGGCACTGCCATGGCTGCTCCTGGTACGTCGGGACATATGGGTAGTCGATCACCCGACAAAGAAATTCTTGCTAATCCTCTGCCGAAACAGTCCAGAAGCGTGGTGCTCTCCTTGGCCAGCTCAGCAACGTCGTCTCCCAGGTTGAGGGCGGCGTTGGCGTCGAGTCCCTTGAGAAGGAGCTCGATGGCGCCCTCGGCGGCGCTGTGAAGAAGGTATGTCGCCTTGACAGTGTTATGCTTTTTCGGTAACAGCACAGCTAACCATGTTTCTTAGGTCGAGTCTGCCCTTGGCGGCGTTCCCCTGGCTGACAAGCTCATGGGTATGGTCGACTCTGGCCTCCCTCCCTCGGTCGTCCAGGCCATCGGACAGGCTATTGACCTCGCCGACTCCGGCGTTGCCATTCAGACCGTCGACGCTTACCTCAAGGGCGCCACCGACGGCGCCTTGACCTCCCTCGGCGGCGCTCTCGACATCACCGACATTGAGAAGACTCTCCAGATCTAATTAGAGTCGCCTATACTTTCTGATGCTGGGGATGGATAATGGTTTGGATTATGTGTAAATATGCCTAGTGTTTGCATAGTTTGCGGGTTCTCTTCGCCTGTACTTTATAATTCCAACTGCCCTTGATGGGCGTCTTTGCCAGTACTCCGTTGTGCCAAAATAAAATGAATCGTATATACCCAGAAACGCCAAAGTGCTTGTAATAAACGCTTACCAGCAAATGAATTCGACGCTATTTTCCAATGGTTACTTTTTGCGGAAGCGCCTGTACACCTTGCTGTGGCAGCGCAACCCTCGTGTCGTGCACCTTTCTATCAATAACCTTGAAGGAGAATACCCCGTCCAGCTCGGTGCGAATCGCAAGGAGCCGCTCTTGGGCCTTTCGAATCTCATCGGGTTTGTTATCCTGCAACACATGCGTTTTGACTTGCAGAATCCAGCGGCTCTGTTTATCCAACGGCGTGAGAGAGTCCCATGCTGGTAAATGTTGCGCGGGTGCGAATTCTGTACCGGCGCGAGACTCGAGTGTAGTGTATTCTTGGACAGACTTGAATATGTATTGTTTTGTCAAGCAAAACTCCACGTCGTCTCGGTAGAAGCGGTATATTTCCTCAACGCTTTCACCTTTGAATCTGTTCAATTGTTAGCCATATATGAATGGAAGGGCAGACGAGAATGATGGCTCATACTTGAATTGGTTATCTCGTAGTATCGAAGGCAGCGCGCGCTGTTCCCAAAGCTCGACCATCTTTCTTTGCGTCAACAAAGGCTTTCCATGTGGCGGATCCGGAAAGTCTGCGAATCTGAGGATGCCGGCTGTGGTGTCTAGCTCCATTGCTTGAGCTGCAGGCCCCAGGTCTCGTTCCTTTTGAATCTCATATCGTGCCTGAACGACAAACGATTGTCGGCTTAAGCTCTGATGGAGCTCTTTCCATAGGGGAGCTACATTCTTGCGAATCGGCTTCTCTATCGAAGCTTGGTTTGAGAGCCCAACTGGGCGTGAGGGTCCTTGGAAGTAAAGCACTCTGTTTATCGTTTCCCAAGGCTGCATGGCACACAGCCCGCCCAGAACAGAACATGCTGCGTTAAAGTCGGCGTCCTCGACAAACGCAGTCATGAATATTTCGTACATGATGATTGGAGTTGGCCAGCACCCGAGTTGGGGAAGAAGAATTGTGGCAGCTAGGAGCGTTTATGGTGGCTGTGAGTGAGTACTTGACTGCCTTGTCGGTGCGAAAAAGCCGTAGAGGAACTTCTGTGCAATAAATGGCGAGTCCGGCGTTAATGCGAATGAGTTAGTGCAGCGCCCTGGTGAGATGCCGTCGCTGCATCTTGGAGCCCAGGTGCTCGTGTGGATATCAAGAACCACACGTGATCGCGCGTTTGCACTTTAACCACGCCGCGACTCCCCACACGTCGTTGCTCCAATGTGCCATGCATCTCTTTCAGCGCCTTTCGAGAAGTCAATCTGCATCCTGCAAACGGAGCCTGTGTAGCCGCCAATATATCACAGCTCTAAATATGTCGCCGGACCCTCAGGCTAAGCGGAAGGCGTCAGATGCACCCATTTCACCTCCGCCGCTAAAGCGCACTATACAAAGCGGGACAACGAGTACGGGAGACTACAAATGCGCTGATTGACTTCCATGCTGACTTAACGCTTAGAAAATGCGGTTGCCAACTTCTTCAAGCCAGCCTCGCAGAAGCCGAAAGAGCGCACAGCGTGGTCTGAACGCTCAGATAACCCCGACCGGGCCGCTACCCTTCTGATCGGCCGATACGAACCCGAGAACAGCGAGAAGAAACCATCAAAACGCCACAAAATAGCCGCCTTCGACCTAGATTCAACATTAATTGCAACCTCTTCTGGCAAGAAGCATGCCTCTGCCGCCACGGACTGGCGATGGTGGCATGCAAGTGTGCCTGGGAAATTGAAGGAGCTTTACGACGAGGGCTACCAGGTTGTCATTTTGTCAAACCAGGGAGGAATGACGTTGCACTTTGACGCAAATCACAAGGGACCCAAGACGACAAAGCGTGTTCCTGAATTCAAGCAAAAATGCAGCGCTGTTCTGAACCACCTCGATATACCAATAACGCTGTACGCGGCAACGGGCAAGGATATTTACAGAAAACCTCGGACGGGCATGTGGCAGGAAATGCTAAAAGATTATGGTCTCGAGACAAGCGATATAAATCTGGGGGAAAGCTTCTTTGTTGGAGACGCTGGTGGCCGCACCTCGGTCTACTCTTCAGGGTCGGTCATCGCCAAGGACTTTAGCTGCTCAGACAGAAACCTGGCGCACAACGTGGGGATCGATTATAAGACGCCAGAAGAATATTTTCTGGGAGAGACGCCTCGAAAATTTGTGCGGGACTTTGACCTTGAACAATACCCTTTTGAAGAGGATGCGCTGGAGCACGTATTTGAGAGGAAGAATAAGCAGGACGTTGTTCTCAGCTGCGGCCCACCGGGCGCAGGCAAGAGCACATTCTACTGGAATTGTCTAAAACCCCTTGGCTACGAGAGGGTAAATCAAGACACGCTCAAAAGCCGAGATAAATGCCTCAAGTTTGCCAAGGAGGCTTTAGATGAAGGCAAGTCGATAGCCATTGGTAAGTGTCGTCGCCGCTCTTTGCCCGTATCCATTGTTTATGCTAATCCTGATAGACAATACCAACGCCGACCAAGATACACGCAAGATATGGATTGATCTTGCAAATAAGCACAATGTGCCGATACGCTGCGTATGGTTCACTACGCCAATCCACTTGTGCGAGCACAATGACGCTGCGCGTTCACTGAACAAGTCATTGAACCCAGAAGATAGAGAAGTGCTCCCCAAGATGGCCTTTACAGGATTTCAGTCCCGCTACAAGGCACCACAGCTAAAGGAAGGGTTCCAAGATATCACTGAGGTGGATTTTAAATTCCGCGGGTCCAAGGAGGAGTATAGTCTTTGGGGCCGATACTGGCTATGAGAGACTGATCATGAAAGACAACACAAAATTTCGACAGCACCAACTATTCGGCGAATCCCGTTCAACTTGTTACGATGCACCGCGTCGCTCGGCACCGCCGGGGGTAGGCGAGTTCCGGGTGGTCTATTCTGCTCCGCATCTACTGATAGTTTGACCTGGGGAAATGTTCTGGCTATCTGACCCCAGGTTTGACCTGTCTTCTTTTGCGACTAATCACCAAGATAGAGTTCGCAGACATGAGACGGGGAACGTTTGGGGAAGCCCACAACGGGGGAAGTAGCGCTTCGTATTATTACGAATGCAGGAAGGGCAGGAAATGTCGTTGGCGCCTCTAATCCACTTTGTGGGGAGGGGTTTTGAGGGGCTGAGCTCTGTTCTGGACTTAACTGACAATAGTGAGGCCTGCAAACATTGGAGGCGTGTTGTCAATACTGCGTGTGCTGCCAACCGCTGCTTAGACGCACCCGGGGGCCTTCGATATCTCGCCGGTTGGGCCGACATCCTTTGCTAGAATTCAAAGCGCCATAATGCATAATTGGAATTAATTCATCCATATTTTGCTCCTCTATTCTCCTACCTAGACAGCAAAAAGGAGCGTTATTGTGTGTGGCAAAGTTGGACAAGTATACGAGGAGTTGTGAGGCGGTGTCAGCACCGTTAACGACTCTCGACGTGCTTCACCTGGACGCCACCTGTGGGCTTCTCCATTGTTTTCATGAATTAAGGTAGAGAGCTAGACAACTCACAGAGGGTCTTTGGACTGGATGGCAAGTGCGCAATGCGAGGCTCTAGGCGGGTTCGTGGTTAATGGACCACTACTGCCCCCTGAAGGATCAGTAAAGATGCGGTGGCGGCGGGCAGCGGCGCGCTTGTGGTTGATAGATGCGCAATAACAAGGTAGTTTGGTCGCTAAGCCATGTCGATAGAATGGCACCGTACCCATCAGTCTCCTCCTTCCTCCGAAATCCGAAGTGGCTTGCGAGCCTATGTCCGAGCTCCTTTCGGTCATAACATCCATGGCTTAGCATTCCCTTTCCGTTGCCTATATTTATGCCAAGCCCTCTCGCTGGCTTCCTACGCGGGTGGCGGCGTCAGTGGCAGCCGACGCGCTAGGAAACCTGGCTGCACTCGTACGTGGCTCACTACCCCACCAGATGGCAAGGGCTTGTTCCGGGCGCCCTGCCTAGGTGGCTTGCCAATGCTCGTCGCTGGATCGGTCGATGGCCGAGCCGGGAGGGCGTTTCTTGGAAGCCTGGGCGGCGGTGCCGTGAGCCGAATCTTCAGCGACGTCTGGCGCGTTACGGTAAGTAAGGACGATGGTATTGAGAGGCGGGCAAAGACACCAAGGTTCATCTGAAGTCCGTATCAACATTGACTAACACTGGTGACCCCGTTATTGGAGCCGTTGGCCGTGCCTAGAGGTAGTATTTGAAAATGGTCTGGGGTTCAGAGACACGCATGCAAAGCGTTGGACAGGGACGGTGGCCTGGAGGCCCGCAAGTTTCGGGGGTCAGCTCCGCTTACAGATCCAGTACGAGTAGTAGCCCGATGTTACGACTCCTCACGAGGTGGCTCATCAATAGGCCGTGGCCATGGACTCCAGTACGGACAAAGATAAGACGTGCTGGGACTCCCGTAAGCGGAGCTGCAAAGGTAACGAAGAACTCCTCGGACAAATGAACTGATGCTCAGACGACCAAATTCCCGCACCCACTCGTCAGCAGCGGCGCATACGCAAAACACAGGCCACTAACAGGGGCTCTCCAAGGAGAGAGTGCAGATCTACGGCAGCCTGTTGCGCGGCTCTGCGTGCAACAATCTGGGAGTCGCAAGCCACGCGGGTGACATGTACGATGGCTTCCTAAACTTTCCGTTCTGGAAGCTCGCATCGGCGGTGCCGTGTAAGCGTCAAAGCAATACCCGTCCTTCACCGAGAAATAGAGGTCGGTAATTGGACTTTTTCTTTTGGTGGGTTGTGTAAGAGCAGCCTAGCCTGGGGAGCCGACGGACTTTGCCCGAATAGTTCCAAGCGTCCAAGTGGCGTGGGGAACAAGGAAAATTATTATGGGCGCCACGGGCATGTGTCCGAATGACGCTGGGAGAGCACGTAGAGAAGCTCGTATTATACAGTGATAAAAAGAGGAAAGAAATATTTCTGAATTATTGAACGAAGTTACGACCGCTAAGTCTTCTAGCTACACTATTCTTTACTTTATAGAAGCATCGCGTTGAGCAACTACAACATTGCCAATACAAGAGCACATCGTACGACTCGCGTAACCAACTATATGAGCAAACCCCCTCCACAGAGCTTACCCCACATATTCGGGGCGAAAAGCAGTAGCCATGTCTTTGGGGAATTCGGGGAACGAGCATGGCCAAGACTACCAGGCTGAGACCCGTGGGGGTAAAGTCGGAGAGGAATGGACTTCGTGCTCCTTCGCCTCACCTGGCTGAGACTGCGATCATAAACGCCGGGTAAAACACGGAAGTAGCTTTGGATCTAGTACAACTCATCATACGAAGAGCTGCTAGTCTCACATCGCATGTCACTGCCTCTCCAAAAGTCGGCTCGACTTCGCCCTCTGGCTTGCGTTGGTGGCTTACAAGATGAGCCCATGCACTCATTTACCAGGCAAATCAGCACCGTGCCCGCCGGCCGGCGCCACGATGGCTTGGAGGCTCATACACTTGACGGAGACTTCTCCGCACTTACAGTACTCCTACACGCATGTACAAAAGCTGCCTGAAAAGCTTTACGGCTAAAATCAAGAGGCGAGATTGGCCTCCGTTTAACCCCTAGCCGCACACCCACAGCACGAACCCACGCCATGCTTCCCCCCCACACGCATCCCACGACGCTAATGGGCTGCATACTTTTCGCCTGCCGAAACTGCCCAATTGCCTCTCAAGGGAAAGCCCTGGCTGACCATGACAGTGTACGAGTTGTCCTCTTTCCCCAAATTTTAGTGGGTTAGGTAGCTACTCGGACAGGGTTGCTCGTTTGGGGTCCCCGTAAACCGGGCTTGCGGTGGACAGGGACGGTGTAGCGGTAGGCCCGAACATAGCTCGATTCCAAAAAAGAAGAGCCGGAGCAGGAGGGGCCGGGGCAGAAAAAGTTTGGGGAAGAAGGGAGAAAAAGCGTGAAGCAGGCTGTCAAGTTAGTACGCCGACCATGTGTGTGATGTCTCACGAGGTATTAAAGGCCCTCCTCCCCCAGCTTTTTACCCCGTCTCTTAGATCTCTTGCTTCTTGTATGCTTGTGTTGCTTCCTTCACCATAAACGACATTGTACTGCATTTGCAACTAGTACATCACAGCACAGAGACGCAAAAGCCAACATATACCCCCCTCGCGAGAGAGGCACTTTGCAAACATGGCTGGCGGTGTCAAGAAGCCCGTCAACATCTTCCGGCTGAAGAACCTGGGAGAGCCCGAAGGCGTCTTCAACTGGCGCCTCTGGTTCGCCGTCATCTCCTTCGGTCTCCTCGGTGCCGCCCGTGGTATTGACGAAGGTCTCATCACTGGCGCCTTCAACTCGCCCGACTTTCAAAAAGGCATCAATTACAGCTCCTACACCCTATCGGAACAGGCAAATATCAAGGGAAATGTCTCTGCCATGGTCCAGATTGGCTCCGTCGCGGGCGCTCTGCTGTAAGTTACGTTCTCGCGCGCTTTGTTGTCAGTGGGTTGTGTGCTGGGCGACGGCAGCAAGCCACTTGCGATGCCAATGTTCTTGGCCCTCCGCCATTTCTGCCCTATTCCCTATTCCCTTCCGGCTGGGCGATGAGGCGGCGCTTCGGGTGGAAAAATACCACCCCGCAATTTGATGCGTCTCCGCGGCTCAGAGACTCCAGCTGCAAAAGCCGGCAACCCTCTCGAGCAGCGTACCCTTGTCTGGAACCGAATAGCGCCGCCTTCACACAACGCCACCATTTTTCGGCACAGCCGATGCACACTCTACGTCGGTTCAACAGCGCGCTAACCTCTTTGGTCTCTAAACAGTGCTTTCTCAGTATGTGATAGAATCGGCCGAATCAACGCGACTCGCTTCCTCTGCACCTTGTGGATTGTGGGCATCGTCATTTTCATGGTCGGTGGTGTAAATGGCAACCTTGGTTCCATTTATGCCGGTCGTTTTATTGCTGGTTTGGGCGTTGGCCAGACCCCCGTTGTCGGGTGAGTGCTCCTTCAATTGGGGAACCCATATTACCTGTAATTCACGAAGCACTAACACAAGTCACTTTGACAGCCCCGTCTATATCGCCGAGGTTGCCCCCGCCTCTATCCGTGGTCTCTGCACCTGTTTCTTCACAGGAGCCGTCTACATCGGCATTGTCCTCGCATATGGCACTAACTATGGTGCCAAACTTGACATTAGCGACAACAGCCACAATCAGTGGCTGATTCCCACCAGCCTGCACATCATGATGGCTGGCGTCATCTTCATCCTGACATTTTTCCAGTTCGAGTCACCTCGTTTCCTGGTTAACCGCGGCCGTCCCGACAAGGCTGCTGTGGTCATGTCCAAACTGCGCCGTCAGCCGGTCGAAAGCGACTATATTGTTCGTGAAATTTCAAGCATTCAGGCGGCACTGGACCGTGAGCTTGAGGCCACCAAGGGTGTTGGCTGGCTTGGTAAGCTTAAGGAAATGTTCTTCGACAAGAGCAACCTCTACCGTGTTTACATGGCCTCCATGGTTCAGCTGCTCTCCCAGTGGTCTGGAGCCGGTTCCATCACCCTCTACGCCCAGGATCTGTTCAGTCTCGTCGGAATTGACGGCGAAAATGAATCCCTCCTAGTCACACTAGTATTTGGCTGTGTGAAGCTTGTCTCTGCCCTGGTCTGCGCCCTGTTCCTCGTCGACGTTATTGGGCGCAAGCGAGCTCTGCTGCTTGGAATCACTTTGCAGGCCATTTCCATGATCTATGTCGCTTCGTTCCTTTCGAGTGTGCCTGAGCTTGGCGTCGTCGAGGGGTTTAAACTACCCGCCAAAGATAAGCCAGCCAGCCTCGGCGCCATTGCCATGATTTACGTCTCTGGTGCCGGCTGGGCTCTGGGCTGGAACTCGATGCAGTATCTCCTCACTGCCGAACTATTCCCTCTCCGAATCCGTGCCCTGGCCACCTCGTGGGCCATGACGCTTCATTTTGCCAACCAGTACGGCAACTCGCGCGCCGTTCCCAACATGCTGCTCGCCACCTCCCACGGCGGCATTTCTCCCAAGGGTACCTTCTGGTGCTTTGCCGCCGTCACCATCCTCGGTGGTGTCTGGGTTTTCTTTTCCGTCCCCGAGACCAGTGGCCGCTCTCTTGAGAGCATGGACCGTCTCTTCGACCTGCCTTGGTACAAGATTGGTCTGCACGGTAACAAGGATGCCGATGCCCAGGATATGGCCTACAACGAAAAGGAGCAGGCTGCCCAGGAACAGCACGGCTCTGGCGACCATGTTGAGCAAAGAAAGTCCAAGGAAATTGTTTAAATGAAGAATATTTACGATGGAACTAGTGGGCCTGGGAGAGGTATAATGATGCCCATGTTTATATATAACCCCCATGCGATATGAATTAAATCCATGAAACTTTACGCTCTGCCCTATCTTACTTTGCCACATTCTAATTGGTGTCTTTCAGCTTGTAAACTCGACTTAAATGCCATCTCTCCTGTTACGATAGCTGCCTTGCCCCGTCCTGGTCGACCAGTTCACCATATCAACTTCCTCTCTTGCTTGATGCTTCTGGCTCATCATCCGTACCTAGGCGTGCGTTTAAATACTCCTCAAGTACGCGTTGTAAAGTTTCGTCGCTGTAGCCCTTCACATCAAACGTGTTCGTGGTAGGACCCCCCACTGAAGAGTCATCTTGTGCCACTTTGGAATTCAGGTTCATCGGCGGCTGATTTGATGTCTCCGGCCTGTCGCAGAGGTCTTCGGCGCTCGTGGAGTGTCTTAGCTTTGAAGGGAGCTTTGGTATCGAGGACATAAAATGGGGCGTGTGATGGTATATACTCTTGAAGGCCGCTCTTGGTGAGGTCTTGGGTACATGCTTCTCTTCAGGCGCCTTGTCAGTGGACTTGGCTGGTTTTTCTTTGCCCATATTTGATAAATGTGTTTATTGCAGTGTCGTAAGTTGTTTCTGCCCCTTCATGCAAGTGCCGCCCGCCCACGCAATGCAGCTCCTAGAAATATGCTCGCGCAATCCACCCTGTGCAACGCACCCACAAATCAGTTTCATGTGTCAGCGTGCACCCGGCAAGAGATGTAGCTTATAGCAGGGGAAGTTGAACAATATTTATATTTATTTCGGGCGCTCATTGGATCACGGAGCGTTTTCAAAATGCCGTGAATCACTTACCCTCCTCCTGAAACCGCTACACAAAACCGCGTGTTGGTCACTTACGCGACCGGCAGCAAATAATTCTTTGTAGTAAAACTCTGAGATTTCATGTTGGTATATAGAACTAAAATTAAGACACTTGTGTACCATAAGAAATTGTCGCAGATATGCTGTCTTTAATCCGTGCAGGTGAAGCCATGATTGCCGTGCATGTTCTCGCAATGCCACTTATCGGATGGCTTACCATTCTTGCCACGACTAACTTGGAAGCCTTCCACGCTGAAGTTGTCGCAGCCGCCAGCAGCAGCGCTGCACTGGAACCAGCCCGCATGGATAACCTCCTCGTTTGTCCATCCCTTGATGTCTTTGGCGGTGAAGTTGCTCATCTTGAACTTGGACGTCTGACAGTCTTTGCCTTGGTTACCTTCATAGTTTTCGCACTGCCATGCATGCAAGGGGTTTGACCTGCACCCTTCAAGTTTGACACCATCGATCTCGATGTTGTTGGCAATGCCGAGTCCACCCCCGCCGCCGTTTGGTGGGTAGCCGTGGGATACGCCTGCCCACGTCTTGAAGTACAAGGCGTGGATCGGGCTGTACATGGTGATATTGTGGGCATAAAAGTTTGTGATATAGTCGTATCTGTCTTTGTACTGGCCCATGGAACCAATTGCAATGCCCGTACCGCCGCGAATGATTATATCGTACGCAGCAATGTTGCTTGAGTTGGGCTTGAGAGCGATGGCGTCGTCGCCGCACGTAATGTCCCATTGTCGCAGCGTGATTCCGTCCGAGTATATAGTATCGATTCCGTCTGTATTGAGAGTGTTCCATTTGCTTGCAGAGGTATTGTTGACGTAGATGTCCGTAAATTCAAGATTTTTAGAGTAGGTGGTCACCATGGTCCACATCTGACTCTGGACGAAGCGCATGCGACGCACGACCGAGTTGCTCATCTTTCGCCAGTTAATCATCATCGGACGGTGAGCAAGATTGCTGCGTCCCTTGGCATAGTCGTACCAAGCTTGGCCGTTACCGTCGAGTGTACCAACCCCGTGGCCGTCCCAGGTGATTTTGTCGCCACCAAAGTACCACACTGTACTCTGGTTCTGGAAACCAATGGGCATGGAGACGGACAGCCAGTAGTCAATGTCGGTGCTCCAGACAAAGCGTCCAAACTGGTGAATTCTAACATCATCCATGTCTGTAGTAGTCATGTTGGTCTTGATGGTGTAAGTTGGACCAGGGAACACAACGAGACTGTTCTTGCGACACTGTCTGTTAAGCGCATCCATGATGTTGGGCGCATCATCTTCACCGTCGCCTTTCGGCAACACGAAGCAGATGCTTCTGCCTTGAACTCTTGCCCATTCAACCCAAAAGCTCTCATCGCTGGCTTTGTCGTTCTGGAGCTCGTCAGTCAAGTCAGCGACTGCTTTGAGAAGGGACACTGAGCTCCGGGCTATCGCTGCGCACGACAGTGGCACCAGTGCAAGCAGTGGCAGGAGGCGCATCGTGCTTGCACTTGCAATATTGAATCAATTATTGCGGTTTAACTCTCCGTAATTTATTAGCAGAGTAGAAGCAAGAAAATAATACGGGGTTAATCTGGGCGGCATGTAGAGACATTCGCAGGCTCCGACTGCAATGAATTTAAGCTTTAGCCTCTTCCGGGTTATGTCCTTTTATGTGTGTACGGCAAACTTTAGATCCCATCACCTCTGCGCCAAGCCCCTGTTTGCAAACTTTCTCTACTGTTTGGAAGCACCTCATTAAAATACAGGAGGTTGCATCAAAATTGTGCACGCGGTCTCGCCTTGTTGAGCACCTTGCCCTATCTCGTGGCGGAGACGGTACGCGATGCAACCCTGAGCCTGCTGACCTGGGCCTCTCTGCAATGTCACTCGCCAGCCTAATATTCGAATATTCCTATTTGTAAGAATTTTCATAATTAATGAAATACATCCCAAGCGACATGGTCTTCTTTTGGAGTGCAGAAATGTCAAGAGCCTGGGTTGCTGTTACCTGTTTCATCGTACGGCGACCGCGGGTAGGCTCGTGTGGCCCACGTGTAGTGGTCAGACGCCCCAAAGTACGAGATTATGGGGAATATTCGTGGTTCCTGGTTTTATTCCCAGGGTTGACAAGGAAAAACATGGGCGCCTCGAAAAGCCCTAAAATTTTGCAAGTAGAGGATGTTGGTGGTAATTTATTTTTCAGCACAGCAGCAACCGTCTAGACAAGGCGAAGCCCGCCCCTTATATATTAAGACTGGGCTCACCAAAGAGGCCTTACCAGTTGCACCTCATTACTTTACCCATTATATAGGGCCGATACATACTCCGATTTGCCGACTACCAGATCCTCAAGCAGTCGTTTGGGCTCTCGCACCCATAATTCGGAGACTAATATGTATATTTTTTGCAACATAGATGCGCTGTCCAATTAGAGCGAGACGTCACGGCTTGAACGATGCGAACTAGATGTCATTCCATCAGCAGCGGTGTTGGAGTAGAGTCTAGCCCCGCTTCACATCCCTGCCAAAGGGCCTCAGATGACGAGCAAGACGAGCCCTCGTGCCCACCCATTGCCATAGCCAATTAGTGAGATAATTGGGAGGAAGGCAGCGGAATGGCCTGGACTGAAGGCAGGTCTATGATACCCTGACTTGGCCCTGGATGCTCCTAAACTCTTTTACTTGAGAGTATAGTGGTTTGGTGGTTTGGTGGTTGTATCTAAGATGCACATGCGCTCGAGAAGTTTCAGAAACAGTATTGGATACAACACCGGATGTCCCTGGGGCTCTACACCCAAGTTCATTCGCCTGAGTCGTTCATCGCCATCAATAATATCACGCTACAATAGACGACCGCGGTGTGCTAGTAACGGCCGCAAACGCATGCTTAGCCCATCGACCATAGGCGGCACTCGTAGAACCCATTTCCAACAAAGGCATGCCAAGAGCGGCTGGGATGCAGGGAGAGAAGCCCAAGACATATGCTTAAAGCAGCGGAGAGCACATAATTATCGAAACACATATTTACGAAGCACGCTTGGTATGTATATAGTAGAGTTAGATTGAACGGGCGGCTGCCCAGAGGGATGATCAAGAGCGCGCTGTTGACGCAAGCAGGATTCCCCGCCATGTCTCACATTTGACTTTGCACATAATGAGAACATGGCCAAAAAGGTTTTGTCAATCTGATATCACAATCTACTTTTACCGCAGCCTTACTTTGCGTCATTGGCTTTTGTAACGTTGATGCCTCAAGATATTCTGTCGAAAAATGCGGTAACGCCGGATACTCATCGCTGACTATGACATAGGACAAGAACAGATCAGCATTCCATCAACAAGCTTGAAGTTGCGGTAGTGGGTCAGTAAGCATGTAGCTGCTTGAGGCTCGCTGGTCACCACTGGTGGCGTATGGGTCCGCCGTGCCGCTGGTCTGTCTTGGCCGTGGATCCAAAAAGGCTTGGCTTTCAACTTTATGTTGTTAGAGTACAGCGTCCGCCGTCATTGACATCAGCCACCTGGCATTTTTCAGAGCCAAGAGCTGTCGCCGCACTAACGATGTTGATCCATCGACTGACTCAAACTTGTACGGGAAGTACTGGGGAATAAGCAACGAGCGCTGGCAATGCATAATGAAACAAGTGGCTGACACGACAATGTCCGTTGCCACGGTCCGTTGCCACGGTCCGTTGCCACAAGCGAATGTCTTCATAGTGTTATACTGCGATCTTCAATTGCTCTTTACAATTCGAGTTGACGAGAACAGCTGAGAGGTGATATTCATTCGTGATATTCACAGTCTGCATGTGAGCCAGAATGAAGCGGCTTTAGTAGGATGCCTTCGTCTGTTCATCCATGGCCCGAGCCCACACTTTGTATAATGACAAGATTTTGCGCCTTGACGCCATTTACTCCACGTTTGCAATAGTTTTGGCTTGGTAGATTGGACGATGATCAAGTGTCAATCTGTTCAATGGCGGCATGTTCGCTCCGTACGCCGCGAGCGGAAGCCGGCCATGTGGATCATCAAACTTGGCACTGGCCATGGCACCGCCGCGCTCAGTTCCACCATTCCAGGCTACAACATTCTCTGGATTCTGTTTGGATTGTTCGTATTCTGGGCATGATTCTGGGGCTCTTGGCTCCCTAGGGGAATCCTGAGCTACCCCCCAGACACGTAGATAAAACCTGGGCATCTTCCCCAGATCGTTCTGTGGATCAAACCCATGACAGGTTTTGGCCGAGAACAAAGAAATACGTCTTTCCAGATCATCTTTCCATCTCGTCTTTCAGGCAAACGTCTCTCGAAAATAAGACCTTTTCATTTTTGGCTAGACTCATATCTTGAGGCTGTTGCAATACTACAATCATGCCGCCATCCAAGAGTGACGTCGAGTCGCCCTCGGACGAGTATGTCTCCGCTGTCCATCGTGAATCCAACAGCAATAGTGACGGAAATGACACTAGAGGTTTCAACGAAAAGGATGGCCGCAGAGCCTCGACCGCAGCACTTCTACGCAATCCTTTGACCGGTATGTCAAAGGAGGACGTCCTCAAGGATGTTGACAGCTTTGTGGACGAGAAGGGACTCTCCGAATTTCGCGAGGACTTTCGTAAAGGTGCCTTGGTGGCACAGGTCGGCAATATCGAGGATGCTTTCGAGACCATTGAAGGTCTAACCGAAGAGGAAAAGGGAGTCCTGCGTCTTGAGAAATCACACAGATGGAAGCAGCCCTTTACGCTCTACTTCCTCTGCACACTTTGTGCCGGCTCGGCAATTGTCCAGGGTATGGATCAGACTGCTGTGAACGGAGCACAGGTATGACGGTGCGGGCGATTTCAAAGCAATGATCAAGTTGGCTAATGGCGACACAGGTTTTCTATTACGACGAGTTTAATATCAGAGACCCTATGCTGCAAGGCTTGATGAACGGAGCTCCGTATCTCTGTTCTGCTCTCGTCGGCTGTTGGACTAGTCCCTTGCTGAACAAGATTGGTGGTCGTCGGTTTACTATCTTCTTCTCCTGCTTCATGTCTGTCGTCACAGGTTTCTGGATGGCAGCGGCTACGTCGTACGTCCAATGTCCCGCTTGAGTACCTACTTGATCAATAATACATACTAACGCGATATCACGTAGGTTCGCAAATCTCCTCGTCGCCCGATTCTTCCTCGGTTTTGCTGTTGGCGCTAAGTCCAGTACTACACCCGTTTATGCAGCTGAATCGGCCCCAAAGACAATTCGCGGTGCCCTTACTATGATGTGGCAGGTTAGTAATAGCTGATTGCTATTTATCTCCTATTTCAACTCTAACATACTTTTCCAGATGTGGACAGCCTTCGGCATCTGCCTCGGCTTTGTGGCGTCTGTCGCTTTCCAGTATACCGATTTTCTAGGCGAGAACTCCCAGTGGCGATGGATGCTGGGGTCAACTGCTATTCCGCCATTTTTCGTCATGATTCAGGTCTATTTCTGCCCTGAAAGCCCGCGTTGGTACATGGAGAAGGGTCGATACGAGAACGCCTACAATTCTATGCGTCGACTCCGCAATCACACGATCCAAGCCGCACGCGACATGTATTATGCACACAAATTCCTTGAAGTAGAGAGAAAGGAGCGTGAAGGACGCAACTTGCTGAAAGAATTTTTCATGGTTCGCCGAAACCGCCGTGCTGCGCAGAGCTCATGGTTCGTCATGGTGAGATTCCCTAGCCATGCGCAACAACACCCAAGTTGCAGCGCATGCCGTCCAACAGCAACCGAACGATGTAGCTAACGCCGTTTCAGTTTATGCAACAATTTTGCGGTGTCAATGTTATTGCTTATTACTCGACGTCTATCTATATGGATGCCAACTTTAGCCGGTCCAATGCTCTTCTGGTTTCAATGGGTGGTGGTATCATCAACTGGCTATTCGCTATTCCAGCCATCTACACCATTGATACCTTCGGTAGAAGGAACCTTCTACTGGTTACATTCCCTCTGATGTCTATCTGTCTATTCTTCACCGGGTTTATTTTCAACCTCCCTGATGGAACACCGAAGCTTGCTTGCGTTACGCTTGGTCTGTATCTCTTTATGGTAGTATACTCTCCAGGAGAAGGACCAGTCCCTTTCACGTATAGTGCCGAAGCATACCCTCTCCACATTCGAGATATCGGAATGGCTTCCAGCACTGCTATTACCTGGGGTTTCAATTTCATCATCAGCCTGACCTGGCCAAAGCTTGTCGAGGCATTTGGCAACACCGGCGCATTTTGCTGGTATGCCGCATGGAATATCTTCGGCTGGGTATTTGCATATTTCTTCTTGCCAGAGACAAAGAGCCTCACACTCGAGGAACTGGACACCGTGTTTAGCATGCGAAACCGCGAACATGGCGGGTACTACCTTCGAAAGCTCCCGTGGTATGCGAAGAAGTACACAGGCTGCGACGTTGACCACTTTTCGCCGTTGTACGATTTCGCTGGGTCGCCAGAAAACTACTCAGATTCACCAGAGATGCAGCAGGGCCAGGCACCTGGCGATAAACAAGCCAGGATATAAGGTGTCACCAGCTTGACGCAGTCGTGCAGGAGCCAAACTACTACAATTGGCTACTACATTTACATCAGCTTAGGAATTGACAGAATGTATTAAATGCCAATAATGAAAAACAAAAGACGCATTTTAGGATAAGAAATAATAACCAAACTCGTATCAGTGTGTGTATCGTCTGTCCACTCGCTGCAGCTTCATTCCTATGTTGCCCGGTCTGAGTAGCATTGTTCTAGGGTAGCGTCTGTCCACAAGCGAACGTCATCCGTCACAAAAATGATTCTATTACGGGTGGCTATTTCAATTAATAATAGATGGCTATAACATTGAATGCAATACGCGACGTATCAAAAATCCACCCAAATATGCAGAAGGCTGTCAAGCACAAAACTTTTATACACCGGACGGGAGCGAACCTAGTCGGTGCGGACCTTACGTCCTTCAACAAGCACGACGGGGCCGTCGTACTTCTTGCGCCCGCCCGCAAAGTAGTAAACGAAGGAAATAATGGCAGTGAAGCCAAAAAGCGGAGCGGCCCAGTTGAAGCCCTCCGCGGTGACAGGATACTCCTGAGGCCAGAAGCACCAGAAGAAACTCCAAAGAGAGAAGAGGACTGCAGCAATATTGACAGGGACACCCCACTTACCCAGCGAGAATGGCGCAGGAGGGATTGTCTCTGGGTGGGCAATACGCCTCCATAGTAAACAGCCAATACTGAAGCAGTAGCATTGCAAAATAGCAACCGTACTTAAAGAAATAACGGCATAAAAAGCAACAGGACTACCAATGTAGATCAGACTGAGAAGTGACGTGGTAGTGCCAGTCACAATGCAGGCATTAGTCGGGATGCTGCGGCGCTCATCTACCTTGCCAATCCAATTCGAGAAGGGGAGGCCCTGATCACGGGCAAAAGCAAAGAGATCGCGGGTAACCGATGCCAGGTACGACAAGTTGCCGAAGATGAGAAGAAGAAGAATGACGACAAGGACCACATTCTGCCATGGCAAAGACATGGACTGTCGGATCACATATATGACCGGGTATTCTGTCGGCTCTTCGAGAGCGAGATCAATGTCGGGCATGTGGTAGGCGATTGTGATGAGAGCAATAAAGATGGTAATATAGTTGAAGACCCAGCTAGCCATCATGACACGTGGGATAGACACAGATGCGTTGCGGACTTCTTCCGCCATATGTACAGCCTGCAAAATGTTAGTGACCGCCTGTCGCATTGTCTAAGAGCTCGGACTGTACCGAATCAATTGCCGTTTGACTGGCGAGAGCAGGCATTTGCCCAATAAAGACTGCGACTGCAGGGGAGGTCCATCCTCCACGGTTTTCCCAGTTGCCCCAAACCTGAGCCGATGTGGCTCTGGGGGCGTTGAGCCAGATAGGGATGATAAAGCCAACATAGGCTAAGATATGCAATCCGAATAGGGCATTTTGCCAGTATGGAAGCCATTTGGCGCCATAAATATTGGCCAGGACAGCGAGAATGGACATGCCAATGACAATAAGTGTTCCATGCCAGTTTGGGGCGGCGTAATCCGGATAATTAACGAGGACGATCGACTGAAGCAGGGTGCCAATGAGAATAAGACCCCAGGCGTTGCCAGCTTGCCAGGCCAGGGTTGAGCTCCAGCTGCGGCGAAAGAGGAAGGTAAGCACATGTACGCCAGTATCAATGGATCGGCGGATATAAACAAGAGCCAAACATACCCGGTGAAGTAAGAAAGTGTCTTTTGCATGCTTTCGGGAGCAAATTCTGAGACCCAATGGTATTGCGCACCTGCAATAGGCGCCATGCTGGCCATTTCGGACATGCTAAGGTAGATGGGGCCAAAACCAAAGAAACACCAAATGCTGGAGTAGATGAGGCTGGGATGACCGCCATCAATCAGACTGGGAGTGATGCCAAAGATGGCAAGCTCCCATGCAGCCGTAGCGAGGGCGACAAATGAGACCATGGAGAGCAGGCGAAAGTGACGAACCAGCTCCTGTTCGCGTCCCATACGCCTCATGTTCTCCAAGTCTGAACGTGTCGACTTGTGTTGCGCGTCGACCTCCTCCATGGCAAACTCTTGGTCCGCCTCAGAGGCAGACGCAGCCATAGTTTTGTCGGCAGCATCTCTCCAGACGGGAGGCTCAGTGGGAGACGAAGAGCTCATTGTGACTGACAAGCAAGTTACCAAGTGCAAATGAAGCTAACGGCCAAAAGCGTGTTGCACTAATAGGAGTGAGTGCAGATTGGGCAGGAGCCTCGCTACTATGTACTTTGCAGGTTGTCTACGCCGGCTACCTTTTCCCGTAGTCTGAAGAATTTAATAAAGCCACGGGGAAACACCAGAGGAGCACAGGGGCCGTCTAAGGTAACATCTCGGCGACGCACTAGAGAAACTAGACCTGCATGATAATGAAAAAGTGCGGGCCCAAAACTGCAACACATCCGGCCACGGCAATGCAGACCTTCGCCGTGGTAATGCGCCCCTGAAGTCGCTAGCAATATACGGAGACTTGGCGAACTGACGAATTTATCCATGTCTTACGAAGGATGGCATGCTTCTGGTCCTGGAAAGCACGCTAGTATGACTTTCAGTTGCGCGCCAAGTAGCGGTTGCATCCAGTCAACGCAAATACTACGCAGCCTCGTTTGCACTTCCTCGTGGGACCCCGGGCGGGCAACAGCGCATGCCATGCAGGTCTTTCCCCAAGCTAGCAAGGACTGAGCGGCGGTGCTGGCGTAAAGAATACCCTGCGTTGTGACCGTCAAGGTTACTGAGGGCATCTTGTAGCGCTGCACCGTCTCTGTCAGTGCCGTTTCCTACCCCAACGAGGTACGCGGACGTGTATGTACAGTCAAGCAATTGGGCTCTGGTCTCGGCATGGCGTTCCAGCCGCGACGGCAGTGCTTCCCTTAGCTTCTCCCCCGCTTGCCACCGCCCGCCCGGATCGCTGGTTGGCGCAGGATGGCGTATCTTTCAAGCAACGAGCTTGGCCTAATCCACTGCCATGGTTAGCGTCAGCACATCATCTCCACTAAACATGCTTGACGCCGTTCGTAATAGGGGTCATCGGCGGGAAGTGGTAGGCTCCAGTTGCCGGGTCTTCTGGAAGACAACACACAGACATAAGCCACACAGTAAGACAGACACTAATACGGATGTGCTCCGTCCTATTTGCCTACCTACAGACGGTGGGCTACTGCATCATTCACCATAGCGGCTCGGCAGGGCACGGGAAGGGAATGGCGTCCCCGCCCACTAGCTTAATTTGACCTGGCCCAGACCCTTGCAAAGTTACTTCGTCCAGTTTCACCAGTTGTCGAGCCCAGCCTTGGTCGCCGTGGGACCGCTTGGATAGCGTCCAGCGAAACGGCAGGAATACACGGGCCGGGAAACGGCGTACGTTTTAGTTCAGGATTTTTTAGTCCTGGCAGTTATCTCCGCTTGGAGAGAGACCAGCCGTTGTGTGTTGCAATGGCACCATACATACGTAATTTCGTGCTAACCGAAGCTGTTGATTCGTACCCGGCAATCTTTTGAGTGTCCCAGTCCTATTGGTAGCCCCCGGTGTGGTGCCGGTGCAAAAACGCAGAATGTTATGCGAGGCAGTACGGAGTAGTAGGGGAGTGATAAAGTACCGCTTCGCTCGTGACTTCTTATCTACCGTAGCATGACACTGTACTCGTAACGTCTCTCCCTTTTGCTTCCGGCATTCCAGATACTTTCCCAACGTTTGTGCCTTATACAGCACTCGTTATCATGGGAGAAGATCATGGCTCGTGGCTCAGCACTGCCACAGCTCTTATGTTTACATGGTCGTTGATGTTGTTTGGCGTGCGCATTTGGGCGAAGATCCGAACTAAACATTGGGGGCTCGATGACTTCAGTCTGTCGAGCGCACTGGTACGTCGAAGCTTCTAATGCATTAAACGAAGCTACAAAAAGCAGACCAAAGCTTATTAAACCCACAATCAATAGTTTATTTCAGCAGTTCACGCAGCACTTTACTGGCGGGCGATAAATCAAGGTTATGGCCGGCCGACCGAAACACTTTCGCCAGACAACATAGGCGAAGTGCAACGAGTACGGGGCTTTTCAAACAAAATCTTACTAAAATGAACTGTATCTAACGGAACTACAGGAGCTTTATGCTAGCCATTTGATGTATGTTGTCTTGATGGGGCTTTGCAGGGTTTCTGCAGCCCTTTTCGTAGCACAGATTGCACACAAAGGGCCGCAAAGCAAACCAGCGCGCATCATTGCATGGGTAACGATAGCCTGGATTATCGGCTCGATATTTACGATCGCAATCCGCGGCGACCTCAGTCGTCCATGGGCTACCATGGATGGCTCATCGGGCATTGTATGCACCCTTTCTTCATCCATGCCAGTTCGCAAGCTAACCATGAAATTGCAGTATGCCCGATGGATCGCAATTGACGCAAGCGGCCTTGTCATAGACGTTGTGCTCTGGGCACTGTCTGTAAACTTAATATGGGGTTTGCAGATGAAGATGCGCAAGCGAATCTTTATTCTTACTGCCTTTGCAGTCCGACTGCTGTAAGTGGTCTATAAAGTTTGGTACAGTCTCGTATCCTCCGCTGACATCCATCAGACTTATTCCATTAGTGGTTTTTCGTCTCATTTACCTCGCACCGGCGAGAAATGCCGAACCGATGTTAACATCGATTACTCCAAATATTTTTACAGTTATTGTGGCGCACTTCTCGATCATGGCTTGCTGTGTTACATCTCTGAAGCCGTTCCTCCATGCCTTCAACCAGCCTTCCTACGAGTACAAGACGAGCGGAACTGCGCATTCTGGCCGAAGTGGGCTACACGACAACTATTATAAGCTTGAGTCTTGGAAGAAGATTGAGAGAAGCGATGGCAGCGCCAGTGGAAGTGGAAACCATCCTGGAAGCTGGAGACCAAATCTAGACAGCACAGCAGCTGGTCATGCTACTGCCTACCCTGCAAAAGCGCACACGTGCGGAAGGGACAATATCATCACTCCAGAAAAGGCTCTCAATGGAAAGAAGTGGACCTCGAGAAAGGAAGTCCGAGGCGATGCCGACTCAGCAGAAACAGACGCATCAGATAGGCTGATTATCCAGCGGACTACAGAAGTGTCTGTTCAGTATGAAGACGAGCATGGTCAGTCACGACCATAACGGTGCCAATGTGGAATAAAAGGGGCTATGGATTAGCGTTGTCATATTATCTAGCGTATCAATTTAGGCGACTACAAAGTTTACTTCGCAAACAGTTTATTCGCAGCTCCCTGGTCATTATTATGGTAGCGCTACATCTATTTCTGGGAAAGAGAAGCTAGCTTCGTGTAGCAGTTGGAACCATCCAAACAAAGATGCCACTATTGATAGTGAAGGTCTATGGCACTCTAATAGCTTACGGGCGTAGATATACCTTGGTATCATAGCTTAAACCCTGGCTGCCAGAAAATGGTGACAACTTTTATTTTAATTGCATGCAAAAAGACAAAAGATCAGCTCCACGTGACTCTTTGTTTGAACTTATGTATCCCCCTCCTTCAGCAGCGCGGTCCTCGACGAGCTTGAACGTCTCCCCCGCATTTCGTATATTGTCGCAGTTTCTGTTATAGTGGACGTGCCGCATGACTGTAGCGGATGACAGTACAGCGATGAGCAGAACTGAGCAATCCAGTACGGACTGGCGTGATGCCATTTATCCCGTTCTCGCTATTGACCAAGCATACGCCAACCCTAAGCGACACGATGTGGTGGACTTTAATTCTGTAACGGAGCACAATCGTACATACCAGTCCTACAAAGCGGGCGGATACTTGCTGCCGAACGACGCACAGGAGCATCAACGCCTTGATATACAGCACACATGCACAGTTGCACTTCTCGACGATAAGTTGGCTCTTGCACCTCTTGAGAATCCTAAAACTGTTCTCGACTTGGGCACTGGGACTGGCGTCTGGGCGATTGAGTTTGCGAAGCAGAACCCGGAGGCCAATGTCATTGGAACAGACCTTAGCGAGGTTCAGCCGGCCAATGACGTCGCAAATTGCACCTTTATCAAGGAAGATATCGAGCACGATCGGTGGTCGCACACGTGTTTATTTGACTACATTCATGTACGGTTCACCGTGACCTGCTTCAGCAACATCACGCCAATTTTGGCGAAAATATATGACCACCTCGAACCCGGCGGCTGGGTTGAATTTCAGGAGAACACAGGCGAGGTCCTCTCCACTGACGGCAGCACTGATGGCTCCGACATGGAGACCCTTTCGAACGCGTTAATGAAGGGCCTCTCGGTAATGGGAAAGGATCCAACTTGGATTGGGACATTAAGCGAACGACTTGCAAAGCAAGGATTTACCGAAATCACCGAGAAGATAATGCCGTTTCCGATCGGCGGCTGGCCAAGAGACCCAAAGTTTAAAGAAGTGGGAGAAAGCATGGTGCCAGTCATATTAATGGCAATGGGAGCAGCGTTAAAGCTGGTTCTAGCTTCTGGATGGTCTCAGGTGGATGCTGAGGCGGCTTACGCAAAGGCAAGAGAGGAGTTGCAGAGCAATCGCATACACGCATTTATGCCGCTATATGTGGTTTACGCTCGCAAGCCAAATAACAGCTAGTACTTGATGCAGAATAGCCTAGAAGTTGCCTCGATGAAAATAACCATTCGTGACTGTTGCTGGACTTAGGCAGGTCTCGCTCATGGGCGTAGACCGGTAGTCCAGGACTGTTCGCACTCCGGCAGCGATATAATCTTACTTCTCAGCCAGTGGAAGTGAATCACTGTAAGGGATATACCCGGCACCTGTGTGGAACTACACTGCCCCCAACTTTGTGTCGAGAGGGTGCTCAAATGTCCCCGAACTGCTTCCAAATGCGGCCAACGCTGCACTATCTAAAGAACAACATTCTATTGTAATTGGCCACAGATCACAGTCGTACAACGTTATTAGCAGCAGAGGTACTCAATTTCTAAACAACGGCTCCGAGGAGCCGTATAGAGTGGCAAATTCTCCATTGCGGCACTCGGTGGCAGCAGGGCGGTCACCGTACACCGTGACCAAAGGTAAATGTGGCATATTTACAGTGAAACAAGAGACAAGCTGTGATCATCGCTACTCATCCGTTGGTGGAAAAGTGCTTTATGGTTCACGTTAAAGTCAGAAGCTAGTGTGAAAAAATCGTGGGTTGCCATTGGTCGTGAAGCCATCAGCCGCGAAGCCACGCTGGAACCGCTGCCCCACCTGTACTGTCGCATATTGGCTACGGTGGCCGGGAAGTGCAAAGGCTCATTAACACAGAACTGTGTTCCATGCCAATGATAATAACACATCAGCTACATATATACCCGTACAAAGTGCGCTGTATTAATTGTGATCATGCCAGCCTACGGCACTAGGTCGCCGTTGATGCGCTGTATGGGTCATTTGCACTCTGCGGCCACCGTATCTAATGTGCTACCGTGGACCCATGCTACATTCACCAGAACGATACTCTCGGACCGAAAACGAGCTGGCGTCGATCGATCGCCCGAGCTGAAAGGAAAACGGCTTAGCTGAGCCACTGTAGGCTTAAAATGGAAACGACAAAGTCTTGAGTCTACTTAGGTGTGCATCTCTACATTAAAATAATAATCAATACCCGTCAAGTACAAGTGACTTCTCCCAAGCTCGTTGCTACGAGGCTTCATCCTTCTACAGTAATACCACAGTCAACTTAGAAAACTCAATCAAGCGCGGCAATGGTATCCTTAAAATCTCCATCGATATTGTGCCTGCTCTACGCCGCCGTACACGGTAAGTTGCGCCTCTCCCATCCTGGCGTAGCGGATATTGATGTTCCACTATAGCACAACAAAACGACACATCTCAGAAGGAGCGCGATTGTGACGATGACTGGTATATACGATCTCAGGCTGACCTAGATGCCATCCTACCCAGGTGCAAGAACCTGCCCAACATGCGGCTACGGCCTTCTTTTGGCGGGGCACTCAACCTCGACGGCTTCGAAAGCGTCGGGTTTCTCTCCCCAGACACTTGCATCGAGCCCCAGCCCGCTCCAGACCCAGAGTCTGCTGTTGGAAGCTGCAACATCACCAGCATATCCAGCTCGACTCTTACCAATGTCGGCGGCATGTGGGTCCAGAACCAGTTGTTGCTGACATCCATCTCGCTGCCTCAAGTGACAAGCTTTGGGAGGTCCTACCCAGACGACTTGTTCTTGAGCAACCTTCCGGCTCTCGAAACCCTCAATCTGTCGAGTCTGGAATTTGCTCGCACCTTTGAAATTAAAGATGCCCCAAAGCTGTCCACGCTCGAGCTCCCGCCTGCTGGCTGGCCAGCTAGTCCCACCATCTACGACGAAGAGGTCCCTCCAGCGAGATTTTACCCCCGTATCGCCGTATCGAACACTTCACTAGCCGACATTGACATGCTATTCAAGAATGCTTCCTACGTCGACAATATCAATGTTGTGCGGAATCCCAACGTCAAGTCTCTCACCATTCACAACCCCGCCAATGCAGTTATTGTTTCCGGGAACGAAGAACTAGACTTCACCTACGACCTCACCGGCTCCAAGAAGACGTCGGTAGGTGGTCTATCCATTGGCGGCCTTTCCAAGTTCAAGACAGAAGGCGTCAAGAATGTCAGCCGCTTTTCCGCATCTGGGAACAACTTTGAGCGCCTCGACATTGACTTTCCCACAGCCAGCCTCAACATCGAGTATAATAAAAACTTGGCAAACCTGTATCTACACGAAGCTATCAACGGTACCGTCAATATTATGGGCAATATGTTGAACTTGACGTTTCCGACGGGTGAAGGTGCAACGGTGGACCAAGGCATTGGGTACTGGAAGTGGCCGAATGCGAGCCACGAAATCGACAGCTTTAGCATGTCGGGCTGGGTATCAAACAGTGTCTTGTGAGTATTATGCCGTAGAACGAGGCATAAATTTGCCATGGCTTACTTTGAATCCGAATTTTAGTGCTGGCCTGACAGAAGTCGACATTGCTACGGTCCCTCGCATCAACAGGCTCACCGTCGACACGCAGAATCCAGACTTCAACTGTACACGGCTGGAACCGCTTCAGAGAGGGGGGAAAATAGGCGAACTAACATGCGAAGACGATTTTCAAACTCCATTTTACGGAGGCAAGGGTGAGGACAGCAGCGGGCTTAAGGCAAAGCCTTCGTTCGCCGCACTGGCAATCGCGTTAGGCTGCGCTACTTACCTGAGCCTTTAATCCGTCGTTTACAACCTGTTGTTTAATCTCTCTACTGATATATCCAAGTTTTCGCTTTCGGTAGGTCAGTTCTACCTCTTCTCCGAAAATCCGAAGATTCGGCGGAGCCCCTTCGTTGTTAGTCTGCGACGGCAATCACCAAGCCCGCCTATCTGTCGCTGAACTGAATGTATGTAATCGAACCTGCATTCGTGCTTATCACACGAAGTTAAAAGAAAAAGTTTCCGGCAAATTTTCCGATTCTTTTTCTTCAATGAATGTCGTATCGGGTGGTAGCCCAAAGTAGATCTGTGATAAAAGGCCGCCCAGATACAAAAAGCACGCCGCTTGGTTGTTACTTGGTGACCTTCGTGTTGTCCCCGGCGCTAGTGCAGTATCAAGCCAGGCACGGATGACATCGGGCCTTCATTGCCCACAGGCTGCGTGGCCCATGAATGGCTCCGTTTAATACTGTATCCTCTTGGTGTGGACGACTAGGCTTTGTTGCCATTAGGGTGGGAAAAAGCGCCTGGAAAGATTGCTGGCATGTCGGGAATCAAATACAATTACATGGCTTGCGTATTGCCTCTCCACTCAAAGAGTTTCTTGAGGTGTTGAATGAGTGGGCAGGCCATCGCCCCCTCGCTCCACTGAGCAACCACTGCACGCCGCCGTTACAGTGGTCTGGTTCGACGCTTTCAGACAATGGGACCACCATACAGTCAAGGTTTCACACCACTCAACTCAATCCACTCCAACTGTCACGGGTTAGACCCTTAAAGAGACTCGGCCTGAAGACCTCGTTGCGCCATCACGATACCATGCTCAACAGTTGCCTATTCAACCAGCGCCGTGGTCAGTGCTCACAAAGAATATGAAAGAGAGATCCAAAGGATCTCTCTTCTCGGATCGTGAATTCTTCCTCTTTGTAACCATTGATCCATAATCGAGGCAGGAGCGGCTATTATCTCTAATGGCTTAATCTAGAAAGGTAATTATAAGCTAATTACCAAATTATAAGATTAATCTAATTTAGGCTATTTACTATCTCCCTTCTCCACTTTACTCCCCTCTATATAATAATATTAATAAAGTAGCCCTGCTTAAAGGCGATTCTTTAATTGATTATTATCCTATCCGTACAGTAGAATCTGGAGGTACCCTACTTTCTTCGGAGGGTATAGGGGAGCTGTGCGTATTCAGTGGGGTTGGCTCTTCAGGTGGCGTTCAGCCGGCCGGTCGCCTATGCGAACTTGATCATTGCTCGCACGGCTCGCATGAAGGATATGCTTGGTTGGTGTGGAATAGTCTCGCTGAACTTGACTGAAACTGTGGTCACTGGCCTTAGGCCTTGTACCTTTGTCAGGATAAAAATAGCAAAGGAAGAAGGTGTGGGAAGGCTGAAATTCCTATAAACTTATCTGCCTTAAGCTAAGCCACGTTAGGCAGATACGAACAAAGTCTAACCACTCCTAAACACTCTCTTCGGTGGACTGCGAGAGCTTGTACGGCGTCAGATGTATACATCTTCTTAAGACTCGTCAATATTGCCTCTCCAATCCGGCATTGGTAAAGAGCTCAAAGATCCAAGATGTTGTGTTCGGCTCGAGGTCTGCCTCATCCAGGGTTCAATACAAACACACAGGCGTGACTAGTATGATTGGCGGCGTGGGGGACTTCAATCTAGTTTTCCGATCTCATAATCCGTGCGGGGATGACAACGAAGTGTCAAGATATGATTCGGCAGACAAATTTCGTGGAAGTGGAGGTGAGATGGCCGAGGTGTGTCCATGGCGGATAACCATTTGCTACCGCACCGCCTTTCATCAGGCAGCAGGCCACAGAAGCCTGACCTACAGCTGCTTCTCCTCGGTGGGGCGTCTCACAGCCATGTTATCAAAGCGTACGCGAGCTGAACTTCACTCTTGAATTAGCGTGGATGACATGCCAGAAATAGCTTCTAGTAAAGACCTTTTACCCGAGATCGATCTCCGCACACAACAATCTCGATAAGTGCGACATAATTGGCGAGACCTTTACGGCGCAACCAGTCGACAATGTCGAGGTCTCTGTGTTCTTTTGACTGAAGCTCAGATCATCGGAATTAGCTATGTTGCCAAGAACTGACGAGGGGAGAGGAAATCGAATGATGGCAAAGCTGTGGAGCACAGAAAATAATTTATTCGTCCCATAAGAAGAGCTTCGTCTCTTACGCCACAGTCAGCGCCAAGCTTCAGCCCTACTCCACGCTTACCGGCAATGTTGCTCGCTTTGCCGAGCGACCGGGCATGCATTGGACCGGAGGGACTGGCGGTGGCGGCCTCTTTTCCCCTCACTGACGATAAATGGGAGCTGCAAACTACTTGTGCTGCTGAAATCTAACAAACCAATCAAGAGCGCGCCAGCACTTACGTGGTCCATCACCAGCACGCTGCCCACCAACAGCAGCAATGGCCTCCAAATACGCCCCTGCGCAGGACCCCTCAGGTAGGCTTACGGTCAATCTAAACACCAGAGGACGCTTGCCTATGAGTCGAGGAGGATGCCATACGAGAATCAATGACGTTGTTTTCTCCCCCGATGACGGTGTTGTCCTCGTCGTGGGCGATGGTGATGACCAGCGACCGCTTGCTCTCAACAAGGCTAGGCAGCGTGTCTACGCCTTCAATCTCAAGCAGACGCAGGACCTCAGAACCAAGGATGACATCCCGGCCCCGATTGGGACTTATTTCACGGAAAACTTCCACGTCCGTGGTAAAGGCGGACTCGCCGTTGGTCCCTCGGAACATGTCCATATCAAAGGACATGTTCTGAGCAAGCCTCGGGACGAAGTCCATTATCGAGTTGCGATGTGCCACGACAGTACATATTGGGGCAATGACTACTCTTGCCAATTGCCAAGGGCATCAATTAACACAGGTGACGGCGGAACCTATGTCGGCCCCATCAATATTGAGCTCATCATGCTCTCGACTGGCTCACGCCCGTTCCGAAAGACGTTCACCCGCTCCAACCCGATAGTGTCGCCTATTGCCTTTTCACCGGATGGTACTCGTATTGCAGGCGTATCAGGCCAAGAGCCCTCAGAAATCATTGTCCTAGAGGCCGAACTACTTCAGCATAGTGGCATCGAGGCATGCATTCATGGCCATCTAGCTCCCATTTCCCTCCTCCAATACATGCCCGATGGGAATCTTATTAGCCTTGCCATGGACGGTGTCGGGCGTTTGTGTACTTCACAGCAGTCTGAGGCCGGTGCTCCAGGAGCATTGATTAAGCAGTTTCACGTCGACACGAGGTATCCACCAAGCCTGCTAAAGGTGTCCCCCGATGGTGAGCTTATTGTCTCCGTCTGGGGTCGACAGGTTGCACTATGGTACCCGACGGCCAATATACTGACGACCTATAACCTCGACGAGAGACGACTCATTGAGCTGTGGCCGCTGGCCATCTCGCCAGACTGCCGCCTCATGGTCTGCCGTACTGAGCGAGGCTTTGACGTTATCGATGTACTGACGGGCAACTCGTGCCGCCACGCCACCTGGGACCGCAATGGCCTAAACGCAGCCACGGCAGCAGCATTTAGTAATGATGGTACTTTACTGGCCACGGGGCTGAGGAGTGGGGCTGTTATTTTTCATGATGTTGTGGTTGATATTGATGACACGCCGGGCCCGTTTACGGATGAGCCACCGCCGGCGTATACCAAAGTGGATGATTAGAGTATACATGATGAGATGTATATATCTTGCAGCTTTGCTATTTCCCAATTTCGCTATATTCTCTTGGTGTTGCAAGACTTACATTCATCCTTAAAAGAGGCTTGGTGGCAGTCTATGCTTTGCTTGCACGGGTGTTCCGGCCCACCTGCGAAAAAATCGCATTCGCGAAGGGGCCGTCCCATGCACGAATGGGCTGGCCCAGTCACGTACCTTCTCATGCATGTCAGCAACAAATACGACGTTGCCGACTTATGGCGAATGATAGCTCATGTAGTCGTGGGCCACAGTATTGCGGCATTTTCAGCGGATTCGGCCATCAACCAGTGGACATTCTTTTCACATTCGCCGGTGTATAAATAGTGATGGTTTCTCGCCGTCTTTGCTCCTCTCCTCAGAATATACCCAGGTCAACAACTATCATTCAACTAGCAAAATGGTAAAAGTCGTCCCTTATTTCGCTGGTTTGTTGGCCCTTTGTCAGGGTGCAGTTGCCACCAAGGCAGTTACGTCGTTTTCCGAATGGGTTGATGGCATTCTTGAGGACCCTAATGGAAATCACATGAAGCCTGAGGAGGTCGTCGCTGCCTTCCAGAGTGGGCAATTCAACTCTCCCACGCCAGGTACGTACATCTTCCATCTCACATCTTGTGCCTCGTTTGAAGCTGACACTCCAGCGAATACAGCTAAGGCTGGTCGCAGTTTGCTCGAGAAGCGTGCCACCTGCTATGAGCACCCTGGTACTGAATGTCTTGTATGCGAAAAGACCTCAATAATCAACGGAACAGTTATGTTGATATCGCTACCTTTGCTAGATTGTGGATGCTGTCGCATGCATCAACGCCGTCGCCCGCAGGCCTGCAGACCAATGCCGCGGCATTTACCTGCAATGCCAGATCAACACTGCCGCAATGACAACCGACGGCAGAACAGATTCTTCCTGGTAAGCGTCTTTAATAGTACAGCGGCTAAAAGAGCTTGAGGCTCCCTTGAAGTCAAGGCGTCTCTTCCAGGGTTTTCTGTAAATCAAGCTGGATAACGTAACACTAATGTTTGTCCCTTTCTTAGCAACGACGTCGCCCGTGGTGGGGGACTCATTTTGGACCACTGCGTTCGTGAAGGTAGCGATTGGGTGCAAGGGTCGGAATACGCATATGGCAACGGAAACGAGCTTGTGCGACTCCGCAAAGCATAATCATTAGTAGAGAACATTCTTCAGATGCATCGTCCGCTATACTTGTTTAAAAACCATCTTAAACTTTAAGATTGAATCTATTAACTATAATAACGCAAATTCTATATTGGGCAATGAGACGCGATCGCTCCGCTCCATGATAAGGAGCAAATTTGCGCTGCAAGCCGCATGTTCTCCTTTGCCGGAACGCCGCTTAAACATTCCAAGCGACGTGTCGAAGACCTGTCCACGCGGCATGAACGAGCAGCCTTTGAATCCAATCAGTCTGCCTCGCACGTTCTCGTTGTCTAGGGCCTCCTCGACCGAAATCCCGGCATTATGGGGTAAGATGTGCATATGTGGACGTCTTCCCCGGCCGAAACGATAGATTGTTGAAATAAGGCAGGTCTGACATGGATCGCACGCCCGCACCAGCACACACGAGTTGGAATTCTTGCTTAGTCGGCTTCAGCACGCTCCCGGTTAACTTTGGCAGTTAGCCAGTCACAACCGGAGAGATCATCCAGTCTCTAACAAGCTGTATAAAGTGGCGAGTTCTGAATTGCGGCACTCGGTGGCAGCAGGGCCGTCACCGTACACCGTGCCGACGCCATGCGGGGTTCAGGCCACGCCACGCGGGGAAGACGTGGGGCAAGGTCACTTACACCAGCCAGCCCACCTCGCTTTCTAACTAGATACGAGTAGAGCCGTCGGAACATTTCTGCTGTTGTTAGTGCGGCGTATCCCTGCTAGTTGCTCTGAAGGATTGATGATGAGCGCCGCAGCACGGCAGAAGAAACAGACCCCGTGGCCTACGTAGCATCACATATATTGCACTACTGCCGTGCTCGAGCGGGGAAAGTGTATTGCGCTCCTACTTACACTTCAAAATATACTTGTCGCAACTGTAAAGCGCTACCTAAAATGCTTCAAAAGTCTCCAACGGGCACCTGGATGCCCGCCTGGGTTCCCGAGTCTACGCCGGTTCTGTCTGTGCTCTTGTTGATCTGCTCCATGGTGCAGTCCACGACGGGTGGCTACGATGGTTCCATGCTCAACGGCCTCAACATTCTGCCTTCCTATACAGACTACTTCAATCTGACGCCGGCGACCAAGGGCCTCAACACTGCCTCCGGATTCATCGGTGGCTTCTTTGGACCGATCTGGGCCGGCATCATTGCCGATCGCCTTGGTCGTCGCCCAGCCATTTTCTGGGGGACTCTGGTCACGTTGGTTGGTATTATTCTGCAAGGCGCGGCGCAAAACATTGCCATGTTTGTAATCGCCCGTATTATTCTCGGATGGGGATCCCAGATTTCTGGTATTGCAGGCGCAGTGTATCTGACTGAAACATTCCCCAGTCGTTGGCGAGCTTGGGGAGTTGGCGTAAGTAGTACGGCTGAGGGGGCCATTTGGCCGTAATGATTATGCTGACTTTGTTTTACCTAGTTCCTAAACAACTTTTATTACGTCGGCGCCCTGATTGCTGCTGGAGTTACTCTCCGCACCGGAAAGTGGCAGTCGACCTGGGCATGGCGAACACCCTCTTTCCTCCAAGCCGTCTTCTCGATCGCGTGTCTCATATTCCTCCCCTTTATTCCCGAGTCGCCTCGATGGTTGGTCGGCCAAGACCGCTACGAAGATGCCAGGGTCGTCGTTGCGCAGACAAACTCTGGCGGTGACATGGGCGACCCTGTCGCTGTGGCCGTCTATAAGCAGATTGTTGATACACTTGAATGGGAGAAGAAAGAGGGACGTACTATGAGCCCAAAGCAAATTGTAACGGACAGAAAAGCCCGCAAGCGAGTCTTGATCGGGGCGTCGGTAGGTCCGTTTTCGTGTATTGCTGGTAACATCATTGCGTCCTACTACCTGGGCGACGAGTTGGAGACAGCAGGTATTACAAACTCGGATGATCAGCTCAAGGCGGTATGTATCCAGGGAATTGTACGCTGCATGGCGATTACGCGTTACTGACCTGCTGCTAGAATGTTGTCCTCAACGTATGGTGTCTGGGATGCTGCATCTTCGGGACGCAACTTGCGGCTCGTTGGGGTCGCAAGCCCACGGCGATGCTCTCGCAAGCTCTGCTCATTGCGTGTCTCTTCATCATTGGTGGTCTCTCCAAGCTCTACGCCGATAACCCGGACGGTGCTTCCAAGAGCCTCATCTACGGAGATGTAGCAGTCATGTTCATGTTCCAGGGTTTTTACTCTATTGCGTGGACCCCGCTGCTCTACCTGTATCCCCCAGAAGTCATGGACTATCCCGTGCGCGCAAATGGTCTTGCCTTCTCTAGTTTCGCCCTGAACGGATTTGCGTAAGTCAATTGTCGGAATCACGAAACGCTAGCGCTAATGTATACTCTAGGATGGTACTCGTCTTCCTCATGCCCATTGGTCTGCATAATATCGAGTGGAGGATGTACTTCGTAAACGGTTCATGGGACATCATTACCCTCGTGCTTATTGTAAGTTCACAAATGATGCATCATCTTCAATGTCGCTCATATCGCATTAGGCAGTCTTCTGGGTTGAAACAAAGGGAAAGAGCTTGGAGGAAATTGACGCGTTGTTTGATGAAAACAAGCATACGACGATCAATAACATTGAGGATGTTCGCAAGGGGCGTGAAACGATTGACGTTGCCAAGGTTGAATACCAGCTACAAGAGGGTATCGGCAATAAAACCGATACCGTGTAGTAAACGGTACTCCCCTACACGGGGCTTAGGGTGGTCTCAATTGTATGAAGCTCCAGTCTAGTGCTTCCTTCAGTCTAGCGAGACGGTCCGGCAATTACGCAGTTTACTTGGACACCATGTTATGGGCCGGGCTTCTTTCCACATCGGTGCGATTAATATCATTATTCGGTAATGAGACCGAATTGTTGCTCTTTCGCGGCTGTTCATCATTACGTGTCGGGCCGGATACCGAAGCCTTTGGATGCTCGGCTCGTGGCGTTCGTCACTGCTGCTGACTTATACTCCAGGACAACCCTGAGCTCGTTGTGTGTGTAGCCAGTAATGCGTTTATTCTCTTTCCGTCTGCAGCTTCTGTACTTGTAGACATCATTTATTTGCCTTTCATATCTAGAATTATACTAAACATGGCAGGTGACATTCGCGACTACCCTGCGGTACCTTCATCCAAACTACCGAGCGGAGAGCCCACAGCTCCACCTCCACACTCAAGTCGATCCAAGCGGTTGCGCGGGGAATTAGTTCGGCATGTTGCTGCCGCATTCTGTCCTACGTCAAGCCAGTTTCCCCGAGGCTGATCTGTGGGCACCACTAAGAGGCGGCCCTGAGCATTTCATTTCTAATAGAAACTCCCTGTGATGATCCACTATCCCAAAGGATGCATCGTAGTGCGCCCCGGATACGTCTCAGTCTCCCAACTTATTACTCCGCGCAGGCGTAACAACCACTTTACGCAACAAGCAGCGGTATTTCTAGGGACCGAGGTCCATTTGCAGAAACAAAGATAAGGTAGTGGAGCTGAAGGCGTCGAGGCTGGTTGCAAGTGAACTAACATCGCATCCCCGTATCTACGTAGTGCTGGACTCACTGCTCCAGACCCGGCAAGGCGCCGGCCTCCAGGTCCGAGAGGTGCTTCAAAAGACTAAAAGGCTCGCTGCCCCCAATTTTGGAACATTTACCTGCCAATATAACTCTCCCCGCACTTCTTTGCATTTCTGTATCTACTTGAAGTTCAATTACGTTTGCCACTGGCACTTACTTTCAGCTTATAAGCACGCCAAGTCGGAGCCCGGCAGCGAGATCTTAGCGTAGGCGCTGCCAAGTCTTGCCAACCATTTTAGCCATCATCCCGCCAACGAATAGAAGTACACTGCCATGGGTGCAGCAAAGGACAGCGATGCAATAGGCTTGGAGCCTGCTGTTGAGCATGTGTCGCACGACGTGGAGAAGTTTCGCGATTTTCAGCAGACTGCCGACGATGGTCATATGAAGAGAGGCTTGAAGAGCCGCCATATTCAGCTTATTGCGCTTGGTGAGGACTGCGATACCTGCACAGAAAAACCCGGTTAACAAAGAAACAGGCGGCACCATCGGCACCGGTTTGTTTATCGGATCCGGGGGCGTTCTCGCAGAAACAGGCCCGGGTAGGTGAATCCCCAGCTGTTTTCTGTACCTGACGACTTATACGTGATTCCAGCTCCCCTGCTCATATCCTATATTGTCATGTCGGCCATGGTCTGGATCCTCACTATGGACCTCGCAGAGATGGCCTCTTACATGCCAATACGTGGCATGACAATTCCTTATTTGGTGCAAAGATTTGTTGAACCAAGTTTAGCATTTGCGTTCGGTACGTGACCCGGCTCTTTACCGAAGCCATTATTGTAGCTAATGATATCTAGGCTGGAACTATTGGTGAGCCAACTGGCTGCTCAGGGGAAGCAGAGCTAATGATTCTTAGGTTTGCATATTCTATGATCCCGCCCGCTGAAGCCACCGCTTCCGCTGTTATAATAGAATATTGGACGACAAAAGTCCACCGGGCGGTTTGGATAACAATTATAGTCCTCGGTAAGGAAGAATCTCTTCACAGTGCCGACAATCAAAACGGCTGACATGTTTTTAAAGTCTGCGTATTGCTGAATCTCGTCGCCGTCAAGTATTACGGCGAAGTAGAGTTTTGGTTCGCATCCATCAAGGTCATTGCCATTGTGGTCCTCCTCATCATCGGCGTCGTCATCTTCTTCGGCGGTGCACCGACGCATGACCGTGTCGGCTTCCGATACTGGAACAACCCCGGCGCCTTTAACCCTTTCCTCAAGAGTGGTAACACCGGCAAGTTCCTAGCCGTTTGGGACGCGCTAATCCGCGCTGGGTTTTCTTACATCCTGTCGCCTGAGATCATTGCCAATACTGCAGGCGAATGTGAAGCTCCGCGACGCAACTTGCCCAAAGCGGCTAGACGATACATCTATCGTCTACTCTTGTTCTATATCGGAGGTGCCTTGGTCATTGGTGTCCTTGTTCGATACAATGACAAGCGACTTCTTGGCGCTTCCAATGCGTCTGCTAGTCCGTTCGTCATTGGCATACACAATGCGGCGATTCCTGTCCTGGACCACATCATCAATGCCGTTGCCTTGACGGCTGCTTGGTCTGCTGGCAACTCGCAGCTGTATTCCGCCTCGCGAATGCTTTATGGTATGGCTTGCAATGGCAAAGCACCGGCGATTTTCAGGAGATGCAACCGCTGGGGTGTACCTTACCTTGCAGTACTTGCGTCCTCTCTCCTCAGTCTGCTGGCGTATCTCAACCTATCTAGCAGCGGCGCCGATGTGTTTGTGTGGCTCACCACAATCATCACTGTAAGCGGCATGATTAACTGGAACATTATTCTTTTCACCTATCTGGTAAGCACGACTTATTTCTCGAGTGTCGCAATTTGCTTACACAAAGTAGCGATTCCGTGCCGCCATAAACATGTGTGGCCTCCAAGGAAAGCTTCCATTCAAAAGCCCCCTCCAACCCTACTCTACATATGCCACGCTATTCCTGATGAGTCTGGTCTGCATAACGAATGGATTTGCCGTCTTCTTTCCCGGCAACTTCAAAGCTGCCAATTTTGTTACGGCGTACGTCTCATTCCCAATATTCTTGGTATTATATTTCGGCCACCGCTTCGTCGCGCGAAGCAAGTACTGGCTTGTACCAGTCACAGAGATTGATGTATTCAGTGGTCTGGAGGAGGTAGAGGAGGTGACTGCGAATGACGTTCCGCCAGTGGCAAGGAACTGGCTGGAGCGTTTCTGGTACTGGCTTTGCTAGTTTGAATCCGTTGTGCGAACGAGCAGAATGTTTTGCAACAGTGTGACAAATTTAGCCAACTTCTATTAGCTATATTTACGTGCGCAAATCTATGGATCTTTTGATACGTGCCACTGATCACCAACGCGGAATCCAGTCGGGAATGGGTCCTCAGGATCCAGCACAATCTGCTTGTAGCTCGTGATCCAGCCCCGACCCTGAACAGTTGGCAAAATGGCGTCATACTCGCCGAGCTTCGTGGTGTCGCGAATGTGGTTTATAAACTCGGTTCCAATAATACTTCGATGCCGGAATACCTCTCCGACTTTAAGCTGCCCACGGGCGTGCATAGCCGCCATCCTAGCACTAGTTCCAGAGCCGCAAGGGCTTCTGTCAAACCGACCAGGAGACACGACGACTGCATTCTTGGAAATCTTGCAATTGTCGCCCTCTTCAATCGGCTCCGTAATCATGAGAATGCTGACACCGCGGATAGAGGCATTTTCAGCGTGCACGGGTGTGTACTGCGCTTGAACTGCACGCTTCACGCGCTCACCAAGCTCGATAAGCTGCGGCCCGTAGCTGTTTTCAACCTTAAGCCCCAGCGCTGAAGCCTCAACAATGGCGTACCACATTCCACCCCAGGCGACATCAACGGCAACTTCTCCCAGACCAGGAACGTTGACTTTGAGATCAAGTGCCGCAACATATGAAGGAACATTGTCAAAGGCGACAGACTTGCATTTGCCGTTTTCGCATTGCGCCTTGACACCAATGAGCCCCGCCGCCGTATCCAGCTTGAGGGTTGTGACGGGCTCCTTCATCGGCAGCATGCCAGTCTCCAGGAGGACCGTGGTAGTGCAAATGGTGTTGGATCCCGACATTGGTGCATATTCCTCGCTCTCCATGATTAAGAATCCGGCATCAGCCTCCGGGTGGCATGGTGGCAGAACGAGGTTTGTGTTCATCGAGGAGCGGCCGCGAGGTTCATTGAGCACCAGCTGACGCAGGTCATCCTTTTGCGTGAGGAAGTGCTCGAGTTTTTCGTACATGGTTTTACCGGGGACGTCAAGAACACCCCCGACAATGACATCGCCAACTTCGCCTTCAGCATGGCAGCCGACGACGGATATTGTCCTCTTGGATCGCATGTTAAAAAAGCAGTGTGTTGGGCTCCTTGTAGCTGGAGAGAAATTGGTGAAGAAAGTTGCGGATATATACACGAATATCCTTCACAATTGTCAAACCAAGGGCGTGCTGTATTTTTTGCTAGCTTGGGGTAGGGAAGGCTGCTTACAATGACGAGTTGTGGTTCCGTCGCGTTGTACGGAGTACTCAACGCCTTATTCCCCCGCATTACATACATGGCTGCGCCGATAGCGGGCGGAGCAATACCGATCGATACCGAGCTACCCTATCAGTCTCGGCGTAAATGGGCTTTTGTGCTCAGGTCACACTGCAAAGGTCTACAAGGCAATTGTCCAGTATCAATCCCTCCCGTTACAATTTTTAATAACGTTACATGCGCCTACACCATTCAATTCTACCAGCTGAACTGCCCGGCGACATTTGCGCAACCTGCCCTTGCCGTCATCCGCTGACCTGCCTGTTATGGCGACCGCTATCCACCTCCCACTTCCCCACACAACCCACCACAGTCCGTGGGGTAGGTAGGCATGGGAAACGACTGACCTGATCCTTCGTAACAATTGCCCGACGGATGTCTGTGTGTGACAACGTATCCCGTGTGGTACACAGAAACACCCAGCCTATGAGGGCAGCATCGTCCCCAAGTATACCCTTCGTCGCTACGCACATCCTTCAATGACCCTCACCAGGATCGCTCATCGCCCTGCACCGCAGCAACACACCATGGCCAAACGACCCGTCATTGCCATCGCCGGCCTAGCCTGCGAGACGTCCACGTTTACGCCGTCCAGGACCTCGGCGCCCGCTTTCCACCCGCAGCGCGGCAATGAGGCGGTGCAGCGCAATGCATTTCTCCACGACGACAAGCCGCTCGGCCAAGCAGCCATCTGGAAGGGCGCCCTGATTGGCCATGCGCTGCCCGGCGGCATGGTAACGAGGGAGGCGTACGAGACGCTCGCGGCAGAGATTGTGACGCGGCTGGAAGCCATTGTCGCTGAAGGAAAGGTGGACGGACTGTGGTTTGATATCCACGGCGCCATGTGTGTCGAGGACCTGGACGACTCCGAGGCGGATCTGCTGCGGCGTGTCCGCAAGGTCATTGGGCCGGACGTCATTGTCTCTGCCTCGATGGATCTTCACGGCAATGTGTCGCGCGAGCTCGCCCACATGTGCGATCTCATCACTTGCTACCGCATGGCGCCCCATGAAGACACCATGGAGACGAGGGAGCGTGCCTGCCGGAATCTCGTGACGGCCCTTCACCCATCCTCGCCCGGCCAGCGGCCACTCAAGGCTTGGGTCCCGATTCCCATTTTGCTCCCCGGAGAGCAGACATCGACGAGAATGGAGCCGGCGAAGCACATCTACGCTGCCGTGCCCGGTGTAGAAGCAATGGAAGGCGTCATTGATGCAGCGATCTGGGTAGGCTACGCGTGGGCCGACGAGCCGCGTAATCGCGCCATTGTAATGGTTACCGGATGGGATAAGCAGGCCGTATCAAGCGGAGCGGAGAAGCTCGCCAAGCTATTCTGGGATGCACACGCAGACTTTGAATTCGTTGCACCGACGGGCTCATTCGCAGAATGCCTGGACGCCGCCGTCGACTCTCCGCAATCCGATCGCCCCTTCTTCATCTCGGACTCAGGCGATAACCCGACAGCTGGCGGTTCAGGCGACGTAACCTGGGGGCTCACAAACCTGCTCGCACGCCCCGAATTCAAGTCACTAGACTCGGGCTACACCGTCATCTACGCGAGTGTCCCCGGACCCAAGGCGATTGAAACGGCCGTGGCCGCCGGCGTAGGTGCGAACGTGACGGTAACAGCAGGTGCCGACGTCGACAACATCCACGCCGGCCCGCTAACCATGTCTGGCCGCGTACACTCGATAAAGCACGGCGACCGCGACGCCGAGACAGAAGTGGTGCTGCGCGTCGGCTGCGTGCACGCGATTCTCACGAAGCTGCGCAAACCATATCACAAGGAAAAGGACTTTACCGACCTGGACCTCAACCCGCGCGCCGCAGACATTGTCATTGTCAAGATTGGATACCTCGAGCCGCAGCTGTACGACATGGCCAAGGGATGGATGCTGGGACTTACACCGGGAGGCGTGGACCAGGACCTCGAGAGGCTGGGCCACAGCAGGATCCGCCGACCCATGTGGCCATTTGACAAGACGTTTGACAAGGAGCCGGATTTAAGCACGCGGTGGATTGATAGGTCCAACGAGCCCCTGTCTGGCCCAGATGAGTAGATTTTGCACAAGATAGTGCTATCGCATTACACCTTAGACTCTTCATAGCAATTCATTTCATATCTTCAATTTTGTATAAAGTACATTTGCTCTCCAGATATATCCAGTCATACATCATTTCTATCTCCTGCTCATCGCAATATCCAAACCAAGCGGCTTCCTCAAGAAACCTTCTCTCGTCTCCATCGGTCCCTGGCAAACCTTGACAGCGTACCTCCTTGCCCAAGTGGCAGCAATCAGCTTCATCTCCATCTCGGCCACGTTCCTACCCACACAGGAGCGTGGGCCATGGCTAAACGGAATAAAGGCCGCCTTTTGCGCCGCCGTCTGCTCGCCCTCCCAGCGCTCAGGGCGGAACTCCTCTGCATCCTGGCCCCAAATCTCCGTCGAGTGGTGCATCGTGTACGTGGGCACGCTGAGGACGGTGCCCGCAGGGAAGTAGTGGCCGCGGATGGTCACGCCCGGAGAGCCGGGAGGGACCTGGCGCGGCAGGCCGATGCCAGAGGTGCAGTGGTGGCGGAGGGTCTCGTTGATGACATTGTTGAGGTAGGGCAGGTCGCGGACCATTTCGTGGTCGGGAATGTCTGTGCCGTCGGGGATGGCGGCGTCGAGCTCCTTTTGAAGCTTCTCGTGCACGCGCGGGTTGCGGCAGAGGTAGTTGAGCAACGCGCAGGACGAGTTGGACGTGGTGTCGCTGCCGGCAATGAGCTGTGTCAGGGCCTCGGCGGTCAGTTCCTCGCGGCCGAGCGGCTCGCCCTTTTCGTCTCTGCCTTCCTGGAGGCGCGAGAGGAGGTCCTTGCGTTCAATATCGGGCGGGTTCTCAATGCGGCTCTTGACGCGCGCGATAGCGATACCAGCGAGGTTCTGAACGGCGTTGAGGCCCTTGCTGAAGAAGGGATCCGGCAACCAGCGGGCATATGGCTTCAGCTGCGGGAAGCAGCCAAGCGTGGCGCTCACCTCACCGCGGCGGTTAAGGATATCAATGGCAGATGCGTAGATGGGCGGGCTCTCGGGCGACTCGCGAATCTCGGCAAGGTCGACACCAGTGTTGAGCATGCCAAAGGGGGCACCAAAGGCGAGGTCGCCGATAATGTCAAAGGCGAGGTAGTTGAACCAGGGCAGGCAGTCGAAGTGGGCTTCCTTTTGGCCGTTCTCGCCGCGCTGGGTGCTCTTCTCGACGAGGGCGTCGAGCTGGTCGACAAATAGACGCAGGTTGGCGTGCATATAGGGCTCAAACTGGCCGACGGACTTGGGAGAAAAGGTGTGCGACACGAGCTTGCGCTTGCGGGTGTGCTCTGCGCGGTCGCGGGTGTTGAAGAGGCCGCGGCGGATGGAGACAAAGGCATCGTAGAATTCACTGCGGCATTGGTTAGCTCGTTGTAAATATATAGAATTGAGAGAGGCCTGTTTCGTAGGACTCACGATTTTAAGAAGCCATTGCCGTGGCCGTAGATGCTGTTGATGGCCGTCTCATCCGCGATGCTGACGTGGTTGGGCTGGATGCGCACCACCTTGCCGAGCTGCTTGTGCACCTTGTCGACAGTCATGTATCGATCTCCACGCCGGCATACAGACAGCAGCCAGAGATTTGAAAACTGCGCAGGGAACGGCGCGGGGATGCCACGTAGCGCGCTGAAGCGGACGTAGTGTGCGTATATGTACGACACGACCAACAAGCCGGCCGCGATGGGGACCGCCCACCAGGACAGCAGGTATTCGACGACGGCCATTGTGAGCGCGGCAGTGCGTATGATGAGGGAACAGATGCGCTTGCCGAATGAGGTTGCTTTCTGGGCTTCTCTCGTCGGAGCCCAAAAGTGAGACCTGCGCTGGGGAAAAAAAGAAAGGGCGTGGAGTTGGAGTTGGAGTGTGGGGTTGGAGGTGGCTTGTTCTCGTCTCTGTAAGCCTCGATTATCAGGACGGGATGGTAGACAATGCTGGCGATACGACGTGACTTGCTATCTATGCAAAATTCAATTCATCACAGTTCAGGGGGGAAGCAGAGTGTTTATTTAAGCATCCATCTAGCCACTCTGCGCCATGCATCTGCAAGTTGGCGCCGCCGCATCCATCTGTCGCAAGCTTCCTAGCTTCCTTGTACCCCGCAAACCATGTCATTCCCGTGCTTGACATCCGGACGACAGATGGAGCCCAGGGTACGCCCATAGTCTCGGGTCATACATCGGCAAGGCCATCACCGCCCGCCTTCGACCTGGGTGCTACAAATCCTCCTGGGGGCGGATTTCCTGGGGCCGCACAGGCTGGGGCCCCCAAACAGGTTCACCCGCGGGGCAGCGAGTAGGCACGGGAGATGGCTCGGCAAGCCAATGAATGCGGCGCTATTAGCTAGCGTCCCCAGGAATGCGTAACTGGCTGGGCTGGGGGGCCCGGCGAGTGGACATCGGGGCAAGGTAACGGATATAGAAATGGAGCAGCTGCTCACCCACCCCCTAACGAGTAAAATAGGCTCTCTGCGTTGCCCTCGATGCGGGGAAGGGAAGCCAGTAAGGAGCTGTGATGGGGCGCAGGTATGAGCGGCTCTCGTAGTCGGCAGTGTGATGTGATGCTGCCGTACTCCATGGAAGCAAGTATATGGCTCGTCCGGAGCTCGTCATCCCTTGTTATTTTCGTTTATCCCCGGCGATAGACGACCCGTCAATGTAATTTCCGGACTCGGTTATCATCTCACGGAATCGCCCACGACCTTTGTGTCTGTTGTACGCATTAATGTTAATTCTCCGGACGCATAAATACCGTGCTTGTCATCCGATGTGTCTGCCGTGTGGAGATGGCTACCAGCCACTGCCATCGGACGAGAGGAGGGTGAGGGCTGGCTATGTACGCCACAGCTGTGCCACAAGCCCGTTCTTGCGGTACAGCCTGGCGGCAGATTTGAATCGTTCGTGGCAGCGTAATCATGCATAGTAGTCTGCGTTAAATGACGTATTATTTACTTCTGTTTTTCCTATTATCTCGGCGTAAACTGCCTACAAGCAGAGCAGCCACTTTGCTGGCGGGTGTCCCCGATACCACCCGGTGCCTACGGCGCTGCAGGATACACAACGCCCATGCAAGACATCGTGTTGTCTCGATAATGACTGCATTATCCTTGCGTAAGCCAATCCAGCCTTACTTTTCACCAGCCCAGGCCAGCGGGCAGGCCACCAACCCTCCCGGCTCACAAAACAAATCCGTCAAGTCTTGTTCTGCCTCTCATGCCAAAGTCTCGCCTCGCTATGCATCGCTCGTCAAAAAAAGAATGATTCATTTCCATCATGAGCCCAGTTGCATTGCCATGCACAAATCACACACGCTTCACATCTACTCCTTTCTACGCCAGTTGGCCGACGCGGCAGCCCGGCTCGGCGTAGCAGGCTGTCGTCGCTGCTGCTGCTGCTGCTGCTGTCCCTGCTCGCCTTCCGCACCATCCCGGCCAAACTTGATGTCAGCATTGCGGTTCTTGCGAAGCGTGTTGGACGAAACATTGACACGGAGCCTGCCGCCCTTGAACTCCTGCCCATCAAGCGCAACGCGCGCCGCGCTCGCCTCCTCCGTGGTCGCAAAGTCGACGAAGCAGTAGTGAAAGTTGCCCGGCTTGCCCCACGTACTCTCGTGAGGCGTGATGCGCTTTCCAATCGCAAGACTACACATTTCCACCTGGTTAGCACAGACTCTCCAGCTGCTGTGACAATGGTTACGTACGGATTCAAGCCGGCAAACAGCTCGCCCATCTCCTCGGCGTTTTGCGCCTGGTCCACCACCTTGGGCAGACCACCAACATACAGCCTGCGGCCATCGTTGCCGTCAACCGCATCCTCATAGTGGTTCAGAGCACCACGGGGCCCTTGCTCCGAGTTATCACGTCGGTTGTAGCCGTTGCCGCTGCGCGGCGACTCGTCACCGTTCGGCCCGGGCCCAGACCGCCAGTCTCCCCAGCGCTGAAAGGCCGTCTCGTGCCTCTTCTCGCGGGGCTTCTTGGGCTCGCAGGGGCCGACCTTGAGGTCGCGCCCGTTAATCGTGGCGCTCAGCTCGGACAGCGCGCGCTCGGCCGTCTCGCGGTCGGCAAAGTCGACGAAGCAGTAGCCCGGGTTGCGCGCGCTCACGGGGTCGATGGAGATGTGGATGTTCTGGAAGTTGTCGAAGCCGCTGCCTGCCAGGACCGTCTCGACGTCTGTCGGTGACACGCTGTAGGAGAGGTTACCTGCCCGCACACACACACACACACACCCATGTTAGCTCTCGTAAGATCTTTCCCCAATTGCTGTGTTGCTCGGTCGTACCAAGGTATATACGGCGGCCTTCGGCGGCGGCATCGCCCTGCGTTTGCGTGTCTGCCATGGTGCTAGAATTGCTGTATGACACTAAAAATAACGGTAAAAAATGACCAATTGTAGTACAAAACACCACAGTCAAAGTAAAACCCAATCCGGAAAAATACTGCGAGCAAACGCTTCCCAGCTATTTTTTTGTGCGGTCTGCTCAAAGCGGTGCGCAGCTCGTAGAAAAAAAAAGTTTCCACGTGCTGCGCAGCTCACGAAGCTTTGCCAACCCTAACCCTGCGGCGTAACGTTCCGTGAGTCCTTACGCCTATGACATGTAAGTCGCTCGTCTAGGCAAGTCTAGCGGCAAAATATTTGTATCCTTTTTTTGTATTCAATATTTACTTTTACCATGACCTTTTCTACTTCAAGCTCTCAAGCAGCAAGTTGGAAATCTGTCGCACTCCATGCTCCGTCGTCTTCTGGCTAGCCATCAAGTAAATGACATTGCCCAAGACACGAGAGTGAATATTCCACGATCCATTCGCGGCATTAGCGTCGCCCTTGGCCAGCGAGTTACGCAGTCCCAGCGCCGCATTGCTGCTGTATCCAGTGCCGGCATCATCCCGAAGGTGAATCGCAATGACACTACCGAGAGCCCAAACACCAGCGACCTTGTCCGTGTTGCGCGACAAGCCCTCGACCAGGTCCAACGGCCACGATGACCATACCTCATCATTGCGTGACCTGCGACCTACGCTGCGAGCCCCGGAGCTTGCGCTGGCACCACCTGTCCAGCCTTGACGCTTCGCCCAGTCCCACTCGCCACGTTTGTCCATTCCTTCCATCTCCTTGAGAGACTCCAGAGCAACCTGGCAGCCAATAGGGTGCGCAGTGTAGCTGTGTCCGTGAAGCAGGGCATCTGCCTTTTCATCGCTGTTAAAGGCTTCGAAAATGTCGTTGGAAGCAAGAGTGGTGCACAGAGGTACAAGACCGCCGGTAAGTAGTTTCGCGTGCACAGACACATCTGGCTCGACACCGAGGAAAGACGACGGCGAGTAGCGGCCGAGACGGTATAGGCCAGTAAACACCTCATCAAAGAGAACAGGAAGACCGCTCCATTTCTTGGTTTCGTCGGCATGCGGAGTGACATTCTTGTCAGTCGCAAAGAGGTGCGGTGACTGGCGGACCACCTTGACCAGAGTTCTCTGGAACAACGGATCACTAGGATATATGTCAGCACTTTTATCTCACTCCCCCATTGTCATTCAACTTACACAAATGCCATGCCGCCTGCACCAAGAACAATCGGCTCCATGATGAGCGCGCCAAACTTGCGGCCCTGCTTATGCAGCTTCTCCAGCTCAGAGGTGATGTACTTTTCATAGAGCGAATGCTCCTGACCCTGTTCACGTCCCTCGACATCGAAGATCTCGTTAAGCGTGTCATACTTCTTGGTCGCGCCCAGCTCGCTCTCCATGCCTTCAGGAGCCGACACGTTCCATTTACCATTGCTGCACAGAATCGTCGGGTAGTCAAACCAGTAGCCCTTGCCTTCATACCACTCGACATTCTCGTTAAACGTGCACGGCTCAGCGCAGTCCATGGCGCCAATCGTGTCGCCGTGGTAGCCGCCCTTGAGGCCGATGATGCCGAGCTTCTGGTCGGTGCCCCAGCCATATCGCTTGCGCGCTGCGCGGAGACCCATCTTGACGGCAACCTCTGTTCCCGTGCTGCCATTGTCGGAGAAGAAGACGCGAGTGAATCGCGAGTTGCCCATTCCGCGGAGTAGGTTTTCGGCAAGAGATAGCGCTGGCTGGTGGACGGCACCGGCAAACATGACGTGTCCGTATCTGCCGGCAGCGTAGGCGGCGGCAAGAGTGAGCTGCGAGTTGGCGTGTCCGAGACCTTGAGTCCACCACGAGGCCGAACCGTCAAACGATGCCTGCAAAACGCCGTTCTCAGAAGATTTCGAGGTGGTCTGGAAGTAGTCGCCGTAAGCCGAGTCAATCGTCATGATATCTTTAGCCGGGAGAAGTTTCTGCTGAGTAAACGGGTACCAAATAGTGTCGTGTGCCTTCTGCGCCATGGAATCCAGAGACGAGAGTCTGCGCTTGTGGTTGGCATCGAGGTGGTCGAGGACAGTGCCAGCAATATTCTCGTCAGTGCGTTCTTCGTAGTACTCCTTCATGGCCTCGGCATCACGGTCCACATTGTCGAGCCTTTGCGGCGGCTCGCGCATGCTCATAACAGGTATGTTGTACTTTTGCATAAAGTAGTCCATGAGGTAGAGGTAGTTCTGGTACGTCTGGTCCTTGAAGAGCATAACCGACTGCACATCGTAGCCGCGCATGCGCAGAGATTCAAATGCGGAAATGGTCTGGGAAATACCGCCCAGCTTTGCATCTCCGACAAGGACTACGGGCGTTCGCAGGGGAGTGTACATGTCCGCTTGGGTTGTTCCGGATGGCGTGGGCGAATGCACGCCTCCAGCGGTCTCCATGAAGAGCCATCCGCTGCCTTTTTCGGCGCATTGAGCTGCGTGCTGTCGGCACTTTGCCAGAACAGACTCGTCTGTAGGAATAGGCTGAGATTGTGTCAATGGCTGAGGAAGTAGCTGTCTCTCCTGAAATTCTCACCTCTCCAGATGCCAGGGCTGCCGTGTGAGGGCTAACAGGGATACCATATTGAAGCAGAGTGTGGTAGTTGACACCAGTAGTAAAGCGTTGTATATGGCTACATCAATTTAGTCAGTGTCTCAATGAAACTCTCAGTGTGACTTTATCTTCTATGAAATGTGTCAGTTCCAGACGCAATTGGCCGTCGCGCGACAAAAACAACTCACACTGGTCATCAGCCTCGCTCAGGGGCCCCGTAGAAACCGGCTTCAAAAACGACACATTTTCGTCCTTCCAATTGCGCTTCGCCGTCTTGCACAGCAGCGTGGTGAAGACCGTCTTACCCACCTCCGTATTGGCGCCGAAGATCTGATAAACCCGCAGTGACCGCCACAGCAGTGCCGCTAACGGGGACTCCATCTTGCAACAGCGCGCGCGTATCGCGTTCAATTCCACAAGTTTACCAAAAAGCAATTGCAAAAGGGATGCATCACCAACAAGTCACACGAGTAACAAGACTAGAAAGAGATGATGGTCTCCCTCCCCGCAATAAACTCGAAAGAAATGATCCACCCCGGGGCGAGTGACATACAGTCACGCATTGCGTAACAGAGAAACCAGAACGCCTCGGCCCAAAACGCAGCGCCAAACTCATTGCAATACCCAGTAACACGGGTCCAAGCCAATCGACAGAAATAGCGCCCCGTTTTGTTGAGCGGAGGGCCACCAACCAGCCGCTAGGCTGGTGTGCCCCTTGCTAGGCGGAGCAAGCTTTCCCACTTTTGGGAATGGCTTTGCGACAAGGCGGTCCAAAACTCGCGCATCACAAGTACCGAACTTCGGTGGGCTTGCCTTCAGGGCGTTATCGCGCCTGTTGAGCCGCCCCCATTGAGCCGAGATAACGGTATTCATCGGGGCTTGCTTTCACCACCCACCGTTTCTGTGCGGAGTACTCGTGCTCGTCCAACCTTGCCGCTCCATGTCGCATGTAGGTACACGAGGCGTACAGTGCAAATACTATGTACATTTGCTCAAAAACTGTAGACGACAGGGGACCACAGGCTCCTAGACCGACCCAACAGGGTGTTGCCGTAGAGCCTGCGTCACCGAAAGAAGCCCGAGTTGTGGTTGCCGGAAGCATTGCAGTGAACATTTTTTGGTTTTTGGAAACCCGACAATTGCCGTTGAGCTCTGCATCACATCCCATAGTGACAATGTGAAGGAGCTTCAGTGGTGTTTCGATACTATCATGGACCCCAATGGCAGTCGCTTAGACGCCGTCTTCGCGCAGCTGCTCGCCCGGCGCGAAACCCAAGGACGCCTGCGCCGCCTCACCCACCCGCCAGCCAACGCCGTCGATTTCTCGTCAAACTCGTACCTGTCGCTGGCCAATGACCCCGAAGTAAAGGAGCGCTATCTCTCGTTACTACAGTCGGACAATGTAAACTTTTCGCTGGGATCGGGCGGCTCCCGGCTGCTGGACGGCAACAATGCCCTCGTCGAGGACCTGGAGGGCAAGATTGCTGCTTTTCACCGTGCACCGGCCGGTTTGCTCTTCAACTCGGGATTCGACGCGAATTCCGGGCTTTTTAGCTGCGCGCCTCAGCCTGGGGATGTGGTCGTGTATGATGAATTGATCCACGCCAGCGTCCACGATGGTATGAAGCTTGGACGAGCGCGGAGGATACCCTTTGCGCATAATGCTGTGAATGCCGGCGGCGACGGCGCAACGAAATGTCTAGACACTGTTTTGCAAGAGCTGTGCAGTGGCACAGCCGGCGAAGCCTTCATTCAAGGCAGAAAGAATATATTTATTGCTGTAGAAGGCGTCTACAGCATGGATGGTGACACTGCACCGTTGCAGGAAATCGTCGACTGTGTGCGCCAACGCTTGCCCCAGGGCAATGGGTACATCATCGTCGACGAAGCGCATTCAACTGGCATCATTGGGGAGAGGGGTCGCGGACTGGTGTGTCAGCTTGGCCTTGAAGACCAAGTATGGGCACGAGTCCATACCTTTGGCAAAGCCATGGGATGCAGCGGAGGTGAGCTTCCTATATCCAAAGTTACCACTACCATGCACTAACACATGATTACCTAGCCATTGTTCTCTGTTCACCAACTACGCGCTCCTACCTCATCAACTACGCTCGAAGCCTTATATACACAACCGCCATCGGCTATCCTTCCCTTGCGGCGATACAGACCACGTACGAACACCTGGCAGCCGGCGGCGCAGACAAGCAGCTGCGGAACCTGCGCCGTCTAATAATACAAGTGCACTCGGCTCTGACCATGATGAGCCACGCGCACAGCTTGCCGCCAACCGTCTTCCATATCAACCCTTCTATACCGGAATCGCCCATCATACCTCTCTTTACATCACATGCCCGCGAGTTGGCTGCTCACTGCCAAGCAAACGGCTTCATGTTGCGACCGATTGTTGCGCCAACTGTGCCAAAGGGCACGGATAGAGTACGCTTGTGCATTCACGCTGGAAACACATCGACAGAAGTAGCGAGCCTGTGCAAGGTAATAGAGCAGTGGGCTTGTAGTAAAAGCGGCATGGTGGACGATGAAGCGGCTACACAACGGCAAAGATTCGATGTGTCCAAGAGTAGGCTAAGCCGATTATAACGTAAAATCCAATATAAAATTCTTCAATCTCCATTTTACTACTTATTTATGTGTTCTTTGTTTTTTATCTTTTTTCCTTTAAATTAAAAAGCGCCCAGCTCTTTTCCCACTTCGGCCTTGACACCCTCCTCAGCAGGCGACTTGTCAAAGCTCTTCATGGGTTCGAGACCCCAGCGGCCAAACATGGCGCTGTCCTCGTCCCAGCCGTTGCACTCCGTCGTCAACATCTTCTCGCCGGTAAAGATGGCATTCGCACCAGCCATGAAGCACATGGCCTGCTTCTCCTCCGACATGGTCTTTCTGCCGGCAGCAATGCGAATAATAGTGGCGGGCATGACGATGCGAGCGGTAGCAATGGTGCGCAGCATGCTCGTAAAGGCAATAGGCTCACGGTCGCCAAGGGGCGTTCCCTTGATGGGCACGAGCGCGTTGACAGGGAAGCTCTCTGGGTGCGAGGGAAGGGTGGAAACCGTGTACAGCAGGCCGATTCTGTCCTCGGACGACTCGCCGAGGCCCAAGATGCCGCCGGAGCAGACATTGATACCGGCGTCGCGCACGTGGCTGAGGGTCTGCAGGCGCTCATCGTAGCTCCTCGTCGAGATGACGGACGGGTAAAACTCACGACTCGTGTCGACATTGTGGTTGTAGGCCGTCAGGCCGGCGTCCTTGAGCTGCTTGGCCTGCTCGCCGTCAATCATGCCGAGGGTGACGCAGCACTCCATGCCCATAGACTTGACGCCCTTGACCATCTCGGTAATGTTCTTGAGGCTGTTTTTGCGTCCGCGCATGTCTCTCCAGGCGGCACCCATGCAGAAGCGCGTGCTGCCGTTTGCGCGAGCCGTACGGGCGGCCTCGAGGACGGACTCGACGCTCTCGACTCGCTTGGCTTGCAGGCCGGTGCCCTTTTGGTAGCGGGTGGACTGGGCGCAGTAGGAGCAGTCTTCGGTGCAGCCGCCGGTCTTGATGTTCATGAGGGTGCATAGCTGTACTTCGCCGGGCTTGTGGAATTTTCGGTGGACGTTGCTCTGTGTTGAGTCGACGGATTAGATGTCGTTTTTGATGATATGGGATGGTGTTTGGGAGGGGTCGTCCACTTACAGCTTGAAAGGCGAGTTCCAGCAGCGGCTGGTAATAAATGGCCGAAATTTCCTCTTTTGTCCAGTTGTGTCTGACGGTATTCGCAGCGACGGCATCCTGGAATACCCTCTTCCTCGCCTCGGCGTGAACCTGCTCGCGCTGCGAGGGTGGTGGTGGTGCCTCGGGCGGCTCAAACTTGAGTGGTGACACATCGACAACGGAGCTGTTCCAGCGAAGCAGAGAAGCGCCGTGGCGAAGGCCGGCAGAGCGAGCCGCTCTGTAACCTATGACGGGCGTCATTTTTTCGTAGTACCAGTCAATATAGATGTTGAAGTTGGACTTCAATGTCTAGGTTACGAAATTGGGGGCCGGGTTCCGTGTTGTTGGGTTAAGACGGGCCGGGTGGGCGATCAAGACAGTACGAGTACACAAGCAAGCACAAGCCGGGGGCCTATCGCGGCTGACATTTACCAGGTCCAATAATGGCCAATCTATTTCTGGGGAACGACTGGCAACTCAAGTCACACACAAACCACTCCATATCTAGATTGAGGGACAGGAGAGGGGGCCTCTCGGGTCTCCTCTTTGAAATTGGCGCACTCAACCTAACCAAGCCTAACTGAGCCGCAGATCCGCAAAGCCAGACGGCCACGTTGGAACGCCCGGCGGAAAGGGACGGGTTGAGATGGCAAATGTCTCTCTGTGTGAGGTTTAGTGTCTCTACAGGAACAGTGAACAGCCCAATGAATGGTCTCTTGCTAAGCCGCAGGTCACTTGTTTGTACTCTGGCGGCTCGACGACCCCTGCTGAATGTTGGGGCGCACTGTCCAAATGGTTGGCCGGCTGCGACGTTGGCGCTCCGTGGTGCTGCGGCAAGGTTCCCTCTGGGCCCACTCCGTGGATGGTTACGCCATTCCGTGACCACGAGATTCTTTGCGAGATTTTGCTCATGCAGTTTCTGTGTGTCGCAGGGCTTTTTCTCAAGACAGTGTCTGTACGGTACGTGTACGACCAGACGCGGCTCTTCGGCTCCCGTTCGGTCTTCCGCCCCATGTCCATGTTGCCGCCGTTCGGGGATAGTTCGCTCCCCCTGCGAACAGTACAGTACAGACATACAGGCTACAGACACATCCAGCACGGCGCAGAGCCGCCACGAGGACTCCGTAGATCGCCCACCAGCAAACCCACGCGTTGGGTCGTGGAGGGCCAGATGGCGCCAACGGTAGGGCCGCGGCCTGTGCTGGATCTCTGGCGAATTGCCGTGCTCCTCAGCCTCCACCCACTCGAGAGGTCCACTGCGCTCGGTGTTGAGTGTTGAATTGTCGACACCGACGAGACCGAGAGGGCCAACGGTGACGATGGTTTTGGCAGGACTAATTGAATAGTATTCTCTGTAATATGTAACTTAAGAGGCCATTCTATTTATCGTGTCCAGCGAAGCGTTGCCTTACATTGAAGTGTCTGGCACAGCCTCGACATACGTGCTCCTTAGTGTCAACCCATCAAGGTGGGTATTTGATATTTCATTCCACCCATTACCAAGAATAACATAATTATTTGTACCACTTGTTACTGGTGAGCTGGTGCGTAGCCTATCGTATTCAGTCTGCATTCTTACGTTGGTCGCTTCTGTGTTATACATCAGTGACAATTCCTTCACAGCAAAGCTAGCCTTATCCAGGGTTCAATGTCACGGCGCTCCAGGTTCACACCCAACGAATGGAACAGGTAATTCAAGATGTAAAATATTACCAAGAATTTTTAAAATCACAGCAGTGATTTATTGTTGATCCCAGTCGCGCCCTTCATTTCCACCTAATCCGCAGATCTGTCACCCCATCTACGGAGTACCATCCACGCAGCTACCCTAGAGTCATCACCGCAAAACACACCGACTAAACTCGGCAGCTCCCGTCGCCCAATGTAGAAACCAACCTCGTATTCCCACACCGCCAGAGCTTAACCCGACAGCGTTGCCCATCAGTCGCGTGATATTGACTGTATTTGGGGCATCATACCACGAGGGTAGGGCGCTCTTGCGTCACCGTTGTTACACAGCCCCTCTCTCCCGGCAGCCGAGATAAATATCCGGAGTATGCGGGGTGGCTGACTCTAGTGTACTTGATTTGTGAGATGCCATGACGGCGCCCGACTAGCTCATACTCTTCAACACATAACCAAAGTTACCGATTACCCAAGTACTCACCACCAGAAACGCCTTATACAGTCCCCATATACAGACGTCGCCATGTCCAAAGGCGCAGAGTATGTCCTTTCCAATCCAGAACACTTGCCTCAGCGCAACGCCTTACTAAACATGCCCTCAAATGACGTAGCCCAGAAGAAGTCGCCAACCATCTGCTCAAGAATGGCCCGCGCAAAGTCCTTCCCGCCGAGCGCCGCATCAGGGTCGTCTTTAACCGCACCGTCATCATCGACTCGACAAAGGGCTCGTACGTGTGGGAGCACGATTACTACCCGTACTTTTACTTTCCGCTCTCGGAGCTCAAGAACTGCACCACGCGCGACAAAAAGGCCATCAAGAGCGACGGCGTCTACCGCGCCAGCGTCGTCGAGCTGAGCGTATCGGGCAGCGAGGGCCGCAAGGTGGAAGCGGCGACGACGGATCGCGTGCTGCGCTTCACCGAGGATCGCAGCCTGGGTGCGCTGACGGGGCTGGTGAGGCTGGAGTTTAAGGCCATGGGTGAGTATCAGTATAAAACTATCGGGGCGCATGGTTCCCTCACTGCCCTGATGTGGCAAAATACTAATACATCCCTCTAGACCAGTGGCTTGAGGAAGACACCCCGATATACGTTCACCCCAAAGACCCATTCAAGCGCATCGACATCCTCCCCTCGGCGCGCGAGATTGAAGTCCGCATCGACGGAACCACCATCGCCAAGGCCAGCTTCTCCATGCACCTGTACGAGCCTCGCCTGCCGACGCGCTACTACATGCCCACCGGCTGCATCGACCAGACCCTCATCCGGCCCAGCGCGCTGGTGACCAAGTGCCCGTACAAGGGCGACGCCGACTACTACGACGTCGTGGTCAACGGGGTCGAGTACCCCAACGTCGTGTGGTACTATCGGTACCCGGCACCAGAGTGCGTGACCGTGGCAGGCATGGCGTGCTTTTACAACGAAAAGGTGGACATTTTGCTCGACGGTAAGATGCTGGAACGGCCAACAAGCTAGGTTCTCAGGATACGGATGGCAAAATTTGGCTCCTTTATGACGATATGATGTGATGTTTCTTGTCGATATGATTTTTATTTACATATATGCATGAGAGTATTTACAAAACATAAATCTCCACTCCTGGTTCATCTAGGCGTCGCTGTTGACGTCGAATTCGGGAATCTGATGCAAATGCTAGGTTAGCTTCAACGACCGGCAAGTCCACTAAGTGGAAGCAGAGAAACTCACTCTATCACCGATAGACTTCTTCAAATATCCGCCAAGCAAGTCGTCGGCGAGCTTGCAACGGATGCCGCCACCGTTAAATGCCTGAATCATCTGGTCGCGCAGTGACGTAGACGGCCAGCTGGTCCAGCCAACGAGCGCACCGCGGATCCATTCGTGCTTGTCGTTTTCGACGGGGTTGTCGTCCTCTGCGTTGGCAAAGCGCAAGGCGTGGGAGCCAAGGCCATCTTTGTGGTATACAATCTTTGCGTTTGAGCCTGGGTTGCATTCAGTTAGGTTTGATTTCGTACGCAGAAACGACGGGCAGACTTTACCCTGGAAGCGGACATCTCTGGCATCCTTGGTCTCGTAGCCATCATGCTGAGAGGCAGAGACGTAGGTGGGCTTATCGTCGCCGTCCTTGACCCAGACGACTACATTCTCCCACTCGTGGCGGTGACCGGAGAAGGTGCCGGTCCAATATTGCAGTGCAACGTCCTTTTCGAAATAGTGCTCGTACCTGACGTTACAGTTAGCACGTTAATCTTCCAAGCAAGCCCATCAATTCCCTTACATGTAGGCACACCAGCCGTGGTTGCAGCGCCTGCGCGAGTAGACATTCTGATTGTCCAGATCCGAGGCATCGCGGCAGTCCTTGGTGTTTGACGTGAACTCGGTCGATAGACCCTCGCAGACATTACCCTGCGCATCAATGGCGGGGACATTGTAGCAGCTGTCGGTGTCGTAGTCGAAGACTGGCTGGAACTTGATGTGGTCGGCCGGAGCGCTCTCCTGGAGAGCTCGCGGCGGGCTTGGAGCACGCTTGACAAGAAGCTCTGCAGGGCGGGCCGAAACACCTGCGACGGCGGACAGGAGGGCCACGACGGTGGCGATGTTGTTGTTGCAGTGCATAGTTACAGTATAAAGGGGGTAAACTCAAGAGACGTAATTACTTGAACAGACAATTGGAGACGGAAAATGGTCGCTACGTCGAGGGCATTCATCCATATTTGTAGCTAGACTGCCTCCTCGGTCAAGATTCCCATTCAGGCAGCTGGCTTGAGCCATGGCCGCACGGCTTGCAGCAGTAATCGGGCCAACTCGTAGTGAATTGGAGCTACTTGACGCTATTCTCACGTACATGTGCCCGAATGAGACGCCACGGGGCGAGCTGGGGCCAGGGTTGTGGTTCGTGAGATCCATCGCGGGGCAGCGTCGTGGGCCACATCTCCGATTCTAATGCGACGCTGGTGGAGAAGTCTGTTGCAAAAGGGATGGGTACTAACGGTGTATAAAAGCAGGTGAATATGTGGAAAAGTGCCATCTATAGGCTGAGAACGCAGAAGAAGTCCTCCGCGATGGCTTGCGCTCGTGCCGTTGGCGCGTAGTAGGGTGATGGTAAGCTTGTTGGAAACGCAGCATGTGCTTTGCTACTGGTGGGATGAAGTGGCTAGTGGCGTCGGGAGCCGTGCCAATCGGTGGTGAGATGCGGGGAGAGGGACGGGGAGTGGTTGGAGAGACCCATAACGAGTAATCTGAAGACGGTGAAGGAAGGAAATGTTCTTTTGAGCTGCTATACAAGCGATGGATGGGTTGAGCAGGCTTGGTGGACGTGAGGTTGAAATTGGGTGTTTATGCAGGCCGGTCAAAGGTTGGCAACACCAGCACACTAAACGTTTGGCTGTGCAACGTTGTCTTAGTAGGTATGCTTGGTGGTGGCACGACGCCTGTCTGTGCCGATTGTTGCACCAAGTCAGGCCTGTTAGGCGAGGTGCCATGGCTGTCGGACCGAATTATTTCTACCTGAGGCAACCTGCAGTCCATATCGGCCGTGGGGGCCAGTGCAAACGGGCGTTTGCCAACCAGAAAGGAGGGTTATCTTCATGCAACAGTCCATACGGAGTACACACCGGATAGTTTCCTCCCTGATGAGCTGACGCCAAGCTCATCGTAAGGCACCTCTTGCAATGTCCCTAATTTTCATGGCTTTGACCAGAGCCTGGAACCAGTAGCCAAGGCAAGGCCACAACCACTTTCACAGCGACCGGCACTGCAAGCGCCACCAATGGGTGCCACGAATGCCACCCGGCACCTTGAAGAGCCGGAGGCGCTAGCAAGATGCAGGTTTCCCTCGCCTAGCGCATAGCACGACGCATGGACGCGATTACAAGGGCCTAGAAAAAAAAATTGACGGCTAGTCGATGCGAGCCTGGAGCTGAAATCGCGATACGAGGAAATGTTTGCGCATAGAGCTGCCGGGAGCGGACGGATACCGTGCCGGACCAGAAAAACTTGAGCCACAGAGTGCACAGCTCACTGCACTCTGCGGGAACGAGGCTGAACTGGATGGAGAATGGGACACGGGCACATCCGCTGGGGCTAAAAATGTCTTGGGCTGTGAAGATGATGGGGGTCAGAAAGACAATGGGATGTCTCTCTCATCTCCACCGGAATGTCTCACCAGGCCACGAGCCCGAGGAATCACAGATGGCATGATATACGACGTCCAATTTTAGCAAGCAGGAGCAGGGGCAGAGCAGCGCGTATCTTGGATGCGAGCCGCAGAGGCCATGTCAATCAGTGCCCTCTCTGGACGAAACGATCGAAGCGGGAGCCAGACAATCACACGCAGCGGGCAGACGGCACATCGAGAGCGGAGATGCCGCGGTGCCGATACCGACATTCCCGTTGCTTTTTATTCGCTTGGGTCCTCTTGCGCAGTCAATAATAGACCATCGTGCAGCACCGCGACTCGTTACAGCCCCGACCGGATTCGGGGTGCCGAAAGAGACGTGGACTGCCTAATTAGTCTGGAACCTCGACACACGGCGAAAAGGCCGGGCCAGACAGCGCTGGAACTGTCAAGCTGCAGCGGGCTAATGCAGGTGTTGAACGCAGCACGACGCCGATGGCTTCCTTGTCCTGTATTTGACATATGCACGCTCGCGTGGTCGGAGGGAAGATTTTACAGGCGTCCAAATTGAGCTGTGACGAGTTGTGGTTTCTTTTTTTGCTTCCTTCCCTGGTTACGCTGCGCTCAGCTGTCACTGACCTTGTCCTAGTCGACGGAACGAGGTCCTTGCTCGCGCTGCGGCAGCCAGCTATAAGCCAAGCCCAATGCGATGATACTGGGAATAACAATGACAGACATTGAACTTCGTACCCTGTCCGCTGTGTACCCGATTGATACACCCGCTACCAATTACACTGGGCACGTTTCCAGCACGCCTCTAATTTTTTTTTTTTTAATGGCCAGCTTCTTCACCAGAGGGCGGCCATACGAAGCTACTAATTGCAGACCCAACATTAGCAAGTACCGGCTACGGCGCACCACCGCGTGGCACCACCAAAAAAGCCACCACAGGCCATGTATCCCGGTACCTGGCCCCATTGTGCACATTGTCCATCCACCCACGACCCGACGCTACCAGGCCTAGCGCCCCCAGCACACCACCAATGCTGCACGTGTACGCCACCCAAGGCCCCGCCTAGAAGAAAAGTCTCCAGCGAGAGCGGCCTGCCCTGAAAAGGCGCCCGAAAATTGTTCCAGAGCTGAGCGCAAGGCCACGCTAGGAGGCACCTTCGCGGGCATCTTTTTTTTGACTCGCCTTCGCCTTCGGCCCCCCCTTCCCCCAAGCCATGCGCCAGGTGGGCCCAACAGAGTCCTATTCGGGAAGGCGGCCCAGGCGAAAGGCGAAACCACCCCACCGTCCGTCCACCTTTGACCTGAATTGAAATTCTGCAGTGCGCGGACGGCCCGCCGGCCAGCTTTTTGCAGCTGGCGTTTGCGCCTGCGTTTGCACCCGCCGGGCTGGGCGGCATGCGCTCTACACCTGTACACCTGGGCGAATGCTTGGCTTTCAGGGGGGGGGGGCAGACGACGACGTGCAGCGCAGAACAATGGGAATCCCCGTCTGTCACCACCACACTGTCTGCGCCCTGTCACACCCCAGTTGGGAGAGACACGAGGTCGCATTTTGGTTTCTCCTGCGATTCCGTGCCACTTTGGCCTGGCTGCATAATGTATCGTTTTTCTGGTAATCTCTTCCTTGCCTCCCAGGCACTGCCACTCCACCTGCAAGCCCGGCAATGCGGCATGGCCACGACTGGTACTCCGTACTGGCAGAGCAACAGAGAGACAATGCAACCAAGCCTCAGTTTTAGGTCTCACCTTTTCACCACTCACCTTGCCGGGAATCCGATAGTCTGTACGAGTAGGGACTACAGCACAAGAATAGACGGATTACTACTCCGTACTCTTACTAGACTCGAAACTGTCATGGCTCCAAGTAATCACCAGCCCACGGGCGAGGGCGACCTTGCTCCGCTCCACTCCCGTATCTTCACCATCCCATCCGACAGAGTGGGAACTCGGCCAAGTCCACCACCACCCGGGCCAGTGCGGATCACCCACTAACACCAGGAGAGCCCTGTCGACTCGTACGCCCGTACTAGCGAACCAGCTTAGCTTGCCTGCCTAGCATGGTAATGTCACTGTCAATCTCGTTATTACCACCTGGGTCCCCGGGCCGGCTCCGTTGATCTCTCTCGCTCCCCATGTCTCTCGTTTTGTTTCTTTACCTCTTTCCTCTCACTGGAATCGCAGGACCTCGTCGATAGTGTTTTGCACGACGGGCTGTTTGCGCTGCGACTGCCACGACCAACAACACCGCGCCGATTCGCACCTCCACGGAGCCTCCCCCCCGTCGCGACCATGGCTCTCGGTGCCTGGCTGCTGGCCGCCTTCGTTGGCGTTGCCAATGGCCTCGCCTCGACCGATACAATCACCTGGGGTGGTGACAATACTCGTGCAGGTTATCAGACGTATGTTGTACCGGCGCATGATTTCCCCTTTTTTTGCGGCAACGACCAATGGACTCCTGTATTGGGGCCTGGTTCGGCTGTCGCGCAACGCGACACTACCTGCAATACCACAGCGCATTGCTAACTAGTCTTCGCTTCCAGAAACCACAACATGGACCCTTCCGTCGTTGGAAGCAACCAATTCGGCCAATTGTTCAAGACAAAGCTTCCTGGTAACTATGTTGGTGCCGCCGAGCAAATCTTTTCTCAACCCCTCGTCTATACGCCCAACAACGACACCAAGCAATATGTCTACTGGGCGACCACCCAGAACAACCTATACAAGATGGATGCAAAGACGGGAGAAATCGTTCTCTCTCGCAAGCTCCACATTCCGTTCCTCACTGCTGACCTCGACGGCTGCGTCGACATCAACCCGGCCATCGGTGTCACCGCCACAGGTGTCATTGACCCCGAGACCGAGACCCTCTACCTGACCGCAAAGACGTACCTCGACCAGGACGCCGGTGACCAGCCTCAGGGTCGCGACGCCGGCCGCTATTACCTCCACGCCATTGATGTCAATGACCTCACAGAGCGCCCCAATTTCCCCGTCGACATGGAAGGCATCGAGTCTCGCAACAGCCCTGGCCGCATCTTCACTGCTGGTATCCACCATCAGCGACCTGGTCTGCTACACGCCAAAAACTTCATCTACGCCGGATTTGCCTCTCACTGCGTCCAGTACAACTTCACTGGTTGGATTATTGGTTGGGATGCCACCACTGGAGAGGTTGTTGAGCGTTACTCTATGGAAGGCGAGAACGTCCCCTTGGGCGTCAAGGGCGGTGGCGTCTGGATGTCTGGTGGTGGCCTTGCCTATGATGGCGCCGGCTCCATCTTTTATGCCACTGGTAACGGTTATGCATCCCAGCTGGCGGACATCCCCGTCCAGGGATCCAACCCGCCTACATCGCTCGAAGAGGCCGCGGTTCACATGACTCTTGCAGACGATGGCAGCTTGACGGTAGTCGACTTCTTTATGCCTTGGGAGAAACGAGCTCTTGACGGTGCTGACAAGGATCTTGGCACGTCTCCGCTAGAGATTCTCCCGAGCCAATTCGCTTGTGGTGATGTCAGGCGCATGGGTATCGTCACTGGCAAGAGTGGCAAGACCTACTGGCTGAACCTGGATAACCTCGGAGGCTACAGAAACGGCCCGAACAACCTGGACGCTGTCATCAAGGTGCACCAAAACGACAACTCAGTCTATGCCGGCGCAGGTGTTTACCCTCTGGAAGGTGGATACGTTTACATCAACGTTATCCAGCATCCCTCCAACGTGTTCAAGTTTTCCTGCGACAATGGCGTGCCGTCGTTTACGTTGGTAGCCACATCGCCCGAGACGAACGCCTATATTCTCGGTGTCAGCCACGGCACCACAACTTCTCTCAATGGACAGCCTGGCACCGGATTGCTCTGGGTCACCGACGTGCAGGGTCTGAATTTGCGAATCTACGATGCCATCCCCGAGGGTGGCTCTCTTAACCTTATCAACTCGTTTAACATTCCCGGTGTTATGAAGTTTACTCGTCCCGTTTTTGGCGACGGCATCGTCTACATTGGAACCAACCAAGGTTACGTCTACGGCTATGGCTCCCCGGTTAACCAGCCGCTTAACTGTACCTCACCAGTTGATTTTGGCGAGGTCGACATCAAGGCTTCTAGCGAGGAGAAAACCATCACTTGCACAGCCAACATTGATGTTTCCGTCACCGGCATTGAGCTCAGTGAAGCCACCGACTTCAATCTGACAAAGGCGCCAACTGGAACCTTTGACGTTGCCGCAGGCAAGAGCTTCGATGTTAGCGCCCAGTTTTCTCCTAGCAAGGTTGGCCTGCTGTCCAGTGATATTGTGGTCAACACCACCAATAGTGTTACGGGTTACAGTATCAATTCCCGCGCCAAGCTGACTGGCACCGGCGTCAGTTCTGGCCCACTTCTGGACGTCTCTCCCAACACTATCACTTTTGACGGAGTTGTTGCTGGTGCCGACCCCAACGGTGTCGACACTAACTTCCTCGTCAACAACTTGGGCAACTCGTTGCTCACGGTGAATAGCGTCACTTACTCTGCTAACAACGCATCTGGTCCCGGCCAGACGTGGTCAGGTAACGGCGACCTTGTTGTTGGAAAGTTCACCATCAAGAACCTCCCTAACACTCTCGAGGGACACAAAGGAACTACTGTCACAGTTGTGTTTGACTCCTCTGAGAGCGGCACCTACTCTGCCTTCCTCAAGTTCACCACCGACGGCGGCACTAAATCAATTTCCATCGCCGCCTCTGCAGGCCCCGCACCGAAGGCTGTTCTTGAGTTCCAGACTGTTGACGGCAGTGGCTGGGCGAAATACGAAGAAGGAACACCGTTTACGTTTGGCAACGTTACAGAGAATACATCTCGTTCGCTCAAGTTCCGGGTCACCAACGGTGCTGCATCGGGTGGCGTCAAGCTGTCGCTAACAGTGTCCAAACCCCCCTTCGGTGTACCTGGTATAATTAAGGCCGCCAACCAGGTCGATCTTGCGGAAGGAACCTCTCTCGCACCGGGTGAAAGCGCCTCTGCAGTGCTCACGTGTGCTGTGGATAAGTCACAGTGGAACATGGATCCCTACAACGGAACAGCTGTGTGGACGATGAATACAAACGACGCGACATTAGGCAAGCAGATTATTCAATTCTTTTGCAAAGCTGTTACTGAGCAAGCGCCCCCGCTACTGGAGAATGGACTTGGCCAGTATCGCTACAAGGGCTGCTACAAGGAAAACAACCCCGGTCGACAGTTGCAGGACCAGTTATATGGTGACAAGAACAATACCAATGCCATGTGTATTGCTGCTTGTGCTAAGGCTGGCTACACCTATTGCGGTACCCAGTATCATACTGAGTGCTGGGCCGGCAACTTCATCCCTGTCGAGCAAGTGGATGAAGCCGACTGCAACTTTGATTGTGGTGGCGATCTCAACCAGATCTGCGGTGGCAATGGCATCAACGGCGGTGGCAGCTACATTTCCCTATTCGTTGACTCCAAGGCCAACGAGACCGGGCCACCTACCGGGCCTCAAGTCAACCCGGGTGTTGATGGCTATGAAAGCATCGGATGCTACACCGAGGCGACGAATGGCCGCGCCCTACCCAACGGAAAGGCCACTGATAAGAAGACGGTCGCGGACTGTATTGAAGCTTGCAAGGCGAGCGACTTCTTGTATGCCGGTCTCGAGTACGGCGGCGAATGCTGGTGTGGCAATGCATTTGCTGAAGGCTCCGTTCCGGCCCCTATCGAAGACTGCAAGATGACTTGCAATGACAATGCTACCGAGTTCTGTGGCGGAGGCTCGCGTCTCAATGTCTACAAGAAGGAAGGTGCTGGCAGCACAACCACTACGTCGTCACTTCCCCCTACTGACATCACGACTTCTTCGCCCATCTCGACCCCGCCAACGAACAACACCGTGACGACGCCCACTTCGGATCCGACGACGTCTCAGCCCGCGACTACCACGTCTTCTAGCGCACCGACACCTACTGGCCCTACCAAGAAGCCAGTGGTATCTAAGAACTGGAAATTCCAGGGATGCTGGACCGAAGCCAACACTGGCCGCGCTCTCGCTGATAAGACTTATGCCGACGACACCATGACACTGGAGTCCTGCGCTGAGTTCTGCGAGGGCTTCACGTACTTTGGTACCGAATATGGCCGAGAGTGCTACTGCGGCAATGAGTTCCGCGAGGGAAGTGTCAAGGCGGAAAACCAAGACGACTGCGATTTCCTCTGTGCCGGAGACAAGCTTGAATACTGCGGTGCCGGCCTCCGTCTGGAGTTGTACATGTACTCCCCTGGTAGCAGCAGCGCCAACACCCCTGCTACGCCGGCTACTACATCGTCTACACCTGACTCTCCCTCAACGTCCGCAGCTCCCACAACCAGCCCTGTGACTACCTCTTCCTCCCCCGAGGCCACTTCTCCAACCAGCGTTGAGACGCCGACCGCCTCGCCAACGACGTCCCCGACAACTACGTCCTCGCCACCCACGACTCCAACAACCACACCCGAGACGGAAACGCCCACGCCTACGCCTACCCCAACTGAGGCTACAACTACGTCGTCCGCCCTGACTTCTTCGACCACGTCAGCAGCACCTACACCAACCGGCCCTGAAATCTACCCAGGCAACGCGAACTACACTTACTACGCCTGTGTTTCAGAGCCCAACCACGGTCGACTGCTGGCTGACCAAGTCTACAACGACGGAGAAGAAATGACCATTGAGACGTGTCTGCAAAAGTGCGGCGAGTTCAAGTGGGCAGGTGTTGAATACGGCCGAGAGTGTTGGTGCGGCGACGAGCTGCGCCTCAACGGCGGCGACCCCGACAACACACCTGGCAAGAACGTCACCGACTCCGAGTGTGACTTTTTGTGCCCAGGAAACTCGACGCAGTTCTGCGGTGCTGGACTCCGACTCAGCACATACGTCCTTAAGGAGGCGCTCGACAACCTCTCGCAGTCTGGTGTTGAGGACCCCACGCCAGAAGGCAACGGAACCTCTATTTAATATTTGTCGCTGAGCCATAAGTATGCTGTATTGCGCGCTTAGTTCACACATTCTTGTACATACCGTATATTTCTTCTTTTTTACGATTCTTTTAAGCATGGGTGCTGGGACTTTCTTTGGTACAATGGCTATTGGGCCACAGAACATACAATAATAGATTTCTCTTATTCGGTTTACTATTGCAAATTAAGTATTTCCATATCATTAACGCTTTCATGACCATACAATCTGTGAATAAAGTGCGTATCCAATAACCGCTTCGCAAAACAAAGTAAAAACAAAGCCAAGCCGCTACAATTACACAACAAAAAAAAAACAACAACAAAAAGTTCCCCCCACGCTCCTCTCACCGTCCCGGGCCAATAATCGTATTCGGCTGCGGCCGTGGACGTCTCCTCGTGATGCGAGAAACGGGTTCATTCCCATGATCCATCCCCATGCGCCTCGCAAAGCTCTTGGCCGAGTCGAGATCCGCTTCGACATCCTGCCGCACGCCCAGAATCTCCCCGATGCGCTTCGTCTTGACCTTTGTATTCTGCTCCATGAGGTTACCCAGCTGCAGGTCGACGCGGCGCGAGTACTCAAACGTGTACATTTCGCCGTAGCGCAGCTCGCCCGACACGAGCGGCACGGGAATCAGCGAGAGGATGCGCAGGTCGTCGAGCGTGAGGCCGGAAAAGATGGACCAGCCGATCGGCTGGATCGTCACGCTGCCGTCGGCGTTGGCGGCGCCTGCGGTCGCCGACGCCGTGTAGTCCGGGAGGACCTCTGCGCGGGGCGTGGGCACGCTGTAGCCGGGGGGAGGGCGGTTGATGGCCTGGGCTTGCCGCTCGGGCGGGACGAGGGCGCGCGCGCCAAAGATGTCTTCTAGGTTGCGGACGCGGTCGGCTAGGGAGGTGTTTTGCTGGAGGATTTGCGCGATGCCGAAGACGATGAGGTTGCGGGCTCTTTGGGCTTCGCCGTCGTCGTTTCTGTTGGTTGTGTTAGTTTAGTGGTTCATATCATTCAAATGATGTTCTATGCTCATCATGGCGGGCATGCGAGCGAAGCCAGGACCCAAAAACGTACATTTGGAGAATTGTCAGCAGCTTGCCCATGAGCATATCAACCTTGAGTATCCTCTCCGAAGCATCCGCAATGGCAATCGCATACGCCGGCACCGTCTCCGCGATGCCCGAAATCGCCGCCGCCGCCTCACGCACAATATCCACCAACAAGTTGCCCAGCTCCGAGAGGGCCAGTATCGCCTCGCCCAGCACCACGATGAGGTAGTCGAGCTCGATGAAGGCGGCGCGGTCGGCGCGCTCGAGGGTGCGGTACTCGAAGCGGCGCATCCACTTGTACAGCAGCTGCGTGGTGGGCTTGAAGGAGCGCAGCGCCGTGATGGCGCGGGCGATGCACGCCGTCGTCGTCTTGGGCGCAAAGTTGATGTCCTCGAGGTCCCGGTTTGTCTGCACCGCGGCGGCCACGAGCCCAATCAGCGCGTTGGACACGCACATGGCGTCCGACGCCGCGGGCGCGGGCTGGTGCGCGCCGGCGACCTCGTCGTCGTTGGGGATGAGTCGTGAGTTTTGCAGCGTCTGGCTCTCTGTGCTGCCTTGGCTGGCGACGGAGCTGCGGCGGCGGCCATGGTTCCCGCCGTTATTGCTCTGGTCGGCTGAGCCGTGGCGGCCTGCGCGCTCTGGCTCGCCGGTTAGGCTGTGGTTGGCGCGGATGATGCGCCGTTGGTCGATGAGGCCCAGGACACCGCTGCGGGCTGGGAACATGCTGACGTTTTAGCTCTCTCTCTGTCTCTTGCTGGAGAGGAGCTCGGAAGGGGACGGTGTAGGATGTTGTCGCTTTATGCTCGAGGGGTCAGTCAAGGTGGAATAGATACGGCTAGTAGATGGTCAATTATGAAATGAGTATGAGTTAGTCTACTAAAGAGAGATGCTATGTGTGATTTAAGCTAGTCAACTGTAGGAGGGCGTTGGCGTTGGCTCAAACCTCCTCACGGGATCAGCTTGGCAGAGGCACCAGGCGTTGCCGCCCCCCATCCATCCGGGGCGGGCGCCGCCTAGTGTACAGGCTACAACATTTCCAAAAACCTCAGACATCTGGGGAACAGAGGGGAAACAGGTGTTACACCACATGGCAAGGCGACCGAAGCCGAAGCCGAAGCGCTGGCTGAATACATGGCTTGGCTCAGCGAATTGGCTGGCATCACCTTCCAGTAGAGGCGTGAAGGGATAGACTAGTGGCGCAAGGCTAGCCAGAAGAGTCGAGTCCTTGGGCACAAAGCACCATGGAGCTGAAGTGAGGCTAGCAAGTCTTGTGCACCTCCCATTCAAAACTATTGCTGTGAGATACGACGAAAAGGTAGGGCACCTTTTCGTTGCATAGGGCGGACCCCTTCTCGGCAGCGATCCAATGATGCTCACCTGTCGATCACATAGTGTGTTCCAGCCCTTGAGCTTACTGGGTACGGAGTACTGCACGCACACACACGCGCGCGGGCCCGTGGTTTGCGGGGAAGAAAGCCTTAAATAATGGCCCTTTTGTCAGTTTAGCGCGTTGTAGATTGGCTTGGCTGCTGTGTCGCATGCTCATCGAGGCTGTCGATTCCACTGTGGGCATGCATGGGGTACGGCTATTAAAGAGCGCCCTGTCGCAATGCAAGCCTCTTCTTTAACGCGTGCCATAACACTCATAAAGTCTGGCCTTTCCCACGAAAAGATATCGTATGTTGTCACCGTCTGGCGCCAGATAAGCATTTCGTGGCAGTGCTTAGGCCTTTCCAACTTGGGGCAGCCATCAACGCCAATCGCGGGGTACTATACCCGCCTTCCCCATGTTTCGCCCAGTCGATTGACGATGCATGTGGAGCAAATAGCGATGTACTATGTAATTCCCATGGAGATTCCGAGAGTGTCCTGATGAAAGCCAAGGATTTTTCTTGGCTTTGATGATCGTCGACTGCAGGATAAATCGACTGGGCTATGATTCCATGTTTTCCTGGCCGATGGCGGCAACACGGCACTTGGCGTGCCACTTTACAAGGTTCCCCGGTTGGCGGGTAAGATTTGTAAGAGGCAGCGCCATCTAAGACTTTAGTGCTTGATGTAATCTGTAAAGGACTAATCACGATATTGCTATGCTTGTATTATATGTCAAGTGGACGAGGCCGTTAATATAATCGCTACAAGCCGTTGTATTTCGTAGCGTTACACTTCAACCGGCTTTTAAAAAGCGATACCCTTTCAAACGTACAAGTATGAAACGAAACTCCAGCATCCACCTAGCACACTTCCACAATCCCCCTCTGCACCAACTCAAGCAACAGCTCATCCAACCAATGGCTGCACCGTCTCCTGGGCTTCCGCGGCTCAATCGGCCCATTGCCATCGTACTGCCTCGCGGGCGGCGGCACGCTCTCACAGCCAAACTCGAGCAAGCCCATATTCTCCTCCCGCACCACGCCAACCAGCTCCTGGCGCAGAAACGTGTGAAACTGGCGGCTCGGGTGGTCGCAGGGCGTCCGCGCAAAGTACATGCCCTGTACCTCTATCGCCCCGCGAACGTGGTACAGGACGCCGCCTTGGTTGTGGCCGTTGGTCTCTACGTAGAGCCCGACGTGGTTGTGCGGGGTGCTGTCAAAGTAGACCTTGTACACGGCGTAGACCATACTTTCGGCGGTGTTTGGCTATGAGAAAGAGCAATAATTGGCAGTTTGTAGTGTGAGTATTGAATGCATCTTCTTTCAATGACCAGCGTACTGTGGCATTGCTATATGGGATGATGTCTCTATATTTACTGCTTCTATCCATCAACGGGCTGTCCAGTTCATGGTTTCTACCCAAGCTTGTGTAACTGGCCGTGCGCAGTCTTTGCGCTGGTTTTCTTTACGGCAGCATGGTCTTGGTCGCTCCGGTGTGAGGTATCACAACCGGGAAAAGTCGTAAGCCGCCGATAGACGACGCGGCTCTAAATTGCAATACTTGGAGCCTAAATCTCTACCATGTAGCATATCACTCATAACACCCTAGCGGGTACATAAGTTCACGCCCGGCATACGGACCGTATGTCCAGCTTCATGGTCACACTGACACAAAGAAACTGGAAGCGACAACGTACCATGCAAGGCGGCAAATGCCAAAAGCCCAGGATTCAACGTCATAGTTTGCAAGCTGTTCCCGATATCTGCCCAACGGGGGTTACACAAGCCTAGAAAATACACGTCAACCGAATGTCAGCAACGGTCAGATGAACCGGCGCGCCTATAGGCCAGCGCATCAGCCCAGGCTGTATGCCATTGCGGCTGCATACACTGCAACCCAATAGCATGTCGCCGGCACCGGTGAGCAGACCTATGCACCCTCTTTCTACGAGGGTATAGCATTAAAGATAGCCTCGAAGCGGCGCATATACAGCTGCGGGTGGGAATGTAATAAGCTGAGGTAACGTGGAACGTCAAATCGTAAACTTTTACTGTATTATCCTCTTTCAAATCGAAGCGCTATCCCTAAAGCCAGGCTCCGTCCACAGCATACACACTCCCACTGACAAACGTACTCTCCGGCCCCAGCAAGAAACAAATCACACCCGCCACCTCCTCCGGCGTGCCCTGCCTCTGGAAAGCGCTCGGCTCGCTGAATGGCGCGTCCGATTCCCTCCCTGTCTGCTGCCATGCCTGCTGCATCATGGGCGTGTAGATGGCGCCCGGCGCAACGGCATTGACGCGAATCTCCCTCTCGCCATTCTCCTTGGCGGCGGCCCGCGTGAGGCCGACGACGCCGTGTTTGCTGGCGCCGTATGCGGCATGATATGCCATTGCTATGGATCCTATTAGCAAGCCGGGACTCATGTACCTGCTCTCAAAGGAAAACTCACCGTTTGTGCCGTGGATAGAAGCAACATTCACAATAGAACCCTTGTCCGAAATACTTCTCAACTCTGCACGTAGACAATACATGCACCCCGTAAGATTCACCCCAATAATACGCTCCCACTCATCATCCTCCATATCCGCCAGCGCACCCACCGAATGATTCTTGCCAATCACACCCGCAACATTCGCCGCGCCATCAAGCCTGCCAAACTGCGCCACGATGCCCTTGATCCATTCCTCAACCTCGCTCCGCCTCGAGACATCCACCTTGGACACAGAAAACGGCACCTTTTCCCCCGACTCGCTCTTTAGAGCGCTAAAGTGCTTCTCGGCGGCATCCAAGGCCGCGGGGCTGATATCAGCGATGCAGACGGTTCCGCCGCGGCTGGCGATAATCTTGGCCGTCGCGAGACCGATGCCGCTGGCGCCGCCGGTGATGGCAATGACTTTCCCTTTGAATGACATGGTGAGAGAAAAATTGCGCGGGATTTTGGGGTTTGGGTGGGTGGTGGTGTAAGTGAGGGAGTGAGAGGGAAAGTGCCGACGACGGCCGTTCTAATAGTGAGAGGGTGACGCCATGGCGTTGTGACGCTGCTCCACCAAAGATCGTGGGGGTCAGCTGAAGCTGCGCAAGCAGCTAGGGCACGGTGGGTTTTACTTTGCGGATTGTATGTAATTGGTTAATTCGGCTGTTATTAATACTATTTACTGTATGTTATGGCTGCATATGCAAAGAGAGCAGCCTTGTGGTGAGGAGAGATGGGGCACCGCTCTTGTCGTCGACGCCGTCAGCTAGCGCTGACTTCACGAGGGTCTCGCGCTGTGCCACTGAATGCCCTCTAGCGTCTTGTCTACAAAACCGGCCCACTCCATGCCTCGCGTCGCAAGCGCATGTACCATGATCGCTTGTGGGGGAACGAGATCTGGCGCTCCTTGCCGAAGCCCGCGCTGTCTAGATGGCGCATGATTCTAAACCATTGTTAGCTTGCACTGATTGATAACATCCTCGACACATATGGCACGTACCTATCATTGTCCACGCGCGGCTCCAAGCAAACACTCATGGTCCTCATATCGTCGATAAAGCACCAATGAACCAAGCTCGTCATCCATTCGGGGGCACGGCCGCGAGACCATTCCTCACCGACCAACACATGCAGCCCTCTATCAAAGTCACTCGCCTCGCTGCCCAAGAACTGTCCGAGGATGTCTTCCTTGACCCAGTAGATCTCAAAGTATCCGAATGGCACGCCGTCCCACATGCCAATGACGGGGAAGGAGTGCTTGAGTTCGACAACGTTTTGCAAAAACTTGGGGTGATAGTCGCCCCAAAACTTGTTCACTCTTGGGTTGGCGAGCCAGGCTTCCATTAGTTCGCTATCGGGCACGTTGCACGTCTCGCTGTGCTTTGGCGGGTTGGGGCCAACGGGTCCCAAGTACGGCACCGGTTGAGGCGAAAGAGAGGCGACACGGAATGAGAGATATTGGCCAACGCTGGGCAGGAATCTGGTATAGAACACCTCGCCCATGCGCGGTGGCTTGGAGCGGATGGGGTGCCGGATGTTGCCGGTAAAGGTATACTGCAGGGGCGGCGGCGGATAGTATGTAGGCAGATGCGAGGTTGAAAAGTAGGGCGTAATGGCGCATGACGACCGAGCAGAGCTGTCCATGGGCACTGGAGCACCGGGTAAGTCACTATGTATCCGGCTGTGAGCAGCCTGCGGCGTCAAAAGCGATAGCGACTGTGCCTCGCCATCCGTCATTGGTGTGCACGGTCGACTCCCAGCCGGGGAGCCTGGCAAAGGCGTCAGCATCTTTACCGGCTTAAGCGTAAACAGGAACAAGCCAGGCGGAATCTGCCAAAACATGCGCTTGGTGATGAACATGCGCGTCCAAACCGGATCGGTGTCGTCGAGAAACGTGCCAACAGAGGTGTCCTCGGCGGCAATAAGTCCCATCCGCTCCAGCTTGGGGATCAAGTTGCGGCCCCTAAAGATGCCGTCGCGCTGGATGGTGATGCGCCATTCGCCGCTGGGCTTTGCCTTGTCGGGCGTCATCTGCGACGCCGACGTGTGCAGGTAGGGCTCGGGCTCAGGCTGGTGAAAGTACCAGTAGAGCGTGACCCAGAGCATCATGGCGATGTGGCGCGTCGGGCTAGCGGGCGGGGTGTAATCCTGGCTAGAAGGGTTTGATATAGATGAGATGAAGAGGGTATCATTTTGTAGCGTGGGCTTTGTGAATGCACGAGTTCGTTTCTTGGTTTTGGGCGGCGGAGAGGCGGCAGCAGCAGAAGCAGGAGCAGCGGCGTCTGTGTCCATGGCATCTGCGTCACCATCTGTCGCTGTACGAGCTTCTGGCTTTGCCGTGCCAGATCCATCATTTCCATGAGCAGGAGCCTCGCCTTCTTTGAAAACAGGCCTCTCTTCCTCGGTGTGCAAAACCGTCGTCCATCCCACAGGGAAATGAGATTCGTGGCTCACAGCATCGCCTCTGAAAGCGATGCCCGCAAAGACGGGTGAGGCGGTGAAAGTCTGGCCATCGGGCAGATGGACGTGCTGCGGCGCCATTGTTGCGGCTCCGATTCCTTGCGGCTTCCCAGCTATTTCTCCTCTCAGAAGATGAAAAGTGCCGCAATAAATGCTATTTTGCGATTAACAACGATGCGTGCAACGTGCAATGGCCGTTGGTGTTTTTTTGCGCAGGGCACGCCGGAATGATGAAAGCGGGGGCGGGGCACAGCTTGGGCAGGAGCTTGGAGCTCTATTAAGCTTTGGCACTACTCGGACGTCCTCGCTCAGCTCGGCGACGACCAAGAGAATTTTCTGGTAAAAATGAATCGGTCAGAAACGATTCCAACTTTCTGGTAAGCAAGGTAGAAGGGATCTAAAAAAATGCCTACAAACGTGCGGTGGTGGGAGAGCTCCTGGTCACCGTGAAAGCGTCACTGGGTCCGGCTGCTCCCGCACTCCACCTCAGAAAATCAGGTCATTCCCTCGCTTCGACATTCCAAAATCTCAAGGGAAAGCCGCCCACCTCCACGCATTTGCGTCTCTCTGGCCAGTGAGATATCAGCTATTTAGGCTAGCTCCAGCGCAACTAAACGGTCGTCATGGGTCGCCGAAAGACACCGCTGCAGCTCCCGGCGTGGTGATTACCATTAGCGATGCCCTCATTGGCCCCGACTGCGGCCGAGACGCTTTCACGGTATGGTCGTCTCCACGACCAGACGGGCTGGAAATCTTGGAAAAAGAAACTTGTTTCATGCTGATCAGAGGCTATAACAAAAGCTATAACGTAATCATTCTATAGACTAGGAAAATATGCAGCATATGAAAGTCCCGACGCCTTGTATGGAATATGTAGTCTACAATGCAGTACAAGCACAAGCCTCGCTCACTTCTTTGCCTTCGGGGGCGACTTGTCTCTCCTCTTGTCATCATTGTCACCGTTTCTCTTCTTTTCGCTCTTTCGCTCCTTCTCCTTGCCATTGCCATTGTCATCATCATCATCATCATCATCCTCGTCGTCGTCCTCCTTGCCCTTCTTCTTCTCTTCCTTCTCCAGAGCCTCCTTCACCTCGTGCCCGCCCAGGTCCTTCATCTCGTCCCAGTCAACGTCGTACTCGGACGCAATAATCTTGACCTCGTGACGCAGCATATTGGCCTCTTGCACAAGATACTCCCACTTGCTCAGGTTGAAGCCGCGTTCCTGGTACAGCGCGTTCTGGCGCTTCGACACGGTAATGTTCATGGCCGCCTTGTAGCTGAGGTCCTTGCTTATAAACAGGAACCAAAGGTAACCGCCCATGATGGTCGTCAGGCCCGCCAGGTACGTCACCGGCTCAATCAAGTCCCAGCCCATGTCCGTATGAAATGTCACGTAGTACACCGTTCCCCACCACGACGCCAGCGCGGCAAACCCGCCCTTGGCTAGGCGGTGCGCGCCCTTGTGGGCGAGGAGATCGCAGTCGGACTTGACCTTGGACATTTGGTCAATCTGCCGCGACATCCTGCGCAGCCTCATCCGCATGTAGTGTGTTCTGTCCTTGAAGCTTGGCACCGACACGCGCAACTTGGTGTCGTAGCCCTCAATGTCGACGGCAAATTCTCTGCCTCGCGCCGCGTCGCGGATGAAATCCCCCACCTCGGTGCTTCCGCTCCATCGCACCCAGTTTGCCTCTTTCTTACTGGGTCCCTCGCGGCCCAGGCCAGAGTATGACGCTACGTTGGATCCCTCCTTGCCCGATCGTTCCGGCGTAGCTTCTTCGTCCACCTCTGCCCAAAAGACAACATCGGGAGCTTTTTCTCGCTTGCCCTTTAACAGTGGTGGAATCTCTGCCTGGATGAGTCGTTCGAGGTATGACAGCGGCTGGTGCGGGTGAATTAGCAGAGCCAGCGGCGAGGCTGTGCCGGTTGCATTCTTTTCATTTTTCTCCTTCTCTTCCGGGCTCGGTTCGTCATTGATAAAGTCTTGGCTGTCGTCAAACGGGAGCGGGAGTATCAGCTTCAGCAGCCGCGTCGGTGTCGTAAGAATTCGCCCTTCACATGACGTTAGCAAATGGAAATTTTCGGTATCATCAAGGGAAAAGGGAGCTTTCGCATACCATTGGAGCCTGGGTCCTTCATAATATCGCCAATCTCATCCGTCGTATCTCCGTCTCTAAAGTGCCACGGCCGATCAGTTTCCTTTGCCGACGTCGACTGTTCCGCATGGCGCCTGTCTGTGGTATTATTCTGTGATTTACCGTTCTCTTTCTGCCTAGGCGCCTGCCATGTCGTTGTCGTGGTAAAATGTCGGCACGCGACACTGCGGAAAAGAGTGCTCCGCGACTGCCGCGTCGTCGCGCTCGTGACGCTGCCCCTGACTGGAAATGGAGCAGCTCTGAGCACTGCGCTCCCTATACGCAGGCTCATAGTATCCGAAGCTGGCGCCGTTGTCGCTTTACCGCAGCTGCTGGAGATTGTTTCGTCTGGTGTTGTGTGGAAGTGAGCAAGGTTGGGTGCAGCATGCCAGCATCCAGCTGGTTGTGCCTGATCATGCAACCGGATGACGTCAATGCAACACTGCCATCTGATCGGCGACCCACACGGGGTGCCAAGATCTCAGTCAAGTTAACGGTCTGCAGATTAGATCAACATAAAACAAGGAACATGATGATTTTATAAATAGATATTGCAGGGAAATTTATTACATGCTCTCTGAAAGGAGCCGAACAAAAAAAATACGCTAGCCAGTTGTTTAAATTGGCAAAATAATAGAGATCTCCATCACATATGGTATATATATGGCAAATTATATAGCAAATTATATGGCAGCAACAACATCCAGGCAAATTCCTAAGAGATCAGGTTGACCGCTGGATTCGAACAGGACCTTTACGGTGTCGGAACTCTAATACTTCGGGGTATACGCTTGGGATTGTCGTCGTGAACCGCTTCGCTATATTTACTTTCGGCGGGGCCGTTGAGAAAAAGGCGGACAAAACTTCCTTATGAACCTATCGCAAGATCACGATTTCGGCCCCTGGGTGGCCAACCACGCATTGAAAGCTCTTTCTGAGTCGACTATCGTAATTACAGCACCCCATATATTGCTATATTGCAAAATTGTGTTTTTGTAATAATTTTGGTCTATTTTCTCTGTCGTATTATGCTCATTCACCCCCAATGTTCATAACCCCACGATTGATACCCCGCGACAGGTGACCGCCTCGCCCAGCTGTCGAAGCAGGCACGGCCGCTGGCTGTGAAAAATTTGCACTTACATGTTAAGCATAGTTTTGCAGCTGTAAGGCTGGCAAGAAATGGCAAGCCTCCTTACAAAGTCAAGTACATTGACCCTGAGCTAATGGGCGGGCGGTACCTGCAGAAAGTTCAGTATCGGCTGCAAGGTTTGTGGCTGGCAACCACTACAACGCAGGACGGGGTAATCTTACTTATACAAGCTCTATCATGATGGTGAGGTGCTCTTTTATACAAGCTTCGTTTTCCAAGCTATGCTTTACTCCGGTACGTGATGGTTTTTCTCCCACCATGTATTCGCACGTATAGAGTTGCAAAATAGCTACAACCTTTACCAGAGACAGCTTAATACACAAATAATTACGACCCTTTTATTCTTCTGTAAATTCCGTAAGTTTAATACTTAAGAGCCCCTTTCCCTCGTCTTTCCCTCGTCTTTCTGTTTTTCAAACCTCTCCTCTACTGCCTCGCTCGAAGTACTTGACTTGCTCCAATACCCCAGCTTCCTCAACAACCAAACTCGCTGTAGCGACTACCACTGTCATTGCAGATACAATCGTTACAGTCGTAGACATTCTACACCATGGAAGCCGCCTTGACTCTCTGCTATGCGGATCCGCGCCTTCCTCGCGTCCATCCGTACCACTGTACTCCTCTTCAACGGGCATACATCCTAAACAACATTCCTACCTACTGGCCAGTCGATCAGTACCCCTTTCTGTACTATACGGACGGCTATATCCCTGGCTACGGCTACCCAGCCTACTACAACAATTTGACTGCGGCAGCCAATTTCTTTAATGCGGCCACGCTTGTTAGCAACAACTACAACAACAATTTTCCTGCACCAGTCAATTTCATTAACACGGCCACCCCCGTTGACAACACCTACAACAACTTGACCGTGCCAGTCCATATCTATAACGCGGCCACGCCCGTTGACAACAACTACTACTACTCCGACGCTGAGTACAGCGACGCGGCGAGCGATGTGGCCGCCGCCCAGGGCTTCGACATCAGCTACTACTACACTCCCAGCGATGTTGACTTTGTCAATGGCGCCGCTCATCTGAGCGAAGTCTCGCCAAGCGACATCTACAACTTGGACGATGACGCCAATTTCCAAGATGACGCCAATAGTTTCCACGACGACACCAACGTCCATGACGACACCAGTGTCCACGACGACGCCAATGTCGATGATGACAATGCCAATTCCACTGGCGCCAGGCCGATACACCAGATCGTTTACGAGGGAGGTTTACGGGACCCCAAGTGCATCACTTATATGAGTGATGTGTTTTACCCTGGTAGCATCTATGATGCAGCTAGGCGCAATGGTGTCAATGGCAACAGCAGCGGTAGCGGCGCCAACAACAGGAACAACACCACTGCCAGAAATAACATCGTTGTAAATGACACTGTCAGCAGCAACAGCAACGAAGGCAGTGCAGACAATACCAATCAAACTGGCGTCTCCCATGACATCGATAACACCACTGATATCACTGATATCTACGACGCAACTGATGATGAAGCTGAAGAAGGCGGCCGTGGTGATGACAGTGACGAAATTCTGGCTGCGGAGGGAGAGCAGATTGAAAATATCCAGCAGGATGATCACGCCAGCCGTTTGGAGCTGGAGCAAAATCTTGCCCGGGTGGCGGCTGACTTGGAACGACTCATGTCTTCCAGTTTGGAAGGACCCTCTGCGCAGGGCCACGGCCAGGAACAAGCTCAAACCCAGGAGCAGCCCACCGATGTGATCTCCGGCACTGACTCCGGGTATTATGGCTCTGAAGCTGTTTCCGGCTCTAGTGCTAGTAATATTTCCAGCTTCGGGACAGAAGAGTCTGACGAAGCCCCCGCAACAGAGGCGGAGGAAGTGCCGCAGGACAACAACGACGACCTGCCAGACTATGATGATCTCGAGTTCGAAGAAGAGGAAGAGGAAGAAGCTGCAGAGACAAATCACGCAACGCCTGCGCATGAATCTGATCTTCCTGCACCATTGCAATTCCCTTCTCGATTGATACACATTGCCCGCGAACCTTCGCACCATGGCCTCAGCGTTGTTCACAAGGCAAAATTCCAAGGCTGGTCTCTGATGGCCTGGTACGGGCTGCCTCATTGGCTCACTGAAGATGCTACTCTGCCACCTGAACTTGAGATTCAGCGTGCGAGGTACAACTCGGCAGAGAGACACTAGATTTCATTTGTTTTATGGATTGGGTGTAGGAGGACGCAAATTTGGACTTTGAGAGAAGCATTCATTTTCATTTGTATCAGCACCACTTGTAATATTAGCCGAGATTGTACAAGACCGCATCACAGACTGGAAAGTAAAATACCCTTCTGTAATTATAATAGAAATGATATTCTAATCTTCTAAATCTCTTAAATTTCGTATTTTCTATATTATAGTATTAACATGAGTAGAAGGATTTACGTACATGTTTGGCCACAGCGCTCCAGGGTAGTCTAGCCGCCGATCAGATCTGGGCCCAGCTAGCCCAGGGGAGCTTCATTGCTGCCCCGCACTAGAGAAATTCTGCCAGCCCCTCCACAGGCTTAGCCAGGGACACCCCTCCACCGAAAAGTCTGGCGGTGTGCGCGATTGTGACATCTCCTTTTCCAGCTCTCAACGCTCTTGTCCCGTCGCCCAAACTCTCGAGCCAGACTCATTCCCAAGCAGCCGGCTCTCCCAGACTTCAGATTGCTTCGTTTCGCATCGTCAATATGGCCGACACTCAGGTTTACAGAGCCAGCACCACGGCCCCCGTCAACATTGCCGTTGTCAAGTATGCTGAGACCCCCGCCCGAACATCGCTCGTCTTCGAAGAAGCATTGTTCTAATTTGTAACGAATCATAGGTACTGGGGCAAGCGCGATGCCAAGCTCAACCTCCCTACCAACAGCTCCATCTCCGTGACGCTCTCCCAAGCCGATCTCCGCACCCTGACGACCGCCTCGTGCTCGACCGCCTTCACCGAAGACAGCCTGACCCTGAATGGCGAAGTGTCCGACATTTCTGGCGCCCGAACCCAGGCTTGCTTCCGTGAGCTGCGTGCCAGGCGTGCAGCCCTCGAGGCCGCCGACTCCTCAATGGCCAAGCTATCGCCCATGAAGCTGAAGATTGTCTCCGAGAACAACTTCCCTACGGCCGCCGGCCTGGCTTCCTCTGCTGCTGGCTTCGCTGCTCTCGTCCGCGCCATTGCCGACCTCTACCAGCTCCCCGACTCTCCCTCCGACCTCTCCCTCGTTGCCCGACAGGGTTCCGGCTCTGCCTGCCGCAGTCTCTTCGGCGGATATGTGGCGTGGAGAATGGGCGACAAGGCGGACGGTAGCGACTCCAAGGCCGACCTCGTCGCTGAGGCTTCCCACTGGCCCAACATGCGTGCTCTTATTCTGGTTGCCAGCGCCGCCAAGAAGGGTGTCTCTTCTACCTCTGGCATGCAGCAGACTGTTGCCACGTCCGGCCTGTTCCAGGAGCGCATCAGCAAGATTGTGCCCGCCAACATGGACCTGATGGAGGACGCCGTCAAGAACCGCGACTTTGCCAAGTTTGCCGAAGTGTCCATGCGCGACTCCAACTCGTTCCACGCCTGCTGCGCCGACACCTACCCTCCCATTTACTACATGAACGACGTCTCCCGCGCTGCCGTCCGCGCCGTCGAGGCCATCAACGCCAAGGCAGGAAAGACTGTTGCGGCGTACACATTCGATGCCGGCCCCAACTGTGTCGTCTACTACCTGGAGGAGAACAAGCAGGAGGTTTTGGGCGGCTTTTCGTCAACGCTAAACGCCGTCTCTGGCTGGAAGAATGATGCCAGCGTCACCTCGTCTGAAGGTGTTCTCGATGACGTCGTCGCTACCACGCTTCGTGAGGGTGTGAGCCGTGTCATTATGACTGGTGTTGGAGAGGGCCCGGTGAAGACGGACGAGTTCCTTGTTGATGCTGAGGGCCAAGCTGTTAAGAGATGACGGTGGGTCAATTTAAAATCTATAATTAGGACTATATTATAATGGGCATATAGAAAACAAGCCTTGTTTACAGCTTTGCAAATATGATGTAAAACATGCTGTTTCCGAAGATGGTTTATGCGATGGTCATGAGCTTGGCCGTGGTGAATTGCCCAATGCTTGCAATACAAGCCACCTTGTTCCTCGAAATAGCTTAGTATTGCCTACTTCTTGCAGATGGCAATGTCTGCAATCATCTTAATGTGTATACTGTCATCGTCGATGCGGACATTCTCCGTATCCTCGGTAAGAGCAGTCTCCAAGGCTTGGGGCAGCGCCTCAAACTCGGCGTCAGTCCACTCCTTTTCCTTGGATGCAATGGCAAAGTTTTTCGCAATCGACTTGGCCGCCATCTCCGCAGACTCGAGGTTCATGTGACACTCCATGGCCTCCATCTTGACTTCGAAGCCTGCACTTTGTACAATCCTTTCCAGATGAGAGGCGTCGTACCAAGAGTCGGAAAACCGTAGCTTGAACGGCTCCTCGCCCGGCCGTATCTGCTGGCATGCCTTGCGCATTGGTGGCATGTATCCAACATGCCGAAATGTGGTGATGAAAGCCATCCCGCCCGGCTTCAGCAGTCGATGAATGATGCGACTAGCCTCCTCGGCGTCAGAGAAGAACATGAAGCCAAAGTTAGAAAACGCGTGAGATATAGTGCCCGGCGATATGCCGAGAGAGCCCATTTCTTCCGCAGACTTGGTATAAGTTGTAATGTTTGCTGGCGAGATGCCCCAGTTCTCCGCAATCTTGTGCTCGACAATCTCCACCATACCCGGCGCAGGCTCGACGACGGCATACCTTGCCAGCGTCGCATCTGCTCCAGTGTCTTTGCTGCTTAGCAGGGCGTCTATCACGGTGCCTGGGCCCGCCGCACAGTCGAGAATATACGAGTCCTTGGTGATGGCACCACATAGCGACGCTAGGCGCACGGCAACCTCCATAGTGCAGCCCCCGCTTCCACGCTCGTACTGATGAGACCTCTCATTGAACTGCTTTGCGCCGGTCACAATCTCACTCGTGCTTGCCATTGTAGCTATCGGTTGGGATACGTTCTGAATGGAGAAGTGTATGCAGCATTTCTTGTTAGGTTAGACGAAGCATTTATAGAGAAAACTGGCGTGGTATTGCTGGCACTAAGTCAACCTTGATGTCCTGCGCCCTCCAACGACTTGCAAACCGCGTTAAACCAGTGTAAGCGGGCAGCCTTACATCTCTAAAGTCCCTGCATCTACAAACGACACCCCTGGGGAATATAGAAAACTATGTACGCTAGGAAGAGTGATAATTTGACGCCCAAAAAGTCACCGAAATCATGACGCAAGTATAAGTACCTTATTCACCTGGCCAGGTATTCACTCTAGAGGCGCCTCGTCTGGTGTTGACAGCCTGGTGAGACGTGACAACTGCCAGCGACAGTGGCGGGCGCCCCAACGTGTGGCGCCACAGCTTGTTTGCACCAGCCCAACTCGGTGACAGGCGGCGTTTGTAATTCCTACAACGCCGCGTTTCTGCTCACTTCAACGCGCGTTGCACATGCTTTTCTTTCCTCGAATTAAAATTTATGAGGCAGAGCAATACTCGTTTTACATATTCGCGTTAGGTAGGCTATCTGTCTGACGCGCATCTGCCCCGTCAAAACCGCTGCTGTGATGGCTCCCTCGCCGTCCCAGAGACAGGAAACAAACGCCGTGGCATCGCTGATTTCAGGCGAAAATGAGACGGAAATATACGAGCTCGACAAATCTGGACACGTCCAGCAGCATTGGATCCATGAGCCAAGCGGTCGTATAGTTCAGGCAAGTGACTTAGCATGACAGCGCATGAGAAAACCCCCCGAGGATCTTGACTAACCCATCCCATAGATCCGTCCTGCAGGACGCGCCAACGACATTTTCTCGAGATCTGTCCGCGAATGGCGCAGAATCTTGTCCGACTCATTCCTTCCTGTTGGATTCCCACACTCCGTCTCTCCAGACTACCTCGCCTATCAGACGTTTGACTCGCTGCAAGCATTCTTCTCCACCATTACCAGCTTACTGGCAAACCGGGCCCTGCTCGAAGGGCTGGGCGTTGGCGATGCCAGCTCTTCCGCCACGTTTGCGCTGCTGCTCACTGTAATGAAGGATGCCATGTCGCGCGTTGCCACAATTGTCTTTGCCCACCGATTTGGACTGCGCATTGAACCTGATGCCAAACGCTATCGGTTTCTCGCCGACTTGTTCAACGACACGGCCTTTTTCATGGAGCTCTACAGCCCATACCTCACATCCTGGGGCAAAATGGCGGCCCTTGGAACCGGGGAAGCATTGAGAGCACTCTGCGGCGTATCAGCAGGAGCCAGCAAGGCGGCGCTAAGTGTACACTTTGCAAAGCACGACAACCTGGCCGAGCTCAATGCAAAAGAGGCCAGCCAAGAGACTGCTGTCGGACTGGTCGGATTATTGGCCGGGACCATGGTGGTGAAAGTGATTGAGGACCACACGAGCGTTGTTTACTTGATGATTCTCCTAGTCTTTGCCCACTTGTGGATGAACTACCTCGGGGTACGCAGCGTGCAGATGACGACACTGAACCGCCAAAGAGCCTCCATTCTATTCCAGGAATATCTAAGAAGTGGCATTGTCCTGTCACCCGCAGAGGTTGCCAAGCGCGAATACATTATCCTCTGGAGCCCCAACGTGACAAACCGCCAAGGCGAGCGAGTAGCTAAGATTGAACTCGCCCACAGCTTTGGCCACGCAATGTCCAACGGCCGCAGAGAGGTTAAGCTCATTGACGGCGACAAGTACACCATTTTCGTCGCCAGTTCGGCTGGGGCTGTGGTGCCGATGAGGATTCTCCTGTGGGAGGGCTCGACTCCCAAGCAAGCACTCAAGGCATGGTTCGCAGCCATGGAGATGGCATGGCTGATGGACCGGGAGACTGGCATGCGGGCGACGCTCAATCGCATCTTCAGCAGCAAGGAGAATGTTGTTTCTGGGTACCTGAAGCAGTTTAATAGCGACCAATTATGGGAGGCCATGGTCGACAAAGGATGGGATCTCGGCACGCAGTCACTCGAGACGGGTGCTCCGGTTCGCCTCAGTGTTAGGGAGCGCGAGAAGAAGATTTATTGAGCTAGCAGGTGAGGGATTGTAGATATGACACCGACAGCTACATAGGGCATTGCTCAGATTAATGCGCTGTACAGTATGCGCACATGAAATAAGATGTAATTTGCTTTGATATTGGTACAGGAGATGTTCTACACCTATTCATACATGTTCTCGCCGTCTATATGCTACGCCTTTTGTACAAGAAACTTTCCCCAAATAAAAACAAAACGCTCTCAAGCTTGGTATCATTCACGTCGTACAAACTCTACGACAGGCCCACCCAGCGCATCGCACGCATCTTGGTGCCTTCCCAGGTATTGAACTTGGGCCGCACGTCGAGATAGAAGCTCGGCCCGGCCTTGCCGTCGGCTCGCCCAGCGTAAAAGTCAATAACATAGTCGACCCGCGTACCGCAGCGATCAATGACCCAGTCGTGGCGGTCAAACGGCGACGTGTAGCCCAGGATGGTATTGATTCGTGCCTTGGGCGTCATGCGATCGTTCTTATTGGCAAAGGATTCCAGCTTGGGTCCGCCGCATCTACAATTCACCGTTAGTTACGTCGAATTAGGTAGCAATTTTTCCGTCTGCTTTGCACATACTTTGACTGCTCAAGGTAGGGAGCCTCCCACTCCTTAATCTGCTGCCAAGCGCGCTCATTGACAGCGTTGTGAATCGGCACGACCGTCTTCATATCCGCCACGCGGGCGTCGTAGCCCTTGCGCTTCATGGCGTCAAAGAACATCTTCTCCGACGGGTACACCCAGTTGCCCGAGGCGTCCGGGCCCGACTCGATTTCGTGGTTTGCCGGGTTCGCAGACGCACCGTGCTCGACGGGGCAGCCGTCAGAGGAGCTGCCCGTTGTGCGGGGAATGGTTGAGACGACGCGGTCGGTTTCAAGGCGTGGATGCGACGGTGCGCCAGGGCCATTGGCGGGCTTGTCGGCGGCGCTTGGTGATGACCAGAAGAGTGACGACACGGATTGTGTCCATGACTTCGGCTGCGCCTTTGCGCTGTGGTCGACGGGGCATGCTGAGGGCTGTGGTTGTGTTTGCGCCTTGGAGGCTTCGGCGGCGCGAGCCTGGGATAGCCACGCTTCGCGGGCTTTGTGGTCCACGGGACAGGCGTCTTGGCCGGACATTGTGCCGAGGGGGAGGTTTATAAGTATCTCGTCGATGTCAGTCGAGTTATGTGCAGTTATTGGCGAATTCGGCGTCTTGTCTTTCGCATAGAGGTGATTGTTAGGCCGATACTGCAACTGTCTAGATTTTTTTTTGGGAGGTCTTGGAGTTTAGTGGCGCTGACCAATCGGCGGCCGTCGCTACTTGGTCGCTGACCCGCCACCGAACCAGCTGCGGCGCGTATCACGGTGCGGTGATCGGATGAGTAAAATAGAGAAAATTAAAATTAAAAACTATATATGTATTATATGAAGCCATATTGGTATGGATTGGTCCTGATTGCAATAGATATGTATGGGGTACAAGGCATTCGCCGACAGCCAGGCGCGGGGGGCAGCCGCAGTGTTAGTGGCGAGGACGTCTTTATGCATCTGAACATGATCGGCGCCGTTGATCAACCAAAACACGCTCACGAACATGTAAAATGGTCACGCGAGTCAAATATTATACAACACGGATCCTTCAACGGTCACATACCCCATTAACAGACTGCCCGCTAGATGGATAAAGCTAACCGAATCTCGATAACGTCTTACACAGGTATTACATCATAAGCTCCACGCCACTTGTAGCAACAGCGGCTGAGGAGGCAGCACAGGAACAAAACGTCCGGCAGCACTGGTCCAGCATTGTGGAATGGTCAGAACGGCGCCAGAATAGGAAAAACAGTTTCCACTAGAACGTTGGACTACTGTTCTCGCCTCGTCCCGAGCTGTGGTGAAGTCATTGGTGATGTCAGGTAGCGTCATGAGGCCCACGACTGTTAATCAACCTTTTCTTCTTCGTGAGACAGGCACTATATATAAGCTGCAAGACCCAAGCTCAATTCATTCTGAACATCTGTACATCACTATTATTGTATTGTAAAGTCAAATCAATACAGCTTCACACAAACAACATGGATACCTCAGACTACACCAAGCTCGCTGAGCGCGCCGAGGCGGACCTCAACACCTACCAGAGCAAGACTGGCGAGGCCCGCCCCCAGGGCCTCGATGAGGCGGGCGTCAACTCCTTCTCAGAGAAGAAGTTTCCCTCCAGCGAGATCTCGCAAGGAGACGAGCTGAGCACCAACAGCGGATACAACAAGAGAATCCCACCCAGCGAAGGCGGCACTGTGGATGACAAGGGCCGGTAAGTTTACTTGACAAACGAAGACATACCTTTTCAGTATATGCTAATATTCAATCACAGCCACCCAACTGGCGACCAGTATGAAGGCTATGGAGACCCCATCGACAAGGTCAACAACTCGTACGACCGCCAGCCCGGCCAGGACGACAATGACGTCGTCCCCGCTGGCTTCTCCAAGACGAGCGGCCTGGGCAGCGCAGACGACATCGCCTCAAGAGGCCAAGCCGCGCAGAGGGCCAACGTCGGCAAGAACCCGCCCGGACCAGGTGGCTCCCAGTACAAGGGCTCAGATTACTATACGCCCGAGAGCGTACCTGATAGCATCTCGGCCGAGGGCTGGGTAGCGCCCGAGAGCGTCACGGAAGCTAGCAAGGAGGCTGAGCTTGGAGGGCCACCCAAGTTTTAAGTAGAAAAGTTAAAAAGTAAAACTGAATAAAAATGAAGCGCGTGGTTAGCGTGTAATTCCACTCTTCTTCCGAAGCGAGTATGTCGAACATGCAGGTAATTTGCTGACCCTTCGAATTGCCGTAGAGTTCCTGCATAAACTGACATTGTTACAATGCCCAAATATGCGGAAAAATGCATAAACACACCAGTTACTTCTTGCATCTTATCAAAACCCTCCACCACCGCATCCTCCTCCACCTCCTCCGCCGCCTCCACATCCACCGCCACAACCACCACTACCGCCGCCGCTTCCTCCGCCTCCTCCAGAGCTCCCTCCTCCAGAGATTCCAGTGGTGCATCCAAAGCCATCACCGGCATTACTCCATTCGGGCCAACGTATACCACCGTCACAGATCGCATAGCTATGCGCAAGCCCGGTGTATACGAAAGGGCTGACCCCCACCGTTGACGTAGTCAATGTCGTTGCGGTTGTTGCTTTCGTCTTGGCTGTGGAACAGTGAGGTGTTTTCTTTGCGGGCCTGGCACCATCTTGCACCCTAGAAGGCACAATGGAGTGCCACGATGTATGATCGTATGGGTTCTCTTCGGGAAATGTAAGCCCTGAAGGCGTTTCGGTGATCGAGCCGAACTCGGCTCTTTCTGGTGCGAGTTCGGCATCCAGACGGTCTTTCAGCTCAAGCCGCTTGAGACGGCGGATTTCCCATTGCTGCCAGCGATCTCTCGATTTTTGGCTCAAGCTACATTCAAGACTCGTCTTGAGACGGTCGTTTGCGGTAATCTGAGTTTTCAGCGTCCTTCTTTGAATTTCCAGGGCAGCCAAACGCTCCTGCCTCGCCTTGCTATAGTACCGGAATCCCGGGAGACGCAAAGATGGTTTTATGTTCTTCGTGTCCAAAAGGTTCGTTTTAATATTTTCGCTCAAACGTTTTCTTTCATTTTCAAGATTCAGGATTTCCGATGCGGCTGCCGTTTCGAGCTCAGTAGGGTTTAGCATCTTCATTATACTGCCCTGTTCATTGTCGAAGGCTGCTAGCGTTTTATTATTCTCTTCTACTTTCTCCTCGTACAGTATTTGCCGCCGCCGAATCTCTGCCGACTTTGTCACATTGTCCGGGTCATAGTAAGACTCCCCGTATTCTACTGCCCAGGCGGCGGCAGTGCTATGCCGTGCATCCTCTCGAGTGTCCGCCTGAATGGTGTCGTCGTGGTTGAGATATTGCCGCAGGTAGCTTATACTGTAATTCTGATACTCAACGGGCGAGAGTTGGTGGGTGTGCCAACATAGGTCGATATCTAAAGTCGGCACAACTGTCTTCTCACCTTTCTTGAGTAGCTCTAGGAATTTGAGATACCGATCCACGCCGAGAGAGGGAGGTAAACCTTGGGACGCGTACAGGGCAAGAACGCGATCGGCAAAACCATCTCGGTAAAACTGGCGCAGCGGTCTATGCCACAAATTAAAGACTGGCGCGTCAAATTGTTCTTCGGAGAAGGAGACGATGACGTCTCTCGGCGTTTGTCGACAAACATAAGAGTAGTGGTAGGAGGTAGAGGAAGTACCTCTAGAACAGATAACGAACTTTGACCCAACTCGGTATTGAACCCAGTCGACCATTTTCACCAGTTGGTAAGTATCCCCGTCGGGCTTGCATTGGGGGCATTTGTAGCCGTGAATGTCCATGGACTCGGTTTCCTTGATGTATGCGTGGTCGCCTGCCGGAGTCCACCTGAGGACTTGATACGGTATGTAAGGGTATAATTCCTGCCAAGCATCCTTACTGGCCTCGTGTTCAATTTCATATGGCATGTCGGGATGTTCTCGCTCCCAGGTTTCTTCGCTGCTTCTTTCACGGATCAGGGAGAGTAACTTCTTCAGCGGAAACCCAATACCGGCGGCCCACAGCTTTGGATAATATCGTTCCATATCCCGCTTGAAATTGGCCGGTGCCAGTAGATGAGCGTAAAATATTATGGCCACGTCCCTGTTGTATCGCAGTTAATATACCGCCCTGTTACATGAATGTTCTCATTCAGTCATGCCAGCTTACCATGGCGGGAGCGGCTTGGAAGACGTAGCACGGCGATCCAGAAGCCTCAAGTACTGCGCGTAGCGTACCTCAGCATTCATCAAGAGGCACTGGACTCTCCATTGCGCCGTGTCGTCATCGCCATGGAAAGTTCGTGGCAGTTCAGGGTACTTGGCTGCCAAGTTGCTGGGGGGATTCGCTGTATCGTCTAGAATGAGCCTAAACTTTTGTATAAGCTCGATATGGTCCTGGTAGTCACAAAAGAGTCAGTTATACCTGGTGATACGAGGGGGACCAAGACACAAAGGGTCCCTCGAGCGGTTGGCCTGCTCACCGATAACCGTTCCTGAGAAGCAAATGCTTCATGCCTCGGTATACGCAAAGATGTTGACGCCATGGCTGTTGCTACCAGAATGGCTTAGAGTTGGATGAGATTGCGCGAGGTTAAATGGCATTTTAAAGAGGTATGCTGCCTAAGAGAGGATATTGAATAGCGAAACTATTTATGGCCAATCCTTGCCCACGTTGTCGACTTGGAAGCTGGCCAAGCCCCAGCTGAGCGCTGAGTACTCAGCCGCAATTGCTATGTACCTACCCAGTATTAGGCTGCAGCAGAATCAGACGAAATAATAGTGAGGCTGTCCAGGCGCAAAGATCTTACATTATGATAGGGAGGCTTCAGATTCGGCTGCAATAGACCATTGGGCTAGCGCACCACTCATGCACTAAAGCCAGCTGCAGATGCTATATTGTATGAAACGCATCTAGCAGCAACATAACTAAATTGCGTGTAAATTTCTCACAGACTTTTAATACCTTGGCTTCCATCATCATTTATTTGTGTAATTGACAGCAGGGAGAAGATTTGCGCATGCGTCCGGCTGGCTTGCCTCTCTGGCGCTCTCCCAACCTGGGTCAGCGACCACAGCCACCACCTGTCGCGTGACTTCAACTAGGTACAGTACTGATGCACCACGGCTAGGCTTTACAACCGCATACACACCCACCACCGACATCCCGTGATGCAGCATCATGCCTTTGGGCCCAGCCAACCAAACGCCGATCCGTTCATGACATCTTCTTCAACTCGATAACCCATGCGCTTACCGCTCCCAGGAGCTCCCTCGTCGTCTCTCGACACCTACGTCGCCCGAGTACGAGCGCTGGTCCAGCATCCCAACATGAAGGTCATCGTCGCCTTTTGGCTGTTTGGTGCGTAAATAGAGGTTCCGAAACAATAAAACGCCATCTAACAGGGAAGAACGCAGGCCTCATAAACAATGTTCTCTACGTCATCATCCTCTCGGCCGCCCAGGACCTGGTCGGCTCCCTACCAAAGGGCATCGTCTTGCTAGCCGACGTCGTGCCATCCTTCTTCACGAAACTCATCGCTCCCTACTTCATCCACCACGTCCCTTATCGCATACGAATATTTATATTCTGCGCCCTGTCGGCCACGGGCATGTTCATGGTCGCGCTGACGCCGCCGTCCCGCTCCGTCGCCGTCAAGATGGTGGGCGTCATTCTGGCCAGCCTGAGCAGCGGTGGCGGCGAGCTGAGCTTCCTCGGCCTTACTCACTACTATGGTCAGGTCAGCCTGGCTGGCTGGGGCTCAGGGACGGGCGCAGCTGGACTTGTTGGCGCAGGACTGTACGTCGTCATGACCGAGTGGTGGAGGATAAGCGTGCGATCTACCTTACTCTTCTCCGCGACGCTGCCAGCGGTGATGCTGCTCAGCTTCTTTGTCATTTTGCCGCAAGAGCCGCTGTCCGCCGGTCAGAATAAAGACTATAACGCGCTACCTGAGCGTGATTTTGAAGAAGAAGTCGATGGCCTGCCAGATGGGACTGCCGCCGCAGCGTTGCTTGGGCCAGGTCCGTCCACTGCAGCGCCAGCCTTCAGGTCGGCACCCTCCGGCGAGCTGTCTATGCTCAAGGCCAACCTTCGGCGGGCAAAGGCTTTGATGATTCCGTATATGATGCCGCTGCTTCTCGTGTATGTCGCAGAATACACCATTAACCAAGGTGTGTCACCCACGCTGCTCTTCCCATTGGACGAAGCGCCGTTCAAAGAGTTCCGCGGCTTCTACCCATTCTACGGCTTCCTCTACCAACTCGGCGTCTTCATATCCCGGTCCTCCACGCCATTTATTCGCATCCACCATCTCTACTTCCCGGCATTCCTGCAGGTAGGCAACCTTGTCCTGCTAACGCTACACGCCCTATTCTTCTTCATCCCGTCTGTGTACATCGTGTTCATCATCATCTTCTGGGAAGGACTCCTCGGAGGTGCCGTGTATGTGAATTGCTTTGCCGAGATTATGGAAAACGTACCCGTGGAAGACCGTGAGTTTAGCTTGAGTGCGACGAGCGTGAGTGACAGCGCCGGTATCTGCCTTGCTGGCCTCGTGAGCATTGCGATGGAGACGAGCCTCTGTGACTACCAAGCCGCCCATGGTCGTGACTGGTGTAAGCAGATTAAAGTGCAGCACTGACGCAGATATAAAGATACGACATGTACATGTTCAATATAAATATAAATATTATATTCAGTTATAATTCCAAGTTGTCCCAATCTATAGCGTCAATACATGACGGTGGCATTGGCGCGCTCTTCAGGTCATCCATCAACGCTTTCCACATATCACCCTTCTCCCCAGGTCTATCGCGGACACCCTGTCTCTCTAACCAAAGGTACATACCATGATAGTCGTTTGTCGACCTGGCGTGAAACCACCAGATGCCGGTGAAGCGACACAGCAAGCCAAACCAATACGCCAGCACCCAGATAGCGCGCTCGTCTGACGCCTCCAGCAAGTCGCGAAACTCGAAATCGAGTTTGCCAAAGAAGCTCATGTACAGGAATGAAGTCTCTTGCGTTACAGGTAGATCCCTAATAATTGCCAAGACGCGAATCGGCTCATAAAACACATCATCCACGTGCGACTTTTCCGAAAGGTCACACAGCCTCATCCAGTGATCTGGTACGCCGTCCAGCGGCTTCTGCCCCTCGCCGTGAATAGTACGCTTCTCGTCATCTGATGCAGTAAAGACGTCCTGCAGCAACGACTCGTCCCTAAATTCTTTTGTACGTAGCAGCAGCGTCTTGAGGCCCATGTTGATGGAAAACCAGTTTAGTCTATCTGGTGCGTCGCTAAACACAAAGGTCTGGAGTGGGTCGTCTGCGGTATCCATCGAGAAGGTGAGTAGGTTGAGCATCATGCTCGTAATCAGAAGTGCATCAGAGCCCTGCTGATCCAAGGGAAGCTGCAGCGCCTGTTGGTAGCTACGAATAGCAAGAGATTGCTGAAAGTATTCGGCCACACGGCACGCAGATATCAACTCCCTTGCGCGTGGCGTTTCGCGGTCCAGATGCCGTTCCTGCGAGTACCGCAGGTGGGATGCCGCTATGGCTAAACAGGCATCCAAGAGATGCGGATGGGCCTTCCCGAGCCGGATAACGGGGCCAAGGTTACCGCTGGGTGCTTTGAGGCCCTGGATGTCGTCAAAATGGTGGTGCAGGTGGGCGAGAAGGACGAGGCGCGGGGTGCCGTAGATGGGAGACGGGGCGGAGGAGAGAGAGTCGAATGCACTGGTTATGGCTGGTTGGGTGCATATGCGAGTCAAGATGTTCCCGGGCTGCTGTGTCGGAGATGGACTTTTGGATGGCGGACTCTCCTCATCGCCGCTATAAGTGCATTGAGCATTGGATCGTATGCATCGTTTGCATGACGGCTTCCCTTCGTCGCACTGCGCATGGTGTTAGTACGAGATGCGCTGTGTGGGTACTCGTTGGAGGCTTTACTTTGACTCGCTTCACTTTACACCCGAAGCAACCCGCTTTAGACTTGCGATGGGTCTTGCGCTTCTTGTAATTCCTCGCCTGCGCTGCGTGGTCCGGGTGAAACGAGAGGACCTGATACGCCGGCTCAGCCATATTTGACCAGGCGGCGCCGGTGGCGTCTGAGTGCCGAGGTGTTGAGATGCAGGCACGCGGGGAGAGAGACGCCTCGTGAGATTAGATTAAAGTCCGAACAGGGAAAACGAGCGTGAGGAGGGATGAAGAAGAGTAAACGAGGCCCTTGGCGGGTGGCCCGCCGATGTTATGTATCATGGCGTTTGGTGGTGCAGATCGAAGTGCGGCTGAAGGCGCACGCGGCTGCTGGCGACAACATGTAGTTAGTGTGGGGACGTCGTTTTCCCTTTTGGGACTAATGGGCCCGGTAGGCTTGCCGGATATCTTACATGCTCCAGCTGAGGTAGAGCTGAGACGTTTTTGCCGTTCTTGTATTTGGTGCAGGGTTTTTGCCTTTTTAAGATTGGATTATGTTTAGCTTCTTTCCATTACGCATACTAGAGGCTGTACCGACATGTCACGACGCTGTGTAAGGCGACTGTGGTGTGAGTAAGCGCCCAACGGTGATCAAGGCAGGCTCTGGACTATATAGTATAGATCTGGCCGTGGCAGTGCTTCCAAATTGTCACCGGCTTCCGTTTTCCTTTTCGGGCTACAGCAATGACTTCGTTGTCATATATAAAAGTTCCCTTCCGCAAGCCATTCATCAGAAATAGTAGCCGATATGAAGGCACCAACATTCCAAAGAATACGCATCATGAAGCAAAGATTCGTCGCAATCGTTAACCTCCTCTTCTACTACATCACATCCTCGGCCGCAGCGGCGTGTCCAGTCCCTCACCTGGTCGACCTAGGCTATGCCAAACATGTCCCTACGTACATCAATGAGACCGACTCGGGCCAACAGGTAGCCATCTACAAAAACGTCCGCTTTGCGAATGCACCCGTTGGTGATCTACGCTTCCGCAGGGCAGACACTGAGCTTCCTCAACAGGACGGCATTCAAGATGGCAGCGACAGGTTGACAAATAGCAGTTGCATCTCTACAGCTCCATGGATGGTACCGTTCCCGGGAATCAACGGGACTACAACGGGTGGAGAGGACTGCCTGTTTCTGGACATTTTTGTGCCAGAAGGTGTGAAGCCAGGGGATAACGTACCAGTACTTCATTGGTTTGTGGGCTCGGCGTTTGCGTTTGGCTCCAAGGAGTTTGGTACAGATCCAATGGGGATATTTGACCAGATGCGATTGATGGGACATGACAAGTTCATTTTTGTCGCCAACAATTACAGGTATTCGCAAAATCAGTTTATCTAATTCGCTCTTACAGCCGCTAATATTATTTTTTTGGCAGACTCGGTATACCCGGATTTCTCTACAGCGAAGGCGAGGATCTGGACGCCAACCTCGGGCTCTTTGACTGCCTCGCTGCCGCAGAATGGACAGCAAAGTACATCCACAAATTCGGAGGCGATGCATCGCGAGTTACGGCAATGGGAGAGAGCGCTGGTGCCACGATGCTATACTACATGAGCACGCTTGATGGAGGCGAGGCACAGCTACCCTTCCAGCAGATGTTTGTCGCTTCACCGTCTGCACCACCACGACGGAACGTAACGGTGCGACAGGCTGACATTTTCAAAACTGTCCTCGAAACAGCGGACTGCACATCCGTTACCTGTCTCCGCAGTCTATCTGAAGACGATCTCAAGGTAGTTAACCACAAGCTCATAAATGACACACCAGCCGGTGGTGGCGGCGGCAATTTTGGTCCCGGTATTGGATTCACCGTCCTACCGGATGGACAAAACATTCCTGATATTCCACTGGAACTTTTACGCACAGGTAAAGTCAACAAGGGGCTGAAGCGGATCATGGTGGGGAGCATGGCCAACGAGGGTCGTGGTACGTCGAGCGACGATGACATGCCGCGCAGGTTCCCGGAGCTGGTGCGTCGGATGCTGCCAGGTACAAGCGATGAGGCGGTCGCCAAGATTCAGGCACAGTATCATCCCGAGATGCCTGAGCAGCTGGCGTGGGATTGGGTGACGGATGTGGTGTATGCGTGTCAGTCGTATAATCTTGCCAATGCCTTGGCGGATAAGTCGAGATTGTTTATAAACTCTTTTCCACCTGCGGTCCATGGACAGGATATATCGTGTAAGTTTTGCTATCAAAGGGGGTAAGAGTACGCTAACTTGTATATAGACTACTTTTACATGAACCAGGAATGGACGCCGGTAGATTATCCCCAGGTTGCACGCGAGTACCAGTCCAAGATACTGGACTTTGTGCATGGGCTGGAGGTGGATTGGCCGGTGTATGGGAAAGAGAGAAAGATGTTTAATGTGAGCTCTGAGTTTGAGGAGATGATGCTGCCAAAGGACCGGCAGGAGAGATGCGACTTGATTAACGAGCTTGTACTGGATCCTGCGAATGGAGCATAGGACAGGCTCGACGTTGTTGCCGATCTGGATAACTAGCAGTGTGCTAGGCAGATATCAATATACTAACATTAAAAATGATGAGTTACTATTGGCAGTCTTGTGTGACTTTGCTAGACAATAAACTAAATGCTTACCTGTGTGAGCATCGGACGCAGGTATGTTCGGCAGCCTGGGTGGTTGCTCTCGCGACAGCCACCAACAGAAAAGGCTTGTTCTTGCTCCGCGCTGCCCGCCCTTCGGCAACCACGATGCCAGAGGCTGAGCTTCTGCTATGATTCCTCAGTTTTCATTTCTGGGTTTTTTATCATTTGATTTTCGCGGTTTTACTCGATATTTACTTGATTTGCCTCTACAATCTCAACCTCGTCCCTTCGATTCGTTTGCTCCGCTGCTGTGTTTGCCTCTACTTGTGTCAACTTTGTGATAGCCATTACCGTTATCTCGTCACTCGTATTGTTCATTCTTGGACTCTAGTTGCTTTGATTCCTTTTTACTATAGACTGTTTCCTCTGCTTCGCCCTTCGGAAACGACCTGCGGACGCCGACGCGACCACGCACATGATGATTGCCAGTCCAATGCGACAATCACGACATAGCCCGTTGACAGCAGCGGCCATTGCTTGCGTCATCATATTTTCTGTCCTCGTCTACAACAGACTCGCAGCTTTAGATACCATTCTCACGCGCGCCAACAGGTATCTTCCCTTGTTACGATGTCGATACAGTATTCTTCCGGGCGTTTGCTAATATTTTATCGACAGAATCCAATCGCGACCGCGAGTCTCGTTTCAGAGTACCAAGGATTCAGAAAAACACACGATAGACTTTTACTTTTCTAAACTCCTCCTGCCCAGCGTGAGGGTCGATGCCCCGACATATCGCCCTTGGGGTGCCTTTTCTTGGAGGCTTGCAAGGAAGGCCTTCTGGTCTCGGCCACTGGGACAAAAGCTGTGCATTATCGACGTGGACGATCGAAAATTAAACGAGTCCGGGCAGATATTCGGGCCAGATGTCATGAGCTGGGAGAAAACGAACCGGGTCCACGGTCTGTCTGCAGGTATTCTAAACCATTGGCTCTACGGTTCGTCTCTAGTGATGCTTCTGCCTCGCACAGCGTATCACCGCTAACATTTCTGCCGCATAGCAACGATTCACGGCTACAAATATTACTATGTTGACATCGAGACACCAAAAGATCGCCGATCATCGTGGAAAAAGCCTGCCATCATTTCCAAAATTTTAAAACAGCACGACACTTGCATATACGTCGACTCGGACGCCTTTTTCGTACACCTTGACCTACCCATGGAGTGGCTCATGAACTACTGGGAGATAAACCCCACGTTCAACTCGCTAGCCCTCGCTGCAGACCCAGGCAAGGAGTATAACAAGGACGAAAAGGGCAAAGTGAACCTCAACACTGGCTTCATTATTGCGCAGAACAATAAAAGAACACACGAAATTATGCATGCATGGGAGCACTGTCCCGACGACGGCAGCCGGTATCCCGGTTGCCAAAAGTACCGCAACAACAAACCGGGGCGCCCGACGGACCAGGCTGGCTTCGGCTCCTTTGTCCGCTATGACTACACCGCCGACATCAAAGAGCTTTCATGTGACGAGGCAAACGGCTTTCCCGAGGCTCACGTTGGCTGCGACGGCGTCTTTGTCCGCCATTTCTGGACAGGCAAAGACGACTTTACCAAGACGGAAGCTGGCAGGCAGATGCCGGGTCCCTACCTGGAGCTGTTTCATCGGGAATTTCGCAGCACGGTGGGCGGGTTTTATGTGACCGTAGCGCAGCTTATGACCTCATAGGTGATGTTTGGCGTCGGTGCAGATTTACTTGCGGCATGTGCATTTTATGGGTGTTTTCTCTTATCGGAGTCTATCTTCGCTTCTCTTTGTTGCCGTTGTTTGGGTATCAGGTATGGTCAATGTTCAAATCATGGTGGTATGACGTTGGGCATCACGTTGGACATAAACCTTTGCTTCGAAATGTAGCAATGTACGGAGTACGGAGTACTCCATACGGACATGCTGTTACATCCACTGAAGTGTCGTATCCACTGCATCAACGGCTGGCATATTTATTCCTGTCGCCTTTCTGGAGGGCGAGTCCGAATGATGAAATGGCTGTGTCCATCAGAAAGGCAATCATTAAACATGTACGGAGTACCTCGGAATGGTAGTGAGACTACTACCCTAGCCATGTCTCGCTACTTTGCAACGGTGCTTGCGTGCCTCATCTAAACAGCCAGCCTGTGACGCCACCCATGGCGATCAGCCCGATCATCGAGGGGCAGATCCACTCGGCTCATTACCCGCCAGCCACCTGTTCCGCCACGACACTCAGCAACACACATCCGCACGAGAATGAACACCATGATGAAAGCCATCAATCAGCATTGCGTCCGTTATCTCCCATTTACCAGATGTCCTCTGCTATCCCAGACGTGCGCGGATTACTGCCAGGCTGCCGCCTCCCACGCCCTCAGCTTGCGAAACCCGCTCGACGCAAGCTTGTCTGGCACTATGCAAACACGAACCCAGGCCAAGTGGATATCGCGCTGAGCGAGAACCAAGGACCGCCCCGTCTTAGGTCTTAGGTCTCATCGTTGCGACCCTGTCTTGCGCAGGAAAACTCCACTCGCACTATCTCCGTCAAAGAACTTCCTCTGCGTCTCGCGGCGCCCGCGACGATCGCTCCATTGCAGTTTTACCTGGGAGCCTTCTGGTTGGTCCGATGCGAGGCATGCTTTACCGCCGCGATGCCCACACAACCCGAGAGGCGTCAAAGGAAAAAACCCTTGTGACAGCATCAAACACCCGCTCAACCCTAGTGGACCCATTCTCCGTTTCCACGCCGAAAATTGACGCGATTATTACCGTAGTGAGGGTCCATTTTCCGCCCTAGGGAGAGGCCGCGAGAACAGAAGCAGGGCCATTGATTGGGCCAGAGTCTGTTCTAGTTGACCATGGCATGCAGCACCGCGCCCAGCAAGAGCTGAAATACGACCACCATGAGGCCCACCTTGATTTAGATGCATACGAGCATAGGGCAGTTTTTGAACGGGCTAACTAATCAGTTATTTGCTTTACCCTTTGCTTTAATAGTTCTGATTCTGCATCTTTGCTTTTCGTCGCGTCTTTTCTCAGATCCTGTAACGACATCGCTGTGTCGATCAACGACATTCGGACAACTCCCCATCTTCCGATAGTGGCTCACCCTCGACGACTAATCCACCATGGCGAACCAGCCGGAGCATGGGGCCCTAAGTGATCCTGAACAGGGCCGGCAGCAAGGCAGTCCCAACATGCAGAGCAGCTCGCCCACAGAAGTTGGTTCTGTGACGGGCTCGCGCCAGGAAGAAAAGCCCCAAGAGCCTGTATCCTGGGAAAAAGATCCCCAGAACCCCATAAACTGGCCGGCCTGGAGGAAAACACATCTCGTCTTCATGGTGTCTTCGTTTGGCTTCGTCGCGTAAGTAATGCATACTTCCCTCACGCCCTAAACGGCGCTATTTCTCACACAGCGTCACCAGGTCCGCCCCCACTTCCATCATCAGCCCTGCTGCTAGAGAATTCCAGAAAGACTTTGGCGTCTCGCGATCCGTTTCCTTCCTGCCGCTGTCTCTCTACGTCTGGGCACTTGGATTCGGTCCCGTACTTGGTGGCCCGCTATCTGAATCCCTTGGCCGCCGGCCGGTCTACATTGGCACCATCATTCTTGGTTCGTTGTTCACGCTCGGCGTGGGATTCACGAGCAACTTTGGCGCGCTATGCTTCCTACGGTTTGCTGCCGGATTTTGCTGGTCGCCCGCGTTGGCTATTGGTTCCGGCTCCATTGCCGGGACATTTCTGGCGAAAACTCGCGGCCCAATTATGGCTCTTTATATCCTGATGCCCTTTTTGGGGCCAGCTTTCGGGTATGTATGACAGAGGCCTGAATTCAAATTCGAATCCTCTTAGCCCCGTCTTGCTTCCTGTACGAGCGTTGAGCTAACATATCTTTTAGACCCATTTTAGGCTCGTATGCCGTGAGTCGCCAGAGCTGGCGCTGGACGCAATGGATCCTTCTCTTCTTTGCGGTCTTTACTCTCATCCTTGTCCTTACCGGGTCAGAAACGTACCACAGCACCATCAAGCGACGACTTGCCAAGCAGCGTGGTGTAAAGTCGGATCCCCCGCCGCCTTTCCTGTCTCGCATCGCTCTCTTCCTCCGAGTTGGCCTCATCAGGCCCGTCCATATGCTCTTCACGGAGCCTATCATGGGATTCATGTACCTGTATGTGGCCGTTAACTTTGGTATCCTCTTTAGCTTCTTCGCCGCTGTACCGTATACGTTTGTTGGAATTTACCACTTCAGCGTCGAGCAAACCGGGCTGGTGTTCTTGTCGGTAGCCATTGGCTGCGGTCTCGGCTACTTGACGCTAGTGGTCTGCGACTTTACGCTCTACAGGCCTCAAGCGCCCAACTTCCCGCCTCAGCGGATCCCACCGGAGTACCGCCTGTATCCTGCTCTGATTAGCAGCGTTGGGTTGCCACTCGGCCTCTTCTGGTACGCCTGGACGGCAAAGGCTAGCATCTCGTGGGCCAGCCCTGCGGCTGCCATTATTCCATTTTCCTGGGGCAACCTGTGCATCTTTGTGAGCGCGTCGCAATATCTCTCCGATACATACCACCCAAGTATCGTTGCCAGCAATGCCAGCGCCAATGCTCTTGCGCGGTATACCTTTGCCGGAGCGTTCCCCTTGTTTATTATTAAGAGTAAGTCCTCGGGCAAAACGTGTTTTGCTTTTAACCTGTAGAGTGTATATGCTGATGTTTCCTTATTTAGTGTTTGAAAGTCTGGGACTTGATTGGGCATTGAGTCTGTTTGCATTCGTCACTGTCGCCCTGGTAGCTGTTCCATGGGTATTCTTCAAGTTTGGCCCGCGAATCCGCGTCCTCAGCAGCTACAAGACGATACAGTACGAGTAGGGTAGCCACCCGAGAAAACTTTCTCATGAGCTCTTTATTGGTTTAAAGTGACGCATCTTGCATTTCTTGTTTTTGCATTTTCAGCATAGCAAGTAGCTCAGGCAACTAATTCATCATAATGGTTATATGATTATTTACTATATACCACTCTTCTCCCTCTATTTTATTTCTCTTCTAAACCACGTCAATCACCTCACCAGGGACAGTAATAACCTTGAAGTCCTCATCAAGGTAGTACCAGTACTTGTACTTGTCCGGGATCGGCGCGGCGGGCTTAATATCCGACGCGGCGGGGATGCCAAACTTGTCCGTCGCCTCCTCGGAGGGCGTGTAGGTCTTGCACATGCGCGGCATGGAGGTCTGGTCGCGGTTAATCTTCTCCTTTTGCGTCTCGCCGCGGATGAGCTTGCGCCAGAACTCGTGGCTCTCGTCAATGTGTTTGATCATGGTGGAGGTGTCTTGGAATTTGTTGCCAATCATGGTGTTGAGGCCGCTGCCCTTGACGACCTTGTAGTACTGTTGCGGGTGAAGTGTTAGTTGATGGCTGGCTCGGGAAGGGCGTTTGGGGCACGTTTGGTGTGGGGCTTACGGTGAACCAGTCGTAAAAGGACTTTTTCATGCCTGGACGGTATTTCTCGAGGTCATCAAGGGCTGGGGATTGTTAGCTGGGTGGCGTGTAGTGGTACTTGATGTTGGTAGACGTACTGTTGACGTATTTCGAGAGCGGGTCCTTGATGTCGACAGCAAGAACCTTCCAGTCGGTAGTGTTGTCCTTGACTGCAGTTAGTATTTTTTCCATTCAGATAATTCTTGCTCGCAACGCACATCAATCATGGCCAGACCACCGAGGACCTTGACCTGCTTCACCTGGCCAACATATGGCGGCTCAAGGGAGCCAATGTCAAAGATATCCATGGGGTCGTTGTCACCAACGAGACCCGAGAAGGGGTGCTCAATGGTCGAGTCCTCCCACGTCTGGGGGATGGAGCCGTAGCTGAACGGGTACGTCTTGTGCGGCCAGACGTTGACGACGTAGCGCGGCTTGTCCTTTTTGTCGTCGTGAAAGATGGGGTCTGTGGGCTGTCAGCAGTTGGGTCCCTCTCACAGATGTTCATGCGGGGTTTTTAACGTACTCAGAGGCTCACTGCGCTTTATCTCAATCTTGCCATTTGTCCAGCGCGGGATCTCGACGACCATGTTGATAATGTTCTTCTGGCTCTCGTCGGGGTAGATGGGGATGTCGTGCCAGAAGGAGATGGGGTTACCATCTTTTTCGAGCCAGATTCGCCAGTCCTGCAGGCATGAACTGTTAGTTACCTTGAGTTTTCAATTTTCAGAAACTGCCATAGGGAAGCACAAACCAGCGTGTTGCGGGCTCCGACCTCGCGCAAGCTCAGAGAGCTAACGTTGAAGTCGGATGCGCCGCCCTGCGCAGCGACAGAGCCGACAGCGAGCGAAACAAGAGCCAATGCCGAAATCATCTTCTTCTGTCTAATTGCTTCTTGAAATAAAACAGAAAAGAAGCACGAGGATCTACAGGCTTTGAAGAATTTACCTTTCGTCGATCAGGCACGAGGGGGGGGTCTTGGAACCTGTTATACCCTGGGACGGGCACGTTTTTCCCACTTGCAGTGCTACATTCCATGGTGAGCACTAATGTCGACATGGATTCTCCACGCACAAACGAATTGTCTCCATACATGTGCGCATCAGCTCTCCAGTTTTTACCACAGCAAATCTCCATCTCGGTGACGAAATTAGAGGCCTCGCTGGGGAATTGGAGGCTCAATGCTGGCCCTGGTCGTCCTGTGCAGACAGAGAACGATCCCAGGTGGGCACTAGTAGCGTCCACTAACGGCGCCATGCGCAGTGCTTGGTTGCCCATTTAGGCTCGACGGGCGCCGCACGTGGGCTTGGTTTTCTGGCTGCGGTGGTTTTAAGCTTGCTCGCTACCCTTGTCCTTGGCGACTGTCACCCGCGAAAGCTGTTTGGGGAGACACATCTATTGGAAGCCTCACGTGCTGGCTGGACTGTGACATAATGCCTCAGAACATGGAGGGGAATTACGTACTATGTCATTGATTCGTCTAGTACCATAGTAGTTGCTCCTTTGGTGAGAAAGCTGAGACAGATCTGTGGATAGGGCGGGCGTAGTGGCGGATATAAACCTCCAACCATCATGGCTCGCTCTGTGCGCCCGTCGCTGGTGACCGGCATGCGATTGACGGCAGTGTAAGACATGCGGCTATCCGATGTGAGTAGGTTAGCATATCACTCCAATCCTCACATAGTCTGCACCCGACCGACCTGGAGTAGCATGTCCCCGAGGCAGTGTCATAGCATCTAGGGCTGTTAGCTGAGCGCTTCCGAGTGCTCACACGTGACACCGCTGGCCGTCGCATTGCCCATAATATTTTCGTCCAATCTCTGTCTTATATTTCTGCTACGGAGTGGCTCTGTACGGGTTCCCTCTCGTTGCACAACAGCCTCCGAGTCAGCCCAGCCCTGCGGTTTCTCCATTCGACGTCGCCTACACCCAATCTCTGGGACCTCTTCCGCGTAGCCGGTCAGTGAGCGGGGAACAGTACATATACTCATAAATGCATGGCTATAAATGACACCATCCCCTCCGTGACCTTTCTGGCGCATCTTGCAGTCTCTTCTGTTCTTCTGGCGGCACCCCTTTTACGGTACACTGTAGACGAAGCTGCGTCAGGGTTTATGTCGTCTACCACCGATAATTGCGCTAAGTATCTGAGTGTCGATGTCTTGTCACCTCTTAGATCCTGCGCCCCTAAGCAACGTCAATGATATGCTCCGATGCATTGAGGAAGGGCGACATTATCGGGAGAGCTACGCGTGTGGCACAGCGAGCTGTAGCCTTGGGAGTAATCATTAAGTATCATTAATTTCACTCTCACGCATCGATCCGCTTATTGCTAAACTTTTACCTGATATGAGGCTAATTGATTGCAAGGTTCTCAGCATTCAGCCGTAGCCTCAATCGCTAATGCCTTGTCGCGTTCGCAGGCGTCTTTCCCCACGGCAGAAGTATTTACAGAGACGAAATTTACTGAGACAGAAATTGTACCGCCTATATCTATGTATACGGGATCTATAGGCCTGAATTGACTATTTAGCTGCACTGACCCATCAACACACGAGTGACTGCGATGGCAAACTCTCGCTACCCTGTAGTTAGAAGCAGCATTTTCGCAACCCAATTGCGTGCGACAAGCAATGTGAATAAAACATCATGAGTGGCAAAATTCGGCGTCCGAGACGAGAAAAAAAGCACATTTTAATTTTCCTCGAACGCCGTAGGAACGAAGAGGACCCAAGCTGTATTGTAAGGTCACGGTGGTACATTCCCATGGTGGTACGTTGCACCTGCCCGCGCCATAATGTCGACAGTAACGACTCTGACGTGACATCACTGGCGCGACCTAACGAAGCAGGTAAGCAAGTTTTCCTCCAGCAGCATCATGTCAAATGACATGGCCAAGGAAGTCTCATCTAGTGGCTGACACAGGTGAAAACATCTGCAATGAAGTGAGTCACCCCCTGCATGCTAATTAATGCTGGTAGCGCACAAAGCGCTGCTCCCCCTTTATGGGAATGAGTCGTCGATGAGTCAGCCCGCTCCTTCGAGGCTGTAGATCCACTGAAGCTAGTCGTTTAGATCGCATGTCCATGCGCCGGAGCCGAGACTGGTAGAAGGACGCTGAGTAGAAACAAGTGTTGCATCGCGAATGACACTGTGATGCGGCAATACCAGTCCCGGCCGGTGCTCTAGACAAAATATGCAAGCCGCGAACCGTTTTCCCCATAATGATCGTCCCCTTTGACCCCGTCGTCGACAAGATCACATATCACGGGCAAGCGGCTAACCCGGCACCCCACGGTGGATAATGGCGTTCACGCTAGTCAACTGTGAGCCATCCAAAACAGTGATTCACAGTAGCAGTGGTGGCGTTTTGTACGCGCAAGGCTGTGAGTTTCCACTGCGTGCCGGAAGCGGCAGGTCCAGAGACGCAAAAGTTCCGCGATGCAGGGTTTTGCCTGTTTTTGACGCCATCCGAGGAGAAGGGCACTTCTCTGGAATAACTACAAATCGCTGCCTCAGCCACATCGCCTAAACTTACTCTTGGTCATCATTTTTCAACCTTTCTACTGACGGTGGGGGTAACCGCTAATTCCGGCAAGGCTCCCATCAGAACTATAGCCCCAATCGCTTCGGGGCGTTAATTGCTGTCGCCATCATGGCTACCATCCTGCAGTCCGCCCCAAGCAACCAATTGGCTTGGAACCAGCCCGGACATGGCAAAATCATGTGCGCAAATTGGCACCGCTCTAAACTGTAGCCGTATCATATTGACTTTTCCTCCAGTGGCCCCAAATGGCTTACAACCACGGTGCTCATTGCGAGGCGCCGTGAACTCCCGCTTGCCGTCATCTTCATCTCCCTGGTTTGGCTTGTCGCCAGTCTAATGCAGGTCTACCGAAATGCCGCCGGCAAGAGAATACCGCACAAACCAAGCGGAAGTCTTGTTTTCGAGTCCCTGAACCATGTTCTCCGCGGAGTCACCCTAGCGCTCTTTGTGGTCGCCTCAAGCCGCTCGTCAAGAATGCTGCCAGGTGCCATTGCTTCAGGTTACATCTTCCTACTCGGCTTGCTGAGAATCTTCACTCGTGGAGACAATAGAAAAGTCTTGCTTCACCAAGTTAACGCCGTCGCTGTCAGTATCCTGGCCATAGTCGCGGCGTCCGAGGCTCTGCCTCTGATAGTCCTTGGCACAACCTACCGACCAGGCACCATAACCACAGCGGCGCTCGTGTCCCTCCTTGTCACAAACTGCCTTGCTGCGCTGACACCGCGCGAGTGGATGCATCCGGCAGAGGACTTGGATCTACCTGACGGTGTCAAGGTCGGTCCTACCAAGGAAGAAACCTGTAGTTGGTTCGACTACTTCTTCTCATTTTCTCGCGTCGACTTCCTGCTTCGAAAAGGCTGGCAAAACTCCATAACAATGAAAGAGCTAGAAGAAATTCCGTGGTCCTACATCCCTGAGGTTTTGCGCCGGCGCTTTGCAAAACTCCGCGCCGTACACACATACACTGGCACAACACTGTCTGTCATGTTCTGGCCGCAGATTATATACTGCACCATACTAGCCGCACTCTTTTCTGCCTCGATGCTATTTGCCCCGTTTAGCCTGTTCCAGCTGCTGGAATATCTGCGAGCTCCGGAAGACGCAGTCTTCCAGCCGTACGTATGGCTCATCGTCATGTTTGGAGGTCGCATGCTGCAGTCCATGTTCCAGGTGGCCTTTGCTTTTACGTCGCGGAAACTTGCTATTTACGTCAAGATGATGTTGACCGGGGAAGTATACCAAATTGCATTGCGATCTCGCGAACTCCAGGGCGACTTTCTGAAGGATCCGAAAGCCGAAGACGAGAGCGGCGAGGACGCCGAAGATACTTCATCAACTGGTATGCTGGAAAACCTAATTTCCTCGGATATTGACACCATAATGGAGTTTCGAATTTTGGCCTTTGCCGCTGCGGGCTTACCGACGTGCGTGATTGCGCTCCTGGGGTTACACACGATCATTGGATGGCCTGCCTATGTCGGACTGGGGCTGATGCTCACTGGAGCACCTATTTCTGCTGTACTTGTCAGTTTCAGTACGAAGTATGAAGAAAAGCTAAAGGCCGCTCAAGACTTCCGCATTTCATTGTCATCTGAGTATTTAAGGTCAATTAAGGTCATCAAATACTTTGGCTGGGAAAGCTCAGTTGTTGAAAAGTTGAAAACGGCTCGAGCCGGCGAGCTTAAGCATCTCTGGACTATTGACATGTTTTTCTTTGGGGCAATGGAACTTGCATTTCTCCTCCCCATTCTAGCTATGCTTTTGGTCTTTGGTCTGTATGTTGGCGTGGAAAAGCGAGAACTCACCGCGTCTGTTGCGTATACGACCATTATTCTGCTAAGCATGGTCCGGGACAAGCTGGGGATGTTTGCTGGTGTCGTGATGCAACTCCCCAGGCTACTTGTCTCATTGCAGCGTTTCAATCGCTTCTTTGCCGCTGCCACTGATATCGAAACCTACCCGCAAGGCAACGTTCGCCTGGAGAAGGCGACGTTTCGACGTAGCCCCACGGCAGACTTCCATCTCAATGATATCAGCATCGACTTTGTGCACAACGGCTTGAACACTGTAACTGGTATCAGTGGCAGTGGAAAGACAACGCTTTTGCTGGCTCTTCTCGGCGAAACCGTCAAAGAGGCTGGCAGTGTTACAAGACAGCAAGATGTTGGCTTTGCATCTCAAAGCTCATGGCTGCAGGCCCTGACTATACGGGAAAACATTTTGTTTAATAGTCCGATGAACGAAGAGCGTTACCGAAAAGTTGTGGAGGCATGTTGCCTGGATGTTGATTTCAACGAGTTGCCCAAAGGAGATGAGACAAAAATTGGGGAAAATGGCACCTCTCTTTCAGGTACGCTGACAGTACGTATTAACGATTATCTTGCTAATGCTGTGTATAAGGTGGCCAACGTGCCAGAGTCGCGCTTGCTAGGGCAATGTACGCCGATGCGTCGTTGCTGCTCCTCGATGATATTTTCTCTGCATTGGATACCAAGACCGCAACGAGCCTCTGGAATCATGCATTTTGCTCCGACCTGCTTAAGAACCGTACTATCATTTTAGTCACTCAATTCGGCTGGGTAGTGGATGAGGCGGACCTGGCTATTACCATGGAAGATGGCAGTGTCAAGTCTATCGAGCAGAACCTCGGCCACGTGCGACGCCCGAAGGTCATTGAGAGCCTTGGCGACGAAGCAGAGGCGGAAAGCAGAGAGGAGAATGGTAAAAAGGCAGATGGTGCCGAGACACCAACTGCTTCCAAGGACGACGACCTTACGGATATCGACCAGGAGATAGCAGTGACGGGAATACTTGGCGGTTTCTCCTGTACGTTGATGCAAATTTCGGCCGTTTTACGTGCCCTGCCCGGTGTAAAGGTTGTGGATACTAACAGGAAGGAAACAAAACAGTCTTCCAATACATGAAGTACTTTGGAAGCCCTCTCATCGCAGTATTGACTGGGTCTTTGGTTGTTTGCTCCAGCGCCGGCGAGGTTTTGACGAATTTCTGGATGTCGCGATGGGTGGACAATATCGAGAAGGACGGACGCGACAGTACCTTCTACTATCTTTGGATTTACATCGGTATCAGCTTTGCGGCTGAAGGGTTTGATGCAGTCGCAATCTTTGGCTTTATACGAGGCAGCTGGAATGCGGGTAAGGCTCTACACGACGAACTCATCGCCTCCGTCATGAACGTGTCCCTCGATTGGTTCCGTGTCAACCCGGTTGGCCGAGTCGTGAACCGTCTTTCTGGGGACATTTCGACCATTGACAACGATTTGGTCAACTCAGTCTTGGGCGTCCTGAAAGCCATAGTCCGCTGCCTCATCATGTGTGGTTCAGTCTCGGCAGTTCTGCCCATCTTTTTCCTACCTGTTGTTGTCTTGACGGTCTTGGGCGGGATGATTGCCAATGTCTACAACAGGACGTCGCTCATCGTCAAACAGCTGGTGTCAGCAAGCCAGTCTCCGGTCCTGTCGGATTTCTCCGAAGGCCTGGGTGGTATGATGGTCATCCGCGCCATGAAGAACATGCCCGGTGTTTTCAGCAACAAGATGAACCGGGTGCTGTATACTTCAGCAAAGGCCAACGCCGCGCAGCTTGATGTCGAGCAGTGGCTCAAATTCAGGATGAATACTCTCGCAGCACTCATCAACGTATTGGCCGCGATTCTCGCGCTAGTCCAGAGGAACAAGATCTCGGCCGGTTTGGCGGGTTTCTGCTTGTCTCAGGCGAGCGAGATGAGCGACGCTGTATTGTATCTCATCTTTGACATCAGCGAACTTAACATTGAAATGCAAACGGTGAGTTGATTTTCAACCGGTCTAAAACCCTTTGCCGAACTAATCGTCTTCAGTTCCACCGACTCCGAGAATACGGCTCCCTCCTTCCAGAAGAAGCCCCAGCTGATGAGAAATCCGATGGCCACGAGACCTACTCAGACAATGTCGAGCGCAGCATTCCTCCAAACTGGCCATCTAGTGGCTGTGTTGAATTCCGCAATGTCACTATCCGCTATAGTGATGATGGGCCAGACATTCTCAAGAACATCAACATTAAATTCAATGCCGGCGAGCGCGTGGCCATTGTTGGCAGAACAGGCAGCGGCAAGAGTACTGTAAGCTAACCCCCTACAATTCCACTTCCTAATCGTACGGAAATAGCTGACACTGTAAATAATAGCTCGTCCTTTCCATGCTGCGCTTCACCAACATTGTCTCGGGTCAAATTTTGTATGATGGCGTAGACATCACCGCCATCCCGCGGAAGCAACTTCGCCAAGTCATTTCCACCATTCCACAAGAAGCGCAGCTCTTCCAAGGCACGCTCGCGTCGAATCTTGACCCGACCGGCCTGATACCCGAGGACCAGCTGCAGAGAGCCCTCGACATCTGCCAGACCATGGCTGCGATGAGGCCCACCGAAACGCCCAGTGGCAGCGACGCGGGCGACGACTCCTCCAACAGCGGCAACACCAACGAGCGCCTGACCCTCACTTCGACGGTCAAAGCCAAGGGAGAAAACTTCTCCCACGGACAACGCCAGGTGCTTTCCCTGTGCCGCATCCTTGTGCGCCGGTCGAAGCTCATGCTCCTCGACGAGGCTACTTCGAGCATGGATAAGGAGACGGATGATGGCATCCAGCAGGCGCTTCGTGAAGAGTTTGGTGACGCAGAGGGCGAGTCGCGCTGTCTTATCACCATTGCTCACCGCCTGCAGAGTATTATAGACTATGACAGGGTGGTGGTTATGGGATCTGGTGAGATCTTGGAAGAAGGCAGCCCTGAGGTGCTGATGAAGCAAAAGGGACACTTCTATGACATGTGGCTTCATAGCAACGAGAAAGAAGCGCCTAGTGGAAGCGATGCGTAGTGTGTCAGAATAGCACCGACTTTTCATCTCATTCAATATGTACATTGGTATCTCTTCCGTCATATATACAAAAGTTACAAATAAGCTCTTTTTCTAAAATGTACACTCACGACGTCCAGCGGGGTGCATTCAGCAGTAGCCCCATCAAACAACCCGATATCAGTCCAGTAGTAGGTACAGTGATGATCCAGCCCAGATATATCCACCCGACAAGCTTGGGGTTGATGCACTTCCAGTCTCCATTGGCAAGACCAACGCCAACTGTGGCGCCTGTAATGCACTGCGTAGTCGACACGGGCAGTCGCAGCCGCGTCGCCATAATCACAGTAATGGCACTGGCCAGCTCCATGCAGAACCCTCTGCTTGGCGAAATCAGCGTCAGACGATTTCCCAGTGTGCGCATGACATGGTAGCCAAACGTCAATAAGCCCAGCACGATGGCGCCTCCGCCAAAGCAGAGTACCCAGATGGGCACCTCGACCATGTCGCTGACTTTGCCGTGGGACCACACGTCGTACGCCGTGGCGAACGGTGCAATGGCGTTGGCGACGTCGTTGGCTCCGTGCGTAAACGATGCCGCTGCTGCGGTGAGGATTTGGAGCGCAGAGTACATGTATTCTGCGCGGTTGTCGAAGCGCTGAGCGCGCGAGTGCATGTCTTCTAGATCCCATTTCAGAACGGCATTGCGTTTCTGCATGCTTATGACGTCTTTTTCTATACCGCGGAGGAGGAAGCGGTTAATGTTCCAGCCTATAACTGCGAGGCTGTTCCACGGTCCAACGGGGCGTGGGGGGATGAATTGGTCAGAGGTAGAGCTCGGTGTATCGGAGCGAGGAGGGGGAGCTTGAGCGGGTGGAGGAAGGATGAGGACGTCGTCATCCTTGTCGAGACTCGGTGCCTCGTTGTTCGGGGTCTGGACCGAGCGAAGAAGGCTTTCGGAGGCGCGGACATATGTGAGTTCTTCCTGCGTCAGGTGGCCGCGGTAGTAGTCTTTGATCTGAGGCTTCATGAAACCGAATGGTGTTGGTGGTGGGGGTTCGCGGTAAAAGAGAAAAGGGCCGAGGAGGGCGTGATACCATTTCAGGGTCCAGTCTTCGCGCATGATGCGTACCCATAGATATGGCATGACGAAGAAACCGTGGATGATGGCTCCGCCTGCAGCGGCTGAGAAGATGGCGATTATTGAGCCGGTGGTTGTGATGTTTACGGAGTGGACGCCTTTCCATGCAATCAACACTGGCTTGTGTTAGTGGATTTTCGCGGAGTAGTGGATGAGAGGAACTTACTGGCCAAGGCTCCGATGGTGACAAAGCTATAAAATGGGATGGAGATGAAGGCACGCTTAACAGCAGTGCGCTTGCAAAGGACAAATATCTTGGTCAGGTAGAAGACGATGGCGCCAATGACACCAGCCAGACCCGGCGCAATGATCCACGCCGCAAAGACCTGCGAGACGCCATTCCAGCCCCAGTTGACACTCGTGATGCCGATAGACGCGGTAGCCGTGCCTACCAGGCCACCGATAATGCTATGTGTCGTTGACACGGGCATACCGTAGCGGGTGGCGATTGTGAGAAAGATGGACGACCCCATAATGGTGCACATCATGGCGAGCAGAAGTACCTGCGGAGCATCGTCGAAGAGGTGAGGATTGATGATTTTGGTGCGGATGGTGTCGGCGACGCGGGAGCCAACGGCTACACTACCGGAGAATTCGCAGGCAGAGGCAATGATCATGGCCTGCTTGAGGGTGAGGGAGCGGGAGGAAACGGATGTGGCGAAGGAGTTGGCGACATCGTTGGCGCCTGTGGTGGGCAAGTTGTTACTTGCTGCGTTCTGTGATATCACAGTTGTAGCGGATCAGGGAAGGCTGCTTACCGATATTCCACGCATCTAGAAAGGCAAATATGGCGGTAATGACAAAGATATAGTCATATCTGTGAAGAACAGCCATCTTTGCGGCTCTCCCGCGGATCGAGGATAGCACAGGCCGCTAACGGCAGACGACAGCGTGCGACAGAAGTAGAAAGATGGGCAGTGGTTGCCAATGCAGAAGACTTTGAGACATGTTTGTCTGTCTCTTCTCGAGTCTCAAGCCATGTTCAGCAGGACATGGCAGCACGACAAAATATCATGATGTTGACACAGCAAACCGTTACAGAAGTGCGACGAAGATGATCTGAGGAGGTAGCCAAAGTGGGCAGCCGTTGACAGTTTAAAAGCTGGGCCCAAGCTGACGATATATGGAGCCTCAAATGCAGGTCAAGGCCATCCCCCAAAGGTGCAAAAGGCGAAAACGACTCGTCAAAGGCCAACACGAACCCGCTTAACCGGTGTGGCTTGACGCATGGGCACACCAGAGGCGAGAAAAACGTGTTTCGATGAGTGTGTCCAGGGTCCCGGTCCCGGTCCCGCGGCGCGGAAGGGGCGGGTGTTGGAAGAGAGGGCTGCTACGATCCACCAACTAGTGAGGCGCCGGTGCGGAGTGTGCGTTGATGTAACGCTCTGATTCGATGCTGATCACAACCGTTTACTGGAAATTGTCACAGAGAAGAACAGATAAGAATGACTATTTGCTTGTCCCATCCACCTGGGCCGGGGGATCCTGGGATGAGATGACGCGGGACATGGGGAGAGTAGCAGTCTACTCGTACTACACTCGATCCATGACCGACGTTGGGGTGTGGGCGATTGCTAAAACGCTCACGACATGGGTACTGGGCCACGCGGGTGCATGATGTCCCGCCTCTTCACGTTGTGAAGAAAGTGGTTGATATTGATCGAGTGAAGCCAACCAGGGTCTCCTCCCGTATCAGCCGCTTACACGGGTGGTGCGTTGGTGGCGCTTGACCTGTGACTGAGACGGACGCTTTCTTTTCCATAGGTATTCCAGCTCGCAATCACACGAAATGAATTTGCCAAGAACCCGTCGTCGACGACACCCTGAGCACGTTGCAAGGCCCGTTTCGAAGGAAAAGACGGGAGGCCGCAGGTAAAAAAAGGCGAGACAAAACGCAGCCTCAAGGGACCCATGATGTCGGTTGGGTCGGGATTTCCTCTCGTGGGTGGGCAGGGATGCAGCCAATGGCGGGATGTGGTTCGAGCACGCGGGCGTGGCGTTGGCGGCGGTTAAGCGGTAACCGTGATGGTGGTGGCTTGCGACGGCCTTGGGATGGCAGGTTGATGTGTGGTGCATGGTTTCTGTAGGCCAGAGAAGAAGCCTTGCTTTTTGGTACCTGGTGCTACTGTTGTGAGGAAGCTGAGACTTTACCTAATAATATCGATTGGGCATCTCCGGGGAGTCTGTTCCATGTGTGTTGTATTGGAGAAGCTCCTGCATTAGGGCGGCGTTGTTGATGCTACAGTAGCGGCGACGTTGACGACGGAGTATGTTTGGCAGAATAAAAAAAAATTAGAAACAGAACTGCTCGATGTATCCTGTTAAGAAGGAACAATTTTATGTTTTATTCCATGCAAAGTATCCCTCACAATATGAAAGATGATTATGGTTCAAGGTGGTGTACTCCATCCGCAGATGCTTGCTGCACTTGACGCTGGCATCATACTCTTTTCAAAAAAAAAAAAAAATAAATGCAGCATAAAATATAATGTAAAATAAAATGGAAGTAATGTTTCACTATAAATTCATATTTTATCCTTTTACATAAATTACCAGCTTTATATATACCCAAGTCCCTTCACGTCACTACCCTCAGCCGGACCAACCTCCGGCCTCACCTCCGATCCGGCCCGTCCAAACTCCGACCCACGACCGCAACCGCGGCTCCCATCATCACCACCCAAAGCCAAACCCTCACACGACCACCTCATCAACCAAACAACCAAAAAAACCAACCCAAACCTCTCCAAAATGCAGCGCTTTATCCTCCGCCGCGCAACCCCCTCCCTCCTCCGACCACTCACCGCCCCCCGCGCCGCCTCATCCTTCACCAACCGCCCCTCGCCACCCAAGCTGCCCGCAGGCGAACAAGCCGAATTCGAGCGTCTGCAGCGCGAAGCCTCCGTCTCCTCCGCCTTTCAGCCCGTGGAAGAATCATCATCAACTACTGCTTCGTCGTCAGACGCAGCCGCGAAGAAGCCGAGCGAGGACGAACTCCACGAGAGCGGCGCGCTGTTCCGCGGCGCGAAGCCGGAATTTGACGGCGACACGAACCCGCGCACGGGGGAAGTGGGCGGGCCAAAGAATGAGCCGTTGCGATGGGGCAGTGCTGGGGATTGGAGCTATAATGGCAAAGTGACTGATTTTTAAAAAGATCAGCTTGTACGATACATATACATGATGTGGATGGACGAAAAGGGGACGAAAGAGTATACGATAAACAATACCCGGTTCGCAGGATCACGTTTCTGCAATTGTACAATAGCCAAATTCATACTGTATTTTTATACATCGATCGCCTGGTATCAATAAGAAAGAGAAGAGCTACTGGCTAAAACTACAAAAATTCCCATCCCTTTTTTGAAAACGCACTGCTTGAATAACAAGAGATCTAGAACAAGACATGCGCCGATAGCTAGGCGGACGCCTTCTCTTCCGTAGCCTTGATCTCCTCGCCCGCTTCTCCCATGTCCACATCCCTGTCGACAGCCGCCGCTTCGGCCTTGGCCTCCTGCGCAGCCTCGCCTTCGCCAACGCGATTCTCCTTGTCGCCTTCGCTGCCGGCACGCTGCTTGTCGTTGGCGGCATCGCCGTCGGCTTCTGGCTGCCCGTCCTTCTTCCACCAGTTGCCTGTAATCTCGCTGCGAAGACGCCCGATGCGCTCCTTTTCCAGCTCGCGCTCCTGGCCGCTGATATTTCCAAAGCTGACCTTGACTTCGCGCATGGCCTTGCGCATCCGCTCGCGTCTCGCTTGACCGCGGAGCCTCGCCTGCAGCTGTCCGCCGTTTTCTACCCAGCGGATGCTCTTAATCATGTAGCTGAGTCCGTCGTGGACTGCGTGGCGGGCGCCAAATGTGCCGCCGAATTCGCGGCTGGTCATGCCGAATCTCGTCGACGACGAGTACTTGACCAGTCTGGGTAGGATAAGAAGATTGACGTGTAGATCTCGGTTCGCTGGGATGGGTAGAGGTCCGGCTGCAGGTGGCGCAGTAATGAGACCCTCCGAGTCCAGTTCGGGACGATGCGCCTTTGCTTTGCTGGACTTGTCTTTGCCGTCCTTGCCCTCCGAGTTGTCCAGGTTGAGCATGGTTGTATCAACATCGTCAGTCCACTCGCCCATGATCCAACCGCCGTGAATACAGGCCGCCACGACATCAGAGTCATCGCTGTACACATCTGTGCCCCACAGGAAAGCACGAGCTGTGATTTCCTCACGGGCAACAGGCGTCAGATGAACAAGAGGTACTTTCACCGTAAGCACCGAGTTCTCTTTGCCTTTGATAAGATCCAAAGGTAGTGGCTTTGGCTTGGATGCGAAGCCCCGGTTCGTTGGCGTATTCGGCAAGAGTCTACCCGTCTTGATCACGCTCTCGTACATGACATCGCCAAGATGCAGTCGCGGCTTTTGCGCAACAGATTCAAGAACAGCATTTGACTTGACGACCGTCTTGGTCTTGGGTGGAATGACTGGTGTCTCTACTTCTGGTTTAGGCTGAGGCGTAACGCTCCTGGCTTGCTTCCCAGCATGGTGATGGTGGTGATGATGATGGTGATGATGGGCGCCGCCGGCTGGAGCCTTATCCGCTGGTGGCTCGGCGGCAGGCGTACTTTTGCCTGGCTTCAGTGGAGTAATTCCGACGAGCGGCGACGAAACGGAATCCGGTGCGTGATGGTGGTGATGGTGGTGGTGGCTAGGAATACAGTCAGTCTGGACGCGCACTTGCTCTGTCGGGGACACATACTGATGGTGGTGATGACCCTTGGGCCGCTTTGCACCGCGGCCGGACGGGGTAAGACGTCCTGAGCCGTCATCATCTCCCTTGCCCTCCTCTTCCTTGAACTTTCTCCGTCTGGGCTTTGCGCCCTTTGCTCCTTCAGCACCGAACTCGCCGTTCGTCTCCTCGCGCTTAGGTTGAGACGTACCACCGTACGCTGCCGACGCGGATGATGTAACGGGACTCGATCCTCCCATGGCGCCCACGCCGCTCCCTATGCCGGCAAACATGCGCCCAAATTCGCTCTTGATGCCAGGCTCACCCGCTGGACCAGGTTGCTGCGGCTGTGCTCCCTGGACAGCCTGCGGCAGAGGAGACATGCGGCCTTTGCGGTTCATGTCCTGCACACCAAGCAAATTCCTCTGTTGTATTGGGGCCGCAGGGTCCTCTCCGGTGCGGTTCCTTGCCGGATCGTAGGCATGGCTTGGAGGAGCGTGTTGCCCGGCGTAGCCTTGCGGGTGCTGTGGAGGTTGCTGTTCCTCCGCGGATCGTCGTCCGGGATGCAGTCGTTCGAGGCTGGCCCGGTCGCCTGGTACGTCGTACGGCTGCGGGGGGCCATTGGGAGGTCCAGCGGCAGGTGCATGTGGTTGTGGGTGTGATGTCGGAGGGTAACGGTCGGATGGTGCACTTTGATATGGGGGATTATGGCGCGGGTATCCCGACGCCGGCGGATAGTCTGCATGAGGTCGTTGGGGATCCATCGGGGGGCGATGATTCGGGTCACCTCCCGGACGCCCCCAATGTTGGTCTCGAGGCGGCTCGCGTCGATCCATGTGGTCTGGCGGTCTGCCATAGGATGGCTGGTTGCGGGGGTTGAGTTCGGGAGGACCGTGGTGACGCGGCTCGCCACCCGAGTACGAGCGGTCCCTACCTTGTCGCTCGCGTTGGTCGGGGGCAGGCGCCGTGCGGTCGCGCTCGAGTCTGTATCGGTCGTCAAAGGGATAGTGTCGTGGCGCGGCGGATCGGTCTGGATTATAATCCGGCGCTTGCCTGCCATCGTCGCGGCGAGCATAAGGATCATCCGGCGGCGCACGCCCAAGGTCCATGGCGCGCGGCAAGTTACCAAACGGCGGCTTGTGGCTGGCTGGGGTGTTGGGGTCTGTCGACATTCGACCGGGGTCGCTGCCCGTGTCCGCCGCCGCGGATGGGTGACGAGAGTGATATGACTGCGGCGTGCCGTATCGCTGAATATCGGGCGTCGAATAGCTTCCACGAGGTGAAGGGCCTGCAGTGGTTGCGCGATGGTCGTACGGGCGCTGATGCTCGGGGGTTTGCGGGCGTCGGAACGGGGTATATTCGGCCGCCGCGGAGTGCATCCGGGGCGATTCGTGGATCGAGGAGCCGTACGGCGGCGCAGACGCAGACGGTGGAGCGGAGTGAGGAGAGTAGTGTTGAGGAGGAGGTTGTGAGTCTCGCGATGGTAGGGACGGGCCACCCAGCATGGACGATATCGACATGGAGCTGGCGCCGCCGGAAGATGATCGCGTGAGCGAGCTCAGGGCCGGCAGTTCTCTACCAGAAATAAAGGAGTTTGGAGGGCCGCCCGACAGTGGCGGTGGCCACGGCGGAGGAGGGCCATAGCCGGCAGAGCTGTGAGGAGGATGATGTGGTGGTTGGCCATGTTGTTGCTGCGACCCGTGATGGGGAGGCGGCGGCGTAGGAGGTGGCATCGCGCGACCGACGCCGAGCTGCCTAGGCGAAGGCAGCGACGATGTACTCGGCAGGCGATACAGGCCGACGGGGTCAGGAAGTCGTGATGGCGATGGCCCGGTCGGGATGTGAAAAGAAGTATCGGACCGACGTCGCGGGTGGACGGGCGATGAAGACGTCCTCTCGTCGTGGGAAGGCGGCCGTCGGGGCGGCGATGATGATGTCGTGGCCGCCGTCGGGTTCACAAGCGGCGCAGGGCCAGGCGCAGGCGCAGACGCAGACGCAAAGGCAGCGTTCACAGCTAAAGGCGAAGCTGCGCGACCGAGATGGGGCTCTGCGATGGACTTGTCGTCGACGCCGTGGCGATGATGGCGATGATGATGTGCAAAGTCGTCAAGGGCGGATGCAGATGGAGCAGCGCCGGCGGCAGGAAGCTGTTGTTTCGGGTGCCCTGATCCTGATGCCATGGCTGGGGCCGAGAATTTTCAGCCTAGTCCCGGACTAGCGCCTAAGCTGGGGCCTAGCTTGCTGTGAATGCCTGATGGCCGGGGCCTGGCGGCCTGGTTTGCAGCTCCCGGTTCGCGGTCTCGAGTGAAAAAACCGGGGCGTTTGCGCGCCGCCGTCAGCGCTGGGGAGAAGGGCGGCAAGATGGGGCGGGGAAGCTGCCCGTGGGTTTTGCGTTACCGCAACGGGCTAAACCGTGCTAGCGGCAGTGAGCAGCAGGACGCACGCAGGGAAGCGAGAGGAGGCGGACGAGAAAAAAAATCTGGGGGGGAACCAGGGTCCGTTTTGCGCGCTTGGGTGCGCTGTTGCGCGGAGGAGAAGAACAGATAGCAGCGGGAGTCCTTGGACTCTCTATCTGCAAGACAAAGACAAGGCGTGGGACAAGAGCATCACCTCCCAAGTATTTGGATAGGCTATGGTATGGCTTTGAAAAGAGGGAAATACCCCTTGACATCGGTTACGGTCGACCTGGACTAGGTGCTATGTTCCTCGCGCCCGTGACTGAGCGCAACCCTACCTCCCGCGAGTCAGCTCCCCTTTCCGGTGCTACATAGCTCGGGAGTGGGTGTAGAAAGCCGCGATGCGGAGGTGGAGGCCTTTTCTCTGCGGGTTGCATCCAGTAAGCGCCATTTTCTGTCAAGCTGAGCTGCGAGCTCTATAGCTTTGCGATTAGGTTTCGCTTACTGGCGTCTTGGCCAAGGCATACGCTTGGAGTTTAGCCTCCCATGTATTTCGATTAGGGGTACGCGAAACAACTATCGCATTGTATTAAAGGCAGCATGTAAAAACGAGCGTCAGTCATAGACACTAACCACTGCCCTGTGTTATTCCTTGTCTTGCATGCCGTGTGACGTCCTCGTGATGCACAAAGAGCTACAGGCACCACTCTGGTGTAAACCCTTTGCGCCACTTTTACGGCTCTTTCGGGTCCCGGTGACGATCAGAATCACAAGCCAGGGTAGCTACTTTTTCCTTAATAAAGCAGACAGCCACATTGCGCAGGGCCGTTATGGCGGGTACGACTGTGGTTTGCCACCACACCGACATGGCTGAAATGGTCGGCACCAACAGCTTGATCAGCCTTCGGGTAGCTGTACTCAGCCCTTTGTCATGTAAGCACATCTGCATGGCAAATAAGGCATTATTCCTCCACGGGATTCGGCTGGCTTTCCTGCAGCAACTTCGCTGTGTAGGCCACATTTGACGCATTAATACACTTACACCAACGCTGATCCGAGGACGTCGACTGCTCCAATAAAATTAAAACAAACAATACTAATAACACCGTGTATAATATCTCCATACGCCTGGAACACTACGCAGAAGTAGGTACAGGGGCTGCATTTCCAGCCACGGGCTTCGCTCCGCTGTCTCCTGCAACATCAGCCGCATTTTGCTCTGCCGTTTCTTCTCCCGCCGACTCCTCAGTAATTCCACTTATGTACTCAAACACTTTTCTTGCAACGCCAAATCTCACTTGCCAGATAGAGTCGTGGTCTGCCTTTTTAATAGACGACCTGTGGTATTCAATCACGTCTTCTCGGCCCGGCGCCTGCCAGAGGGCATCAAACCATTCTGCGCCCTTGGACGGCTCATCACCAATCAGGCCGTCACTCTCCGCATAAAACACATCAACGCGCAATTTCTTCCCCGCTGAGCGAAACACCTGCTCAAGTCGTGGAATTAGACTGTCGTAATCGCCCCAGTCACTCCAGCCACCGGAAGCGGCAGCCTTTTGCAGAAGAACCAGCGACTCGTCGTTTAACCCACGGATGTTCTCGGCGTACAGGCGCTGATCCGCGGTTCTGAATGTACTCAGTTCTGATTTCCAGTGCTTCTTGTCGATTTCGAGTACGTCTTTTGTCGTGCTGTCCGGCTTGTCTGGTGACGGTGGCGAGATGAATGGCGAGATGAGCGCTGCGCTGAGGCCAAAGGACTTGCCGATTGCTGGGCCGACGTAGTTGTTCATTGCCTTGGCAAACTTGTCAGTGAGGTTAAGCATGCCTTGTGGAAGCATTTTGAGAATAGAGGAGGAAATGACTCCGGTATGAGAGGGCAAAATCCACGGTCCGGCCATGGCAATATATGGCCGATCAGGATGGAGCATCTCGGGGTGATGGAGAGCAAAGTCCAAGGCATACAAGACTCCACCGCTATGAGCTGCTAGATTGGCGTGCCGAATTCCAAGCTCCTGAAGCAGAGCAACCGACGCTGCTAAATTATTGCAGAAAAGTTAACGGCCGCATTACTTCGTGCTGATCGTTGGCTGCTTACCGCGGCAAACGGACATCCTGTCCGCAACAGCTACGTCGTCCGAGCCACCGAAACCAGGGCGGTCCATGTTGATGAAGCGCACCTTGTGCACCTTGGCCAGCGATTCTTTACCGATATGTAGCCAGCGCGACGCCGTCATGGTGCCAAAGAATAATACTACGTGTTCCTCCTCGGGCGCCTGCTCGTTGCGGTACCCGCATTCTGCGTACGTCACCTTGACGGGCGCATTGCGGTTGCTGGCCGGGTCAGGAGGGACAACAAATGTTTGTGTAAACCGCGGGTCGTCAATGTCAATCTCAGAAGGCATGATTGCCGCTCCCACAAATGAGTCTTGCAAGTTGGTCGAGTTGGTCCTGGTGAGTGTTGTTGGTGACCCCGCACGTTAGCGCCGCACGTAAAGGGTAATGGGCAGAACAGAGGTACAAAAGTGCCAACCGCCGAAGCGCCTGCTATGCAAAAGCAACAAAGTATATATATGCTTTATTATAATAACCACACTTATGTAGGTCACTATAATCTATTATGTGATACAACTTGTGGAGGACTTGAACCTTAGCTGGACCAGAACAGTGATCGTCTAGGCCGGATCGAAATTATCGTCATTGCTAGCTACTTATTTGCGCCATCTTTCCTTTCTTATTGCTATGCCCTTCTCTGGCGAGTGTTTGCCGAGTTCGATTTGTCCCTGTATAGCGTATGTCGCTCTCGGCGTCAAACAGCGCCTCTCCCCGCCGTTCGAATCTGCTCCATTCCGTTCAAAACACCATGAGGTGCCTCGCGTAGTGAAGCGCGCAATCATCGCGCCCTCTACCAGTTGCATTCGATCTGCTCCATCGGTGTCCAGATACTAGCTCTGGCCGGGAATCCCCCAGGCAAGTCACCACAATACTTAGGTCCATCTAAAGTCTGCTCGACACGGTAGCACTCCTTGACACCAACATCATTCCAGATTCTGTGCATCCTCGACCGTCCACGATCAATACAAATACTCTGGGGCCTGCCGCACGTAGTAATGTCGGCACATCCACCCGAATCGGTGGCCCAACTATTGCATTTGCCACAGTCATTGGCGCGTATAAACCAGTAGCCGAAGCCCCAAGTAAAGAGATCAATCCCGGCGTGAAAGTCCGGGCAGGGGCTCTGATCACAGCCTGACATGGTTGACATTTCGCCGTCGACATGCCTGTTGCTGCTTAGGTGCTCATTTACCTCAGCAAAGGTGGAGGAGTTGGAGGCAATTGCCATCTCGTTGCTCATGTCCCTGATTGTAGTGTCATCCCTGTCGTTCACAGAGGGGTGGGCAGCGACGAGCGCGGGGAGCAGAGCTCGGATGAGAGACACTTTAAACAACATTTTAGAAGCTCCAAGTCAAATTTGTAGAGTAGCAGATGGTCAGAATGAATGAGTAGTGATTCAGCCAGAAAATAGAGTTGATGGAACAGGTGCGAATTTATAGAAAGCAACATGAGCTGATCCAGCGTTTACACTAGCTCTACTACATAGCAGTTGCAACTAATACGATAGAATGCCGAGCCTTGCCAAAATATTTGAGTGAGATGGAGCCTGCCTATACACTTTTAAGGTATAGCGTGGCCGGCTTGTACACCTGCGGGTCCTCCAATATTGTCAGTGCTGACGGGCGTCGTCAAGATCAGGCTGGCAGATGTGGCCATTCACAGATACTGAATGGGCGATCGGCTTCTTCTCTCGACGCAATTGGCAGCCGCATCATGTCGGCAAGGCGTTTTGGTAGTTCTAGGCCCTCAGATGACTGCTAGCCTGTGATACCCCGCTGACTTTGGCGACGATACGACCCAAAGAGAAGACGATATATGCGACTCGCTCCATGAATGCTCTCATTGGTGCAGCATTCGCCGCCATTCGATTAAGTTACAGCCTAGCTTTTAATACGTAACAATGGTTGCGTCAATATTGAGGATTGGCGAAGTCGATTTATGATGTCGACTAGGGTCGGCACGAAATGGGGCAGCCATGCCTTTGCGCAAAGTAACAGAACATGGTGCATCACAAGCTTAACAGCCATCGCCATGGGAGTCAGAGAATAGCCAAAATTTTCTCATACATATTACTTATATACAGATATATTACAGAATGCAGCTCAGGGCACTTTTAAAGCGTCTCATTCCATTTCTGCCAGTACTGGTTTGACCAGACAGGCATGCACTTTACCGACTCAGGTGGGTTCTTCTGCCACTCAATCTTGTCCTCAGCAGGATCCTGGTTAGAAACCAAGTTGGTTAGAAACCAAGTTTGACGTATATCCCTTGGCTTCCTTAATCATCTTTGCCTTTTCATCAGAATATTCGAGATTGACAGTCGGGATAACTGCAATCTTGCCGTAGCCGTGGAACCACAGGTCCTTGCAGAACAGCTGCGGCTCGCCTTGGGGACACTCGCCGCTCTCATCCGTGACGGAGCGGAATCGCAAGTCCTCCAGAATTGGCTTCGCAGTAAACGATACAGCGCCATTCCAGCACGAGAATACTTGGAAGGGACGCTGTGCGTGGAACCTATTTCTTGTGTCCTCTGCGTTCCAGAAAAGGTTCCATGCAGAGTTCCAATTCCCGTCGGGTGGAATCACAAAGAATGAGTCCCCGTTTATCCCTCGTACAACCCAGACGTCGTAAAATGTCGGGTCCTTGCCCGCGTAAGTCCAGTCCATGGCGCAGGTCATGTCGGCGCCAAGGCCACGCCGCTGCCAAATCAACTCCAGTATATCGTCGCTACAAGCAGCAACGTCATTCATAAATACCACAGTGGTTTCCTCAGCCGCTCGGCTAGAGGTGTCGTTGAGTGGTTGAAGGGCTAGATTCCGTAGCTCTGCGAGTTTTGCAATTCTATCGCCATTGCTCGGATCTATCGAAGAGGACTGGAAATAGTATGTCGCGCCGATGGCTTCGAGTTTGCCTTTTAATGCTGCCAGGACGTGGGCAGTGCCATCGGGAGAGTTGCCTTCAACGATGGAAAGCGCGCAATTCTGTGCGCCGAGAAACTGTATCACTTCAACAAGGCTGCCAATGAGTCGTGGCAAGAGGGAAAGACAATTCCTCAAGTCCAGGGCGAAGAAATATTTTAGTGTTTTATCTGCTTCGCTCGATATTTGTAGCGAAGTGTATCGTGTTGTATTCAGGCTCGGGCACTCCAGTCGGGGTAAAACCGTCGAGCTCGGCTCGAAAATGGCGTCGATATATGTCGTAATGTTGTCGGCAGATAGCACCGCGCCTAGGATTCCCGTTAGTTATAATACTCTTTGGCATAGGAATATTATAGTATGAAAGTAGAGGGCGTATAAAAAAGCTATGCCGCACGTACCATCGGCGACGGCGCTCGGAAGAGCCGTGCTTGAAGCATCAGTTTCTGAAAGGGCTGTGTTTGAAGTGGCAGCGCTTGAGGGGACTTGGCTCGCATCGGCTGAGCTTGAAAGAGCAGGAGGTGAAAGAATTGAACTTGAAGAAACTGGAACTGGGCTGGTATAGGCCTGGCTCGGAGGGCGTGCGCTTGGAGAAGGGGATATATGGCTGCCATGCTTGCCCGGGAACGACGGGATAGTGACTCGCGATAGCTGATCGCGGCCGAGGTAGAGGCTGACTGCGACGAAGAAGAACACAATCACCGGTACTATTAAAAGTAGCAGCCGCCTGTTCGCCATGTTTATCATCGTGATGCGCCCGTGACGACTGGGTGTCACAACGAGACCTGGCGACCGTTGAACATTGCGCAGCCGCGAGAAACAAAGGATGATGCCGACACAGGACCCCAGTCTTGGGCGGGCCTAGTGTCGGCAGAAGAAAGAGGAGCCTGGACAGCGGCAAAAACTGTGGGCTGATCGGCCGCGCAGGCCAATGGGCACCACTGCGAAACGGCCAAGCAGGGCTGAACTCCACAAGGCCGCGACCCGACTGGCGCTTAAGCACATCGCATCGTTTCATCCCCAGCCAGCAATTATCGGCGGCAATTTGACCCTTAGGAGACAAAGGCGTGTAATAGTAATGGATGGGCAGGTTTTTGCCCCCGAAGGGCAGTCACACCAATTTTCTTTTCTCTTCAGCGTTACACTACCACATTTCGCCGCACAACTACGCACGACGACGTGTGACTTACACCAGGCGACGATCTTGTCTTCGCGGGGGCACAGTGAAAATGAGAGGCTCTGTTGCTCTTTCTGTCATTTTTCAAATCACAGTTGTCAGGTGTCGTACGTCGGGATACCCCTATGGGCCAATGGCTCTCCTCGGAATGAAACACAGCTTGTACAACGGGACCAACTACCACCACTTACAACATGCGGTTACCTGAGCGGAGATCCGAAGCAGATTCGCACTGCCAATAACGGTTACAACTGCAGGTTCGACAAGAATAATCAACTTTGGGGCTTCTGTCCGACCACTGTCATCAACCCTATAGACTGTGGCCTGGCGGGAGCTTGCATCGACGAAGAAGACTGTTCCGATGGATGTGGCCAAACGGGTAACACTGCCCTTACTACATTTACATGGTAAGGCCCAGCTTTCTATGCATCTGATACCGGCAGCACAATTTTAATTGATCTTATAGTTCTTCCAAAAAGGTCTGCTCAACCGCACTCCTAACGCTTAGCAGCGATGAATACACGTACATCGCTTGCGGGGCAGTGGCCACCACGAATCATTTTTACACTTCGACGACCCTGGCAGCCAGCCCGAGCGATGATACGCCAAAGCCTAAACCGGTCGAGACGAAATCCCCAGTGAAGGAAACATCATCCGCAGGTACAAGCACCCTAAGCACGGCGTCCCAACCTACCAGTGCCACAACGGAAGGCTCTGCCAGCACGGGTGTTATTACCTCTGGCACAAACCTGCCTTCATCTTTCTCTACAGCCAATGGAGGAGCATCATCTGTAAGCGGCGGTATTCTGCCTGTTGAATCATCCGCATCCTCAAAGGAAAGGGACGGAGGTGACTCGGCCAAGCCAAGCAATACTACTGGTGCCATTATTGGCGGTGTGATTGGTGGTATTGCACTGCTCTGCATTTTTGGCCTTGCAGCCATATACCTACTGAGGCGTGGCAGGGCGTCTAAAGAGATGCAGAGGCAAAGACGAAAGCAAGAGCAGGTTGGTGAGGCTCACACACAGTGACAAGACACCAAGAAGGATCATAGGTTTACCGGTGGCTGGGGTCCGCGTGAGCTTGCCACTGTTGAGACTGGCAATACTAGTCGTACTGAACTAGTAGAGCTTCCCGGCTCATACGGAACTAGATAGCGTGGTGGTGATTATTGTTGTCTTATTAGCGAGGTTGTATGGTCTATTTAAACGACACGCAGAAATCCGTGTACGTAAGAAGAACATGCAAAACGGGATAAATTTTTCATTTTTAGCATTAAAGCCTGCCGTTTATCGCATAATATTTCTTAATCCAGAAAGCTTTATAATTGTTCAAAGGAGCGCGCGCAAAAGGTACGCAAATTCCATCCGAAGAACTATGTTCTAGGGTAGCCGCCGATATTTAAGGTGGGTGGTCCCTTGGTGCTTCTCGGACCGAAGTCGGTCTCGTTTGTCTCATTAACTACCATCAACCCAGCTTGCTCGAGATGGGCGCATCGACCGCGAATCCATCTAATCTTCATCGAGCGCCGGTGTAAGTCTTCATAATAAATAACAAAATGTCTCAGACGGGTACTAATGTTGCGCACAGCGCCTGCCTTCGCTGTCGCGGCGCAAAGGTCCGCTGCTTTGCAAAGAGTGGCGCGCGTCGTTGTCAACGATGCACCACCAATAATCTAGAATGCCAATTCACGAGACCAAACAGGTCCAAAAAGCTGGCCAGTAGTAGGAGAACTCGAAGTACCGTGTTGAGGCATCCCGAAGAGCCCAGCACTTTGCCGTCGAGCGGTCAGGGCTCAACTTCTTGGTGTCAAGGTGGTGCCGCTGCCACGCCCACTAGCAAGGTAGTTATTGACGACGACATACGCGCAAGGATAGTGACAGCATTGTCAAACCTAAAAGGTCAACGTGGTTCACCCTTCAGCTTTGTCACTGGTGATACGTCTTCATTCAGCTTCAGCAACACCGTTCAAGATACCGCAGAACAGCCAGAGGCGGACCCAGCGACGAGCAGAGAACCGTCTCTAAAGTTGTCAAATCTCCTGCGACCACTGCAGAGTAATGAAGCACGACAGACATCATGGATTGGGAACAGAGATGGCGGGGATAATAGCCACTCTACCAGTTCCAATGCACTGCCCAGCTACATCTCGTCAATATCGGTTGGGGAATTAATACACGACCCTATACGAGGCGGCATTCTTGACTACAAAGCATCAACTGCGCTGTTTGATCACTTTGTTCTCGAAATGAACGCAAAGTGGGAATACCTTCTTGATCCTCGTGTTGAAACTCACGACCGTGTTCGAGAAAAGAGTGGCGTGCTGCTCACGGCCGTTTTATTTTGCTCGTCCAAGTTTGTGAGAGTTATCGATGGAACCGCGGTCGCCGGAACAGACTTTACGCTACAGAGCCGCCTGTGCAGTTTGGCCCGCGGCCTCGCCATCCGAGCGTTGGCCAGCGGAGACCGGTCCGTTGAAACAATGCAAGCGTTTTACTTACTTGCATGCTGGAAGGACCCTGAAGACGACATATCATACCTCCACAGTGGCTATGCTCTACGCGTGCTAAACGATTTCAAATTTGACCAAAACTACGATGGCAGGGAGAAAGCAAGGCACCGAAGAACCTGGCTCGCTCTTTTTCGCCAGGACAGGCAGCAGAGCTTGTTTTTTATGCGGCGCGCTGCTCTCGGCCCGGCAAATGACGAAGGAGTCAATTTTAACACGGATCTCAACACCTGGCTCAAGACACCGCACGCCACGCCACTTGACTTAATTTCTTGCTGCAATGCCGACCTTCGACGCATACAGGCTAAGATGAATTTACTGGTTGAAAGGGCGTCGCCCTCAATGTTGCCGTGCCTTGCAGACCAGTTGGACTCTGAGCTGTCCCAGTGGAAGGCTCTTTGGCGGCATCATCTGAAACAGAAGCCGCATACAGGCCAAGACGATGCACCTGATATACGGATACTGCATCCTGGCTCACAGCATACAGTTCGTCTTGCCGAGATTTGGGAGCAAAGTATACGGTTGAATGTTTCGGCAGCCACTCTCCGTCGTGCTTTGTTGGCCGCAACGATGAAACAAACATCAGATACTGAAGTGAAGCAGAAGACGCTCCGTCTGGACGTCCCTGCTGTAGCAAAGGCTCTCTCAGTGGACGTACCGGGACTTCGTGGGAGCATACATGGTGCGTTTGAGACGCTGCAACAACTGGTTTATTTGTCCAAGCAGGACCTCCGCTGTGCACCTGACGTTGTATTGCTACTGGGACCAAATGCGGCACTTTATTTATGTCTTCTACTATGCCTTCCCAGTAGAGGTCTTCTAGGCCCCTCGTTTCAGGAAACGGCAGTTACATTGGTCAGAAATACGACTCTACATTTTCGGCAAGCCGTCAAATGCCCGGAAGATACCATAAATCTACACGCTGCGTATCTTGAGTCGCTGGTTCGACTTTTAGAGCCAGAGTCTACGAGCACAGAAACTGCACACGCACCTCCGCCTTCGGGCTTCGTTAATCCTAGTGGAGAACTTAGTGAAACTCTTCTCGGTGCACCAACAACTCCATTTGGAGACCACGACAACACAAGCGACGGCATGGATCTATATCTTGACTCTACAGATACTGATCCTTTTGATACTATTGACCAAGATCTGTATATGCAAAGTCTGGCGAATCTGTTGGATCCTACTTTATTTATTGGGATGTCTCCTCTGCCTTCAGATCATGACCCAGCAGCTGAATGATACGCATTATGCAGTCTATTTACGGCATCAAAAAGCACAAGCTAGCTATCCAGAGAAGGCTAATCTCCTTCGTATCTCTCGACCAAGGCGAACGCGTTCCGCAAGGGCCCCTCCACGCCCTTCAAGGACAGCCTTATTCTCCGTCGCACGTCGCGCTAGGAATGGTAGGCATTCGTTCAGGTCGCCATAACTCATGGACTATATGATTAGTTTGCGAGCTAAGAAACAGACTTTATATGTTCGTCTTACCTTGACCACGAGTGGAGGAGTACCCTCCGCAGCAACTGCGCCGATGATCTTGTTTGTCAAGTCGTCCTTCATGCCTGCTTTCCGTCAGCGTATATCCCTATGAAGGGTGAAATCTATTATTACCATATAATTGACCGAATGTAATGGCCTCCGCGACTTCTTCATTCACCGTCAATTTAGACGATCCAGGCTCTTTTGTCGCAAGTTTATAGCTCTCCAGAAGCCGGAGAGTTCTATCGACGCTTGTTGAATTGTGGGTGGCAAACACCGCTCCAATACCCGACTTTCCAGTTGACTGCATCTGATCAGCCAAGACGTGAAGAGTCTTCTCAATTCCATAGTTATAGCTGGCATCCGTCTCTTCCTTTGCTGGCCACACTGGCCCTGGCCCTTGACGACCCTCTTCAGCCCACCTCGCTGCTTCAGTTACCATGTAAGCGCCCCGAACTTGCTTGAACAGCAATTTGTACCCTTTTTCATTAGCACGGTGAATTTGCTGGTCGAGAAGCTGGGGGTAGCGGCGCAGATACGCTTGGAACGACGCGATAAATGTTGGCGGACCCGTCAAGGCGTTGAATTCTTGCATCAGCTCTTCCGTCAGGCTGTCAATGACGGGTTGGTACCAAGTTTGCTCAGCATCAATCACAACGCGAACGCGACATTCTTGAGCCTTTTTGCCGATAGTTCTCATGGTAGCCTCTAAGGCCCGCAGCTGCTCTTTATCCGATGCTGTCACCTCGGGTCCATTCAGGGCAGCTTTCCAGTCTCCATCTTGAGGCAAACCTGGATACGGCACGTCTTTATCTAGACCACGTGCTTGCCTCGCTTTGAGAATGGCATTCGACCCATGCAGAAGCGCGACGGGGTGTGGAACCAGACCTGTGACCTTGATCCTAACCCAGAAGCGGCTGTCGCTATCGCTGCCAACACCGCTGGGATACTTCTTACTCATGACGCCTTGAGTTTCAATAGATTCCAAAACATGGTTGATTTGCCTGGCGATTAGCTCAGGCTCCTTGCTTGAGCCGTCCAACTTGGCCTCAATGTTGTATCCAAGCAGAGTACCAATCTGGTGCTGGCGAAGTGCTTCTATCTTGGGCATACATTCTTCTGTGGTCTGGCCGCCGAGGAACTGTTCAAAGAAAGTGTGCATGATGAATGTATGAGCGATGCTGGACACGACTGGAATCGCAGAGACGACATTGTACATCGTCTCGCTGGCGTCGACCCAAATAGGGGATGAGCAGAATGCAAAGGCTCTGTGAACTCTATGTGAGTATCAAGTGCGGAAGAAGTGCTAAATAACGAAACTTACACCCAGCCTGATAACAGCTTGCGGAACGGTACCTTGGAGAGCTCCGCAGCATCCGGTGCATCATCGGTACCCTTGACATTCGTAGTTTCGGGAGGACATAGGAGAAGTGTGACAGAGGCAACACCCACACCTGCGGCGGCCAATAAAACCTGCCTTTTCTTGTGAAATGGAGAAGCAGCTTTGATTTGTGGCTTCATGCCGCGATTGGTCGTTGAAAAACGTCTAAATGCAGCGGCTAACATGTTGGACCGCGAGCCTGCGAGACGTAACTGGTGTTGGAGTATAGGCAGCATAGCGGTTACAGTATAGACTTGTAAATAATACTTGTAAAATTCAATTGTCGAGGAATAGTACGTAGTTTAGAGATCAACAGCCTTAGCCATCATATAAAGGCGTGGAAGCTGACACTAACAACTCTCGGGCCGGACCCTCGAGACACCAAGAAGATCTCGGGCCGGTCTCCACCACGTTGGCATTTAAAGGTAGAGTGACAGCGACCTCAACTCACAAACGAGGACAGTTCCCAAACTATTACAAAAACCATAAGAACTATTTTGCTCAAAGGTTTATTCATTATATCAAAAATAAATAAAATGAAGGCCATCGCCCCCACCCGCGCACCACGCACAATAGGGCCCTACGTCCACGCCATGGTGCATTCCAACCTCGTCTTCACCACCGCCTGCATCCCTCTCGATCCAGAGACGATGAAGATTGTCGGGGGTACCGCAGAAGACCAGCTGCGCCGCATATTCGACAACCTCAAGATTATTCTCGAGGAGGCCGGCACGACGCTGGACCGCATCATCAAGCAAAACGTCTACTTGACCGACTTTGCCGACTTTGAGGCGTTTAATAAGGTATCGGCAGAGTATCTAGGGGGACATAAGCCAGCGAGGGCCACGATGAAAGTTTTGGAGCTGCCGAAGAAGGCGCCTATGGGGTTGGATGTTGTTGCTGCTTTGCCTTAGATGCTGTCAGTAGTGAATTGCAACCGGGCTTCCTGGGCAGCTGTCTGGTATAATTAAATAGTCAGCTCAAGGGATCAACGCGAATAAATATTTTGAGTTAATGTGCAATATGAAATAAATGTTTGAAGCCGTGCTGCAACATAAACGAGTATTATGCCAGTATTTTCCGACCTATTCAACCTTGAGTGTTCTGCCCGAAGTCCGTGCTTTTATGGATCCAGAAGCCGAACCCCAACGGAGCCTCGCGCAACGATTCTCTCCGCCTGAGCAGGTTCGTCTCCTTAAAAGCGCCAAACTGCAGCCAAACGTTGCAATTGCATCGCAATCACATCTTTTAATGGCACTATGGGGTCTCTAGATGTTCCTCCGCCGTCAGCGCCACCGTGGCTCATGCTGGCGTCAACAGTATGCCTGGGTTCTGGCATCTTCTTCTGGCTGGTCTGCTACGTTCTCATGACCCAGCGCTCCCTCCAGACGCAGGCAACGCCCATGCCGCTTTTCGCTCTGGGACTCAATCTATCCTGGGAAGTATTCTACGCTTTCTATCTGACGGAGATGCCAATCGAAATGGTCGGGTTCGCGCTCTGGCTGCTCTTTGATATCCCCGTCGTCTACGCAACGCTCAAGACGGCCAAGCACTCGTTTGCCTCGTCACCGCTGATAGCGCGAAATGCAGGATTCTTGCTGGGCATTTCGTTTGCGTTCGGCCTCGCTGCCAACTACCTCTTTGCAGAGTGGTGGCTAGCCGAGCCTCACCGCGGATATGGCGTCAAGACGGGCAAGTTTTGGTACGGCGTACCAGATAGAGACACGACTGAGTTGGCTTGGTGGTCGGCGGGAGTGGCGCAAATGGTACTGAGCGTCGCATCGTTATGCATGCTCTTGCATCGCGGCCATTCGGGCGGACAGAGTTATGCAATATGGTGAGTGTATTTGCTTACGCGAATCTTGTTGGTTGGCATTGGCAGTTTCATGCAAGAGGGGCGCATGTTTCCCGCGCACTGTGTATTTTACAATATCCTTGTTGTGATAAGGCGTCGGATTGGATACCGATAGCCTGGTAAACACCTCAGTGTACAAGTAGCACGCAGGATAGATAAGCTCCGCGGCCTCTGTACCCGAAAACGGCAAGGTCAAGGCATGGATGAGCTAACTGTGATTAGGTTTTCTCGCTTTCTGGGCACATTAATGGGCCTGCCCGTTACATGCATGCTGCTGTGGTGGTACTGGCCGGAAGCCCACGGTTTCGTCTTCCATCCGTTATCGATCATCATACTCGGCTCAACATTTGCCTGCGACATGGCGTACCCAATATTGCTGGCGTACGTTCGAAAGACTGAAGTTGTGCTCCCAAACGGAATGATTGTGTCAGGCGATGATATAAGAACAGGCGCAGCGGCAGCGAAGAAGGAAATTTGATAAGCTCGTGTATTCTACTGCATAGTACGAAGTAGTATTAATACAAACGAGTAGTACTGTGGTACTCCGTACATACGATGGAGATTAATAAACGTACAAGGGCGTTAGCAATATGAAACAAGGCCGGGTAAAGGACCGCCGTAAAAATGCAGAGCCTGGCTGATCGTACGAGCAGATGCCCAAACACAACCAACGCGTCAATACAAGAGACACAAGATCGGCAAAAACCTATTATGTTCAATAATACGAGTATTAATATGATTGGAAAGACTTTACGGGACTTCGGACATGGCCGTCATCCTTGACACTGGAGCCAACAATATTTAGCTTACTAGGCCGACACCGGCGTACAGCTCTGGGTGTACGGAGTGCTCACAATTACTAGTGTACCAAAACTACGTAGAAACGCCACCAACAAACGTCAGCTAAAGTGCGGATCAATGTGCGGATCCGGACCTCTGGGAATTAGGTGGTCACGGAAAACGCGGGCATTGGCCAAAGAGGGCTCCTGGTCCAGCGGCTCCATGCCAGGGTATTTATTTCTCACCGTCAACTTTGAAATACGAGGAACTTTGAAACCGATGGCTGCAACCTGTATTGTAGCCCGGATTGCACATGATGGAGTAGGCCATTCAATTAATCCGTACGGAGTATTGGTGAATTGAGGTGACTGTCCGCGCGTCAGCTCATCGTGCATGTAGCCAATGACAATGGCGCAAGCCTGGCATGGCACTTCAATCGGAAGACCTAGCTAGAGCGGCAGGCGAAGGACGATAAAAAGCGACAGGTAACATGCGAGTGCCGCAATCCCTGCCAGCATTATCCAAGCCATGATGAAGCAATTGATCCCGTGACCGTAAATACCTGCGATCGGGTAGCTTTAGCGTCTCCCAGCACACGACAGCAACGCGACGGGGTCGTACAATATTCCGGACAGCCGAGACAGGTTGGAGGACTCAACTGTCCTCGGCAACTGTCACGAGCCTACTCGTAAGCTTTCTGCGGTAGCTCGGCGTCCTCCACGACTGCCACGAGCAAGGGTAGTCACAGAACCAGTGGGGGAGACTCAACCATGGTTGGTGCCAGACAGCCAACGGACAAGGGTCGTCGGCCACGAGTGTTTGTGTAATGTACAGTACATCGGCCTTCGGAAGCAGGTGAAATGCCCACAAAATGGCTCATCATTTAGCCTCTCGCGACGCGTCACAGGATCCTGTCTAGACTGACATCCTGGTATGGCACATAACCTTCGTGCCAATTGATGGACACCCCAGGCACATAGCCTGATTCTGGGCGGCCATCTTCTGGTGCCAGGGCGCGCCGCTTCTCTTTACTTGGAGAATAAGGCTCGGGGTTTACTCGTAGGTAGGCCTCCGCTGTTGGTGACAAGCGACCAGGGTACAGAGCCCCAAGCGAAGCTGCATGTTCCTGCATTATGCAGGCGGCGCGGAATGGCATGCACCGCCGTTTCATTCCGCATTAGTGCTTCTTCATCCTGCCGGCCACGGACCTGCGGGCAGTCATCTGTCCGACGCATAGCAGCGTCCTAAACCGCAAGCTGCCGGCGGCGGCTGCAGCAACGATGACAAATGTTTGGATGCAACATACGACGTGGACGATAGGCCGTGTCCTAGAGTACCCCGGAACAATACAAGGTCACACGCACCTACCATAGTAGGCTAATGTGCCCTGTCATGCTTAGCGCGGGGAAGTTGGCACACCGAGGTGGAGAACAATGACTTGGGCTGTAGAACCTATTCAGCACAAATTGCAACCGATGACACCATTGGATGTAACAGCCCGTAGTTCACGGATCGCCATAGCATGGGCAGCTAAACGTAATATGTGTGGTGTGGTCGTAGAGATGTTGTTATGTCTGCCATCCTTGCTTATAGGCACCCATGGACGTATGCCCTAATTGGGGGTTGAGTTGTTCAATAACATCCTCAATATCCCCATAAAGTTCACAAGTAATCGCTATATTTCGGGAGTATTATAGCTCGCATTGTGATGCCTGTGATTACATGAATAGGCTGCAGAAAACCGTTTGAATAGGCGCATGTCTCAATAAAGGTTTCACCCTCTGGCGGGCATTGCCTGTTTTGGCACCCGCTCCAAAACGGGAATCGTGGGGCGGCCTGGCGGCCCAAAATTTCTGTCACCGAGCAAGGCGGGGAAAGAGTCAATCCGTCCACCCACAACAAACCCATCCAACCACACGTGCTCAACGGTCATGCAAGAATGGGCTCCAAGACTTTGGAAAATGAAGACCACAGGGAGCAGGGTACGTTCCAGTCTATTAGATGACATCGTTCCATAATATTCCGTGCTGACAGTGTCTTTCCCCGCACGCAGATCCCCCTTCCAATGACGCCTCCAACTCCATGGGAGGCGAGCCAAGAGGCACCCATTTCTCCCGCGACGGAGACGGCTGCGTCGGCAGCAACGGCGGCGATGACGAGGGCGACAATGATGACGAAGATGCCGCCAAGGATCCCACGGCCACCTCGCTAACAGAGCAGCCGTCTGCCGACAAGACCAAAAAGAAACGCCGCAGGCCAAAGAAGAAGAAGGCCAAGACTGCAACCCCAAGCCAATCGTCGCCTCCCAGGGTTCCGCTTCACGAGCTCTTTCCGTCTGAAAACTACCCCGTTGGAGAACTCCTGGATCACGCGCCGCCGGCCAAGACGACCATCCGGGCAAAGGCGCAAGAAGCACGTACGGGAATACCAAGCCCCATCGCCGACAGCACCGTCCTCAAAGATTACCGCAAGGCTGCTGAGGTGCACCGCCAGGTCCGGAGATGGGTCCAGGAAACGGTGAAACCAGGACAATCGCTCACAGATATTGCCGTTGGAATTGACGATGGTGTCCGGGCGCTGCTGGGAAACCAGGGATTGGAGCCTGGTTCAAGTCTCCAATCCGGCCTGGCGTTCCCTACTGGGCTCTCGCTAAACAACTGTGTTGCGCATTACACACCGAATCCGGGACAAAAGCCCGTCTTCCTCCAGCAGCAGGATGTAATGAAGGTGGACTTTGGCGTCCATGTAAATGGCTGGATCGTTGACAGCGCATTTACAATGTCGTTTGATCCAACCTATGACAATCTTCTTGCCGCTGTCAAAGCCGCCACTAACGCAGGCATCAAAGCTGCGGGGATAGATGTGCGCATCTGCGATATCAGTGCCGAAATTCAGGAAGTCATGGAAAGCCACGAGGTTGAGATACGCGGCAAAATGATTCCAGTGAAGGCTGTACGTGGCCTGTGTGGCCATAACATCAAGCGTTACCGCATCCACGGTGACAAGACCATTCCATTCACCAGGAACTCTGATGAAACCCGGATGGAAGAAGGCGAGGTCTTTGCTATTGAGACGTTTGGTACCACCGGACGCGGCCACCTCCGGGATGGCGACGGCGTCTACGGTTACGGCTTGAATGACGGTGTACCGCCACGGGTGTCGCTGCCTCTCGCGTCAGCCAATCGTGTATACAAAATGATTCGAGAGAACTTTGGGACAATTGTATTCTCGCGCCGCTACCTGGAGCGGCTCGGTGTTGAACGGTACCTGGCCGGCATCAATTGCCTTGTTGCCAACGGCATCTTGGAGTCTTATCCGCCGTTGATGGATATCCCGGGCTCATACTCTGCGCAGTTTGAGCATACCGTGCTGTTACAAGAGTCCCAAAAGGAAGTCATTAGTCGTGGGGTCGACTACTAGTTCTTCGACAAGCTTCTTGTAACGACGCGATGCGGGTTTCAACTCCGCGGGAGACGGCTGGATTTCAACACCGGCACCGAGATTCAACACCAGAACCGCTAGGATTCAACACTCAACAACTATACCGATCTTCATTTACCATTCAACAGTTCGTTACGTACGCTGGATTTCAACATCCGCATCAATGCAATTGAGCACCGGCCAGTGTTGTTAGACACACGCCATACATAGCACCAATCAACAATTATTCCAAATTGGTCATCATACAGTCACCGTATCACGTATCACTCATGACTTGAAAATGTCACCAGTAAAATGAGCAACGTAAATACGAAGATACAGTGGCCCCGTTGCCTCATCTCATTGGGAGGCTCAAAATGAAGCTAGCACCGCTTTGCCTCACTAGCGCAGCACCAATAGGGCGGCTCATCCCGTTTCCCTTAGCTGAGGACCACCAGTCTGGCCGCGGGCCGCTTCTCTAGTGTCACGCTATTTCTCAGCCCCCAGCCATGTTTGGACCAATCGCGCGGTGTGAAGGTGTATTCTTCGTACTGCTGCATGAGTTACAACCTTGTCTTTACCAACACCTTCATTGCCACACGGAGTACCAGAAATAGATGGTAGAGAAATCGACGTCGCCATCGTCATCCGATGTACTTGTAGAGACTGATAGACAACAGCCCACCAGAATCTGGGACAGTGGGTTCTCCATGCCGTGTCCCCCACCGCCACGCCGCGCCAATCGCTGCAGAGAAGAGCCGGGGGTGGCAGCGTCGCCACAACACTAGTGCGTCAATGGTATCAGGGTGAGGATACCAGAATGTCACTGGCCAGAGATGATGCGTCAGTCCTGCCCAGACCAATCCTTGACTAGATTTCCCAAGACGGCGTTTCCAGCCGTTTCCTACCTATCAACCCCCAAGCCCAGCGTCCCCTGAGGGCTCCTCACTACCCGATTCAGCTGATATTCACAGGGAAGCTGAAGAAGCGGTGTCCCGGCTGTCCGATAAACTGCGGGGGGCTTGCATTTTACGGTCCCGGGAAATGGGAACGGTGAAGATGAGGCTCCTTGGTTTTTCTTCCAGGTTCACGGCTCCTGGGGCAGTTAGAGGGTCTTCGCAGTACTCGCAGCGTGGCTCCGGTGGCCTCCCACATTTCTACGAGTAGAACCCGTTGCAACTGTAACCCACTGCAGTGGTACTGGGTATGAAACACAACTCTTCTGCTCCGGAGACGGACAGAAACATGTGTCTGACCCGACAAAATGGTTCGCCTGGAACCCTTAATTAGCCCCTATTCGGCTGCAACGTCGGAGCTCGTAAGTCGCATCGGCACAATACCTCCTTGTATCCAGGACAGTAATATCATACTGTATGCGGCATGGACACGCATCGAATCAAGCTTTCTCTGGGGCACAGAATACAAAACCACACGCAGCAGATGCCTCTGGTGCATAAACTGCAGCCCCCATTCAGATCCCAAGAACTCGGTACGGTGCTCTCTGCATATGCAGCCCCGCCCTACGAGTACTTGCCAGCCACCCCTCCAGCAACGAGAAAAGTACAATTCAACAACGAGGAAACAACCAACTAGCCCAACCAACTACCTCGGATAGTCTTCACCGCCAAAAAGCTAACCTACAACATAGGCAAGGAATAAAAGGCGTAAACTGCAACTGTACGGCGGGCGCCATGTTGCGCAGACTATGGGAGCCCTATCTCCAGCGCATCCGCCGCTAATACCACGCTACCGGGCCGAGTCCTGTTCCAGTTGAAGGCCGTGGAGTATTCGACAGGGAACTTGTTTTCTCTTGTCGCTGCCCGGAGCCGCGCTTGGCTGCTTTGGGGCGGGCAGCAAAGCCACGCAGCGTCGTATTTTCGCATCTCGGCTTCACCTGGCGCGCCATGCCGGCGTCGGGTCTCAGCTGCATCATAGATGTACTGTACTCCGTACTCCGTACCGACTTAGGGGGACCGATTCTTTCCCCCAACAGAATGACCCGTATGGCGGTAAGCTCGGAAGCGAGTGTTTTACTCAAGAATGATACAGTGCATCGTTTTTACTCTGGAAACATGAACTACTGGTAGAGGAAAAAGCAACCATAGCTGCAGACGATGAGAAAACATGGGGTGAAAGTGGGAACAGAGCAGACCGATTCTAGCACGGCGCCCGATGGCCACTCGGCCGTTCAATGGCCGCCTGTGCAAATGAACTCCAGGGGTTCGCCTCTCACGCCTGCCGATATTTGCTTTTTCCTTCGCTCCAAGGCGTGCGTAGCCCATCGGCCAGCTTCATTGCCGAACAACTGGAGTTACTGAGGGCCAATAACATTCACTCGTCGCAAACACATGGAACAATTAGTGCGAGTATCCTGCTGCTTCGGGTGTATTTTTGGCACCTCAGCTCTCCAGGATCTTGGAACAGTGGCGCCTTTGGTCTTTCTTGCCACCCAATTTCAACATTCATCACTCTGCTAGATTCAGCACCTTGTCCCCTGGTTGAGATGAGATCGTCTTTACTTGAGGCTGAAGAGACGCAAACAAGGAACCCCAGCGTGGTCGCGTGAGCCCTGGCAACAAGCAGCAATGTCTTGCTCGTCGGAGAATACACCTGCCTTTGGCATCGGACGTCCGATCGTTTCGCTCATGAGCAACACTTGAATTTGTGGCACGTATCGAGAATCAAGCCTGTCGTCAATTATTGAAGTAAATTAATTAACACGTTGGCTACGACAAATGCTACCCTCTTTCTCTCGGGAGTTGACACATGCTCGCTAACGGGCAGTTCTGCATTTGTCTTGAAACATGCAAGTCTAGCACATAGACCCCAAGAGACAAACGTTGTAAATGGAAGGAGGCATGCAAGTCATCATATCACGATTCACACGGAACGGGAACTTGCCTTGTTTCCCCTCGTCATTACCCGCGACTTACACACTTCCTCGAGCCTGAACCGTAAACAACAGCATGCACAAACCCGCTCCCGTAGTCCACTTTCACTCCCCTCCATCTCCGTGCGCTACAGCGGGCGCCGCAGCCACCAAAAGAAGGCGCGGGCCGTCTCCCATCCTTCAGCCACTGGGTTTAGCCCATTTCGTTACACCACGTGTGTGTGCCAATCCATGTACGTCCGTAGCCTCGAAAGCGTGGCCATGTCTCTCTGTGTGTGGTATTCCCCTGCAGCCTTGACAAGGGTGCCTGATAGGTGCTCTGCGTCTGCTTTCTCACGCCTTGGTCAGCCATGCCTGAGCTTCTTTTGCTGTGGTACTAGCCTATCAACCGCGGGTCGGGTGTAAGTGCAGCGCGGGGGAAAGATAGTACAAGTACCTCTGTACTCCGTGCACAATAGACAGTCTCAGCGGGAGCTACCATTGCAGAGATACTTGCGGTCTTCAGTCTATGCAGACCTCTTCATACAGTTACCATATTGAGTAAAACCATCCGGTATCGGGAAAGGTCCTCTTGGGCATATTCAAAATACGGTTCACCCAGCCGCATCACGAGTGCCAGCACATTACAGTAAAGATAAACGCCGCACTTTACCGTAGGCGGTGTTTCCGCCCCCTCTTTGGCGCTGTTCCGCCCATTTCCGCTGCGCCTGTTTCCTCTCCGCCGGCCCGTCTACTGGTGCGCACTCCTGCGTGGTGCGGCGCAACTGCGTGCTGGGCGAGAAGAGCTGGTGGCGGGCTAGGGGGAAGCCAAGCAATGTCGCTTTGCTCGTAGCGCACCGCCTAAAAATGCGATCAGCAGGACGATGGCTGGCCCGGAGAAGGCAGTGGCGTCTACCACTGCGCCGGTACAAGCGAAACGCCTCCACAAAGAACTGCATCACCTTCTTCCGGCGCCCTTTTTGTAGTTGGCTGTATTGCCAGCAGAGAATGATTGGTGATAGCTTAGTCATGGTCGGAATGAGAGACACAAGGGTGCAGAGAAGAAAAGAAAACAGCTGCGTACAGAGATCTGTTAATGTGACTTGTTCTATAATCTGGGGAGAGGGCACGGGATGGCAGGGCTCCGCGACCACGGTGTCGCGAGACAAGAACGGCGTTTACTAAACATCTGGTTAGGGTACCACGCCACCACCTCGAGATCCCTGCGCAACATGTCGCGGGTGCTGTCGTAGCTTGACTGCAGGGTTGGCATACACCGAGCTCACCTCGTGCGACCGTAGTACGGGGAAAGGAAACTGAAAACAAAAAAGTTACACAAAGAAATAACATGCACCGTGGGCTTCTTGTTCTCTCTTGTCTCCCCCGGCTGCTACACTCGCCGTGTAAGGGCAGAGACTGCAGACGCGTGTCATTTTGAGGCCCCTGCATACACATGAAAGTTCTGTAAACATATACAAGGAAAATCTGATGCTCAAGCGAATAAATATGTTTCGTATATGCTATATTCTAAAATGTCGCCATTTCAGCCGTGCGTCTGTTCAAGTCGCAACCCATTCTGTGGATAAATCATCTCTGGTGCCAATGGGCAGTTCTGCTGGCGCTTTGTGTCGTTCTGTGTCTTCCAAGCCCAACCAAACTTCCGATACAAGGAAAAAAAAACCAGGAAACAAACTATAACTCGTATGAAATATGCAGCGCAATAAAAAAAATATCAAGTGCTAGAAATGCAGCAGACGCCGTAGTGTCAAGAAAGGTAGCTTGCGCAAAAAGGAAGAGAAGGAATATAAAGACAACAGGAGGGAAAGGTTTGCACCTGCACAGACTCGTCTTTCAGTCTGCGCCCTATGTCCCATTCGCCATGACCTATACGCCGTGTTGGTAGAAAGTATTGTTTGAGAGCAACATCAGACCAGTCCGTTGAATTGGACCAACGGCGGAAGCTCTTGCAGGGGCACATGTGCCACGTTGTAGCATAAAACGAGAGGTTTCGGTTGCTTCATGCTCGTATTTGGAAGGGATACGTTGAAAGCCGATTAGGTCTTTGTATCATTCTCGCCCATGGTGGGTTACTGGGAAATTGTCGCTCTCGGCAAGCAGCTGCTGCAGCGTTAGTTTCGTCCAGAGAAGCATCACATAGCAAATTTTCTTACAGCAGATATCATCACCCCTGTTAACATGTTAGTCAAGAGGTATAGGCAAGGCATACTTGTTTGGGAATAATTACCAGTACTGCTTGCTGACTATCGTGGGTGGACACCGCTTTTCGGTTTCGATATACTTGGGACACCATGACTCTACCAAATGGTAATGGTGTTGGCAGCTCAGTTCTTTCTGTATCTTGAATCAGCTTCAATATTCGATTATAACGATCACTCTCTGGACAGCATACATAGATGTAGTTGCACATGGTGACTGGTCGTTCAAGGCTGATAGAGAGAGGACCAGTTGCTGTAGTGCCAGATGATCGGGGCCACGGTAACGAAAATACCAGGCGATATACTTCGTAATAGTTGTCGATATACACCACAGTATAAACTTTTGTCTTTATGCATGTGTCATGGGCCAACTGAAATGTCAAGCAAGCAGATGAGTGGAGGCAGCGTCGGTATTTAAGGTCCGATGCGGGAGGGGGCGTCGACGGGGTGGTCCTGAAAATGCTTTGGCGGGACATAAGGCTGCCTTTTCATTCACCCACTATAACCCAACCATCCGGGTCGCTTAGGCCCATGTTAGTAGGAGTACTTTGCTGCCGACGAGATGAACGCACATAGGACGGAGCAGGAGGGTACAGGCCGCCCCATAGCACCATTTTTGCCGGCCCTGGGCTTCAATGTACAGTACCTGGTGGCCATGGATAGCCCAGTTCCAGACCACCCACCCAGACCTTGTCCGGGGTCATGGCCCCCAGGATGGCGACTGGCACCCCTGTCAGGTCTGGGGTGAAAGCCACCCTACTTGTAGAGCGACACCCCGTTGCAACCCAAATGGGTAGCCGAACGGGCGCGCCCGGTGGGTTTCGTTGGGCAATGACGAGCAAGACAGACACCGCTGCCGTGTCCGGGCCTAGCAGAGCACCCTGGTCGTCTGTCTGGTTCGAAGGGGAGAGCGCGCACCGCGAGGCGGTGGGTATGGTACATTGTACAACAAAGTGAATGATGTGCACAGTAGGTTCTTGGACACCCGAACTCGCACAGTGGGTGTCTCGCTCTGGTGGTGTGGGGATGGGTTGGATTGCGTTTGAGAGCAACATGGCGGGATCGTTCGCTTTGCAATTAGGGGGTTTTCGACGTTTCGTTAGGCCGCTATCTCCCAAGGCAGGATGGCAAAGGGTGGGCGAGTCTTTGGCATGGCGCATTGTGTCGGCGCTTCCCAAGGCCGACGCAATTGCATGGCTGCTCGTCAGAACTGACTGCATCTCTAGCGTCGTTTTGCTGCGAACTGCGGTTGCATGGGCCATACTGCCAGAAGGCATTCGATCCCTGGCTTTGCCTATGCAGTGTATCCCTGCACAGGTCCGATGATGATTTAACCGATGGACGACTCTGTCTGTATTGGCGATGGCCATTGCCGTTCGGCAAATGTTGCCATATGTCGTGTCGTGGTTACGTGCACCGTCGTGGCCGTGGCATGCATCTCGCTGTCAAAGCGTCCTCGCTTCGCATTGACGTGTTTTAGCTCCCGTCAACGGTTTTCTGATGGCCGATCCATGCCTGCAGGGCGATTGAATGCAGTCAGATGTCATGGATGGCCAGGCCCTCGTGTTCATAGATGCTCGTCTACGGGAACGCTGGCACCTATCATCGATTTGGCGGTGAAGGAGGGTGTCCCCGGGCAGGCCTCACTCCTCCGTGTATTCATTGGGCACCGTTCAAATTTCAGGATAGTCCTTAGACATTTTAGGTAGTCCGCGTGCCTGGCGTAAAGTTACAACGAAACTGCGTTTTGTTCCGTTCAAATGACCGTGACAGCTGACGACGTCTGCTTACAGCTGGCGAGCAGTTCCTGGTCCGGGGTAGGACCCTACTTACGTGACTTCACCGGATACTTCAACTCTACAAAGTCCAGTGCAAACAGCGACAAGTTTCAGGCTTTGTATATTGGAGCTAATGGTGCCATTTCGTAAATACACCACCACTCGCCGCGGCCCATAATATACAAACGACCGCCACTTCATTCAGGATGGCAACCAATTCATACTTTTCAGAATAGTTTGGGCAGCGACGGCCCGACTCCACAGAATCAGGTCACGTCGATGATGCTGCATTGCCACGTTCGAAGGACAGCAGAGTGGACAACAGTACGGACGTACCAATCTCATGAATAGTACCAGCTATCTATTACTATGGTAGACTGTCCTGCCACTGCGACATGGCGGCATCGTGTCCCCGCCACGCGAGATGAGCTGCATGATGCCAGATGATCCGCCCGGGCTGTTAGACTTACGAGTCAACAAAAGGCTGTTTTCGAGTATCGCTATGACAGTCTCAGCCGTTGACCTGGAACAGCCCTCCGGTTGCCTCAGTGCATGTCTCCCAGATGTTTTCTTCGTCTAGCTCGGTAGTTGAGCTATTCTGAAAGACAGTCTGTGATTCAAGCATACGTATTGCACCTGAGTACGAATACCTTTACGAGGACTATGATAATTTCGGCCTCGCCGGCCCCCGAGAACAAAGCTGCACGCAGGCGGCTCCATGACCCGCTTCATCCACAAGGATCAACCAGACCGTCGGGTCTTGCCTCTCCACGCTTGTTGCTGCTACATATGAGTCGTGCAAGCAAGCTTCGGTGCCCTTCACAAGACCATCACGATTACTGACTTGCGAAACCCTCGTCCGTTCTTCAGTAACTCAAATAGTAGAGATGCTACTCATTGAGCGTTTTTAGAGGCGAATGTTACAGTTTTGCCCATATGCTACTTGGGCCGGGGATGGCGTCTGAAGGAACGTGCATCGTCCCTGTCGCGAATAGCCAACCAAGGCCATCCATACAGTGGCGACTGAACCGCCCCGTATTATCCCTCGCACACCTATCAGGCTGTCGGAACTATTTGCGAGTCTGCCCGTCTTATTTGAGAGCTCACCAATGACATTCGAGTGCCGGGTTGTGGGCAGAATACAACACTGCACCGTATGCCCACTGGCGCGGAGTGAGACGGAAAATTGGCCCCAGCAATTGAATGCGCATCCACCACGGCGTGGTCCACTCCCAGACCCATCGTTGAGCCACCCAGGCGGGCGGCTCGGCCCATCCGCATAAATGACGTTCCCGTTTTTAGCTCGCAAAACGCATGCTGCACTGTCGGATCCTGGCATGCGTTCCTGGTCAAGTGTAACCCGCCGCTGACCCTTCTTCCTAGAATGCCTATAATAATAGGGAGAATGCTTCGCCACCAAGTGTTACTTTATGCGAGGCCATCAGAGTGCTTATATGCAATACAATGAGCAAGATGCTGCGCGAACCCCTCCCGCTGTGAAACAAACCCGAAATTGTACGAGGTACTCCGTACAGTATGTACAATCACAGGGTTTTAGCGGTGACAGTCTGCAGGAAATCCAGTTTTTGACCTCAGCCACCACCGGGGCCCCTACAGCCATGCTGACCCAGCCCCGTGGTCCTGGGTGTCTCTGTATTGCATGGCTCCACGATTATCACTCGAAAGCATGTCGAGCAATTATTACGCACATTCTGCAGAAGTAGCCGACATGTCGTATTGTACTAGCCTTCATGAGGCTCGCGGGAGATTGACAACGGCAAAGAAAACAGTCAATTCCCACAAATCCACCACAAGGCCTCACAGCTAATGTTGGTACATGGGCTAAATACTGGTAAGGCGGCGCCGCACGTCCCAACGGCGTATTTTAGGCCACTGCAACAGCAGCCACTAATGCATCCAGAGCGCTGCTTTGCGTCATTCCTGTTGCGCCATAGTACGGTCCCCCCCACGACACGCCTAACTTGTTAGAGGAGTCGCGATCCTTGCCCCAAATGGAATTGGCATTGCGGAGAATGAAGTTCTTGTAGTCATCGTTCGGTGCCGTCGCATGGAGGTACCTCAGGTTTCGAATGAAGATGCCCTTGAACTGTTGACCATCATGGCCGCAGCGAGATGAGTCGAACTCGCACCGATTGGCCTCAACAAGCACACCATTTGAGTCTGAGAGTCTACCAATAGCTGCATTTGCAATGGTGGCTGCCCTGCGCAGATACTCACCGTTGCCCGTTGCATGATACAGGTCTGTCAAGCCACCCAACACGACTCCCTGATTATAAGACCACGTAACGCCACCATTGTTGCTGCAGTCAGAAGTGAGGCCATCGTTGATCAAATTCTGGCTGCTGATCATACCGCTGTTGTCGAACCAGCGCCACTGATCCTCTGCGATCTTGGTGTAGTGGGCTTTGTCGGCCGGTATACGGTTGGCCAACGACGCAGCAACAGAGAGGTACAGCTCATTGGCAATAGCGTTGACATACTGGCGATCTTTGTTCCAGTAGATTCCGCCGTTGCAAGGGCCACCTTCACCCGTTTGCATGTCTTGGAAAATTCGAACCGCAGCATCGAGATATTGCTTATTCCCAGCATAGTCATACGCGTGAATCAGGCCCAGCGCCCACCACCCTTCATCATCATAGTAATGATTGAGAAAGTACGGAAACGAGCGTTTGGCCAATCCTTCATGCTCATCGAAACAGTCGCCTTGCCCGTTGACACAGCTTTGCGTGGAAACCATGCCCTGGTGACCCATTGTCTTGTAAGTGTATACGCTCGCCTGCTGAGCCCTGACAAAAGTGTTTTGGATAATGCGTTTTATATTGGGCCCAACGGCGTCTCCTGGTCGCAGCTTGCCAAAATCGGCAAGTGTAGTCAAAGCATTGCCACTGTTCCACCACGCATCGTGCCACAAACCGGTATTCTCATTATACCAATTCGATTGCAGCGCTCGGATCGCCTGAACACTTTCACTAGCATACTCGTCTTTACTCTTTGCCGTTGCGAGGTCCATGCTGGAGATCAAAAGGGCAGCAACCAGTGGACCAGTTTTCCTGGGACCGAACTGCATTTTGAACCTCGGTGAGTGCGGACTGGGATGCTAAGAGGTGCTGCATCTGTGTGAAAGGGCGGTAACACGCAGTCCAAAGAGCTTCACGGAGCCATTTTATATTTGCAAATGCTGTCCAAGAGGCAGTCAAGCCGAAGCATACGAAATCAAGTCATGCTGGACCTTCATGAATCCTTCATAAGCGGCGCGTTGGCGGCGCCTGATACCCCGCGCCATGCCTCTGACACAAGGGCCGATAGAGGTGGGCGTTATGTCAGCCCTTGGCCTCCAGGATCCGCTATGATGGACCTATCCAGTAAAAGTAACAGAGCAACTGTGTCCAGCAGGTTCTAATGCATCCTACGTAGCCGCTCTCAAAAGCATGATTGGCCTGTTATTCTGTAGCGGTACCGGTACAGAGTCGCAATATTGGGCTTCGTGCTTATTACACTCGGTCCTTCTGTTGAGCCTACCCTTCTTAGCTTGCTACCCAGCAGTCCCGCGGCACGCTAAACTTGCTTGCTTAGCCGCCACGTGAGCCTTGCGCATGATGCAACTTGCTGTGGCAAAGGCGATTGGGTAACGGGCCTCTCCAATCATTCTATCCTGCGAGAAAAATGTGTCTGGGCGGTGTACTATAGACATGTAACCCCCAAGGCTTGCCTGCGGGTAGTTCTGCCTTCACACAGGCGACTGGATGGAGTACCATATGACACGGACTCAACGTGCTGCCAGTGCCAATAATGTTACCTAGCCAGTACCAGGCACGATAGCTCACACCACCGTACCTTTATCATCTCAAAGATGCAAGGCAAGGTGCCAACTCCAGTCACCGGCATGATCGACAAGCCTGACAGCCCAACGGCTTTGCCCCACGATCGTGCACCTAAAGCCGTGCTCACAGTGCAAATCTATTGTATATTCAGTGCGCTCCGCCGGATCGTCCCATACCCGACCGACAACGTGCGCAAACCTGCAACTGTTACGGGACTATGGGCAGACATGCACGCAATATATTTGCCCCAAACCTGGGATCCGCTGTGCGCCGTTGAGCCCGCCCATCACTGTCTCATCACAACCCCTTGCCCGGCCCGCCACAACGGTAGCGACCGCTTCCCAAACCACGGGCGCGGGACGCCTAGGCCGCAGTGTGGTGCAGGGGACCCTTGCCTCCTGAGCACTACGAATCCCCCAAAACGAATGGTTATAACCACATGGCCTCGCATGTTCAGGCACATAGCACGCGATACGTCTAGGCGTTGAGGGCCCTGGGTCACATATGACTCCAATCGCTCGGGACGCTCGCTTCCCTTTGCTGGGTCGCACCAGTTGTGCATTGTGCGTGGGAAGTCGCGTATGAGCTGAAAATGAAAAGCGTTGCAGCTCACTTTTCAGTCTCAGTGGCCATATTTAAAAATATCAGTCTGTATATCCAATCAGATAACCGCATGATGCATTGCAGCCTACTGAATGGCAACGGGGGCAGTCTTGATGAGACGGCAAATCCAACTCCCGTATCACTTGATATCAACTAAAAGGGCCGCACGTGCAGCACAATTTCACATCCAATGTACTGTACATTCGTCCCATCCTACCCCCTCAAAGGATCTAAACCTGGTGCTGGGCGGATTTCGCAGCCTGTATGTAGCCAAGACAGTCCGGTGCAAATGGCTGCTTACTCTCGGCGACCGCAACACACCAAACGGTGTGCAGCCCCGCGCATAGCCTCGCAAAGAAGTTTCCTGTACGGCGCCTGCTTTGTGCCTGGTAGGGAAGTGGTGCACATCCGGCAGCTTACCCGGCTGGCGCTAGTAGCATGTGGTGGATGTGTCTCGCAGGTGGAAGAGGCTGCAGGTCGCTTGGCGCATGTTACAGGTTAAAGCTACCAGCACGGCGATGCCGTACTAGCAGCAGCCTGAATCCTGAGTTTTGTTTATAGAGGCGTAGGGTAGGATTGAACACTGGTTCATTTGACAAATACTGGACGAAAGCAGTATTGAGCTTGCCGTCCTGAATGGCGATTTCTTGGCCGAGCTTGCCAGGATAGCCCCGACATGAAACAATAGTGTGGCAGGTATCGCCCAAATACGGCCTTGTATTACATCGGCACGGCACATTTACGGTAAAGGCAGGCTAGGAATATTTTCTATGATAGAGAAGTGCACTCCTTGTTATTATGATGTTGCCAATGACTATCTATCTACTTTGTACTCTTCAAACCTGACCCATATCGAATATTTCTTCTGCCTCATGTCCCGCATTGGCCACTCCAGCGACTACTATGTAGAATCAAGCGTGGGCGCGCAGCTACTTCTCTTTTCCTGCATCTATGCTAGCGTCGATGGCATCCATGGTGTCCATAAAAGTGTCCAAGTCAGCCTTCAAAGTCGCAAGACTCTTGTTCAAAGCCTCCTCCTTGCCACGAATGGCATTGAAAGAAATATGGACAACTTCTGCAAAGGACGAACTGTCACCAACACCATTAGCGGCACCATTGGAAGCCTTGTCGCCAGCTTTGTTGGCCACAGCCATGTTTGCAGTTCCATTTCGTAGGCGTACCAGTAGCTGCATCGCCAGCTGAACAGTGAGGGACATGTGGAAGGCCGGGTGTGCGTTGATGGACGCGGCGCCAATGTTCATTTCTGGTAGCTGCCAACGTGCAAAAGTGTCGTCTTTGTTGGGATCAGCCTGAGAGAGCTGGCGCTTCACCAGGCTGAACAGCCGTTGGAACATGTCCAGCAGACGGACATATGTAGACAATGTGTACATGTTGTTGGCTGGGTCGGAGCTATCCAATCCTACCCCCGAGGTACTTGCCTGTTGCCCGGATGCTTGCTCAACAAAGTTGACAAAGCAGTGAGTTTGGCGATACATTTCAGCGACAGTAAACTCGCTTGTGGTGCCATTTGGCGTGGCAGCACTTTCCTGTCCACGTTCCCTAGCAAGTAAGCCAACTGATAGAACCCGCAAGCGGGCGTCAATGTCTGAGAGCTGCGCCATGAGGTCAAAGATGGTAAGTGCACTGTCTCCAAATAGACTCTGTAGAATATGTTCAAGGTCCAACGTAATATGTGTGGATCGACTCCTGTTCCGTATGGGGTGAGTAACACCAGGTCGTCTTCTGCGGTCTAGTGGTGCAACAAACGTATGCAGCGGCTCAACAATTCCAGAAGAAGGAATAGCTTGGCTGGTAATGGCTTGAAACTCGGGACTGGAACCAAGTGGTGGCACTGGTACTTGAGGGAGGAGTGTATGAGGATGTTGAGCCCAAGTATCCGCATACGAATGAAGAGCAGAAAAGCACCCGTCAGTCCCGGCGGGTAGGTGAGGTGGTAATAAATGTTGCTGAGTTCCCGGCACCGGGTTTTGGCTGTTCTCGGCAAGGCCAAAAAACTCGACACTGCTCACATTAAAGCCAAAGCCGCTCAAGTCAAGCGGCGCATCCGTGCCGTCGGCTATCATCTGCTCGCTAGGCACCGTGCGAGACGGGAGCAATATTGGCAGGCCTGCTAAATATAACAAAAACAAAGTAAGTCATTGCGTTAGCCCGGACAATGTTTAACATCTAAAGACAATTTATCATGGCGAGGTTCGGCGCCATCCACGTCACGTACCCGTCTCAGGTTGGACAAACTGCACCTGGCCCGTCGTCCGTCTCCGCTTCTGTGAGCGGCTTTCCGTCAAAGCCTCCTCTGCGCCTCCGAGGTGAGTCTGCTGATCTGAATACTGAGAATGGTGGACTGGTGCCGCGGGTGCATGGAACTGCTGACTTGATCCCTGCTCTAGGTAATGTTGCATTTGCGGTGGCCGTTCGTGTTGACCGTCTTGCCCACTCCGCATCGGTTGCGTATAATTCTGCGTTTGCTGCTGGAGTTGCTTCTTGTATCGCAGAGACGGGCTGGACTTGCAGACTGCTCGGAGTCTGATGCAGCGCTCACAGGGTCCGTCGTCGTTTGTGCGCTTGCAGCTGAGCTTCTGGCCGTGGCAGCGATCGCAAGCTTTCCTGTTCAGGTTCTCGGCCATGGTCGGTCGGCGCTGGACCGCCGGGGGTGTGAATGAGGGAGAAACGGTGTCCTCTCGCAGCGCCAATCTTAACGACATTGGCAATTGTTTAAAAGGTCGAACAAAGTCGCTGCCCAGCAAGAGCCGAATGCGTCCTCCCGGTCTTGGTGGCGTGGTGGCCTGGCGTGCTCGGCTGCGAATCTACTTCCATTGGTCGCTTAGGGACGGTCACATCTGGAGAGGAATAAAGGCACAGATACAATTGATTTGCTAATAATAACCTACGCATTTCTCATCTTCTAGAGGCTGGTGCTGTGCGCATTACAGCAGGCGTAAGCAGCGTGGACATTTCCTCGGCGTGAAGATCCATGGCTAAAGATGAAGAGGGAGCTCTTTCTTGGGTTACACACCCTACTCTTTTCTTTACTTTCATGGTTGTTCATCGCAACGCTCAGCTGAATATCTACAGCCTTATGCGTCGTACAATTTTAGCTGGTGGCGATCCCTATAGACAATTACCAATGGCAGCTCCAAAGGCAGGCAAGCGGCAGCACGCGGGCAAAGGGGCAACTAGATTCCCATTGAATGGCTCAAGTCGGGCCGGTCCCTAATATTACTGGTTGCACGTGGAGTAGATTTGTGCAACCGGGATAGATACGAGTATTTGAACTGTGCAACATGATCCTCGTCTTCTCGGCGCCAGTACCGGTCGCACGTTGCGATTGGTTCGGACTGACGGCCATCATATTGGGGCTTAATGGCCCTCTTGGGACCAGATACCTTCCAGGCAATATTTCATGATTCGCGTACATCGATGGGGATGGGGAAGGTTTCACAGATCTCGCAAAAGACGGACGGAATCGCGTCCCGGTCCCATGGCATCGGGTCTCATCCCGCAGAACATGGGTGCAAAGGCCGATCCACAAGTTAGGGCTTTAGGAATGCAAACCAAATACTTGGACTAGTCATAGACACAGAAAGGTGAGTAGAAATTAGGCTTCGCACGACAAAACAACGGAACTAGTGGCTTGTGCAACACTCTGCTAAGCGAGTTCCAGGGACAGCTCTGCTATGCCATACAGCTCACGTTACACTAAGCATGGTAGAGTGACACTGTTGTAATTGATCTATAGAATAGCCTCTTGTACAAATATGGCTTCTCGATTGTCGCGACTATCATTTTTCTCCTTGCCGACAAGTATTCTTGGCATTATACGATTACAAATTGTACTCGTCCCAGTATGAGTCGTGCTCGAAGACGCTGCCAAAAAAGTCTGTCTTTCGGCAGCCAGGGTGAAAGAAATCGTTCGTTTTTCCAACCGGCCACATGGGGATGAACATGACTTCATCCACCTCGCATCGGCGGGTCTTTCTCCATTCAGCCCAGTCCAGCCGCTGCACTAGATGTTTTACTTGATCGCGGCCCCAGCTAACAGCTTCGTCAAGCTCATTACTGGAGGCCCTGCTGTCGATCCGCAGTCCGTACGAGCCTTTTTGCGTCGCAGCCGTGATCAATTTGCTCCGTACAGAGAGAAGCACGTTGCAGACATCTTCCATGACGGCTACAAGGGCGGTATGGATCAGCTCATCTTCAAGTTTCCAGGATTTTTTGTACTTTCTTGGAGACAGGAGAAAGTGTTCCTTGCACCGCTGCACCTCCTCCTCTCGTACGGTCTCGGTCGACTCGTTGGTATCCGAAAGAATATTGACATCACCAGGCAGTTGAGGCGCTTCCACAAAAGTGAGAACAGCCGTCTCTATCTCATTGATAAAGGAGATTTGTGATATGTTCGGAGAAACCATATGAGCCAGTCTATTGGCATAGCGGTGAACAATCTCGTCGGTAGTAGCCTGCCAGTCAATTGTAAATCTCGGCGGCTGTGTAAGGGAGCGCAAAACATGGCTTTTGACGACATTTAGATCCGCTTGTTTCGCAGAAGCAAGTCTTTTCAGGTCAGACCGATCCGAGCTCGTGTTGGTAACATTGATCGGGAAGAACCAGCCCGAAACTATGGAGGAAAAGTCGATTTTAAAGCGATCGACCCCCAACCCATTATATCTCTCTGCGACGGCTCTGGTCCATTGAAACAATTGGAGTCCATCGTCACCAGCCTTTTCCTCAGTAAAAAATGTACGACGTGCTGACAGCAGCTCAACGCCTTTGTTGAAGTCGCAGTAAACAATTTCGAACCCAATCTCCAATCGCACATAGCCGTCGTAGTCAACATCTTTCAACATGTCGCAAATCATCTCAGTGCGAATCGTCTCGCCCATGAAATGGTCCTTGGTTGTATTTACCTTGTCTTCACAGAGCACAAGATCCTGCGTGTCCAACGTTCCCATATTGGTCTTGGCAGCAGCCATACCGTCAAGGTATAGTATGCGCAGGTCGCGGGTTGCCTGGTAGGTATGAACATACCCTCGCATGTTTCCAGAGTCTGTGTGCGCTTCCGTTGTCCTGGGCTGTGGGCGTAGCTGCTTCTGGCCTTGTCCTGCCTCTGCTTGGACCTGCTGGCCCTTGCTTGGTTGACCCGGTCCACCAAGCCATGACGACCCGAATGCTTCGGCATGCTCGATTTCGAAAGCCAGCCACTCCAGCCCTTCGGGCGGCTGTTGCCTCCTGGTCCCATGATACATCAAAGTCCCGGCGGGCACAACGGCCGGGAAGAAGCCAACGCCGTTGTGCTTCACGGAAGAGCCCCACTGCCTTCCAGCATTATTGAGCTGATTAAATATCTCGTGTGCGTTCTTTTCCGCGCTTGCGGCGTTAGGCACGATAGCCTCGTTCTGATCGTGAAGTTTCGCATCATGCGCACCGTGAATCACGGCGTTTGCGCCGTGCGAAACAGCGAGGCAGGCCGCGAGACCACGGCTGATCAAAGATGCGCGCATGGCTGCCAAGAATCCGTCTTGAAGGCTGACACTGCTTTTTGGCCAGACGAGGTGATGTTTAGGCAAAACCTGGAGACGCGAAGGCCGCACACCAAAAGAAACGTGTTGAGCCTTGCGCAATTGCATTGCGCGGCTCCATCAGCTAGCTCGGCGACCGAGGTCTTGCCTTTTTGGGACACCAACGGATCAGATAACCCCCGTTACCCACAGTTCCAAGCCTTACCAGATATACCAGGGTCAGGAAGCAAAGTCTCGCTTATCAGATCTGTGGTTCATCTGACGGTGACCTCATAAAAATGCGTGTTCTACCTTCTTACGCTTGCCCACTGCGTTCCAGTACTGTCAGCGCGGCTTCTCCTGCTGGCATCATGACAATTATGCGGTACCGAGCGGGCTGTTTGCGCCGACCGCTCCTTCTTCACAAACGCGACGCAAATACCACGTCGATGACACTGGTTCGACAAATTCCCCCTCTTTCAACAGCTTCCAACCCTTTTGTACACTTCACGCCGCCATGGATGGTGCAACGCACCAAAATGCACGGCCTGCTCTTTCGGAGCTCACGGACCACGGCATGACGAGGGTCAACAGCCGACACCAGAGCTCTGACGACCCTCCTCGGCAGTCTAGCCACGTCGAGCCATACTACCACCATATCTACGAACACGAAGGGAAAAGTGCTTTCGGGGAGCCTTTTCTTCCAAGTTCCAGAAATATCGAGATTGGTTACCATCGCTGGTGGAATAACACCGGCTCAAACCATGGAAGTAATGACGTACATACACGTCGCGGCGGTGATGCGGAAAACATACTGCCGAGTAAGAGACCTCTGGATGACCTACTCGAGGAAGGCGAAATACCCGACCAGAAACCCTTGACAAAACGGCCGCGTCAACTGTCGCTGCACACACCACGCCAATTTGAGCACGCCGGCAGATATCCGCTCTCGGGAACAGAACCTCAAGCTGTCGTGGCGACAATAACATACCTGGAAAGTCTGTTGTGTTCCTATTCTGTGCCTATGGGGTTGCTACCGGACTCATCCCCCGATAAACGACAGACGCTCACCACATTCTATACCACCGGGGTGGGCATTGTAATGGCAGTGGACGCGAAGCAGTGTCGCGACATACCGATCCTCCCTCTGCCTCAAGTATCAGCACTCCGATCAGGTACATTTGTTGCTCAGGGGGCTCCACTGAATGGCTCGTTATTGGAAGACATCTGGCATACACTCTCTTCGCAGACCAAGTACAATTACGCGCGACAGCTGCGCAAAATCGTTCACGGCCTGCATTCCCGGTCGAGGAAGAAGAAATGCAAGGCAAAAGTTGGGTCACCCATCATTGGCGAGTATTCTCTTGTTCTTGATAAGCACCAACGGCAAACATACTGGACCATCTTCAAGAAGCCAAGCATGAGCGACTTTGCAAAGTTCTTGGCTGCATCCGTACTCTCCTCCGTTCCGACCAACGTCGTGTCCTCGGTGTTCCATGGGCTCAGCACCAATCATCCAAGCCGCTTTTCCCATGGCGAGCTAAGCCCTAAAAATATTATTGTTTTTGAAGGCCGAATTCAGTACATTACAGGTTGGGACTGCGCTGGCTAGTATCCGGCATGGTGGGACTATGTCAAATTTTTTGAGGCGACCACGTCTGAGAAAAATCAAGATTGGTATGAGTACGCAGACGAGATATTTAGTCTAAAATACCCTAAAGAGCTTGCAGTGTACCAGGGGGTAGCTCGATGCCAAAAGCCGTAGGTATTCGGCAGAAATCCCGGCTTTGCCGTGGCGATGTTGGTGCAGATGTTAATATTGCAGATAAACGTGATGAAAGTATGTTTGTCAGCCACTTCTATATGCTCTGTTAAAGGTGAAAGACGGCAGTCGCAGGTGGGGTGGGGTGGTTGCTCTTGCATGGAAAGAAAAGAACATAGTCGTTATGGGGGACAGCCTCTTAATCACGAGTGCTCACTGTTATAAATTTTGGTTTTATTCATTCATCTGCTTCCTGTCCTACATCGCCATCCTGGCAAATCTCTTTTAACGTACAACAGTTCTCAACGTTGTTGCGGTCATTAGCTGCAACCAGCTTCCAAAGCTCGTTTATTTCTCGAAACGCTTGGCGACGGTACCCCAGTTGATGACGTCCCAGATGGCGCTGAAGTACTCGGCCTTGCGGTTCTGGTACTGCAGGTAGTAGGCGTGCTCCCAGGCGTCGATGCCCATGAGGGGCTCGAGGTTGCCGGAGATGGGGTCCTGGTTAGGGCGGGTGACGACGGAGAGGGTGCCCGAGGTCTTGTCCTTGACGAGCCAGGCCCAGCCGGAGCCCTGGATGCCGGCGAGGAGGGTGTTGGTCTGCTTCTTGAGGTTGTCAAAGGAGCCAAAGTCTTCGTTGATGGCGGTCTAGAGGTGTGAAAAGTCAAAACATTAGCATTCGTGATTTACAAAAGCTGCCATTGCGCAGCAGAACATACCATCAGCTTGCCCTGGGGCTCGCCGCCGCCGCCGTTGTTCTTGGGGGCCAGGTTCTCCCAGAAGAGGGAGTGGTTCAGGTGGCCACCGCCGTGGAAGTTGAGCAGGGGAGCCTGGGAGGCAGCGGCCTTGGCGTCGCCCTTGGCCTGAGCCTCAGCGACGGCCTCGACGGCCGAGTTGTAGCCGTTGACGTAGGTCTGGTGGTGCTTGGAGTGGTGGAGCTCCATGATCTGGCCAGAGATGGCGGGCTCGAGGGCGCCGTAGTCGTCTGCGTGTTTTTCCATTCAATTAGCTTTCTTTCCTCGGGCTCTGTGCATCGACTCGACCGCGAGTGGGATGGATGTTGTAATATGGAAGAGGGTTCTGCTTACAAGGCAGGTCAGGCAGCGTGGCCTTGCCGCGGACGAAGCTGGTCGAGGCCATGGCAGCCATGGGCTTGGTTGTGGCGGCACGGAGGCCAGCGCGGACGGCGGGCGTCGAGCGGAGAAGCGTAGAGGCCATTGTGATTTGTGTTGAGACGTGTGATTGATGGAATTGGGCGGTTTTGCGTTGTCTAGATGGCCAGACGGGGCTCGGTAAGTAATAAGTCCAGCTGGAAGCGAGTGGTTTCTTTCGGGTGAATGGGGGATTGGCGCGCAGCAAAGTGTTTCGTTATCTCTCGGGCGCGGGTGGTTTGGGGGTATCTCTTTTGTGTGTGCTTCAAATCAAATGATGGGAATGGAATAGAGAAGGCTTGTCCAATCTTTTTAAATGGTACAGAGGGGGGAAGCTTACCAATTGCGCGACAAAAATCGTGGTTCCTTCGGTACGGGCGGGTGGATTTTTGATGATGTCAAGGTTAGCTTGGCTCTGGGCCGCCCTCGCAGCTTCGGACAGCCGAGCTACTGCAGTACTTTGGGGCTAGCGGCTCTCCGATTTGCTGGCGGGGTGCGGGTTTGCGGGTGAGCGGTCTCCATATGAGCTCAGCCTGTCGTCATGCTTGCTAATAGTGCGAACGTCCACGGCGTCGGCTGCGTCTGCGCCGTTTTTGGCGGGGAAACCGGGTTTATGTCGGCTCGTCCTAACATGTCGGCCCCGACCGGCCGAGCTGGCGAGGCGAGGCCGAACGTGATGTGAGTCGGCGATGCTTCGTAAATAGGTTAATTCATTGTAGAATTACTCTTCCCGATATAGAGCTCCAATTCCAGTTTTATTGAGGCTGCTGCCGCTGCTCTATACCAGCACACTCTTCGCCCCGGGACTGGTAAGCCGTTGCCAGGGTGAAGGCTGCCTACCCTGTACCAGCTTCTCTCAGTAATGTTGCTTAATTTTAAGCCAGTGCAAGACTCCTTCCGACTCAATAAGCTTTTAAATAATTTTTGCCTGTTTCAGGTACGTTACGTTTGTTTTTTATGTTAAAATGGGAGGACACCGATCCCTGCCGAGCACCCTCACTGTATGAACCATAGCTGGGAATGATCGAACATCACGCTTGTTTGACATAATACCTGAAAGAGCTCAAAACAGGCGAACCTATACTTTCTCTCTTCTCCCTTGTCACTTCAGCTTCTTGCAATTTACTTTGGGAGCCGTGACGTGGCTTTCTGTCCTACTCGCCCCGGGATTCCCCTTCACCGACGCCGTCTTCTTTCCCATACTTTTTGCGTCCTTTTTGGCACGCTTCTTTGCCTTCTTTTCTGCATTCTTTACCGCTGTATCCATATCCGTCTTTTTTGGCCCTTTCAACCGCTGTTTTACCTGCTGTTTTACCTGCTTCCCTCCCTTCGGTTCCTGTAGTCCCTGCTTCTCCGCCTTGTTCTTTTCCTTGTTCTTCTCGCCTTTTTTCTTTCTGCTAGACGATACTGTAGGCGGACGTTTACATGAACTTTTCGGCTGCACATTTACCTTGGAGTGTGAGACTTTACCTTTACCGTTCACATGTTGTTGGCCATTTTGCGAAAGTGTCAGCTTGGACTTGGCCTTGCACAGAGCTGTTGGTGGCTTCGCTGAATCTGCCTTTCTTGTTTTATTTTTGCCTTGTGTTTGGTTCATGGGAGTTGCCACACCCATGAAGACTGTGCCAGCACAAGGCGCGCATCCTGAAATCTGGCATGTGAAGGATTAGCAGCACTGTGGCGTGACCTGTTGCGCACGAGCGAGTGACACCTACGGTTGGCCAGTACACTGGCCTTCCGGTCGCATACATCTCCATCCTCTCTATAAGAAGATTTCTTTGGGAGAGTAGATCCGTGTAGTAATCATTCACGCTTCGACAAGCATTCGTCCGGAAAACGTCCTGGCGGTGTTTCTTCGACCGTTTAAAGCCGGCAAAATGAGCCTCCCACTCACTCTTCTGGTCTGTCGGCCAATATTGGTAGGAGAAACTCTCGGCGCCATGCACATCAGGGTGAACCATTCGAATTTGAAATGCCTTATTACCGCAGCAGGCTTTTATCCAAGGCTCTTCCACGCGTTGGTAGTATGATCTGCCAACCTGCAGAAATCTCTCCGGTGGCGGCGGCGTAAGCAGCACAACATCGGTTCCTGTGGTAATATATATTGAAAATATAATGGAAGCAGAGTGGATGTAATTTATCCTTTGCTTTGGACTTGTTTTGATCCTTAGACGAGAGTTTGCATCGTTGGAGTCCATTAAAACTCCCATTGCGATGCTCAGCGTTTGCTTGCCGCGCTCGCGAGCCCATTCCTGGGCCATGGGGTAGCTCACACCGCTCCAGAGGACTTGCTGGTTCCGAGGGCAGTCCCTATGGAAGCGATTCCATATCTGCGCAGCTTCGTAGATGGTGATGGAACCCATCCATTCGTCGGTAGCTGTGGTAGACATCTTTCAGGTTACATGGCGTCTAGAGTTTTTAGTAGAGCTTGTGGCATCTTTTGAAATGGATGGTCAGAATGGCGTCACTTCTACTGGACGAAAGAAAGAATGAAAGGGCGAAATACGACGCTTTATACGCAAAGAGCAAACGGAAAAGTTTAATCCAGGCGTTCCCGTCCGGCGCTCAAGTGATGGCCGCGTGATTTCGAACGTACATTCCAATCTCATGCGAGAGTATTCTATTGGCTCGGCATGCTTTCTGAGCCGCTGGCGCGGTAGGGCTGATGATAAATTCCATTGGCCGGAAATGGGCGGGGGAAAGTCTATCCCGCCGCGTCATGAGAGACCCAAGCCCCGCGAAACTACAGCCATCTCCTGCCTGTAGGGGCTAGACGCGGGGAAAGTCGTTCCGTGATGACGAGACTAGGGCGGCCATGGTGGACTAGCCTAGCCATCAATATAGAAGCATATACACCTGAATAGTGCTTCAAAGGCGGTATTAAAAAAAATTTAGATAAAAAAGAAGAATAAAGAAAGAAACAACGGAAAGTGCAAGTTAATTGTGTGATTGTAAGATCTTGGGAATATTGTCTTTATACCTGTCGGTTGAGAGCTTCATGTGCTCCCTGCTAGCGTCCTCTTTTTGGAGAAAATCAGCCACTCCTTCTCTAGCGCTGACCCTAGTTAGTGCAGCCTTACGAATACAGGAGCTAATTACTTACTCGCTTTCTCTTTGCGCCCTCGGACCCTTGTTCAAATACTTATAAGGCCCGCGTGCCCAGCAGACCTGAGGCTGGGAGTTGATGCAATGGTGACCAACTTGCAAAGGGACAATGGAATCAATCAGCCAGCCCAGACCGGTTTGGAGTGAGCCTCGGCCATCACTACAACTGCTGGTGCTCTCAATCGGTCCTTCCGTCGCATTTCTTGGGACAGCCTTCGTTCGGCTACAGTATGTACGCCAGGACGCCCGAAAGCTGCGCTCAGGCAGCCTCGGCGCCGCGAAGCTGGTGAGCACAACATGCACTTTTTAAGGAACGAATTGAGTTGTGCCTGACATAATACAACTAGGTCGCTTTGCTTGCTCATATCGCCCTGCAATGCGCGCTCGCAGGCCTGTGGGCCACTGCGCATTACGAAAACTACTTTCTAGGATTCGTCGCTACAGTTTTGTCCGTGTTCGTAGCGGTCGTTGCTATTCCACTTTCGCGGCTTGAGCATGGACGGGCAAAAAGGCCCTCCACGACGTTGATATCCTACTTTAGCTTGACGCCGCTGTTCGATCTACTGTGGCTTCGAACTATCATGAATCAACATCTTGGCCAGCCATACACGGCAATTGTGGTGGCTTCCATTGGCGTCAAAGCCGTCATTGCGATACTCGAGTCTATAGGAAAGACAAGATATGCACACTTCAAAGACGCGCAAGGGTCGCCAGAGGATTGGGCCGGCCTGTGGAACCGCATAGAATGTGCCTGGCTACTCCCGTTCCTGGTCACCGGTTACCGTACGAAACTCTCAATTGACGATATCGCTCCAATTGCCGAAGAATTGAAGACTGAGCCTCTTGACAAAGAAGCACAAGCCTCGCTGCAAAGCTGGGACGGAAAGCGCAGTCTTATCTGGAAGCTACTTTGGCTGCTTCGATGGCCATTGTTGTATCCAACGCTCCCACATGCTCTGTCCATCGTTTTCATCTTCGGCAAGCCTCTTTTGATGAAGCAAGTGCTGCAATACCTCGGGCATGACGAGTCCCAGCCAGCGTCACCGGACACTGAAACGTTTCTAATTATTGCCACTGCCATCGTCTACACCGGACTCTCCGCCTCTTTTTCGCTGTTCAATTCCATGGGGGACAGGTTGATGACGAAAACAAGCATCATACTGGTTTCTGCAATTTATAGAAAAGTCTTGTTATTGCCAGCCACCGAAAGTGATCAGACGGCTATAACTCTTATGGAAACCGACGTCAGAAGGTTCTGCATCGGTATAGTTTTAAGTCACGACTTTTGCTCCAAGCTCATTCAAGTCGGAGTTGGCATTTGGCTCCTTTACAGGGAACTCGGAATCGCCGCCATTGCACCGTTTGCAACAGCTGCCGGTATGATCCGAACTAACTCGAACGACGAAGCCTTCTAACAGAGCTTAGTATGTTTCCTCGCATCCATGGCGGCGAATCGGTTTGCCTTAAGGGTCCAAGACCATTGGATGCAGGCAATACAGAGGCGCATCAGTAAGTCGTGCACTGCCTAGTTCTTTCTGTCTGCAGCTAACCATGCCTAAAGAGGCAATATCGCTCCTGCTATCGTCGATAAAGGGCATACGTATGGCCGGCCTGAGCGAAATTTCGCGTGAGGCAATCACGGCCATTAGGGCCGGCGAGCTTGACGCAGCTGGTGGATTCCGCCTTGGTATATCGATAATCGTGCTTGTTGGTAAGTTGCACTTGGGTGCAATTTTCAGCAAACTACTCACATGCGGACAGCATTCACGCCTGAATTCATAACACCGGTTGCCTGTTTTACCATTTACATGCTAACCTCCGAGAATGGCTCGGGTTTCGATATCACAAGGGCCTTCGTCTCCCTCGCGCTGATGATGATGCTAGCGGAGCCCCTATCGAGGCTTCTGCAGATGTCACCGGCATTTATCGAAGCACATAACTGCCTTGAGCGCATCGAAAAGTTTCTGCTTCTACCGACCCATAAGGAAACGAGATGTTTCATTGAAAGCGATCTACAGGGCCGGGGAACATCCACCGTGACTCAAAGCAATGAGACTCAACGTGGCAGCAGTACTCAAGGCACCCCAATGAGAGAAATGGGAAATAATCTGGTCATCATCGAAAACGGAGAGTTTTACTGGAGCTTTGACAGCCCGGTCTTGCGTAATGTCAACATTGAGATTCCAAAGTCGGCGATTACTCTCGCTATTGGCTCAGTGGCAAGCGGCAAATCTACTTTCTGCAAAGCCTTACTGGGCGAGGTACCACAATCAGGCGGCAATATTTATCTTGACGCCTCCCTTGCGAGAATTGGGTACTGCGACCAAACACCGTATTTGACGAATGGGACAGTGCAGCAAAACATCATCGGGCATGGGACGCTCCACAAGCCATGGTACAATACCGTTGTTGACGCCCTGACGTTGATAGACGACTTTGAAACGTTCCCAGAAGGCGATCAAACATTGATTGGGAGCAGCGGCATTGCTCTAAGCAGCGGCCAAAGACAGCGTGTTGCTCTTGCACGTGCAGTATATACGCAGAACGAGTTTTTGGTTTTAGATGATGTTTTCAGCGCCATGGACACAATCACGAAGAAACGAATATTCACCAAGCTCTTCGGCCCCGATGGACTGCTGCGCAAGTCGAAAACGACCGTTGTTGTGGTCGGCCACGACCAACAGTTGCCGCAAATTGCTGACCACATTATTCTCTTCAAAAAAGGAGAGCCACCAGATTCCAGAGCTCCACAGGCGGAGCTGGATGCTAAGTTCTTGGAGGAAGACGGGGAACGAACGTCGAGCGTGGATATCACTAAGGCGGATGGCCGCGAAGACGAGGGCAAGACGAAAGCCACCACCCCAGACTCAGAAACTGCAACATCGAGCTCCGGCTGGTCAGTTTACAAGTATTACTGTGCCACTGTTGGATGGTTCAATGTGTTCCTACTCATACTTTACGGCGCAATCTACGCCACCTTCACCTCTTTTCCTACTCTCTGGCTGAGCTGGTGGACTTCAGGTATCGGTCACAGCGACAGCTACTATTTATCTGTCTACGCGATTCTGCAAGCCAGTGGGCTCATTTCCTCTTTTCTATTTATTCGCCACTGTCTCGTTGCGACAGTCGCAAGTTCTGGCCGTATACTACACCGACGACTCCTTTCCGCCGTTATGCAGGCGACGATGCCGTTTCTCAGCAAAACTGACAGCGGCGTCCTGCTCAACAGATTCTCTCAAGATTTTAACTACATCGATGATGAGCTGCCTAGAGCTGTTATGAACATAATAATGGCGCCGCTAGTTGGCGCTGGTCATCTGATTCTTGTGGCAACCCCTTCGGGATGGATGTCGCTATCGTATCCGATTTTGTTTGCGATTTTATACTGGCTGTCCAAGTTTTACATAAGAACGTCACAGCAGCTTCGACCAATGTGTCTGGAATACAAGAGTCCTCTCTAGTAAGCAGCAGCCACAATCAGCAACCCCCTCTGCTAATGTTTCTACTTCCAGTGCGCACTTTCTCGACACAACAAGAGGACTGGTAACGATTAGGGCATTCGGCTGGACACAAGCTAGCATTGAAGTACAGCATCAGCTCCTTGATACGTCAAATCGCCCATCGTATGCCCTAGGAATGTCACAGTGCTTCCTCGGATTGTCGCAAAGCGTCATCAGCCTCGGCATGGCCGTGTTTCTGACAACGGTGGCATTCAAAAGCGGAGCTAATCAAGGGCTGACAGCTGTAGCACTGGTCAATCTTAACCAGTTTACAACCTGCATAGGTGGCATATTTTGGTCTTGGACCTCGCTGGAGACGTCTATTACTGCAGTCAGTCGCGTCAAGGACTTTTGCGAAAAGACACCCAGAGAAGGAACAGAAGGTGTACTCGTGGACAAGTATACCGAAGACAATTGGCCGTCTGCTGGGGGTATCGAGTGCAGAGACCTTGTCGCATCATATGGGTTAGTGTGTTTTAAAATTACACTTTACAGCTACTAACTTCACGCCTCAGAGCCGACGCAGAGGAAATGGCCTTGAAGGGTGTGAATCTAACCATCCAACCTGGCGAAAGGATTGGGATATGTGGACGAAGTGGGAGGTAAGCTACTCCTACACAGCATGGAAAACGGAGACTAACAATAAAAAAGCGGCAAATCTACGTTCCTTACATCACTGCTTCGACTGGTGGATATTCGGAGGGGTGGCGTCTCGATTGACGGCATCGATATCCGGAGCGTGCAGCTCTCCTCGCTTCGGTCTAGAATCAATGCTATCCCACAGGACCCATTCTTCCTCCCCGGCACGTTCAGATCAAACATTAGTCCCTACGAAACATCTTCCGATGGGGCAATAGAAGAGGCGCTACGGCGCGTGCACCTGTGGGACAAGGTCGAGCAATCGGGCGGACTAGACGGGGAGCTCAAGCCCGACGAAATGAGCCAAGGAGAGAAGCGGCTCTTTTCCATGGCAAGGGCAATTCTGCGTCGGGACTGCAAGATTGTGATGCTTGATGAAGTGAGCAGCAGGTACGTTTTAGAATATGATTGTGTGAGGTGCAACGCCTGCTAACTACTGGGGGGGCGATAGCTTGGATTTTGAGACGGAGAAGCTTATTGTTCAGGTGCTAAAGGAGGCATTCCAGGGCTGCACTATTATTGCTATTGCGCATCGACTTGAAACGATTATCGACTTTGATCGCGTGGCTGTGTTTGCAGACGGCAATGTCATTGAGTGCGATGCGCCGGACAAGCTGCTGGAGAAGCCCAACTCGGCGTTTGCAAAGCTCCGTGCAGCGGGACAAAGCTAATAGGAAGCTATTGAAAAAAAAAAATATTGAGAATTGGTCTTCAGATCTGTAAAGTATTGGCACGTGAATTAGCCGCCAGGGCCGGAGTCACAATGTTGTAAGATTAAGTGCACCTCCAGCTCAGATTCGATTCACAACATCGGCGCACCTGACGAGCCGGGATGAATCAGCAGACATATTGACCTCTTGTACGTAGATATGTCCTCGTTTTACTCCCAAACAACAAAGCAGACTTTTCAGCCGATCATAACAGCACTGGTCACACAACCTTTACCACAAAATGCCCATTACACTGCAGAGACGCGCATCGCCACCAAAAAGCTGGAACTTGAGCGAGCAGCTGTCTCTGTACGACACATGCAGTTATGTTATCAATATAATCTTCGTCAGAGCACTAACGGTCCAAAGCGCATTTGAGAGGAAAAGCTACGTGGATTTTGAGCTTTTCTGCAAGGGCACCAGTATTCTAGTGCACAAGGCAGCCGTGTGTACCCAGTCGGACGTCATTGCTGCAGCTAAGTGCTGGGGCGATTTTGTAAGAAATCAAAGTTTTAACCACCGTGTTCATCGTCTGATTCATTGAGTGAAGGGCTGCAACAGATACAACTTCCTGGATGACGACCTGGCTCTAGTGGAGAGGCTCGTGGAAGCCTTCTACACAGGACGCTATCGCGAGGAAGTTCTCGAGGGCGAATTTTCGGACGAACCAATAAATACGATTCAGCTCCATGTGAGAATGTACTTGCTTGCCGACAAGTACCAATGCGATGGCGTCAAGGAACTCGCCTTGGATCGATTTGGTGTGGAGATCCGCAAGACTGCGCAGTATTTCGATTTTTTCGCCGCGATACCTGAGATATTTCAAGACTGTTCAGTACTACGAGAGCTGCAGGAATTGGCCGTTGACAGAGCAAAGAAGATTTTGGCTACGCAGAGCCAAAGGAGCGAGCGTTACGCTCTGTACAAGGAGGCATTGGAGAAGGCGCCCAGCTTTGGGCGACATTTGCTTGATGTCTTTGTGCGAGCGCCCCGAGGATGGAATGAAGACGGAGGAAGTCCAACTAAGAGGCAGCGATCTGCGTGAGATTTTGTCTGGAAATGGCGATGATTAGTATAACTGTTAGTGCGCTTTGCTTAGCTGGTGGTATTTGTGTCGTGACCAGACAGGTAGACTCTTCCGGATTTGCTGTATAAGTACGGGAATTATTTGACAACCATCTGAAAATATGAGCCTGGTAGTGGATTTTACTATTCAAAAAATTAAAGTAAATCTAAAATACACCATCCGCAACGTCTGAACTAGCCGTGGGATGGTCTCCGTGTAAGTGGTGTTGCGGTGTTGCGTCTGAACCACTTTAACCCCACCAAAGCACAGACGCGTCCAACGTCGCGACTTGCCCCGCCAAGATACGATTGCACGTCACGACCTTCAACTACATCTACACATTACGGCTGCAAACAAGCCATGACTGCACGCCATGTCCTACTACGACGTTGATGCCATCCTCACGGATGCAGAGGTACAGTTTCTTATCGCCTTTGAAGGCCCCCTACGCGGCAATCTGTCTGACCCATTCTGCAGAAAGTCCCCTGCGTCTTCGACCTCGACGTCCCCTACCTCGGCCACCTCGATAACAACCCGCACGGCCTAAAGCCCGGCACGGCCCTCTCGCTCCCGCTCTGGCTGGCCGAGATGCTAGCGCTCGCCTCGTCCGGCGGCGAGGACTCGCGGGCGCCGCTCACGCTCAACCTGCCGCCGTGCCTGGGCGACAACGTCTTGGCCGCACTCAAGGCGGACCCGCGTGCCGTCGCGCTGCGGGACCAGAGCGCGCACTTCTTCGGCGTGGGCGTGCGCATGCTGGACCTGTTTGACGAGCGCGAGCTCGGCGCCGTGCTGCGCCGCTCCTACGTCGTGCGCGCCGCCGATGTAGGGCTGCATGCGCGCAAGGCGGACGAGGGCGTCGGAGGCGGCGGGTACGCGGAGGAGTTTCTGCGCGGGCTCGACGAGTGGGAGAGGCAGCTGTTTCGGAGGGGTCATGAGGGCATCAAGAATGCCAAGGACTGGATGGACAATGTGAAGAAGACGTAACCGGGGACATTTTGCGTCACAAATTTTTGGGCGAATCTTTGGCGCGCTGGCGCCCTCCTTTTTTCGACTTTCACATCCGTTTCTGGGGGGAAATTAATGTGCGCCTCGGTACTGTTTCGGCAATCTACGACTTGTGCATTGGTGTCACCGGGTGGCACGCCTTGGATCTCGAGGCTGAGACCACCTGGGGAACTGGGAGGGGGGCGTGTATAGTGCTGGACCTGAGAAGTGAGGCGAACAGAAGCGATATCGGCGTTGGCGTTTGGGAAATGACGGCAGTTTTGGTAATTTGCATGAAAAGAGGAAGGTGGGAATATGCGAATATGCACACGCAAGATGAACGCTGTAGCATTGCGTCAAGGCGAGCATCCAAGATGGTCGTAGTGGTGGTGGCGTGCGACAGTTTGGCTGTGATACCCAACCATCGCAATAGTTCCAAATGACAAGACAACACGCAAGGGGTTCCTTTGCGTCTACAGCACAGTGTGACGTGTTTGCATTCTCCTCGGTGAGCTCAAAAGTACTGCATGGCTTCATCTAATCTATAATCATGGCTTGAAACATACTGTTTCCCCCTCATGGTCACGCAGCTTTCAGCCTCGCATGAGCGTGTCCGGACCACCACCACGATACCACGACGCCAACAGCTAGGCCCATCCATAGCCACGTCAGAAGCATGTCCGTCATCTCCAGCCAGATAAAGTACTTGTTAGAGTAGCGCACCACATGGACCGTCCCCGCACCAAGCAGCCCCCAAAACACAGCCAGCGCGGACACGGCCACCCCCAAGCCGCGGGTACGGAACGGACGAGTAGTGCGCCATCCTGCTCGAAGGAGGAGAAGCCCTACCACTACCATAGCTAGTGTCGTCATGCCACGACCCTTTTGCGCCGTAGCCTCCCCCTCCTCCCACGGCTCCCAGAGAAGCTTCAGGGCAAAGCTCCGCTGGGCAGAGCTTCCCCGCAGCCAGATGTAGCCGGTGGCGTACAGCCACGCGCCTGCCCAGCAGCTTTCCGCGTACGCAGCCTCCAAGTCTGCGAGGCAGAGTGCTAGATGCAAGATGCAGCACGCATCCATGGCCACGGCGGCCCTGCGACGCCGATGCTGACCGGACGCCAAGTAACGTCGCAGCTCTCGCCTGCAGAGGGCCAGAGCCGCCATCTGCAGCAGCCACCGGCCGAGCGCGGCATTGTCCAACCGCAGCTGCAGCAGCAAAAAGTAGTGCGGCGACCCCTTGGCCATCTTCATGGCCTCAACCGGATGCCACCAGAGGAACTGGCCCAGCCAGGGGACAAGGATGCGGCGGATGTGGTTCACCAGCACTGCCGCGAGCATCAAGCTGACTGCCGCGACGTAGCCATCGTGAAGCAATGCCGCCCGAACGGCGTTGTACTCGCCTGCGGGCGCCAGGAAGCCACACAGATAATCAGATAGGGGGCTTGCGAAGCGGCAGCTCAAGTCCGCTATCCTCTCGCGCACATGGCCACTGCCTTGGTCGTGCCGCCCTCGAACCGCCTCGCGAATAACCGACTTGCCCCTCTGCGTCGCAGCCGAGTCGCGCGGGGTCGCTGAGGTCCGTCGCCGCGACGTCATGGTTGCCGACGTGGTTTTGCTCAGAAGGGCAGATAAGAATCTGGGTACAGAGCCCGCGCAGCTGATCTGAGGGTCGTTTGCCGCTTCTCCGCAGAATAGGCGAGCTCCAAGCTCCTCGCCACTGGTAAGGCGGCACGGAGGAGCTCTAAGCTTGTTCCCGCGCCGACGGCGTATCCACTTCGGGCCGTAGTCTCTGACGGGACGGGGTTGCGTTTCCTCAAACAATTAAACATCAGTTCTGCATCTCCGCATCGTAGTGGTGTGAGGTGGCGTGCACAGTGTGTCCAAGTCGTCGGTCCGCCTTGTTCGCTGAGCTGGGCAGTGCAGGGTGAAGTTGGGCGGATGCAACCCTCCAAACGCGGCATGTTCCTGTTGCCCGTGGGTGGTGGCGGACCCTTTCAACGCGCATCCCTGGTATCAAGCATCATCGCCAGCATCCCCGCGGTCTCACGTCTGCACACGGCCGCACGAAGCCATATTGGCCTTGTTCACGTGCGCAGCCTCAAAGGCGTGTCTGATCTGGCACTGGTTACACGAGGCGGGGAAGCAAAGTTGGGCACCGAAGTCGGCACCATGGCTGTACAATCTGCTGGCCAGTCTCGCCCGCCTCTCCTTCACCTTGCACTTGGGCGCAAAAAGCCTGGCTCGGAAAGCAAAGTCGTTCAAAAATATTCATTGCTATATACAAATACAGTGGTATCAAATTCTAAAAAAAATCGCACAATATCAAGCACGCTTTCGCTCATCATGTCTGTTCTGTCTGTCCCTACTTCCCGCCGTTCCGACCGTAGTCATCATGCTAATCATTCGTATCCATCATAATCCAGGATAGCGTCCTGCGTTATTCCTCGCAGTTCTGTAGCTTGTATGGCCCTTTTGACTTTTCTCTTGGACCCCCATGCCGTCTGCGTAGCTTCTCGCTAAACGCTTTTTGTGTCCAAGTTGGCCCTGGTCTGTCGCCAGACAGCTCTACTTGTTCTGTGAGCTTTTGCTGAAAGTATCCCCTCCTAAGTTGGTATCTGTAACAATGCAAGCAAACAGCGTCGGCGTTGATTGCAACAGGATGAATAAAAGTGAAGGAAAAGAAAAGGAAAAACAGTGAAGCCAAACAACTCATCCGGACAAGAGCGGTAGCGACTGGCTTGCGCGTCCCGGTAGGCCCTGAAGTGCCAATGTTGCCAGACTATGTCAAGGCAAAAGGCTGAAAGTAATGTTTATCGCGCCCAGCAAACATGTTGCCTTCTGTTGCCAATCTATAAACGCCATTCGTGCAAAGCAAATTCGTAAAGATACAAGAGTTGATGCCATCCAAATCATACCGCTGCAGATACACGGCCGTTCAACGTTGAAAAATAGAATACATGAGCAAATATAGCAAAACACAAGAGAGAAAGTAAAATAAGTAAATGAAAACAAGTGCGCCTCTTGGGCAGAGGTCAAAGATATCATCTTGTCCTGACCACCCATCTCACTGATAGGAGTGGTCTAAAGCGGGGACATTGTACGACAGAAAGTCGGACGGCGCGGCAACGGCAGGCAGGCTAAACGCGATCATCTCGCTTGGTGTCTCGTAAGCTTGTGAAACGTCATCTTCCATAAACGCCGACGTTGTAATACCGCCATCAATGTCCTCGAGCTGAAAGACGCCAATAGGCGATACCGCATCAGCGTCGGTGTCGTGCTGAAAGTCGCCGATGGGAGACATCGCATCGACATTGACATCGCCCTGAAAGACAATGACGGGAGATTCTGCTTCGACATTGACCTGGTCAATAGTGACTTCGCCCTGAACGACACCGCTAGGAGACGTCCCATAGGCATTGAACTCTGCGGCACTGATCTCACGCTTGCTTCCATCCTCATTTCGCGCAAGGTAAACGCGCTCCAGGAAGAAGTCATAGATCACCTGTGCAGGAGGGTCGTCTCCTACCGCCTTCCCTCCCCTCTTGTCCTCCTCGGCTACCTTGCCATTGCTCCTCCTTGCCGGCTTTTCCATGCAATGCCCCCTCCTAAAGTGCGCGCACGCATTGTGTGCGGCGTTGTAGATCCGGCCGGTGTCACAAGGCTTACATCCCTTGAGCGGGTTCTTGAGCGCGACTTTGGGGATTTTTCCCTGCAGACAAGGGTCAACAATCCGCCAACCCTCAGAACGTTCTGCATGCGTTGAATTGTCGTGGCGGCGCAATTCATGGTCACCGCGGAAGTCCTTACCGCATTGCAAGCACGTTACCTTAGGCAATTTTTTGCGCGAGGCCGGTTGTTTCTTTCCGACCCCGGAGCCTTTGGCTGGCGAGGGCCCTTTGGAGGCAACTGGCGAAGTCCCTTTTGCAGCAATAGGCGTCCTATTGCCTCTCACCACCTGCATTTTCAAGGTATTTCTCCTACGTTCCTCCCTCGTTGACTTGGTGGAACGCATGCTGGCCGTGCTGCGGTTTGAGCCCGAGCGCTGCATATCAGTCGCAGATACCATCGGTGAAATCAGGAGTTCGGTCGGCCTGGGAATCGCGCGTGGCTGGGTAGGAGAGCCGCTGTTGCTCTGGATCCCGACAAGGTCTGTATGATAACCAGGCATAGCATGATCTAAGGTAGCTTGGTAGCAGTTATCCGGTCGCGGAGATGCCATCACGGATTCTCCATAGAACGAGGAAGGATACTGTGGCCCTGAATGATAGCTGCCAAAGCTGTTCCCTGCCTGCCTCATAAACGATGTCCCCTCATTCAAAGAGAGTTCGGAATCCATTGGTGTACAAGACAAGTTGGCAAAGTTCATCAGAGGCGATGCAAATGGAGACAACTCTGGGGCATTTGACGGCGGATACGAAAAAGTACCGCTGTAAGAAGTATTGGCATACCCAGGGGAGTTGATGGGCGCTTCAGGACACTCATATCCATTTATGTTGTGGAGTGGAATCATGGTCGGCACTGCCTGCAAGGCAGGGGACATGTAGGTTGAGCCGCAATTGTTGGAGTACATGTTGTTCTGGGCAACGTACGCGTCGTCGTCGGCTCGCATAGTGTACATCTGGCCATCCTAAGGAACATACATTAGTGTCTATGTCAAACCACCCGGTGGAAATACATACAGTGGTTTCCAAACTAATGGTAAAGTTCGAGTTTGCCGTTCCATAGCCCTGGGGCATTGAGGAACTGGATGCCGGCAACATGTTGTAGCCCGACGGGTCCACCGAGCCTTGAGTATTGCTCTCGTAACGGTCCATGCTTTGAGCAGAAGATGAAGATGAAGATCGTGCTCGAATCTTTTCGTTTATCAAGCTCTTCAGCTGCTTTGTTTGTGCCTTTTGCGATACCAAAAGTGCTTTCAATGCTCCAATACCGTCTTCATGAGGCTGGGTCATCGTTGCCTTTATATAATGAACAATGAAGGGTGACCGTGAATAAGAGTGACAATCCTGTCGTAACACTTGACCAGCCTGGGCAACGTGGAAAGAGGAGAATCCCCGGGGATCTGGTGTCCGGGAAGCTGGTGTCTGGTAAAAGACACTGACAGGCCCAGATACCCTGCCGGGATTGCTAGAAGAAGATGGACGCAGCTAAGTCTGACAAGTCGTTGGTGATACTGGCCGTGGTTATCACAAAAAATTCGTTGGATGATTATAGGTGTAACAAAGGTGCATGTATGACAGGAGCAGACATGGATTTATAAAATGACAGAAGTGTAAGCTGCCGAAAGCGCACGAGGCGTCCTTGCCTGAGGGTGAGGCGTGATGGGATAGGCACGGCGTGCAGCGTGCAGGGTGCTGTCGACACGCCCCCCTCCTCTCAAGAGGGTGGGTGTTATACAAGGTGTCAGCCCCAGCGTGTCCCTGTGCTTGGTACCCGTACTGTTGTAATTAGCGAATGGAGAGGGGAAAGTGGGCGGCCGGCGCTGGTGGTCTTGGGTGAAGGCATGAGCTTAGGGACTGAACGATATTGGAGATCGGGTGCCAAGACAGTTTGCGACCTACGAGTCGGCCATGGCCAAGGGTCGCAACCGCGTACAGTGTGGCATTGAAGCGATACCTGTAGCCGGAGCAATCATTGTTACTCTGCCCAAGAAATTTGACCCACGACTCTGCTGTTCTCAAGTGTCGCAACTATATCGAAGCAATACCTGCAACAATGGCCATCATGACTACTCTGCCAATTCAGTATGCGCATCATGGCTACGCGACCCATCCATGATGAACAGCATGGCTACTCTTCTCATCGTGAGTAGGAAGTGGTCCTGGCTGCGCCTCTCCATCACTGCAGGTGCTATTAAAGTGGATTGGCGTATACTTGGTCGGGAAACTTTACTCATGCCGGCATTAAATAGTACAGTCACCGAGCTGGGGATGGAATTGAGCGCTGTGTAGCTTGTTGGAGTACCAGGTACCAAGAGAAGGGCCAGTGACACTAGCGACGGAGACGACAGGCCTCCAGCGAAATGTTACGAGCTTGTATTAGCTGGCAGCACTTCAGAGGGTGCAGCGCTAGCTAAGAGTCCACATGTGACCGTATGTACCATGTACGGAGTACGCAGCACCGTGGAAGAAGCCACCTCAATGCCGGAAGACCCTTGGGAAGCACAGGATCCGGCAAACTTGCATTTGGATACCGAGTAGACTACCTCCATGGCTGCAGCCCAAGCCGTCACGGCCACTGAGCTGTCCACTAAGACGAACAGGGTGTGGATGGTGGAGGCTATGACAGAAGAGGAGCTGCTCCGCTGCGCTGGGCACCCTACTCCTACCATAGTATGTATGTACACCCACTCACCTTTCCTCGGCTAAGAGGCACCATCCCTGGACCAGTGTACACAACACAGCAGCAAGAGCAGCACCGCTGCCTGCCGTCATTGTTGTGCTTCCTTGGGTATCAATGCAAGAAACCACTTGTGGTGACTAGAATTGCAAAGGGTAGCTGCATACCATCGCCAATGTCAAAAACGACTGGCAGCCTTTGTCGCATTGAGTCCATGTACGAGATACTCCGTATTTCGTATCAGAAGAGCGAGCACTATGTACACAAGCAACCCGTCCAAGACTTGGACAAGTTTTGTTGCTGCCTGGGGAAAAAAAAGGAAGAACGCACATGCCCCCTACCTCCTTGCGTCTGACGATATTACTGGCACGGAAAGTTGGCAATGCCCCCGCGCTCGAAACTGTCTGGCAAGGTCATATCGGTGATCAATCCTTCTACCAGTGTTCTAGCGGCCTTTCCTGCAGCTAAAGAGTGGGCTTTCGTTGCCCTGTTGGTAGCGTAGCTGAAGCCGACTAGCAGCCGCTATACCAGGATGGGACAGGGCCTCATGACTACCTCCACTGACGACCTGCAATTGGGAACGATGGCAGCTTGCATTCCCCTCATCGTACATCGCTCGCACATAGCAAATGAGCTGCGGGCAATCCACCAATACAAGCTCGACAGGGGTGGGCAGTGGGTGGATGGAGATGGGGACCAATGTTCAAGCGAGACGCCCGGCGAGTACACGAAAAACCAATGGCATGCATGAGTATGTACTCATGTACTCATGGCATGCCCCTTCGTACAGCGTACAGGCTCTGTGCTTGGGCGCTGCTGCGAAGTTCTCTTGCCTGGCCCCAGTTTAGCTTCATTGTTCGGAAAGCTGCTCACTGCAGAAGCTCCATATGTCCGCGCATGCGTCGTCTTACGTATACTGGAGCTCCTATACCTCCGGTTCAGTGAATCGGTCACCGTAAAAGACAAGTCAATGAGGGATAATTAGCAACGGACCTTGCTTACCACCCCAGAGAGGCTCAATGATGCAGCTCATCGGATCCGCTATTCTCCACCCCGTAAGGCTTCCTAGGAGTTCCCATCCACTGTCTACCTCGCCGCCTGGGGTCTAGCGCTGTCCTGCCCACTCGACAGGTTCCCAAGCTCGACGACAGGATTGGTCGAAGAGCAGCCGGCTCGTAGCTTGCACGTACTCCGTGTGTAGGTCATTCTCGTCTCTTGCTCCTCTGTCGGACACGGCCAGGCCGCGGTCCGTACATTGTCACGCAGCCAAGCGTAATGTCCTGTAGTACCCTCTTTACATGTATTGCTGCAAGGGTGTGTGCAGAGTATGTCGGCTAATCTCGTTTGGGTAGTAGTTGCAAGCTGTACTCTGTACCATGCTACCATCACCATGTTCCAAGAGTACACCGGTGCTCGTACGAGTAAACAGTAAGCCCGGATAACGCACTCGCAGCTCTTACAGCTCGTCTGCCGTTGGCCAACGGCTACCCACACGCTCGCGTGCACAAGACATTGCAAAGACACGGCGTAATCTCCCATGACCCTGCTTCTCTGCGTACTATGACACCGTGCTGGTTGTTTGTGGCTACGGGTAGAGGCGGCTCTGGCCACCCTCTGACAATCCGTACGAGAGAAGAGGCTCTTCGGGCGAGAGGGGCCACTGCTGACGGTGGTGGCTTGCTGTCTTAGCCCCGAACTGCCTTAGCAGCATCTCGGGCGCTGCCGCTGCCCAACCACCAGCCTGCGATAAGTCCCTGGTGTGCGAGCTGCGCCCTCAGTAATGGGGATGCGTCACAGAAACACATTCATTGCTTCCTACGAAAAGTATAACGTTTCATCATGCGCTGCTCAACTAGCAGCTATCCGCGACCAGCCGGTGTCGGAGACGGGCTTCGACAACCACAAGCTAGTCCACATGATGCCTCCTCCTTCGCGTGGATGGGTGTTCTTGGCAATTGCTCATATCTCCGTGAACAGTGTGCTGTGAATTGGAGAGCGCGGGGCAGTTGGTGCCCGCGACATGTTTGCCCAGAGTATGCGCTGGCAGACGCTAGTAGACTTGCCCACTGGCCACTATCTAGTGTATGCTGGCCACCACAATGTAGCTCAGCACCCCAGCATACGCCGCAGCTCAAGTAGTTCGGCCGCCTGGGTCGCCGTCCACATGACGTATAGTCGCCTGTAGGAGCAGCGACAGAGGGCGGAGAAACATGCCTCAAGCGCTGGAGCCCAGCATCCAGTCGCCCTAACCCAAACTGTAGGCCATCGCGAGTCTCAGATAGCTAACAGCGGGGAACCAGCTCCGCTCACCCGTCAATTGGCACACATCCAGGCTTTTTCGCGGGTGCCTGCCATGTCCATCACACAGGTTGGTCACCAAAATCCAAACAGTTGACGCTCTGAAGATGGTCCATGCATCTCCGGCGCCACATCCACAACATCTCCTGTGGACGCGCAGTATCATAACAATCCTCATCCACTGCCACTGTAGCCTGTTGACTAACGAGACGAATATCAGCTCATCATGAGCGCATCAGATATGCAGTGCGCTTCGAGTTGTCACAATGTGAAGAGCAACGCAGTGACGAGGCAGCGGACGCCAGCAGGCGCCGGGGCTCGTGATTGCTATTCAGCCAGATTTTCAACTGTCATGTATCACGAATTATGCATCCGAGGGGCAGAATTTCTCTTGTGTTGTGTTTTCCGTGATGGCTGCAGAGTCTCGGCTGCTGGGCCTGAGTGACCTGTTGCAGGGGACTGCCATGCTGCCACAATAAGCCCGCCGCAGCCAATTTACGCTGTACTGCGTGATAAACAATGGCTCTCCAAGGCTTCAGCAGCCAGTAAGTTCACTTTGCAAGTACCACAGCGCAGGTATCCCTAGATGTTGTCCTCCCCCAGGATGGCGACGGTGGGAGGTGAGCCAGGTTGTGGCTGGCCACAAGCATGAGCCCATGCAGCTGCTCCCTCTCTGACCCTGCGGACACACGGACAGGTCGGCCGTGAATCTTCGCTTCTAGCCATGTCATGTTATGCACCTAAATGGCGATGGGGTGGCTTGATCATCATCTTCTTACGTATTCTTGCAGCTTGTGGGAGAGGACGAGTCGGCTGTAACCGTCGGCGGACAAAGCCCCAGTGGCACGATGCAATGCTGGGGGCTGGTTCTGGTAAGCTCCAGTGACAGTGGCAGGCATGCTGGCTGCAGAGTCTTTTGGTGTTTCTCCTGTTCGCCGACCAAGCCCTTGGATGTACTGTCTACTTGTCGTCGCGTCGCTTGGGCCGGCAGCGCAAAAAGGGAGTCGGCATAGCACGTTACACACGCAGGTATACCATTGTCATGTAATACAAGCGCAAGCAAAGTGGCAACGGAGCCACATAGTCCTCCCGGTCTACTCGTAATTACAAAGGAGCAGAAACGAAAACTAAACTTTTTGCAAAAGTGGCTCACCGAAGGCGTAACCCTTTCGTCCTTGGCTGCTTCTTACGAGGCTAATTTTAGGGGCATGCTGCCTTGCGCAAATGCACGTCGGAATCCCGTTGTTTGGTTATTGGCTCTCGCAATCGGGCGTGCATTGGGTGCGCATCCATCAAGAAGTCAAAGAAGGCGCCGCAGTGGAGTTGGGAGAGGGGAGAAATGGAGAGGAGGTGCCCCTCGGTGGTTCATGGAGGAAGGTCGATGGCTAGGTGCCTGTTTCCATGTAGCCCTGTGGTTATCATCTTGCTAAACTAGGTGTCGGAGGGCGCCGAAGACTGCTGTTTAGGACCAGTTGACACCCTCCCACGGGCCTGAAATACTGCTGCCTGTTGGATACTTTCAGAGGCTCTACAGTGGGTGGTAGCGCTAGCCAAGCCAGGTTCTCCGACACCTTCGGCTCCGTCTCAGCGCGTCCAGTCTGAGGCTGCTAACTCCGGACGCGGACGGTATGGAGGCCAAGGACGTCATAACGACCAGGGATTGTTCAAGTGCTAAGAAGATTAACAGTCAAGTGATATGATGATTCCCGAACGGCAGTGCAATCATTACCGAGCATTCAGGGCGGGTCATGCTCTGAGCTGTATACAACGAGACTATAGGCGGAAGCAACACGAATAGGCCCGTTCCAGATTTTACGCCCGCCGCAAGAAACCATATTCTAAAACCGCGAAAAACAAACGCTCGGCAGAGCACTGGTGTACTGGCAGCCATATTGAGGAGGGTCTGCGCCTCGCAACCCGTTCAGCTGCGCCAGGTCAGCTCTCATCTCGCTGGCAAAGCCCGAGACGCACCCGAGGTTCTACTCTGTGATTCTGGCACTCACCACCACAACACGGGGTGGCCCCCAAAACGCCAAAACGGCACTGACGGAGGCGCAGTTCTATTTTCTTCTCAGACGACGATGGTGGACCAGCGAGGAGTCAGTAAATGAACACCTCCGCAGAGACGCAACAGTAATGCTAGCCTACGTCGAAACCCCGTATCCCCCCCTTTCAGCCTCAACATAGCCCAGCTGCATATGATATCATAGGAACAGTGACCAGTTTCCACGCTTCACGATGAAACATCGCTGTTGTAAACCGCGAGTGAACAAGCACAGCCCCCTTGGATCATTCCTGGCCTATGATTGGCGCGTAACCAGACCTTCTAGATGCCTTCTTCTTACGGTATAGTGGTGGCCCAGGCGTGCTGGCTGCTTGCCCGAGGCGTAGGTCAGCCGACATTCTAAAGGTGGTCCGCACCAGTAGAAAGCCACCAGGCGAACCACCTTGTTACCCGTGTAATTGCGTTCGGCCGCCTTGCTTTCCTCGTTTCCATGACACTCCCTTGAAACCCGTTCCGCTTCCCCGGAGGTGCTCAAGTTTAAACTGAGGCTGCTGTGTCTGCGTACTGGCCGGTCAAGTGACCTGGAGATCCGAGGCACAGACTTTCTTATCTGCTTCTCCGACCTCGCTCTCCGTCACGATAGCTAACATGTGGTGGCACGGCAGCCTCCGTAGACAGCCAAAGGTGGTATTCAGACTAGTGCCAATTGGGTGGGAAAATAGGTAGTTTTACAATTCCGGACCCTACTGAATCGATCGTCCCGGAGACTGAAGTGAATTGACAACGACAAGATCATAGTGTGGAAATAAACCGATCAACATCAGACTCAAAGTACGGTTTGCAAAATGAGTAGAGGCTCCCCAATTGTTGTTTCCTCATTACACGTAGAAGCTCTTCGATTTTATTTCCAACGGGTGCACTGTACTGCGATGGTGAAAACTCCGTTCAAAGTCGAGGCCAAGTATAGGGTAGCAGGAATGAATCTGCCCAGTCACCAAGTACTTGAGAAGAACGATATAGCAATGTCATATTTAAAATAAAGTCTGATTAAGGTACTATCGCACTAAAGCTGTAAAATATGTCCCATATGGAAGTGCAAGTCTCCCATGATCTGGTAGTAATGAAAGTGCAGCCCAATATGGGTTATTGGCTGAGAGAAAATTGCCTTGGAAATGACATAGATATTCTCACTTTTGGATAGTGTGCATATAGAATAAGGATAATATTCACAGATAGCCGCTTATACTATATAGCTTAGTCCTTTGTTATATACATCTGAGCGTGCCTTGTGTAACCAACGGACCCGGTGATATACATTGCAAGGCTCGAGAAGGAAGATAAGCCATACAGGCAAATTACCGGATGAGGCTGTAATTGATTAGGATCGGTCCTCTGTGAATAGAAATATATCTTATGCTATCCGGAAAATCGGGTTATGTTCCTGGTCGCCAATCCTGTGGCCGTTGTTTGCCTCGTTGGTTGTCGAAACCGTCAGCGGAATAGCCTGATGGAAAGATGGCAGACCTCAAACAAAGAAATGCTGACTTAGTTACGGGAAATACAGTCATTAACAGGTATCTTTTTATAGACGCATGCTGACACTGGTGACTAAAATGCCAGCACTTTTGGCACATCATGTATGCGCACGTATGGTCTTGTTGGTCTTTCCATAGAACGTAACACATAACACGGGAGATACGGAGAGCAGGGTATGATGCTAGCAAAGACCAGCTGTAACAACTGAAGTAGTCTTCGTAGAATCTCCGCAAATAGACGAACGACTGTGCTGTGGAGAATGACAGTTGGGCAGTCACAATCTCCATACAGCACTTACGCTGCGCTTTTACAAGCAGGTCCTCTTTTCTACGTACGACTAAAGGGCAGTAACAATTCTTGCCAGAATGGTATAGTAGGAAGTTTCCTACGGAATTGTATACGCGGTTCTCATTTACTAAGCCGTCTTCGTCATCCGCGGCTCTCATGCGCTGGGCTTATTGATGATCTCACCCGGGCGACTGCGGCAATGTGCTATGCACTTGGAAAGAGGAGTTACCAGTGCAGTTCAACTCGTTCCGATGGACGCCGGGCTGGCGATTCCCCAGTTCTGTATGCGAGAGAAAGACCTGATATCGGAGATAATTCGACTGCCGAGAGGTCCTACTACACTGAGATCAAGCTTGCATCATGCGCTGCAGCACACCGCGCTGCGTATATAAAAATTCCAGTGACGCCGCGTTTTAAAGTTTGTGGTTGTCTCCCACGACCGTGCATCCCGTGGGCTGCGCGAGATGCGTGACGAGTGCCTCACCTGCCTCATTCAGATGTCCGCGGACAAGAGACAGCACTTGTGGGGACGACGCGCAATGTAGGCGTAAGGGTCTCTCTAATACAGCGTCCTATAGCGTACGCCAACAAGTGTATCCGCGGCCAAAGGCAGTGGACAGTACCTAGGTGGCGGCAAGGGATGACGGAGTGGCGGCGCCCGGGTTTGAGTGTTTGCGAAGGCCGAGTTGTTTACGTACAAGATCCAGATCGAGAGAAGGGGTTTTGTTCGAAGAGGGAATGCTGCACCGGAATGGTGGTGCAGTAAGCAGCGAGCACATGCAAAGACAATGGACTTGGCCGAGTTTTCTTATAACCATAAAATTAAATTACCATTGTAGGAAAATGGCCTGTTCTTACCTGCTCTTGCCCCAAAAGACAGACCGGCCAGCAAGGGCATGGGTCGGGATGCGCTGTTTGCAGTGGATGCGGGGTCTTTCTCCGTTTGTCGCCGCTGTGATTGACAGCTGCCAACAGCTGTAAAATGATGCGACCAGCTGGCAAAGTGACGAAGAGACGTCTTGAATCCTGATTGGTGCCATAACCCAAAAGGCTTACGTTGCACAGACCGATATTTCTAAGCGTTTCTCGTTTGACAGCCGTTGCAACCTTTGGCAGCGAAACAACAATGCAACGGCCCCCGAGAGTGTCTCTTCGCACCACGGCCGGTGCTTCCCAAGCGCATCGGCGTTTTGAGACAGCCGCTCCGATTGCCTCGTTGGTAGGCGCTAGCGGCCAGACGGGTTATGGAAACCTCCGGGCGGCTCCACCGCCTGGCGCTAAAGTCCGTCCCAAATGCATCCCTGATATGAATCCCGGCCGAATTTACGTCTTGCCCTGCGATTCGTCATGCTCCACTCCAAGTCCGCGGACTTTGGGCGCATTAACGAGCGCTCGTGTCCATTTGCGAAGCAACGAGGCTATTGCGGAGAGGGCTGCTCGTACTCGCGCGTGTGAGTTTGAAATCAAGTTTACGAGCGAAAGCTATCCCGTTCGTCATTGTGTCATTGCCTAAGTGGCTGACATTTGACAGAATGATGACCTTGACTATGGCGGATATTGTCCGGACTGCCCGGGACAATGTGTGCTTCTGGCGTCAGATGTTGTAACGTCAGAACACAATAGCTACCGTCACCGCACAACGCCATGTTTCAACGCACAACCGTTGCGGCTACCGTGCCTTCCGCTATATGCACCATGAACGTACCTCGCACAGCCCACCCCGAACGAGAGCAACCACATGCAGCGCGTGCGGGGGTTGTTGGCGCAGCATGTGAGTACTTACAGGCAGCCATCATTGTACCTTGGTGCCTACCTGACTACGATACAATACGACACAACCGACATGGTGTGCTCGGGCATCGCAGACGATATCCGAGCTCATGCCAGCACTTCTCATCTTCCCGTCGGATTTTCCAAGACGTGCAATCGTTCGAGAAGGGGTCAAGAAGATTGTATTAATCAGACTCAGTATCCAGAAAGAAAAAGTAAGATGAAAAAAAATTAGTGGTTTCCGGCCCCGTCAGTCCGGGTCCGTGGTGGGGTCCAGCTGTCCCAAAGTGGCAGTCGCCTCTGGCCACCCGCAGGGGTGCTGTCATGACGCCTTGCGGCCGCCGCAGTTAACGGGCTTTACGCGGACTCGGGTCGCCGGATTCAGCGCTGCATCTTGTACCTTTGCCTGACAGGCTACCCGCCGCCAGTATGTCCACCACATACATTTTCTCCGTACCTGGTCCAGCCCGGACACTTGGCGCGATGGTCTGTGGAACCCATCAATTCACCTGCCGCCGCCAACATGATTTTAGCAGGGCAAAGCTTGTCGCGGCCGATGAGGACGCGACCTGCACCCACCCACCCGCCGGCCTCCGGCAAGATGAAGTTTTGCGGACGCCGACACCCTCGTCTTTGAAATCCGTTTTCTCTGTGCTGCTGCATTTCTATTTATTAATCTCGCCGGGCGGACCCATTCTTTCTTTTTCCATGCCCAAAGGCTGTTTCTTTTATAACATCCTCCACCCCGGCCGTCTACCGCCGATCTCGTCTTCTTCCTTAGTATACTAAACCACCTTTTACGCCAACATACCAACTGTTGTCTCACGCCAGGGCCACTTTGCAACGTCCTGTCTAGAACACTCAGCCCTACAGCACCAACAGTAGCCGCGACACCCCGACTACCTACTAATACATCACGCCCTACTCACAGCTGCCTTGAGACAAAACGGCCATGGCTGCCGAAGATACCCCCATGTCGGGCGAAAGCACGCCCGAGGGCTACTCATCCTCCGTTACCGCCACCGAACGCGATGTCGAGGCCGAACCCCTTCCCATCTCAAACCGAGTTTCCTACTTTAAGCATCTCACCGACCAAACTGGTGTGACGCAAGCTGTCATGGACTACAAGTATGCCGGCCAAGGCACCACCGAATCGCCCTACCTTGTCGAGTTCCTTCCTGAGGACTCTTACAACCCCGTCACCTTTTCCAAGGGCCGCAAGTGGCTCATTACTCTAATTCAAGCCGCCGCTACCCTCGCCGTCTCGTTTGCCTCGTCTGCATACTCTGGCGGTGTTATTGAAATCCTCATGGACTTCCACGTCTCGCGCGAAGTCGTCATCCTTGGTGTTTCCATGTTCGTTCTCGGCTTCGCCATCGGTCCCCTCATCTGGGCACCTCTATCCGAGCTCTACGGTCGCCAAGGTCTCTTCTTCGTCACTTACATGGCTCTCACCGCTTTCAACGCTGGCGCAGCCGGTGCCCCGTCCATGGCCGCCCTGATTATCCTCCGCTTCTTTGCCGGTGCCTTTGGCTCATCGCCCCTCACCAACGCTGGCGGTGTTATTGCCGACATGTTTTCTGCCCAGGAGCGAGGTATCGCCACTGGCATCTTCGCCATGGCTCCTTTCCTGGGACCCGCCCTCGGCCCCATTGCCGGTGGTTTCCTTGGCGAGGCTGAAGGCTGGCGCTGGGTTGAAGGCATGATATCGATCTTCTGTGGTGTCGTCTGGATTCTGAGCACTCTGACCTACCCCGAGACCTACGCACCCGTTCTCCTTCGCCGCCGTGCCGCCGAGCTCTCCAAGCGCACTGGTAAGATCTACATCAGCAAGCTCGACGCCGGTCAGCCTGTCCGAACCATCGGCGCCCAGTTCAAGATTTCTCTGTCTCGCCCATGGATTCTCCTTTTCAAGGAGCCTATTGTCCTTCTCACTTCCATCTACATGGCCATTGTCTACGGCACCCTCTACATGTGCTTTGCCGCTTTCCCTATCGTCTTCCAGGAGGGCCGTGGCTGGAGCCCTGGTATTGGTGGTCTGGCTTTCATCGGCATCGCAGTTGGTATGGCCGTTGCTACCACTGGCTGTATCATCGACAACAAGAGATATGCCCGCGTCGCCGCCGCCTCTCCCGGTGGCATGGCCCCGCCCGAGGCAAGACTGCCACCGGGCATCGTCGGCTCGATCCTCCTGCCCATCGGCCTTTTCTGGTTTGCATGGACTACCCAGACTAGCATCCACTGGATTGTGCCCATCATCGGCTCCGGCTTTTTCGGCTGCGGCATCGTCCTGGTGTTCCTGTCTCTCATGAACTACCTCATCGATTCTTGTAAGTTATTCAATGCTCCTCCAATAGCAGATAAACAGTACACTCACAATGCACAGATGTCATCTTTGCCGCCTCTGTTCTGGCCGCCAACTCTGTCCTTCGATCTCTCTTTGGTGCGGCATTCCCGCTCTTCACCACCTACATGTACAACGATCTCGGCAACCAATGGGCCAGCTCCATCCCCGCCTTCCTGGCTGTGGCCTGTCTTCCCTTCCCCTTCCTCTTCTGGAAGTACGGTGACCGCATCCGCGCCAAGTGCGAGTTTGCCGCCGAGGCTGCCAAGGTCCTGGAGCGTATCAAGGCTCAGCACGTCGAAGTCACGGAGAATGAGGCCATGGAGGAGGCTGAGACGACTGAGAAGGAGAGGCGCCGCAGCAGCGTTGCTCACAAGAACGAGCAGCAGTCTTAAAAAGTACAACTGACTGTGCGATATAATGAAGTGGTTATGAGTACATCGCACCAAAAGCATTGCGATGTGCTACTTTTGCATTAATTTGGCGTTTACGGAATGCATCATGCATGGGCTACCTTAGACTTGGGCTTGAGGCGTCTACGCAACCTGCGTTACATTTGTTTTATTTTATTTGTTGGCATTTACATACCCATCGCAGCATCTAGACATGTATACTCTTTATTTTAAAGTTATAATTAATACTGCACAAATTTTACAACATTGTACATCCCCAAGCGAAATGATAGATGATTACGCGTGCACGACAACGGCTTGAGCCTACGCGGTTGCTAACTTCCACTGGGAAATACCGATTTATAGCAAAATTGATTGAGTCACCCACATTAAAATAATAAATTCCATAATTAGTATAGAAAGCGCCGTTCGATCGTGGCGTGTCAAAGACATCCGTCTGTCGGTATAGTGCGAATACTGTGCCACACTGTATCTACACTGTACCGCTTGTTGTCTACCAATCTTCGCGCTACAACGCCACACGCGCCACGCATCAGTGCCCAACCCGCGTTAAGTGACGACAAGAACCGGCCTCGATTTATGCCAGCGGTCGTCGCCAGCACGCCAAGGTTTTTCCCGATCGCCTCGGCCCCGCGACACGATGACGAGGAGAGCCTCATCGAGCGAACACTCGTCCCCGGCGTCGTTTCACACCGCGGCAGAGACGGACGCCGATGGCGCCTCGACCGCCGCCAGCAGCCCGTGGCACGCTCAGTCGTCGCCATATCGCGGCGCGCGATCGCTGCCGCGGGAGCTGCAGCAGCATTGCCAAATCTTTTTAGAGGAGCAGCTATGTACGTATTACTCCCTGAATACTATGCGAGAAAAAGAAATTGGACGAGGCTGACAACGGTAACAGATACCGGAGCCATCAACTTGTTAAACAGCATCCTAGGGGCCGGAACATCGCGACGCAGCCCGCCGACGAAAGCCATTGCCGTGCCGCCGCCGAGCCATCTTGCTCTTTTGAATACACTTATAGTCCATCCCGCATATACAACCCGCGTCGAGAAGCACGGCCAAGATGTGTCGTCGCTCGCGCTAGCCTACCTGACCGATCTGGTTACGCTGGTCGGGCCCGTCAACGCCAACCTGCGAGCCGCGTTTCAATTCCACTCGATACCGCTATGGAGCCGGAGAAGAGCGAGCAGCAGCGACATGGACGAGTCCGAGGACAGGCGCGAGCGCGACCGCCTAGAGGGGAGACTGGCCAACGAAAGCAGCGTCTGGAACTGCGGGCAGGACTTTTGGTCGACTGTTGGCTGGGCGTTTAACTGCAGCACGCTGCACCCGCACCGCTGGCGCTACTGGAAGGCATGGCTGGAGTTTATGCTCGGGGTACTCGAAGCGGACTGGAAGGAGAGGTCGCGGCTGGACACGGTTGCGCAAGATACGACAAACAGCGACTCGCCGCCGACGGCGATGCGCGAGGAATCTATTATAATAATGTATATGAAGCAGACGAATGGACCGCAGGGGGCCTTCAAAGCGATTATCAAAGCCCTGTTTGCAGACGGCGGGAGCCTGTCATCTTCTGCTTTCACAGAAGTGTTTGACAAGGAGCCGCGCGGGCCCAAGAAGGACAACAGCAACAAGCGGAAACGGGCAGACACGCTGGACATTGAGAATGACAAATTTGGCGACTACTTTGACGACGAAGCGCTCTCATCGGGGGTTTCCGAGCCGCCGACGCCCGAGAAGCCAAGGGACGCGCGAATGGGAGCAACCTTTGGCGCCCGCTACCCCGGCATGGTCGACTCGATTGACCTCCGCCTGCGTTTATTCACTCTGATATCCACCGCGACATTCGACCTGCGCAAACGCCCCGAGATCAACAAGCTGTACGAGAGCTACGCGTCCGCGCTCAAGGTGCTTCCGCTGGAAATGTTTGCACTGTTCATCTCGCAGCGCGTCAACCCGATGCCGACGGAGATGCACGTCACGACTATCAAGGAGCTCTTCCACCTGCTGCTGCCGTCGGCGTACAGGGACCCGCACAAGGTCGACCCGGAGAACGAGGCCGAAGGCCGCCTGACAATGGCGATGCTGGAGACGTGCTACGCGTGCCACCCGGCGAACACGGTGGGCATCGAGGACAATGCCAAGCTGTCGCTGGTGGTGGAGAGCAGCCTGCAGCTGCTCTGGCTGTGCGACTCGCTCGAGTACACGGATTCGCTTGCGGCCGCCGTGCAGGGCGGGATAGACGCGCGGCAGGCCAAGGTCAAGAAGAAGCGGACGGGGAAGACAAAGGCAGAGGCGGACGACGTGCTTGCTCGCGAGATGCTGGATGCCTCTGGGGAGAGGCTTCAGCTGTTGCTGGATGTTTTGAAGGCGACTGGGCAATGAGGCGATGAGCTTTGGGGGGATCGCTTGGCGTTGACGGTTTATAAATGTTGTTTGTTTCTTTTGGGGGAATTACCATCATGATATCCAAATTGGCACGGCGTTTGGCAAAGACGAGAGCATTAGACTACCTCGTGTAGGAACTAGCATGTTTGGCGTAAAAATTGTTTAATATTATGTTCATGCCATATAATACATATAGTACAAGCTCTGCAAGCGCAAGCCCATTCTTTCCTCTCCAGGTCGTAACGTCATTTATGCAACAAAACACCACAGGTCCCCAAAATCAAGACTTGTTCCCCGTAGGCGTCCAAGCCGAAGGCTGCCAGTTCTCACCAGGACCACTCGCCCTCGCCTTTTTCCACGGATCCTTGGGATCAACCTCCGTGTCCGCCTGTTTTTTCTTCGTCGCAACTACTTTGCCACCCTCCTGAGCCTGTGACGACGACAACGCAGGCCGGGGCTTCTCATCACCAGCCTCCATCACCCTCGGCTTCGCCTCCCAGCGTGCGTCCGCCTCAGCCGCCAACTGTTTCATGCGCACCTGCCGCACGACGTCCTCTCTCTGCTCCTCGAGGCTGGGCGGGTTGTGCCGCGTGTAGCGCAGCCACTGGTGCCACAGCGGGCTGACCTTGACGGAGGAGTAGTGCGTCGAGCGCGGGTACTTGACGATGCGGCGCCAGCGCTCGCCTGGGTCGCTGGCGGTGGTGCTGGTCGAGACGGATGGGTCGTGCTGGGATCCCGGGCCGCGGGTTGTGAGGCGGAATTCCCAGAATGTGTTGCCTTGGAGGTCAAACCCTACCGGGGACAATGGTGTTAGCTTGCATGATGTGCGGCGAGAATTGGGGATGGTTGACGCGGAAGAAAGAGACGCACCGACGAGGAAACGCTTGCGCCAGGGGAGACGGAGGGCTTTCCATTTGTACCAGGTCCTGGCTATGGGACCTATGCTCCTTTGCGCCATGGCCGACGAGCTGTGTGGTTTGTCGCGAAGATGCTTCGTGGCGAGCTTAATGGTGTGACGTGATGGGTGTGTCGTCGAGAGTGTGTCGGCGTCCGGAGTTTTTTGGTGGAACTATTTTTTTGGGCGGGCGGAGAGCTTGAGAACGGTGGCTTTGCTGCGGCTGGTGGGTGGCTTGTACTCGGCCGGGAGAAGAAGCGGGTGCAGGTCAATGATACGGGTTACGTGCAGCTACGGAGGAGATGAAATACGAAGAATATGAATTATCAAAATTAATATGTACTTTATAAGGAGAGCCTGCCATACACTGGATTGGATACTACAACTGAAGCTTCTCTTCATTACTAGCCGGAGGAGGCTCCGTGGCGAGTGTGTGTGGTGTGAGCCGGGTATTAGCACAAGCTGGCATTTCCGGCTCGCCGCGGGCCCGGGTAACATCGTCGCATGGTGCACCCTGTCCGTCCATGCATAGCGCATCTGATAAGGCAGGGTAATTCAATTAGTGCAGCATCTCACACGCCGTTCTAGTCGGGCCGGCGGCTACTATTATCTAGTTTCCCCTAATAAACGCCATCCAGGGCGCCTGCTTCACTGACTCGGCCGATGGTACCGCTGTTCAGCCCCAGCCCGTGGCGTTTCCGGTCCGTGCCCGGAATACTTGCATGCGGCCGGAACTACGCAGATGAGAATCAAACGACAGGTAAACACCGGAGCCTTTCTTATACCAATACACCATCTCTTCTTTACCGCTCTTATTACGCAATAGTCCCCGAGTACCGCCCTCCTCATCCATTTACATGTTTCAAAAGACCAGTGTCCAATCAAACCCGCAGGCCAAGCAGCCCGTCGCAAGCACAGGGTAAAAGTCCGCGGAGGTTCAAAGGGCGCGCCCGGCGCCGGCGCCCCCAAAGTACGAGTAGCGGCCCCCTCACGCCTACCCTTCTCTGACCCATTTGTTTTCGCGTGCGGCACTGGTTCCGCATGGCGCCTTTTGCCTTGAATATCCACACCGGCAAGGCCCTCTTTCACAGGCAAACTCAGTGAGCCTTTCCCCCCAAACCCCCTCCCCAATCAGGCCGGTTACGGGGGATGGGGGGGGGGGGGTCCCACGGGGCGGGGAGATGGGGTCTTTTCGCGGCCGCATGGTGCCGGCGGAATGGGCCCTCGGCCTGCGAGGCGTCCCATTAATTTTAGCCGATGGGTGCGAGTAATTGCGAAATTCGGATGGGGGTCCGTCTATTTGTTCTTCTTGCAAAGGTCTTTTTTTCCTCAGTCTCTCTTTCATCACTTGGCCTGTTGGTAATCTTGGGGTCCTGTAGTTTTCCCTTGTAAACTCGTCGTTGGTCATCGAAAGAGCCAACAGATGCAGGCCGAAACAGCGTCACATCCTCCTCTACGAATGACGACGGGACAGGGTCTGGTATCACTGGTTCAGGAAGTGAGGTGCCGTATCTGCATCCAAGACACCACATCGCCAGCGTCTCAGATCTGCGACGACGACAATGGCCCAAGATAACCACCACGAGCCCGAAAAGGGCCGTCGTCGCAGCCAAGAAGAAGACCATACTCACGACAACTCCCACCAACAACAACAACATCACAACCACAGCTCCCTCCCCTCCGCCTCGACAGCCTCCACCTCAGACTCCCCCGAGTTCGAAGCCATCAAGCCCGTCCCCAGCAAGTCGCGCCGCTCCTCGGCCGAGACGCAGCGCATCGACAACGAGGAGCTCTTCCAGACCCTCGGCCACGTCGCCACCACCGACCTCGAGACCGACGCCGAGCGCCGCGCTCGCGAGCCCCTCGCCTACACCCGCACCGGCGCCTCTCTCAGCACCGTCGCCAGCAGGCCCGCCGAGTACGAGGTCACCTTTGACGAGAATGACCCCGAGAACCCGCGCTGCTGGGCCCTGTGGTACCGCTGCTGGTGCGTCTTTGTCGCCTCGTTTGGCACCTGGGGCACCACCCTCTATAGCAGTAGTTATACGGCTTCTACCCCGGGACTGGTCGAGGAGTTTGGCGCCAGTACCACCGTTGTCACCCTCGGCCTGACTACCTATCTGCTGGGTCTCGCCGCGGGTACGTTGGTGTTTGCGCCCATGAGCGAGCTGTATGGCCGCCGCATGGTGTATATCGTGTGCCTCGCCTGCTGGGCCATTCTCATTATCCCCGCCGGCGTGGCCAAGTCGTTGACGACCATCATCGTGGTGCGATTCTTTGAGTGCGTAGCATATTGTCCAATTTCATCAACTCTCACTAACACACATCCAGCGCCGTCTTTGGCTCCGTCATGATTTCCAACGCCCCAGGCACCGTCGTCGACGTCTCCAACCCCGACTACCTAGCCCGCAGCATGTCCCTCTTTGGCATCGCCCCCATGAACGGCCCCGTCACCGGCCCCATCATCGGCGGCTTCGTCTTCCAGTACCTGGGCTGGCGCTGGGCTAACTGGGTCATCCTTATCATGGCCGGCGCCACGGTCCTCATGATGCTGACCGTCAAGGAGACCTACGCGCCGTCCATCTTGAAGCGCAAGGCCGCCCGCATACGCAAAGAAACCGACGACCCTCGATGGTGGTGTCAGTACGATCAAAAGGTGTCCACTATTCATTTGCTCAAGGTGAACCTGAGTCGACCGTTTATTCTATTCATCACTGAACCCATTCTATGGTTCATGAACTTTTGGTACGTATAGGCGACCTGCCCATCTCTCGCTCCCACCAACTAACACCGCCCAGGATCTCCATCGTCTACGCCATCCTCTACCTCTGCTTCGTCGCCTACCCCATCGTCTTCACAGAGCACCGCGGCTGGGACACAGGCATCACGGGCCTGGCCTTTATCGGCATCGGCATCGGGACCCTCTGCGCCATCTTCGGCGAGCCCATCTTCCGCCGCATTATCAACCGCCAGCCGCGCGACCCGGAAACCGGCAAGGTCTACCCCGAAGCCCAAGCCATCATCATGGCCATCGGCTCCGTCTGCGGCGCCACCGGCCAGCTCGGCTTCTCCTGGACCTGCCTGCCCGCGAGCATCCACTGGGCGGCGCCCATTGCCTTTGGCATCCCCTTTGGCTTCGGCAACACGCTCATCTTCATCTACGGCACAAACTACCTCGCGGGCGCCTACGGCATCTACGCCGCCAGCGCGCTGTCGGGCAACGCCATCATCCGCAGCGTCGTCGGCGGCACGCTGCCGCTGGCCGGGCCCGCCATGTACGAGAAGCTGACGCCGCGGTGGGCCGGCACGCTGCTGGGCCTGATGCTGGTGATTACGATCCCGATTCCGTTTGTGTTTTGGCGTTATGGTGGCCGAATCCGCTCCAAGAGTAGGCTGATTCGCCAGCTGAGGGAGGACCAGGAGCGGTTGGATGGCAGGAGAGCGCGCGGGCTGGCGAGGGCCCAGGCGAAGAGTAAGAGGGAGGCGGAGGAGAAGCTGCGGCATGACGAGATGGAGAGGGAGCTGGATGAGGATGAAAAGACTACTGGTGTCGTCACGACTAGGAAAGATGAGGAGGCATAATTACTCATAGCGTCGATTTAAGCTCTATTACAAATTTGCTATAAATATATATCGGATAGTCCAGACATGGCATGGACATTTGCCAGACCAGGCAGTGCTCACATATGCATTGGCTAGCGTTGGTGCCTAAATCAGCATCGCTGCTTTACGAGTCCTACGCTACCCGCTTCGTACATGTCTCGGTGGTCTTGCAATCGGCCTGCACCCTCTGCAAGCAATGTGCCTGCAGTAGAACTTGGTGCAGGCAGTTTCAAAAAAACTGTTAGCCCCGTCGCAGCGACAGCACCTCCAGGGGGCGTTGCGGCACACTATATAGCGGACATAGCACCTGTCACGATAGCAGGGATATCTCTCGTCGACGATTTCAATTTCTGTGATGTTGGTGCAGCGACATAGCGTGATGTTTGGGCCGAATACGCTTGCCTCTATGGCCTTGGGGCAATCACTGGCCTCGGCGGGCACGTACACGGGTGGTTGTATTACGTGGCCGCAGACGCCGCGCACCGTTCGTTTCTCGCACATTTTCAAAGGCTCAAGGTGGCGTACCCCTGGAAGGATGTGCAGCTCTAAGGATTTATGATGGTAGTTATTAGGGATTAAATACTTGAACGGAGTGATAGGTTTGCCGCTGTAGTTCGTGAATCACAACACCTGCCCAACAGTGTCCTACCCCGTTGGTGTACACTGCCAGCAGAATAAACACTTTCAACACTGAATAATTATAAGGAGTTATAGCATCGGTTGAAACTATTGCATATTTCTATAAAGATATATTGGATAGACTATACATAGGTGTGAATTCACCCCCAAACCGGCAGTACTCACATATATGGCTAGCGTTGGTTCTTAAATCAGCATTGCTCTTAGATGGCTATTGCGAACACGGTAAGTTTTTAACCAGAGCTCTAGTTATAATAACTAGTGGTATTACTCTGGCTGACACTTATGGATATGCTAGCTGGTATTCATTAGTGAACGTACACACACTGAGTACTCCCAATGATGTTCAAGCAAAAACTCCAGTACACAGTCACACCCAGTACCACACCCTCCATCCACGTCACACACCATCACTAGACTCTCACCCTTCTCTACCCATGGGCCGACACCCTACGCAAACCTCGTGCCTGCAATCATCCACCCGACAGAACCTTTGGAAATGCTTGCTGGACCCGCTACACTGACAGCACCTCCAGCGGTAGCTGCCGCACACGACGTACTCGATGTAGCACGCGTCGCGCGGACAGACGTACGTTTCGTCGGTGATTACAATGTCTGTCATGTCGAGACAGCGAATGAGCGTGCCCGTAGAATGGAATATAGCTGCTTCTACGGCGTTGCCACACTGGCTGGGCCATGGCGGCTCGTATGTGGGAGGCTGTAGTTGGTGGCCACAGAGGCCAAGTAAGGTTCGTTTCTCACACATTCTTCAAGATTGTCAAAGGTGTTTCACTCCAGGAGAGGAGTTTTCAGGTCGGAGGTTTTACTACGGTAGCCACGTAGATGTTAAATACCTAAATGGGGGTGATTGGTTTGCGGCTGTTGTTCGTGAATCACAGCGTTGCCCGAAGATGTCTTACTTTGTTGTGGCACGCTGCCACTATAATCAACACCTTTTACTGAGTGATTGTATGTATTCTCACTGTGTAATCGTAGACTCTATTAGAAATACCCGGTGCATGCCGTCCATAACCTTGTACTACCTCAAGCATCAGCAACCCATCCCAGCAGCCTGGAAACAATGCCCTCTGTTCTGACTTGTCCGGAGTAGACTTTGCGCAAGAGAAATGCTCGACAGCTCTTGCAGTAGCATACTCTTGTCCACTTCGGATTCACCACCTGACAAGCGCGGCAATGCCAGCCGCTAGGCCGCAGCACGCATTTGACGAAGCACGGAACCTGGGAGCACACAATCTCTCGGTTCATGGTCTGGATGACTTGCAAAGAGTCACAGCGTTTGGTCATTTGTCTAGCGTCGAGCCGTATGATTTTTGAGTGCTATTGTCGTGGCGCGCGTGCTACCGAGTGCTTGTGGACGGGTGCACATACTGCAGCAAGCAAAACAGATGTCTCACAATCGTGCGCCAAGTCGAAATGTTAAATACTGTATGTGTTCCAACTATAGTAACTATATATAGATCTCTTGTGCCGTGGTCAGGGTCAGTTTGTTTCCGCGGACGCACTGGTCCTCTCCCGGCGGAGAGCCACAATGCGCGCGGGCCGCTGAAACGTTTCCAAGGTATTAACCGAAACGGATATTATAAGGAGACTATTACTGATGAGTATCGACTCCAATGTAGCCGAAATCTAGTGTCAACAGGTCTATTCAACAGTGGTAGAACTAGACCGCTCAGCAGTCACAGCCAGTTTCAGCCTCTGATAGTCCTCGTCGCTCCAAGAAGAAAGAGGTTCCGTTTCGGGTTGCCAGTCTTGATACTCATATCGATCATCTTTATGCTTGGATAACGGTCGTGCCACTGCAATCTTGAGAACAAACTCGTCGAGGCCACCCAACTGGGCAAAGACATCCACCATTAGCCACTTCCATAGCAGATCTGGCTGCTTTGGCTGCCCCCAGGTAAGAATGATTTCGACATCAAACTGTTTTAGCGCCGTAAAGTTTTCTTTTATACACTTGATTGCCTTTGTGACTTCACGCTTCCACCTGCTTTGCATCCACCGGGTCGCGTCTAGCGGCAGAGCAAGGTGAACGTTGCGAACCATCGCCAACCCTTCGGCGCCAACGTTGCGTACCAAAAAGGGCACAATGCCAGGTCCGAAGAAACTAAACGTATTCTCGCCATACAATATCGGCAAGACTTCATGATAAACCTGCCTACACACAAGCAGCAGTGAGGCAGCCTGGCCGGCCTCTTTGCCCCGGTGAAGCATGTCTAGCCGCGAATGCGCCGACTCGTCCCCGCACAATGTATCGGAATTGGAAGCATATGCCTTACAGCCTCGCTTTGGTGGCGAAACAAAGGGATCTTTCACCGAGCCGCTGAGAGCTAATAGGTAGGGTAGCACTCTGCTAGGAGGGTCGACGTCGGAGCGTATGTGTTGCCCCTGTCGCCAACTGGAAGGGTAAGGACCACAGAGCGAGAGGTTCATGTTGTTGAACCCGACTCCGGGCTGAAGAACACATTCACCTCCCTTGTATGATTCGCCATCCAGCTGCAGCGCAAACTTGTAGATCCTATGGCGTAGTTCAGGCGGGAGGCGGAGAAACGGCGACGGATCCGAAGTGGGTGCGGCCGTGTCCGTGCGGGATCGCCTCTTCTTCGGGAGCTTTCCATAGCGTAAATTTATTTCTTGCCTGGTGTCAATTGCCCAGAAAACAAACAAGAAACCGGCCTTTATCACTTTGTGAATAGCGCGAAAAGGGAACAGGACGATGGTTGTCTTGTCGATTCTCGGTCGTCTCAGTCTCATTTTAGAAGCTTGTATATAGCCATCAGAGAGATGGAGTGAAGCGATTCAGGGCCAGTAAAGCTGCGAATGCAGGAATAGGCGGGATTTATTGCGAGAATAGCAGAATGTTTTCTACCACAGACGGGGCGACTACCTGGTGGGACATAGATTGCTGTAGCCTGAAATGTGGCTGTGCGATTTCCCCATCCTTGCAAGATTCGCAGGTTGCTTACTCACCGGTGTCATTTGCCTCATCAGGAAATCAAGGACTTCTTAACGAGTTGAGACAAGGGATGAAGTGCTTTACTTTTTCCACTTCGTATGATTTAGCTGTCCCGCGTTTCGCAACTACCTTGGTGAGAGCTCGTGAGATTATCGCTTGTCGTAGAAGACTTCTGTCAAGGGGGCATAATGATAAGACGCGGCTACAAGGCTGAAAAGGGAGAAACAACTACTAATAGTAAGCCGACATGTGAGAATTTAGCGGTAGCGGATATAGTAAACGCCAAAAAGATAAACAGTTCCCAAAACAAAAACCAAAGCAGTACCTAGCCGCTGCACTCGGAAAGCGATAGCAGTGGTCTCCATTTCTGGAATATTAGCCCTTTAGACCGCAAATTGAATAAACTAATCTAAGCCTAGTTTACTTCCTTTTCTGATATTCCCTCCCTGATTTCCCACGGTTTATTTGCGGCCGCGTTGCTCACATCTGTTGGTAAAGTAAAGCGTAGGGTAGCAGGGATAGCAGACTGAAGCGTCATGTAGCAAATATATATTTACTAATACAATATGCACGGCATTTGCAATAAACACTATAAATACTATGTCGTGTAACTGCAGGTGAATCCTACCACCGCAATGTATTAACTCTATTTTTGGCTCAATTAATGCAATTATTTCAGTTCTTTAGTAGCAGCCACCCCTTACTAAGCCAACGTCATGGCGTCCCGACCCGCGCCGTGCCGTTGCCCATGGGGACCAGATGGGCAGGCTAGCGCCAAAAGTAGGCGCACTAGCGACATTGTTTGGTGCAGAAAACAGGAACACAGTGTTGACATACCCCGCCGTCCCGGTGGCTTACATGGCAAAGGTACCCTACACAGCCCACCATTAACGTCACCACCCTCGACAGTCGTGTACCTAGTATTACATCGTCCGCCACGTTTCGCCCGCTCCAACATCACCAACTGCACAGGCAACAGTCTCATCTCCTTTCACCACCGTGTCTCACCCGCCTCGCATCCCGCCGCGAGACTAATTTAGTGAGAGCCCAAACCAAATCGCCTACCCCTCTGCGCCGCCATTGTTACCCCTCATTGTGTTCCCTGACATGCGCCAAATACCAACCGGCTAATCCCCCCCTACGACCAACATTCCGGAGCTCCCGCCCCAGCCAAATACCTGTCGCAACACCGCACCAAGACGACCCGGCAGTGCCCCGTTGCAAAATCGCTCGCTTGCCTTGGGGACTGACTGACTGCCTGCCAATCTATTACTCGTGCGCAGATCCCGCGACGAACACGCCACGCCACGCTTCTCCTCATCGCACGATCACGTCCTTTTGCGCGCGACGCCCTAAATCGCCGACATCATGGCGGCCGTGTCGTCGCTCGACAAGGACCTGCGCAAGATGCGCCTGGACAAGTACACTCCCGCCGCGGCCAACGAGGCCAAGTCATGGGTAGAAGAGACCCTCGGCGAGAAGCTGCCCTCATCTGATCTCCTCGAAGGCCTCAAAGATGGCGTCGCCCTCTGCAAGTGAGTAAATCCGGCTACCTATGATCCCCTGCCCCCGTTTATGCTGACCACGCCCTTCCCCCAGACTCATCAACCTCGCCATCCCACCACCCGGTATCAAGTTCAAACAGTCCAACATGCCCTTTGTGCAAATGGAAAACATCTCCCACTTCCTCCGAGCCTGCCAGTCGCCGCCGCTGAACCTCCACGAGCACGACATCTTCCTCACCGTCGACCTGTACGAGCAAAAAGATCCCGCCCAGGTCCTCCAGTGCCTGGGCGCCTTCAGCAGGGCGGCCAACTCGGCCAACCCGGGTCGCTTCCCCAACGCCATCGGCCCCAAATCGTCTCGCGCCGGCAATATGAGCCCGCAAGCCACCGGCCCGTCTACACCATCCTACGGTAACCGCGCGCGCGGCGGCTCCGTCAACAGCAACTCCTCATCTGCCTACGGCGGCGGTGCCAGATCCGTCCTCGCCTCGCGGACAGGCGAGTCTGCCTCTGGACGTTGGAGCCCAACCAAGAGCCCAGCGAAAAGCCCCCCACCCCGCGAAACCGGCTCGCCCGGCCCAGTTAGCACCTGGAGCAAGAAGGGACAGGAGAACGCGACATCACCGGCGTGGAACATTGCACAGTACGGCTACATGGGCGGCGCAAGCCAGGGCAACCTCGGAATCCAGTTTGGCGGACGACGTCAAATCATCAACAGCGGACCCCAAGTCCCCAGCCTAGCGGACAAGGAACGCCAACGCAAAGAGCAGGAAGCTGAAGAGGAACGACAGCGACAAGAGGAAGAGGAGGAGAGGCGCCAGCGCGCAGCCGCTGAAGAGGAACAGGCTAAGCGCGAGGAGGAGCAGCGCTGGGAGGAAGAAACGGCTCGCCTGCGGCGCAAGGCCGACGAGGAGAAGCAGCGCTGGAAGGAAGAAGAACGGCAGTGGAAGCTCACCGAGGAGAAGCGCCGCAAGGAAGAAGCAGAAGCCGACGCCCGCCTCGAAGAAGAACGCCAGCGTGCTCGCAGCCGCAGTCCCGTCAAGCTCCGCGGCCAGTTCCTGAGCCAGTACCAGTCTGAGCGCGGCATATCCGGCGACGCAGCCGACGATAACAGCCGCATCCGCGACCTGGAGGAGCAGCTCGAGAGAGCACGCCAGCGCGAGGCCGAGTATGAGCGCGAACGCCAGGAACGCGGCTCCAACCGCTCATCCGTCATCTCGGGCGCGGGCATGCTCAAGTCGCCCGCTCTCGGCAGTAACCCGTCCACCATGGGCGGCAAGTCGCCCCGCGCACGATCCCGCAGCCGCGCCAGATCGCGAAGCCGCCCGCGCGCCGTGCCTTCCAACGTGTCCAGCCCGCCCATCCGCCAAGATTCCTGGGCGCCGGGTGAGCGCGAATACCTGCAGACGCAATGGGACCAGCACCAGAACCAGCAAGAACAGCAAACACCGGAACCCGAACCGAAACGCACACCCGAGCCCGCCCCGCGAAGCACACCGCAACAACAGCCACCACCAACCTCACCCCGACCGCTGCCAGAACCCGGCTCAGCACCACAAGTAAAGTCACACAACACAGGTGGCAGCTCACGCCCGCTACCAGACCCAGCAACGTACCAATCGCCGCCGACGCCGCAGAACCGCACGGGGCGCTTCCTCGCCGAACACGCGCCGCCGGCACAGGAGTTTCCCCAACAGTCCTACTCGCGGGAGATTGGCAGCTCGACAGAGGAGCGAGACGGCGAGGACCGGCGCCGCGCGCAGAGCCAGGCGCAGACGAAAGCCGGCGGGTGGGCGTCCAAGTCGCTGCTGGAGCGCGAGATGGAGCGCGAGCGCGAGCGCCAGCGCGAGTGGGAAGAAGCCCAGCGCGAGACGGCCGCGGCCGTGCCCAGCGCTGATGCCGTCGAGGGCATGGGCGGTCGCTGGGATGTCGGGCAGTGGAGCGGGTATACCGGTGGCGATGGCCAGAATCGCGGGTCGCAGGGCATTGGTGCGGGACGGAGGCAGATTGTTGGGCCGAGGCCGCTGCCGGGTTCGAATAGGTGAGAAGGGTGAAAGTGTTTCTGAAGGAAGCGTGTAAGTGGAAGAGGGGGGATGTAATGAGAGAGAGAGTGTGTGAGCCCTTTAAGTTACTTTATATACCAGAAAGAACAGCGTAAAGCATAGAAGAAATAAAAGTCAAGTTATTCTTACAATAGGAACCCATTACGACGTCGTACTCTTTTCTGGCAGTGGTTTGTAGTGTGTGACTTTGTATATTTTCTATATAGTCATTGGATATGCCCAGCATGGCAACTCCAATATAAAAATGGTAAATATATAAAATACATTTCCGTGTACGTATTTGTTAAAAAAAAAAAAACCCCGCGTCATTCTTACCCGTATATCATAAGAAATTATAACCTCCGCGGGGAGTTAAAACAAAACATGGCCTCGTAAACTCCATGTTTTTGTTTTTATATCGTGTTCTAATAAACGTAGGTGAAACCCCTGCCGTGTAACGGGGAATCCCTCAAAAACGGTAAAAATCAAATATGCAAGTCCAAAACCAAAACCAAAATCAAATAAAAGCACCCGCTATGTTGCGCCAGTCGTATCCGTGCTGTTTGCCGCAGCTTCGTCCCGGCACCGTTTACACATGCACCAACCACCCAGACTGCCTCTTGCCCATTCGCGGCGCTGCTGCACGGGCAGGTCAATGTCGCAGTAGTGGTTGAGAATCTCCTCGCCCTTTTTGATGCCGCCCTTGTGGCCGCCTATGCGCTCCTTGCGCGCGGAGAGGACCATGCGGCCGCCCCATTCCCAGGTGACGTTGGGGTCGCAGTCGTGGTTTGCCAGACACCAGTACGGGTGGACTGCGGCGACATCGGGTCGGCCGTCGCGCGGGTTCTTGCGTGCAGAGGCGGTGCCGCGAAACTTGGCGTACAGCGTGTTGAGGATCCAGAGGTCGTAGTCGGCAACGGTGGCGTAGATGTCAATATCCATCTTTTCGAGAACGTGGAGTGGCGTTTCAATGTTGTATTTAAAGGAGAACGGCAGCGTCCACTCCGGAGGAGGGCCGGCGTTGGGTGACGGGTTGATGTCGTTTGTGCGGCTCGGTACAAAATCGCCCCAAATAAACTTAACTTCGCGCACGTCGAGTGGGTTGATTTCTTGGTGCGCGGCGAGGGCAATCACCCTCGTTAGCAGCAAGAGATAGAGAGCGTCGTCGGCTTCCCACTTGTCCGAGTCCTTGGCAATGGCATCGACGTCCATGTCGCAGACAGCAGGGTGATAGCGTTCCTGCGCCTCGTCGTGACAGTGCTGGGTACAGAAGACGGTGTCGTAGCATTCTTCGCATTTAACTGCCTCTTGCTCCCCACCAATGGGAGGTAGCTCGCTGCTACAAGCATCACAGGTTGAATCCTTGAGGCGGTTATTGGCAGTCAGAAGAGAGTACTCGCGGAGAACAACCTCGCCGGCGTCAATGTCCTCTTGCGCAAACACACCCAGCTGCTGGCATGTCGGTATAATATCATAGTCGTCTGTGTTGCTTGCGCCTTCCAACAAGACAGGCAGTGTCGACACTTGAATGGCACACTTGGGAGCCATCTTCTTCAGGTCGCTATTGAGGGCATTCAGTGACTCTTCCGAAAATCGATCTGGCTCGTGATCGTTCCAAGGATACACTTCACGGCGAACCAGTCCGTGGTCTGGGAGGTCGTTGTCATCAAAATCAGTGCGGCGCAAACGCTGGCTCCCAACCGTGCGGATGTGAGCCTTGACATTCAAGAGCTCTTGGTTGTTGGCGTCAACCTTGAGGCCGCGCTCGCAAAACGTGGCTGCGCTCTTGAGGCAGCCGCATAATAGCAAGCTAAGCGATAGAATCTGAAACGAGCGCAGCGCAGCGAGGCGCGTCATGACGACAATTGACATATCAGTGTCGCCCTCGGACGCTTCCACTTCCTTTGCCCAGCCATCTGAGAGTTTGCCATAGACCAAGACATCTGGTACTGTTGGCCCAATGTGCATGCGGAGCGCATCGCGGGCCTGCTCATGAAACTCGAAACCCTCCGTTACCGCCTCGTCAGTCAGTAGCAGCGCCCGGTATGCATCGCCGGCGGCCAGATCAGGGTACCCGAGATCCGAGTAGACCACGGCGCGTTCGAGATACAGAATCAAGTCGTACGGCAGGCTGACCAGGCCCTCGGTGAGCTGCAGGCGGCGATCGAGCAGCTGTTCTTTCAGGTCAGGGTCGGACATTTCCGTCCGCGGACTATGCGTCGAGGTACTGGGCGGCGCGGACATGGCGGTAAAGTGTTGGATGAAGAGAACAGAGCCAAATCAACGCCACGTCGCGGGATATGTAGAGCGGGATATAGCCCACCACCCTGGCAGACAGTTCGTGTGGTTATCAACAGGCTATAGAAAAGGTCCCTGAAGCTGCCACTGCTTTGTGAATGGCAATTGGCGACTGGGCGTAGAGAATTGAAACTGAGAAGTGACTGGCCTCGAACGAGAGCTGTGGTGGTGGCGCGGGTCGTGATGTGTGACGGATGGCGAAGTATGCGGCGCAAAGCCTGCGGCGGGGGAGCCCAATGCGCCTGGACTGTTTCCCACGTAAGATGACGGCAGGACAGCAATTATATTGTCAAGAAAAAGAAACACGCTCCTTGAAGTGCGCAAAGGAGGCGCTGATAATCGTGCTGATCAAGAAGTGGAAATTTCTGCCGTTGGCGTTGCCAAAATTGTAAATTGTGGGTGGGTAGCCGTCGGCGTAGGTGTCGCTGGCTGGCAGCTGGCAGCTGAGCTGGCGGACTGTTGAGGCAGGTGGCGAGCAATCTCGATCCAGACCGACCGACACCAAACAGCGAAAAACGAATAGGACTTCTCTCCCGCGGGCGTCTGCTCTGCACGTCTGGCCCTTGGTCCGGGGCTGGGGCTGGGGTTTGGGGCTAGGCGGCACCAATTCGCGTCGTTGGGTAATAAGCGCGTCTCCGCGCTTCCGTCTAATTGCTTTGGTTCGTCTATAGTCTCGATTCCGCTTAGACGACCTTTACCCGCACACCAAACCGATTAAGACGGACGGGCAGTGGGGGAATAAGATTGGTCGTCGGCGGTGTATATTCTGCTTGGTACGTCGAAAATGAAGACAAAGTCGGAGACGCGGCCCTTGGACGACGCTGACTTATACTGCTGTTTGTAGCTTCGAGGTCGAATAGGAAGCACGAGAGGGGTAGGCGCAAGCGCAGATCCTGGCTTTTGTTAGTGTCTTTTGCCGCCACTGGCGCGAGATCACAGACCAGGACGACCAAGTGCCGGGGGAAGATCAAGACCGATTACTTGTAGGAAATCGTCCTCCTTTGTCACGGGACAGGGTTCAGAACGAAGCCGACAAAGACGCAAGCCAATGCTACAGCTCCCCACAAGCTGCCAGACAGGCCGACCATTTTCGCATGCCAGGGAGCCGCCACGGTCATCTGCACCGCTAAGAGGGCCCAAAATGGCCCAGACAGGGTCGGGGGGTCCGGACTCAGGGTCCATGGCGACCCTGCCCAGCACCTAGCCCGCCACCACAAAGCCTGACCAATGCCATGCATTCCCCTCTGCAAGACCCTGGATTTCCGGGGTCCTGGCCTTTCAGGGTCGGTGTCGCCGCTTGTTTCTTCTGCAAGTGATATGTCGCTGGCAGCCGCAAGGGGCTCCAAGGTGACGTCAAAAGAGTATGCTGGATACTTTGTGTTACCCGTCTCTACTAGGCGACTTAGAGACCCTTCTTGGTTCTCTACTGGCTAATCTTTTGATACGAGTGCCTGTTAATTCAATGCTAAACTGTGGGATTGAATTGCGACACCGTGCAAGCTGCGATACGGTCTTGTGGCTGAATCAACATTGGCACTAGGCTGGCTAGACTCCGCATTGTGCATTTCTCGATGTCAACAGCCTGACAGGGGCTATGCACATCGGGTGCGCACGAATCCGGCCAGGCATCGTCTGATATCAAAGTGCATCCACGAGTGTATTACAGCCAGATGATGGGCATCGAGCACCATTTACGGTGATCCTCTGGACTGGTCAATTATGGAAGTTCTTTTTCTGCCTTTCTGCAGCACGTCAAGGAGAACGGCTTCATAATACTCCTTGGACAGCCGTCCGGCAAATGCAGCATCCGATGAGTAGCAACGAGTTCTGCGCCCCGCTTGCGAGGCATGCAGCCTCATGCAGATTCATGACAGACGCCTTTGTCAGCGCCCAACATAGTCAACATCTACGTGAGCTGCAACTCGGCGCCGTCACAAGCTAAGCGCCATTGCCCGACCTGCATCTTTGAACTAGGCGGCCACTATACCATAATAGATCAGGGTCGCTGTCAAACTTTGCGCCACTGCATTACGGTACGAGTAGACTTTAACGGGCGCCCATTGTTCCCGATTGTAGCGCAGCTCTGACTCGCTGACCAGAAACGGCCGGGTGCTTATGACATCACCGCTCCGTCACTGCCGCAGGTTGTTGCTCAAGCGCTGACGAGATGAGTAGACATTGCTGATATCCTGATCTATAGACTGGGCAATGCTGCCGTATGAGAAGCAAATTCGACCAAAGAAAATGCCATCAATGCCGCAGGTCAAAACATACTCGATGTCCAGTAATCAACCAGGAAAAAGCGCAGTAATGCACCAAAATTGACGCTGCCCCGCGCAACAATCCTTGGATGACGGCGGGGTCCACCAGCCAAAGTACAACCATGACGGAGCAGTGAGCCGCTTCCGCCACCAGGTTCGACCACCTTCGTCGCGAACCCCGCCGTCCAATACCAGAAGAAAAATATTACAACCGTTTGATCGTCAACAAAAAACTTGGCCACCGTGCATTCAGCCATCCCTCCACCTCCCATAACGGCATCTCTATACATCGACAACCTGAGATTTCCATCGTCCCAGCCCATCCCATCCCATCCCATCCAAAATCGGCATCTCATCACCGCCGCCGCCGCCGCCGATCAAAGCCACCTTCTCTCCTCCCTCCACCACACACAACCACACCGCAAAAACCCGCCCACGATGCCCAAGACGCAGCCAAACCTCTACGCCTTTCCCGGCACAGACACCCTCGCGCCCGCCCTGCGCGCCTACATAATCCAGTGCCAAAACGCCGGCTTCACGCGCCACGACAGCTTCAAGGTGGCCGTGTCGGGCGGCTCGCTGCCCAAGACGCTGGCGGCCGCTCTCCTCGCTCCGTCCCAGGGCGACCAGGACGTCGTCGACTTTAGCAAGTGGGAAATCTTCTTTGCCGACGAGCGCGCGGTGCCGCTCGACCACGCCGACTCCAACTACGCGCTGCTCAAGTCCGAGTTCCTCGACAAGCTGCCGGCGGGCCAGCAGCCGCCGACGGTGCACACCATTGACGTCGCCCACCTCGACGACACGCAGGAGCTGGCCGACACGTACGAGAAGACGCTCGTCTCGTCGTTTGCCTCGCGCGACTCGGTCCGCCTGCCCATCTTTGACCTCCTCCTGCTCGGCTGCGGGCCCGACGGCCACACCTGCTCGCTCTTCCCCAACCACGAGCTGCTGCGCGAGACCACCGCCTGGGTCGCCCCCATCGAGGACTCGCCCAAGCCCCCGCCTCGCCGCATCACCCTCAGCCTGCCCGTCGTCACCCACGCCGTCCACATTGCCTTTGTCGCCACGGGCGGCGGCAAGAAGGAGATTATGAAGCAAATCTTTGACGCCTCGGATGACCTGCCGTGCACGCTGGTCAATGAGGCTACCGGTGATAGGTGCAGCTGGTTTGTCGACGAGGCTGCTGTGGAGGGGGTTTCGTTTCCTCGTCGGGCGTTTTTGTGAATTGGGTCACGGATGAGAACGAGGATTTAATACAGGCATCAGCATGATGAATAAAATTGATAATTATGCACGATATGTTGGCGACGTGCTACGTGATTGAGTGATGTTCAGTGGAAATATTCAGCTGAAGCTATCACCGGCAGTAAGCAATATCAATACCTCACAACTCTTCTAAACCCGTAGCACCAGGACCTTACGAAGAGTCACGAAGATGGAAAAAGAAGGAAATTCCTTATTTTACGCCGTCGGTACGGTGCAGGGAAGCTTGGTAGGGTATAATATTATATGATTAACTCGAAAACCTATGGAGGCTAGTATACGGATATAGCTAACAGTACACAATTGTGAGAGTTCTGGCTCCTCTGGGACAAGACGCCCCAATTTTCAAAGAAACTTTACACTGTTTCATTCATGGCTTGCTTCTTTGGCACTCAGCTGCTTCTTCTTGCTTTTCCTTGTGCCCAGAAAATACGACAGCCCCATCAACAACGGCACACCAACACCATCACCCACGCCGACGCCGATGCGCCACTTCTTGGTTAGGTCCTCTTTCGCGATCTCTCTTTGCTTCTTCATGCCACTCTGCACGAAGCCATAGAGGGGAGAAGGCAAAATGTAAAAGTTTCTGATACCCGAGACGTAACTAAAATTGCTATTAGGGCTGGGAAATTCGAAGCCCATATTGTTCATAAAGCCACTTCGCGCAGCAGGCCCGATAAAGGTTTTCCTCAAGGTGGTCCAGTTGCTATTCGGTACTAGCTCCATGGCCAGGTCCCTGAACGTGAAGTTGAGGGACCGTTCTGTGGTTATTTCTGAGTGAAGGTTACAAATGTTAGTAGGTGAACCAAAAGAACGAAATATGCACGAAAATTGATTCCAGCGAGATGTGAGGAATGAGTAGCCTACCTTTTTGCATGGAATAGCCACCGAGATCAATAGTCAAGTTCATGGGTTCATCATCCAGCTTGTCCCATGCCATAAGATGAGTAGCCTCATATTGGACAATAAAATCTCTGAACGTGTTCATGTATCCAGGGCCCTCGTTTTCGTCAGCCGGATAGAGGACCTCAGGTTCATCTAGCTTTGAGCAGCCTGGATCATCTCCACCATCGGGACATCTCGTCAAGGTAAAATTGCCGGCCTTCTTGTCATCAGATGCTACACCTTGGATAAGGGCAGCGACCAAAAGGGTGATTATCGTACGAAGAAATGTTGTCATTGTTTCAACGACTATGAATAAGAAATACAAGACGCTTGCAATAGAAAATTAACAAGGCGGAAGCAGGACTGATCAATCTCTTATGTACTCGTAGCCCTACATGTGGGACCTTTTGCTAGTAGCCCTCCACGGTCATCTCCTTGCTTCCTCCGTGATGGATGTTGGGTGTGCGGCCACTGATGTCATTGTAAGCGCCGGCCTTCGCTTCGGGCTGCGTAGCGCGCCACAGTCAAGGGATGGTGCGGGACCACGCATATTACGATGTCATAGCTAGACCAGCCACTGCAGTCATTTGCGCCCGACGATGCAGGCGGTTCAGAATAACCGACGGTTGGGTACAAAATAAACAGGCGAAATCCGTCGTGGCACGTTGCCCTGGAGGAGGTATCCAGCATGAGCTTGGAGGGGGGAATAAAGCGGCGATAAACGCTTCCTGCGCGGCCATGGGTGATCGTGGGGCCGCCCACACACCACGACTTGAGACCACGCGACACAACCAGCAACACCCAAGCAGTACATTTATAATTTACACTCGGATGCATATTTCGTAGTATAATTATATGCATTATCTATAATGTCGCTCACCTCGCCTCCCATCACAGCACGCGCCAAATCGCTCCAGCTCGCGGGGTATCATCGTCGTCTCCGTCCCTATTCACACTATCAATCCACGCCTCCTCTCTCGCCAGCGCACCCTGTCGAATCTCGTCCATGGCCTCCAGCTCCGCCAGCATATCCTCCACCAGGTCCCGTGTTCCGTTCAGCATGCGCTCCAAGCTCGACGGCTCTCCGTCGCTGCCTTTAACGTGGCCAATCTCCTGCAGCTGTGCCTGCCAGCCGTCCAGCTTGCGCGCCATGCCCGCGCACTCATCCGACCACGCACTGTCCAGGTCGCCGATAAACGGTGACTCAATACCGCTCGCGAGCAGCGCCTCGCCCCCATTCTTCCTTGCCTCTTCCAGCTCACAGACGCCGTCGGCCCAGCGCTCAAACCGTCGTACTAGCCTCGCGTACTTTCCTCCGGGTTCACTCATTGTCCAAACGCCATGTATAGCTGTATCCAGGGCTTGAATCTTCTCCTCTAATCCAGGTCCTCTCTGTGTACCCCAATGACGTATTGCTGCCGCATTCTCGCGCTCGATATCAGCAGCTTCAAGCTGCGCGAGCTCCCTGCTCGCCTTGCCCAGCTCGCGGAACCGTGCCCCGAGCTTCTCTTTTGCACTGTCATTCCATTGCGACTCTACATAGCCTGCATCGCGGTGTATAAGATGTAACTGCAGCAGCTCGGCCTGCAATCTACTCGTTTCAGCTGATATGGCCACATTGGCGGGTAGCTTTGACGGCGACGGAGGCCCGTGGCTGGACGAGGTCGACGGCTTGGGCGTGTGCGTCTTTGCAGGAGAGTAGTGCTGCTGCGTATTAAACAGCTGCCGAAGCCGCTGCTGTGGTTGAAACGCGGATGGCGTGGTGGGAGCTGGCGTTGTAGGCTTTGCCTTCTCGACTGATGCCACGCGGCGATGTGGCGTGCGCGCAACTGGCGTAGACTGCTCGCGCGAAGGCGGGCGAGATCTGACCTTTTGTTGCGACTGCGCCGTGGGCGCCGTAGCGGTGCTATTAGCACGCGTATGTGTAGATGGCGTTCGCCTGTTGAGCGAGGAAGACGTCGATCCGGCCGAGGTAGGTCGCGTCTGCGCGTGGGGTCTCGTCGTCGCTGTTGACGGCGGGTAGCGGCTCTGCTCTTTCTTCGCGGGCGGTTCCTGCGCGGTAGGTTTTTGCTTTAATGACGTTGATCTTCGTAGAGGCGCTGCTGTCGTCGGTGGCTTGCTCGGCTTGAGGCTCACTGGCCTGGGCTTGGGAGCCGCGGTTGACGAGGCCGCTGTCGCCGCGGATGCGCTGGGCTTGACGGGTAGTCGGCTGGGAGAGACATTGCGCGCCGGTTCTTGCTGGCGCTCTTTCGGGGGAAGGCTGGGCGCCGTGGAATTCGGTTTTCGTAATGATCGGGCGCGTGTGAGCGAGGACATTGTCGCGACGGCGACTCGGGGGAGATGTTAGAGGTCGGCGTAAGTTGGTTGGAGTAATGTGCAGGGGTGAGGCGTATGGCGTCGTCGCCACGTGATGCTTTACACGCCGACTTGAGCGCGTTCAAGGTTGTTGCAAAACTCTGAGCAAAGATATTGATATAATTGATAGGTAAGGGACAAGTGTGTAAAATAAATCAAAGCTCAATAATTTGGAAGCTCGGTAGCGGTGAGGTTGAGACGGATACCATGTCCCACGAAATATACGCTGCGGGGCAGGGGTCAGGCATAGCAACCAGGCCACGCCAACAAAGCACAGGCAACACCTACGGGATATATAGTACAGCTGCTTACAAGATTATAGTCGTTGCAATCTTATGTATATGTCACTATATTTCTAAGCTCTTGATTAGCCTGAAGGCAGAAAGACACAGCTGTTCCAAGACGCCAAAACACCGCTAAAGGACAATAAGGCCAAACAGTCAACGCACCGCCCCAAGATATGCACAGTTTCCAACCAACGTCGGCCTTCTAACTCCGCAATGCATCCAGGCGGTTCTTCATCTGGTCCATCATAATCTCCGGGTCCTCCTCCTCGGCGTCCTCCACCGACGGCATCTCGGGGGCCGGCACCGGCGCCGCAGGCAGCGTAGGCTCCTTCTCCTTCTTGTCCTTGAGAATCTCGCCAAGCACCTTGTCGACCTCGGCCTCGCTCTCGCCCTCGACCTCGCCGTCCTCGGGCAGCACGTCGTCGACCATCTCCTCAATGATGCCGGCCTTCATCAGCTCGGCGGAGAGGTCGCTCATGGTACTCGACAGCTGCGGCAACTTGATGAGGCGGTTCACGTCCTTCATGATGCCGACGCTGGCCTTGATGGAGCCCTCAATCTTGCGCACGGCAAACGCCTCGTTGACCTGCATCTGCACCGAGCTGAGCTGCGCCTTGGCCGTAATCAGGCGCGCCGTGGCCTTGCGCTGCTGCAGAAGCGCCTTGGCAAAGTCGCGGACTTCCTTTTGCGCCTGCGCGGCGCGCGACGGTTCTCGCTGGGCGCGCTTGTCGGCTTGCAGGATGAGCGATTTGGCTTTGTATTCGCCCTGTCTGCTGTTTTGGATGTCGCGCTCGATCTTGCGAATGTTGGACCGCAGCAGGGAGTTGCATTTGCGAGCCTGGGGCAGAGTGCGTTAGATTGTAGTTCTCCTCTAAAAGACGCATTTGGTAACTCGAAAAAGTCCCGGACATACCTGTGCTTGAGGGTCTGGTTTTGAGAAGATGGCCTTGAAGGTATCCATCGCGGCGGTGACGGCCGAGCCAGGAGATTCAATGCGCGAGGGTTCGTGACGCTGGCCGTCGCAGCGAGTGAAGCAAGTCTGGGTCTGGCTCGCAAGTCACAATATCGGTGAATGGCCCAGGCTGAAAGCACCAAGCGCCGCTGCAAATGGCCGTCGTAGTCGCTGGTGCTGCGTAGATGACGTGTGTTGTGGTGATGGCGCTAAGCATGAAGCCGATGCTCTCTGGGAGCCGCTCAAGGTAGAGACCCGCAGATGGACGGTCGTTTGCTGTAGTGACACTGCTAGCGGGGCACCTGGCCTGAGGGTGGTGTACTGGGAAGACGAGCAGGCAGCTCTATTGGGGGCCAGACCGGGCGGCGGCAGTGCTGTAGCCTGAACGTGAGCGTGAAGGTGTGTAGCTTTATTCAATTGCCATTTTCTTCAGGTCCTATACGGCGAATTGAATACACCTATGGTGTGTCCTGTGCAGTAACGCAACAGCGTCGGCTAACCTAACGTCGTCTAGACCCACGATGGAAGCACTGGCTGCCAATTGTTGCAGCACGTACGAGTAGCATCGAGCACCTTGGCCTGGCACAAGAAAGCTGGGGACAGCTCCGTCTAAAAGGAGGGGCACGGTTGACGACAGAGTGCGAACGCCTGATACACAGTTACATTACCTGCGAGTGACATACGCAGTCAACTCATGTACCCACTAACACTGCCCCTCGTCAGCCCTGCTAAATCTTTCTGCTTCGGACACCTTCCATGCGTGCCGCCTCTGACGCCCGCCTTTGCATTGGCTCAGGTTCAGCTTGGATCCGTGCAACGCTTCCCAAACAACAGCCACACAATCTCACACCTTGACTCTGTTCCTCTTTTTCGACCACGCCTCACGACACTTAATTCTCTAGCTCTCGCCCGCAGCATAGTCTCTTGCTGCTCTTTTCTTCGCCCCTTCGACTTTCCTCTCTTCTTCCACACAGCTCAATCATCACCATGGCTGAGACGGCGACCCCTGAAGGTAAGGCAACCAATTCATCGCAGAAAAGCTCCAAGCAGCAGGCGGCCGTTCCGCTGTCGCTGTCTCCTACGCGGCAGAGTGAAGGCCCCGCTCCATGGCCTTGAACAATCTACACATTCGCCCTCGACAAACGAAGCAGCACATGCTAACCCTCCACCCCTCTCGCAGTTCTCTGGGCCCAGCGCTCCTCCGACTCGGATGCCTCCAAGAACTTTGTCTACCTGACCATCTCCGTCCCCGACGTCCCCAAGGACGGCCTCCAGCTGGACCTCAAGCCCTCGTCGCTCGTCTTCACCGGCACCTCGGGCACCCTCCACCGCAAGTACCACGTCGAGCTCGAGTTCTTCGCCGAGATTGACCCCGCGGAGAGCAAGATCAACCACACCGCCAAGAACATTGAGATGAAGCTCCAGAAGAAGGAGCTCAAGCTCGAGTACTGGCCGCGCCTCCTCAAGGAGAACAAGAGGCTGCACTTCCTCAAGACCGACTTTGACAAGTGGGTTGACGAGGACGAGCAGAACGAGGCCCCCGAGGAGGACTTTTCCCAGTTTGGCGGCATGGGCGGCATGCCGGGCATGGGTGGTGGCATGGGCGGTACGTTGAACACAATTCCAGTTTCACATCTTTGCTTACCGTGGACACTTTTGCTGACTCTGTTTCTTTTCGCTCTGCAGGTGACTTTGGCGGCATCGACTTCTCCAAGCTCGGCGGCGCTGCCGGCATGCCCGACCTGGGTGGTGCGGAGGACGTCGACAGCGGCGACGACGACGAGGACGATGTCGAGGAGATTCCCACTACCAAGGCCTAATTTACTCGTTCCGAGTGTCTGTTAGCCTAGGGGATTACAGGGGAGGATGTTATAAAAAAATCACGGAACCATGGGTATATTTTGTTTTTGCTTCACAAAAGAGTTGCAGTATTGGTTTCTCGGCCTGGTGAGCAGCGGAGTGAGGTTGTCGCGAGGTGTTTTATGATAGAAACTACTTAAACAAAGAAAAGCCAACATCATGGTGAATTTACGAAGACCGTTTCTTGTCTTTTTTGCCTTTGTACCTACAACCCGCCTAAGCGCCGCCGCGGCGTGTGGCACATTTTAATCTGCAGAATATGCAGCCACACCCCTCTACTAACCCGTTGGTTCGTCTACCTATAATACTGCAGCCTGTATGTACACACTTGCATATTGCGTAGAAAGGCTGAGCCTGACAAAAACCCCCCCGGTCTATAGCGCCAACACGGTTGGGCGCGGCTGCGCGCCCGCCAAGTACAAGAACGAGAGGGAGGCCACCCGTTGGTGACAAAAAGAGGCGTCGTTCCGCACGTTGAGTAAACCTGCTCTGGCAACTTCTTGTCTTCTCCCTTATTACCGTTTTCGAGCGTACTATTTACGGCGATTTTGAATAAAGCATGCAGAATCCTGACGCTGAAATACAAGAAATGAATACCGCAAATGATATGTATTCCTCATTGGATGCGGCGCGGGACGTGGCCAGAGGGGGCTTGTCTGGTCGCTTGGCCCGCCGACGAGCCGTATACAGAGCCAGTGATTACGCCAACGGTTACAAGCTCGGTGCCACTGACAACGATGCCTTGCACGGCAGAGACGGGCCTTCGACAGGATCAAAAATGTGCTGGGGCGGGTGTCGTCGTGGGTTAGGTTGGGTCTCTCTGAGTCGAGTTGGTTGTGATTTAACAGTCATGGTACGGCACAGCGCGTGGTACTGGTTACTGTACTATATTTACGCAAGGCGGCTTTGACACGGCAAATGAAAATTGGACTATGCGTTCCGCTTAAAATCATAATAGCATTCTGTTCTGCCCTGATCGAATACGCTTCCTGCCCTTGCAAACCACGACTGTCAAACTGGTATTTTTCTTGGTATAGTTAAAAGTACAATTCAAATTAAAAAAAGAATAAAAGTGTCCGTCGCTTGGGCCCGGTATTAATTACTATATAATGTCAGTATTAATTCACGCATTATTGGCTCGTAAATAGGTCGACTCACCATAATATCCTCCTCCATAGCGGCGTCACCGCCAGCAGCGGCAGCCGGGGCGGCAGCAGCGGGCGCGTTCTCGTTGGAGCCAGACTTGAAGTAGTCAGCCATGTCGGTGTCGAGCTCCTCGGCTGTCTTCTTCGTGGGGCGAGTGTTGCGAGCACGCTTCTTCTTGGCGGCGCCGGCCTTGCCAACGGCACCCTTGGCGTTGACCGTAGTCTGCTTCTTAGCAGCAGCAGACTTGGGCTGGGCCTTGGGCTGAGCAGTGCGCTCAGCAAGAGTCTTGACAGGCGGGATAACCTTGTCCGCCTGCGAAGCGCCAACAACAATCTCAATCTGTAGTCTTCAGTCAGCAATGTTCTATGATTGTCCTCGTCTCTGCAGTCAAGCATACCTTGATCGGGCGGTTGTCAACGAGCAGGCCGTTCAGCTTCTGGAAAGCGCGGCTAGCACCATCTGGCTTGTGGAAGATGACGTTGGCAATCCCACGGCTCTGCGAGTTGGGGCCGTAGGAAAGCTCAACACGCTTGATTGAGCCAACAGACTGGACAAAGTATTCCTATTCCGGAAATCAGTGGTTAGTTAAATCGTCGGCGCTGCGTTTCTAAAAACAGATTATCCAGCTCCAGGTCTCATCCGACGGAATACGTGGTCGCGTTTGCCGTTTCCAGGTCGTAAAGTCGGTGTACTTTGTTGACATTAGGAGCCGAGGACGGTGAAGCATAACAAGAGTCGGAAATTCGCGAAATCACTCGCGAGCATCCCTCTGATAGCTAGCATGGTAGCTACTGTCTATCCATCTATGCCACTGCCGGATTCTTTCTCAAATCGGCAAAAAGGTGGCGTATCAGCGACCCTGCCAGCCCCAAATCAGATCGCTTGAACTTGCGTACTCCCCACGCAAGCTGATGGACGACGGCATGATCGCAATGGATTATGCCATTGTTATGTATTCACTCCTCGGCTCGACCAATGAACGGTTGCCAGCAAGGTATAGGCGGTTAAAAGTCCGCAGTAATTCTCTCGAACCACTACCGACGAGATATTCCGTCATTAAACAACAGGCGCATCGTATTTTCAGTCCACGCAGCCTCTAGAAAGAATGCTGACCAGGCATTTCAGACGGGCTATTTTGCGAGACAAGATGCTCTCAACTTCCACCTGCGCGCGGCGGGTGCCCGGCATAGGAAGGAGACTCGGCCGTTGGACAGATCTCGTAGCACAGAGGCTAACTCGGTGAAGGTGGACATCCAGTAACGAGGGTACCGGTAGGAGCGTAGCGAGAAATAAAAAGTTCGAACAAGTCCGGAGGACGGAAGCGCCTCAACGGAAACATACCTTGATCTGCTGCTCGGTTACATCCTTGGGCTGTTTGCTGGTTAGCGAGGGCGCGTTTCATCGCACAAGAGTAACAAATATGCTTACCAGGTTGCTGACGATAACCTTGCTATCACCATGGGGGGCGGCGGCAGCTTTAGCGAGAGAAGGCTTTGCTGCGGCGCCGCGGGCGGGCTTTCCGGCCTTCTGAACGCCGCCAACAGGGGCAGCGGCGGCCGGACGGCCAGCGTTGCGTCGCTGAGAGCGGCGGCGGCCAGCACTCTTGCGCTGGGCAGAGACGAGCTCGTCGAGACCCTTGTCGAGCTTTCCAGACATGATGGAGTTTTGGTTTGGGGATTTGATGTGGTCGGATGAAGGAAAGTGTTTTGGTATTTGAAGGTCGTCGAAAGAGGGAGGACGACGGTCGAGTGTGAAAAAAAACGGGCTTTTTTAAAGTGCGCGGTCGGCAAGTGTAGCGACAGCGGCTTAAAGTAGAAGATGAAGTTGAGAGGGACTGTAATGCAGCTTCAGAGTTGCGAAGCGATCAACGAAGAGAGGTATTGATGGGGAGAGCAAAAGAGGGCGGCGGCAGCAGGGAGGGCTGAAGACGAGAGGTAGTGGTGGCCTGAAACGCGGGAGAAAACAGCCCAACCGCGCGCGGCGGCCTTGCGATTCACGTAAGCGGTTGGTCCAGAAGCGGCTAGACCGGATTGGGCGTTCCGCTTGCGCTGCCGAGTGCGACACGACCGAGACTGTACAACTCAATCTTTTGTTTTCTATGGCTATATGTAATACAGACATGCGAAAGCAGAAATGGCTGGAGTTTGCTACTTTTATTGGTAGATATGCTGTTCTACCCAACTTTTGCTAGCTGGATGTGGCTGTCCGCTGGAACGGCATAGCTACATTAGAGGCACACTGTTCACTGTCCGTCATCGGTGACTGCCAGAGTCAGAGCGCTTTAAATCAGAAAACTGCTCTTTGGTTGCATGATTTCGTAACATTCACAATGATCACACGTATTTTCTTTACCCATGCATGCACGTCGGGGCGCAGGGTAAGCATCACAGTCAGTTGTAGCTTCAGCTGCTGCTGGAACACGCCGCGGACATTTGCTTGACGCTGGTCGCCCATATGTGAATAAAAATTGATCTTTAGATTCTGCAGAAATAACTGCTATGCTTTGGTATATATTCTTCAACTTTTAAGGCCCTGCATGGTCGTACCGGTAACTAGTCTCGATCGCCATGATTCGATGTAGCCGTTTCCTGCAAGCTCTTCCTTGTGTATCAAAATCAGTTGCAGTAGCGTTTTTTGGCCAATTATGCTTTTATATCCGTTGTGTCGCTAAAATATCCTTCTCGTCTTTCCCAAGCTATAGTACAATGGTTCGTTTTAGGTTGTTTTGTTGCGCCGGTGTGGCTTCGATGCCCATTCGCTAGGAGTCTTTTGACTTTTCGCCCGTCACCGGCTGCTTTTCGGTATTGATCTCGAGGAAGTGGTAGAGAACGATTAATAGCATGGCCCCTGAGCCCAGGAAGATGGCCAGCTTATAGAGGTCCGCGTCCGAAATCATCTTGATTGTGACTGTTGGTATGCGCTGCACTCGAATTGGCAAAAGTGCGATGGCCTATGAGGTAAATAAAGATTAGAATCTGACATGGACCGGCGAATCAGTAGACTGCTGCCTACCTGCAAACTTGATCAGGAGCCGTGCGAAAGGGTTGGCGTGGACTAGAAGTTCGACGTCTACCGGAGCGAGATGGACAGGTATACGTAGCTGGTCGAAGCTCTCCGCCATTGGAGCGCGCCCCTTGCGCTGCGCACACCACCCGCCAGACACGACCGGCCACAGTGCGCCACCATAGTACCAAGGGCAGACACGTGACTCGGTGACCTCATCCGCCCACCAGCGAAACCCCACTAAAGAGTCGAAACATCTTTTACAAGAATCCGATCAAAAGATTCGTCCCCGAGCCGCTACAACGCTATTCCCGGCCGAGAATCACTCGTAACCTCTCTTACTAGCGAGGGGAAATCACCATCGAGACACCTCTGGTGTAAAATATCCGGCTCATAACATTCTTCCCGCCCATTCGCCGACCCCGCCACCCGAAAAATCAACCGCCCACCATGCCGCCCAAGAAAGCGAAGGGCAACGAGCCCAAGAAGGCCGCCAAGACGGTCGAGGACCGCACCTTTGGCATGAAGAATAAAAAGGGTGGCGCCGCCCAGAAGCAGATTGCCCAGATCCAAAGCAACCTCAAGGGGAGCGGCAGCGCCGAGCAGAAGCGCAAGGAGGCCGAAAAGGCCCAGCGCGAGCGCGACAAGAAGGCGGCCGAGGACGCCAAGCGCGAGACGGAGATGCTGCTCAACAAGCCCGCGCAGGTGCAAAAGGTGCCCTTTGGCGTCGACCCCAAGACGGTGGTGTGCATCTTCTTCAAGAAGGGCGACTGCGAAAAGGGCAGAAAGTGCAAGTTCTCGCACGACCTGTCGGTAGAGCGCAAGACGGAGAAGAAGAACCTGTACACGGACAAGCGAGAGGAGGAGGAGGAGAAGAAGAAGGCCGAGACGTCGGCCGACTGGGACGAGGAGAAGCTGCGGTCCGTCGTCCTGTCCAAGAAGGGCAACCAGAAGACGACGACCGACAAGGTCTGCAAATACTTTGTGGCTGCCATCGAGGACGGCAAATACGGTTGGTTCTGGATCTGTCCAAACGGTGGCGATAAGTGCATGTACAAGCACGCCCTGCCACCTGGGTACGTTACATCTCCTTTCCATCTCACTTACGGAATAAAAGTACTAACAGCATATATCAGATTCGTTCTCAAGACCAAGGAACAACGAGCCGCCGAAAAGGCCCTGCTCGACAAGTCACCGCTCAAGACCCTCACACTAGAAGACTTCCTCGAGTCCGAACGCCACAAGCTCACCGGCACCCTCACGCCCGTCACGCCCGAGACGTTTGCCAAGTGGAAAAAGGACCGCATCAACAAAAAGGCTGCCGAGGAGCAGGCCCGCAAGGCCAAGGACAACACTGGCCGCGCCCTGTTTGAGAGCGGCAAGTGGGCCGACGACGACGACTCGGACGCCGACGATGACGACACGGACACGTTTAACCTGGCGCGACTGCGCAGGGAGACGCAAGCGCTCCACGAGAAGAGAGAGGAGGAACGCCTCATGGCGCTGCATGGGCCCGAGGCCGTGGCGGCGGCAGCCGAGTCCGGGGTCCCGCTGGAATCGGAATCATGAAGCGTTTGAATTTATAGCATTTATTGCATGCCGAGACCCCCGCAGGGGGTATTTGGCGAAAAAGAATTGTCCCCTTTTCCCGCCGCTGGGAGAACTTGAGAGACGGTCAAAAAGAGACTGGCTCCGTTCTACCAGATGTGCGGGATGAGAGGGGGCAAAACATCCCAGCAAGACAAATTCCCCTCATGCCCGAAGACTGAAGAGTCATGAGCTGCGGAGAAAACGTGTATTAAACATCACGGTCCGAGTTCCGGGTCACAAAAAGGGAGATGAGACGCTCGTTGGTAACGTTTTTACAATAGAGCTAGGGCAGCTTATCAAAAGAAGCTGCAAACCCCAATAGAAATGCATGCACGGCGGTTGTCGGCTAAAATAATTCTTTTCCCCCATCATTTGTTGTGTGACCTTGTTGCGGATACCGCCCGGGAATGCTTATTGTGACAACCAGTGACACCAACACGTATGCCGGTGCATAATTTTACAAGCTAATTGGACCATTTAGTACATTGCCAACCTTTTTTTCATGGCGCTCCCCGCGATTTATCACCTGCTTCCTCGGCCGTATCCTCTGCGCTCTCGTGCGTCATCTGCGGAAGCTGCGACACCTTTGTGACGACAAAATTGCGAAGAGGCACCTTCATCTCAAACAAGTGATCAATCTCCTCCAGACTGCGGCCCTTCATTTCTGGCACGAAAAAGTACGCAACCACATTCATCGCGAAGCAAAGCGACCCATATACGAAGCCCACCTTGCCTCCCAGGCCCGCATACTTATTGTCCAGCAGGTATGGCATGGTGAATGACGTGGCAAACGTCGTGAGGATGGAAATGCTGCATGCCAAAAGACTAGTCTTTTCTCTCACGCGCGTGTTTGTGACCTCGCCGAGGACAATGTACGAGCTATAACCAAAAGCGTTAGCGGGGTTGGTGGTGCGGGTGTGTCAAGAACATCAGATGAAAAAAAGCGACTTACACGGGGCCCCACGATATGTTGTACGCAGTGTTGAACAGGGATACCGAAGCCACCATCATCTGCTTAGCCGCATAAGACGGGTTGTGCACGGTCGATACGATGCCGACAATGTAGAGAAAGGCGCCCATGCAAAATCCACCGACCAATAAAATCGGCCTAGCAGGGTCGGGAGGTTAGTTGTAACGCTCTCTAGTTTTCGAGCTAGGGAGTCGCAGGGCGTAAGCGGGCATACCTTCGGCCGAAGCCATCCACGACAAACCACGCCAGCACGGTGCCGGCTAATCCAGTTACGTTTGATACGAGAGTGAAGAGGAACGCCTGGCTCGCAAAGCCGTTTCTCTGATAGAAGACGGCCGCGTACTGGTTTACAAACGCTTGACCGGTAATCTGCTGGCCAAACATGGCAATGACGGCAATAAACGTACGCAACTTGTTTTTGGCACTGAATACCTCCCGCCAAGGTCCCTTTTCGGTATTGGCCAAGCTCTTTCGCAGCACTTCAAGCTTCTCTTGTAGTTCTTCCTCTGACGCGTTGCTCCTCAAGCGTCTTAGCGACTTAACGGCGTCGTCATCCCGGTTCTTGGCCAGCAGCCAGCGCGGCGACTCGGGCACCAGCGGCCACAGACACAGCAAGATGACCGGCATGACAAACTGCAGCCCTACAGGGATCCGCCACGAGGCGTCGCTGGGTATACCCTTGGTCCCATAGTTGACCAGCGATGCAATCGTCTGGCCGAACAGAATCATCATCTGGATGACGGAGCTGACCAGCCCGCGCAGCTGGCGCGGCGTACACTCGGCCTGGTATATGGGCACGACAATGATGCAGAACCCGGTCATGGCAAAGTTGATTATGCGGCCGACGGTGAACTGCGCCGCTGTCGCGGCTGATGTCTGCAGTGTGACACCTACAAGAGAGATGACAGCAAGCAGTGCGAGGGCGTACCGCCTACCCCATCTCTCGCATATGGGACCACACGCAAGGGCACCCACCAGCTTGCCAAAGAATGGTGTGGACGTCATCACCGAGGACAAGTAGGCGGGCAGGAAGTAGAGCCCAGTCTTGCTGTCCTCGTGTGGTTCGCCAAACTTCCTCGCGAATGCTGTAAAAATAAAACGCCACTTGTCATTATTCTGTTCCATTGTACTTTGGCTGAGCCCACCATCGCGATGAGCTACATGCGGTGTGGATGGGCGACAGGAGGCAGCCCGGGTTGAACTCGGCTTCCGTCACGCCAGCTTTTCCTCGGGCCCAATAGGATCCGAAGATAAGACAGGGAAATTGGAATGGGGATCACTACTCACGCTGCATGGCCTGAACGCCAGCAAAGTTGCCGACATCAAAGCCAAAGTTGAAGGCGCACATGGATGTGTATCTGCACGAGGGCGAGAGCCGCAGCGTTTTGGTGAGCAATCAGGACATTTCAATCCGCCCGGGTCCAGCAAGGAGGCAGGGGGCGCTCGGGGGAAAGGAGGGATTGCAGGGAACATACATTGCCACAAATATAATCATGGGCGTCATAGCCTGAAATCGCTCGCGGAGGCGGATGCTCCGGCGGTTGGCCATCTCGTCCATTGCCATCTTGCGTTCGTGAGCCCTCTTTGGTCTGCAAATCCAGAAAAGAAGAGAAACTTGGATTAAACCAGACACCGCATACTTATGTACTCGGCTGCTTGCATGGAGGAGCCCTCGCGGCCCATTCCGTGTCGACCAAATTCATCCAGTTGCAGCAATCCTGCAGCCTCGATGGTGGGCGCCAATGCAGTCGGCAACCACCAAGGCAGCCTAGTCATCACAACCCCATTCGAGGCCCCGGTCGTCTATACGAAAGCAATCACAAACGCACACGACCCTGTATTCATAAATTGCCGAATCCATAACGCTGGTGGGAAAGCTCCAAGAGCAACGAGTAATGCGCCGGCCATGTCAGTCAGACCCCCCTGCTCGGGCGGGAGCGGCCTCACAACTCCAGTTCAGACTTTTTTGCACGGCAGGCAGAGTGACTCTGGGCGATTTCTCCAATTCGTATAGTATTCCTCACATGCCATGCCTACCTTTGAAGCCATGCTGTGGCAAGTTGAGCTAGTGCCAATACCCCAGAGGCGCTAATGCCGTGTGACAGCGTATAGTGCACCGTAGAAATTGCGAGGCTGCAGGCTGGGGGCCAACGACCTGCCTTGTGTGGCATGGCCGTACCCGTGTTAGTCCGTTTAATAGTCCCAATCAGTAAGCGCCTCGCTGCGCGTCTCGCACACTTACCCACCACGTCGACCAGGGTATTGTAAAATAATGGTGTAGCGTGCTGGGTTCTGACTTGCATGTCGCAGGCACTGGCGGTTGATCCATTGAAGGCTGGAAATAATGTGGTTCGCAATGGGGAGGAGGGGGCAAATGGCTTGCGAGAGATGGGGCGCGGTCATCCTGGACTGGTTTTGCCTGCCTCGGGAAAACGTGGTTGCCAGATGAATGGCTTGATAAATGAGGCCGAGAAGCGACGTGTGGGCATTTACTATAAAGATGAGTGGCTTTGTTGACTTGTGTCCTTGTTCGGCGTCGATGCTCGACTGAACGTGCACACACTGCAGTCATTCTGAGGCGGGATCGAAGGCTTGCATATTGGACCCCCATGTCGTCTAAGCGCCCCAATTTCCTTATTGTCGTGGCCGACGACCTCGGCTTCAGCGACTTTGGCTGCTTTGGCTCCGAAATTTCCACACCCGCCATAGACGCACTGTCTGAGGAGCAAAACGCCGTGCGCTTCACCAACTTTCACGTCGCGGCAGCATGCTCGCCGACCCGGTCTATGCTGATGACGGGTGTCGATCACCACATTGCTGGTTTGGGACAATTGGCAGAGTTTACCAGAAGCTCGCCTGCACACAATGGCCAGCCTGGGCACGAGGGCTACCTAAATGAGAAGGTGGTGGCTCTGCCGGAGCTGTTAAAGGACGGAGGCTACCACACCATGATGGCAGGCAAGTGGCATTTGGGGCTCAAGCCACAGCACTACCCTGTCCGTCGCGGCTTTGACAGGTCTTTTGCCTTGCTCCCTGGTTGTGCAAACCATTATGGTAAGAGAGAAGTATAGTTTTGTGATATATGTTTTGACTTTTGTTGTAGGATATGAACCACAGTATGAGGACCCGGAGAATGAACCTGGCAGGTTCTTTGAGACGGCCACCCGGGCGCTGCATGTTGAAGATGAGAAATTGGCAGACCTTCCAGATGACTTTTACTCTTCTGATTCATATGCCACGAAACTGATTTCGTACTTGCAAGAGTGGAAGAGTGACGGTCAGCAGCAACCATTCTTTGCGTATCTTCCATTTTCGGCTCCACATTGGCCGTTGCAGGCGCCAAAGAAGGTCGTCGACAAGTATAAAGGTAAGCTCTCTTCCGAGTCTGGCAATGACGACCATGGATAATGCTCGAATCGTTTCTAACTATTGGCCTCAGGATTTTATCATGACGGCCCAGAAGCGCTTAAAGGTCGCCGTCTTGCCCGATTAAAAGAGCTGGGTCTCGTAGACCCCGACGTCGTCGCGCATCCGACGGTGCAATGCGGCGAGCACGAGACAACAAAGTGGCAAGATCTGCCACAAGGCACTCGCGAAAAGTCGGCCAGAGCAATGGAGACGTACAGCGGCATGGTCGACCGCATGGACTGGAACATTGGCCGCGTAATGTCGTACCTGAAGCAGCTCGGCGAGTACGACAACACGTATATCCTCGTTATGTCGGATAATGGCGCAGAGGGTGCATCATACGAAGCCCTGCCGCTGTTGGGACCAAACGTTGCCGCTCATGTAGCCAAGTACTACAACAACTCGCTCGACAATATTGGCCGCCGCGACTCGTTTGTATGGTACGGCGCGCTGTGGGCGCAGGCGTCCACGGCGCCGTCGAGGCTGTACAAGATGCACTCGACAGAAGGCGGCTGCCGCGTTCCTCTGGTCGCAAAGCCACCGAAAGGCATCAACAGCAACGCCGCCCGCATCAGCAAAGCATACTGCACAGTCATGGACGTGGTGCCGACGGTTCTAGAGCTGGCCGGTCTGAAGCACCCAGGCACGCGCTACCGCGGGCGAGAAATCGCCCCCATCCAGGGCAAGAGCTGGGTGCCGTTCCTGCGCGAGCACAAGGGCACCGGTCCAGACGGCGAGTTTGCCATCCACGACGAAAACTACATTACCGGGTTCGAGATTGCCGGCTCGGGAGCCTTACGCCAGGGCCACTGGAAGCTCGTGTTTGTTCCAGGCCCGCGCGGTCCCCAGGAGTGGGAGCTGTTCAACATGCGCGACGACCCGGGCGAGACGCGGAACCTGCGTTTCGAGGAGCCGGCCAAGTTTGCGGAGCTGATGGCGCACTGGGAGCGGTATAAGCAGGATGTTGGGTCCGTGGGCGTTGCGAGCGAGTTCCCGGCCGCGGTGCAGGGCGAGCGGGTGCCGGGTGACGACGAGTTTAGCGATCCGTATAGCTGGATTCGGTATATTGGGCGGCCGGAGACGGTGCCTGCGCACTGGGAGCATGTGAGGCCGGTGATGGACCCGAGTGCGAGCAAACGGGTGGAGGAGAATGAGGGTGTGCGAGAAGAAGATGGTGGTGTGGTGGTTCCAGCGCCCGCAACGCAGCGGCCCGTGGTTTGGGCCAAGATGTAATAAGACTGCACACGTTATAGTAGCCAGCACAGATACATTGTCAATTCGCAGCATGTACCCTTTTCTAGCATTTGATTCAAGATGAAACCCGAAAATTGAACAAATAAAGTTTCCTATACTTGTGAGTGCCGTATGGATGTGAAGCACAACTCACATGCCGCTACCCTACAACTAGGTATCAGAGTAGAAAATGAATACAATTATCTGCAAGTCTTGGGGGTAAAAAGGAAAATGTTCCATTGAAAAGAGAGATTAGTATAGGTTACTAAGGTTCTAAAATTTCTTTTATTGTATTGTTCCTTGCCATTCTCTGCCTCATACATCTTTATGACTTGAGACTATCACTACACTCTGCACTGAGATCCCAGTTGAAAGATTCCCACCAGCCAGCAGACAGACAATCTGTCTTCAAGAACCGTAATCGACTAGAAAAAAATGGCTACGTAAACACGAGGCATAAGTGCAAGGCGAAGACGAAACGAAGTGACGTCCTCAATGCCCACCACCAAGTTTGGAGACACGCACGCTACTACAGAGTCGCGCAACGTCGATCACCGGCAAAGTTACTTTGCTAGTACGGAGCAACGCTCGTATAGCATCTGATACTCGAAATAGAACCCATGCATACATAGTACATTCTCCTAAGCGGCCTACGACCTTACATAATAAATAGCACGCACAGCACCGTCATACTGGGTCAATCAAGCCCAATATCGCCCCACGCAGCACGGCGGCACCACCCGAACCAAGAATCCGGTTATTGGACTACGGACGAGCTCCACGCCAACTAGGGCTGTCGGCGGTGATTACGCCAACAGAAAAAAGTATGGAGTAGCTCGTAAAAGCATATCCATCCTTCCGGCTGGGCATCCGATTCGTCTGGAGGCCAAGGACCAAGGCCAAGGACACAAAAGGGGTCATTTGTCTCACCATTTGGCCCGACAAGGAGCCCGGCAGGCGGTGCAACTGGTATTCAGGTCATTCAAGCTAGCCAAAAATAAGTGCAAAATGCCGTCATATTCTGTAACGGTACGTCAATTACATAGTTTACGATGGAGATTGTATCATTACTCGTAGTCGCAATTGGACGTCATTCTCTACTATCGATTTAAACCCTACAAGGCGTATAGACCTTGGCCGCCGGGGAGCGAATGCCGGTTCCCCGGCGACAAGCGACAACCGACAGTGACGATGCCACGGAGAGAGGCCGAACAAGACAATACTCCTCATCGTCCACGGTAAACTCACAAAACATCGTCATTACTTGAGATGGGACAAAGTAAAAATAAACCACCAACTACATAGTAGCTGCAATGGGGTACCACCTCGGCGAACCGGGCGAGACCCGGGGGCGCGCTGGTATGCTGGACGCTGGCTGGTTGAGTACACTAGGTGGTAAACCCAAACGGCTTAGGCGCGTTTCTGCAGCGGCTCCAGTACTCCAGCAGCGGCTCCAGCGGCTCCAGCGGCTCCAGGTTTTGCGGCTCCCGCGGGGCCAGGGCAGAGCAACCAGCCCAGTAAACGGGGTCGGAAACGCCTCCATCTGACCCCTTTGGTATACATGGCGATCCTACGCTACGCTCGTGTTTGATGGCGATCTCAGGGGTCGTCCTTTTGCGTTTATGGCGTAGCTGGAACGGTGCACCGGCCGCTAGCAAGGTAAGAGCCAAAATTACTATGTAGAAAAGTTCCCCATCAGTCTCGTATTGGCACTTGTTCCCCCCCTTTGCGTCATACCGGTCCATGTATGGAGTATCGAAGCATGGAGTAAGGTTCTCGCAGGCGAAACCAAGATTCAGGGACCCTGTTCTTTGCTCGTAAGGACGTCGCTGTGCGAGTAAGGATCTGCAAACACCCGCTAGAAACACGAGCTAAATCTTGTTAGACATGGTGTTGGGCCGTTGTGGAGAGGGCTGAATGGCATCTTGGATCTGAGACAGGGCATTGCCTCCATCATGTTTGTACGGTATCCCTCGAGGTATAAGTAGAGCCGACATCTCCCAAGACAATCGACAGTTTTGAAATCATTATCCTCGTCAACATCTTCTTCTACATCTACAACCACATCCTTCACACAAGTCTACCACAAGAAACATCACCTTATTCCCTTTACTACTATTCTCTTAGATAACACAACACCGCAATCATGAAGTACACCACCGCCATCCTCTCTGCCGCCGCCGGCACCGCCATGGCCGCCCCAGCCGACAACAAAGGCACCCAGTTCACCGCCATCACCTCGCACTCGGGCAGCAACATCCACCTGTCCCCCGTCGCCGCGACCAGCGGCAACCTCCTCCTGAACCAAGACGACCAGGACGCCCGCTGCGACACCCCAGGCCAGGCCGGCGCCACCTTTTCCCTCGTCGGCGACAACCTGTACCTGTACAGCACGCCCGACCTTCCGCAGCAGCAGGTCTACGTCGACCGCTCCGGCATGGGTACGTTACCACTGACTTCAAAAGCCCCCCCTACATCAAATCCCGCAAGATTTGTGCTAACAGTTTTCTTCACACAGGCCAAGGCAAGGTTGGCTTCGGCAACAAGGACGACAGCCTCCCCCGCAACGGCGAGTACGCGGGCTGGAAGATTGAGGACGGCCACCTCACGTTTGACGGCAAGGAGGCTTTCGTCGCCTGCCCCGGCGGCGAGGACGGCTCCCCCCAGACCATCTGGTTCGACGCCAATGGCGACGGCGCCCCGGCTGGCCAGAAGGACTGCCAGGGCTTCAGCTTCGTTACCCGCGAGCAGAAGGACCCCGTGTCTTGCGCGTACCGCAACCCTTAAGCAGCTTCGTCGCCTGCTAGCGAATGTTGAAGGGGTGTGTGTCTATACTCTGTATGAATAGGAAGGTTTTATAAAATCTAGACAAGAATGTAATATTACAAATGTACTTTTATTCAAAGTCTGCTGTACACTTCAGTCGTGTTGGGTGTATATTGGTGTGTACTTGGGTCGAGACGGTTACCCTACAGTCGCGATGCCCATGATAGCTGCACGTGCTGATGCTACACCATCTCTAATCGCGAGCAAATGAATGGCTGGCTGGTCCAAGCGGCTTCCCTCGCTTGTTAGCGAGCGTAGAGTGCCGGCTCCCAACGGCTGTCGACCCAGCTGCAAGCCACAAAGTGTCGGCGACGCGTGCGGCCAAGCGGTATGATCTAGATGGTGCGAGGCAAGTGCCGAATACGAGCAAGGGACGCGATGAGAGGGTACAGCGTGCGTTGAGACAGGATAAGGATGACGAGTGCTACTCAGGCATGTAAATATTCATGGTAAAGTACTTTTTGATAAGCTCGCTTAAAGAGTCCAGAATGACTCCTATGACGAGTTGGTGGACAAATGGACACACGGGCAATAGCTGCAAGCCACCACTTGGGAGCTTCCCCGCGTTGTGAGCAGCGTAGATGACGATTGTGGTACATGTCGATGCTGATCAGGAGAGGGGGTTGACAGAGTACCTGGAAGACGGTAGGGTAGAGTGACAATGGGAAGAAGAGTTCATCATCTGAATTCATTTTATAAAATGGCATTCTGCTAGACAATTATTCATCTTTGCCTGTTATACCTCGACTTAGTAGTAGCTTCAACATGAAGTACTAAGATAAGGTATGTACCTTCACATGTTCAAGTACCGACGCCGTACTACTAGGACCTGCGGTACCTCCCCAACCGTGGCGTAGCCTCTTATCAGACGGTACTTTGTACCCCTCACTTGCCTTCCACTCACCACCACTCTACCTGCAACCACCGCTAGGTACGCTACTCCCAGTATACCTACCGCAGTAGCTGACATCACTGGCTCACCCCAACTCCAACCACACGCGGCTTAGAGTTATGCCAGAGCATTCAAGGCAACCCTCCCTCTCCTTCTCGCCCGCACCACCGCTGGCGTTCCCTTTTCCTTCATCCTTTCCTCCCCCTTCTGAACCCCTCTCTCCTCCTGTCACGACCCGGTACCATCACAGAGCAGCTCGACTCCCATCGTCGCCGGTGCTTACCGGCTCTTTGCGCTACTGAGCGCTGTCGGCGGCTCGCTTGCCCGCCATCTGAGATCTGCTGGCTGGGACGGCCAGTGCCCACAAGGTACTGTAAGTAGGTACGGTAGTGCCTCTGTAGGTAGGTACCTATCGTGGGCGTGGCCTGCGGGCGAAACAGTGTGGGTACCAGCCAGCAGCCCCGCCATCCAAACGCAGCTCCTCCTCTCCTGTGCGTGCTGTGCTCTCCTCTACCTGCTCCACGCACCGGTACCGCATTCTATCTCGACGCCAACCTCAACCTCTCTCTACCTCTGCCGCCCCGACGCCAATTCAACCTCAAAGCTCCCAGTCCCAGCTCCACGACCTCTTCTTCTTTCCACCGTCAATCCCGCCCTCGAGCTCATCTCCATCTATCCGCATCTCCTACCGCTCACAGCGACCGACCACGACACCCAGACCCCAGCGACTCGCTACCTCAGCACCGCCCGCCCGCCGATTGCACCATCATCACACCACGCCCGCCCAAACGCATCGGAGTCGATAACCGCCCCAGCACCCCAACCCGGGCCCCCATTCAAGGCCTAAAGCTCATTCGTCCCATCGTTTTGCAGGTCTGACGGCAGACCTTCTTGATGGACAGGACGCTCCTGGCGACTGGCCGTGCTGCGAAACCGCGCTGCTCCAGACTTCAGGCCCTGGACCCCCGAGGGCCCGTAGCCTGCAAGGCGCAGTGAACCTTTCGCGGCCGCGCTGCCAATCTCGCCAGAAGCAATGACCCAGACTGCCGGCTCGCAACATGCGTCGTCTGGCTCGTCGCTGATGTCGCCTTCACCGTCGTCCCCGGCGTCCTCCTTTGCCATGGCGCCCCAACCACAGTCCGAGGCTAGAGCCCGCGGGCGAGAACGAGAACGAGAACGAGACCAGGGCCGAGATCGACCGAATCCAGCTCCCAAAGCGAACCAGACGTTTGTGCGACGGTACAAGACGGAGATTGCCGCCAGCAGCTCCAGCGTCTTGTCGACAATGGTCGCTTTTCCGCTAGATAGCGTCAAGACGCGCATGCAGACATATCAGTACAAGGGCTTTCTCGATTGCGTCAAACACACCTACCGCACAGAGTCATTAGGTGGCTTCTTTCGAGGTGAGTGTTTCTGAATCTGACCGAAAAACAAAGACTCAATCTAACCCGTATACAGGCGTCACCGCCCCCATGGCCAGCATCACCATGGTCCGCACCGTATCCTTTTCCATATACCAAAAAGCGAAATACGCCTACTCAGCATGGGTCAAGAAGAACCTCGGCTTCGACATTATACGCCACGTTAACCGCCCGGGCAACTACCCAAACCTCTATTCCGTCGCGTGCTTTGGTGCCGCGGGCGCCACCGCCGGCTCCGTCATTAGCTTTCTGGCGTGTCCCTTTGAGCTCGCCAAGTTGAGCGCCCAGGTCTCGGTGCTGCTCGCGGAACGAGGCAACAACTCGAAGCACAGCGCGGCGCTGGCGGCCAGCTACCAGAACAAGGGCACGCTGCGGACAATGGCCAACATTGTCAAGCACCGGGGTTACCTGGGCCTATACACAGGTGTCAAGCTCCATCTATGTATGTTTCTCCACCACGTCGCACGACATAAACATGCTAACGCTTCTTACAGTACGAGATACAGTCGGCACCGGCCTCTACTTTATGGTCTACGAAAGCGGCAAGCAACTCGGCACCACCTTTGCCGGCGACAGCAGCAACAAGCTCGCCGTCGTGGCCGCCGGCGGACTCTGCGGCCTAGTATCCTGGGCCATAATATGTACGTCCTTCTACCCTCACATCATCCATCCTGTGAACTAACAATCCGCAGATCCCATCGACTCAGCAAAGAGTATCTACCAGCGCAACTCCCTCCTCTACTCGCGGGGCGAAAAAGTCGAGCCGGCGCCGAAAATCACCTTTTTCAAGCGCGACATGTACCGCGGCCTGGCCGTGTCCATGAGCCGCTCGTGCGTGGTGAATGCCATTTTCTTTTCCTCGTTTGAGTTTGTCAAGAAGCATATCAAAGACAATGGTTGAGCAGGGAAACAGGATTCTGTTTTTTTTTAGGGCTTTTGCTGGCGCCCTTTTTCGAAATGTACCAATAAACGTTCTTTGTTGTTTTTTTATATTAGCAAAATACCATTGAAAATACCACCTATTATTTATATCAATAGTACAAAGCCAGCTGCACATTTTCAACCCAATTGATGATACAGTCTAGTGCTTGTGTGATAGATGCGGTATCCGAGTAATAGAATGAACAGAATATATTCTAACCTGTTGACACCACGTTTTTGTAAAATCTAAAATATCTCATCATCATAATCCAACAAAAAATAACAAACCCAAGATATTACCACAACCCACATTCTCAATTTTCCCAATTTTTATTTTACTCCTCCGCAGCAGCCAGCTCCCTCTCCACCTGCGCCTTGACATGCTCCCTCACGCTCTGCCAATCATTCGCCACGGTATCAACCCGTCTCTCCTTGGTCTCGAGGCCGACAAACTCTTTTGGCAGCACGGACCCCGCAAAGTCAAAGTCCTTTTCGTCAGCGAGGGCCTTTTCGACGGCGCCGGAAAACTTGGCCGGGTGGGCGGTGGACAGCGAAATGTGCGGCACCGAGGCGTCGGCGCGGGCAACGGAGCGCAGCGTGGCCGCGGCGCCGACGGCGGTGTGCGGGTCGAGGACCTGCCCCGTGCCGCGGTAAAACTCGCGAATGGTATCGAGCGTCTCGCCGTCGGTGACGCGCTCGCTCTCAAAGTCGCGACGGGCCGAGTTGAGCACGTCCTGGTACACGGGGCCAAAGGCGCCCGTCTGCTTGAGCTCCTTGAGCCACTTGGTGACTTCCTGGCCGGCCTGCTTCTTGTTCCATAGGTCGTCCATGCCGGCCGAGGCGGCAAACTCGTAGGCGAGGAACCACAGCAGGCGCTCAAAGTTGCTCGACACGAGAATGTCCATGGCTGGGCTGAGGGTTTCCTTGACGCCGTCGGCCTCGGCGCCCGCAAAGGCAGCGGTGGCCGGGTCGCCGCCTTCGGGGGCCAGGGTAGCAGAGTCGGAGCCGGACTCGGGGCTGGCGTGCTTCTCGTACTTGCCCGTCTTCCAAAAGCGGTCGAGAATGTCGTTTTCGTTGGTGGCAATGACGAGCTTGTCGACGGGCAGACCCATGCGCTGGGCAAAGTAGCCGGCCAGGATGTCGCCAAAGTTGCCCGTGGGCACGACGAAGCGCACCTTGTCGCCGAGCTTGAAATCGGGCGACGACTTGACGAGCGAAAAGTACGAGTGGAAGTAGTAGACAATCTGGGCGAGGATGCGGCTCCAGTTGATGGAGTTGACGGCGCCGAGGTTGAGGCTGGCGTTGGCGTCCTTGTCGGCAAACAGGGCCTTGAGGATGTCCTGCACGTTGTTAGTGGCCTGTCAGGTCTGGGACAGCAGCTCGTCTTACCTGGCAGTCGTCAAACGTGCCGCCGACGGAGAGGTTGTGGACATTCTCGTCGAGCACAGTCGTCATCTGCGCCTCCTGGATAGGGCTGACGCGGCCGGTCGGGAACATGATGAAGACGGAGACGTCTTTTTTGCCGCGCAGGCCGTAGATGGCAGCGGAGCCAGTATCACCACTCGTGGCACCGACGACAGTCAAATGATGGCGGTCTAATTTGACACTGTGTTAGCAATCCCCTCGTTGCGATCTACGGCTTGTTGAAGAATCATACCTCTACCCGTCTTTCCCTTGTTCTTGCGGACGAGAAAGTACTCAAACAGGTTGCCGACAAACTGCAGCGCCACGTCCTTGAAAGCAAACGTCGGCCCGTGGAACAGCTCAAGCAGGTGGTGGTTGTCCTTCAGGTGAACGAGCGGGGTGGTGTCGGGGCTGCGAAAGGTCGAGTAGCTGCGCTGGATAATGTCCTTGAGGTCGGCGGCGGGGATCTCGGCCGGGGAGATGTAGAGCGAGAGGACCTCGTAGGCCAGGTCGGCAAAGGAGAGGTCCTTCCACGACTGCCATGACGAGGCCTTGGGGATAGCCTCGGGGATGAAGAGGCCACCGTCGGAGGCGAGGCCCTTGAGGACGACTTGCTCAAAGGAAAACTGTAACCGGAGGAGGAGAAGGCGTTAGTCGACGGGCATTGTTCGCACTGCGGTTTTTTTTGGTCGCCATCCGTCTGCGCGATATTGCCTAGTGACCAATAAGGAGAATTGGGGAGTGCAAAAAACGTACGTCGGTGTCTTCGCCTCGCGTACTCAGGTACCGTTGCGAGGGCGTATGTGTCGAGGACTCGGCTTCGGCCGGAGCGACGCCGTTTGTCGCCGCCATGGTGAGGATGTGGGTGGTAGGTGGTTGAGAAGGTGGGGGGAAGGAGGAGAAGAGGAAAAGCAAAAAGGAAAAAGAGAGTGGTGTGTGTCGTGGTCTAGCAAAAATCAATCAAGACTTGAAGACCAGTAAACAGATGTGTCGAACGAGATACACGTTGCTGCCAAAAATTGCAATGGGCTGCAAAATCTGGACGGTGATGTGTGGTTCGGGAATGAGTCGAGGAGCAGGAGGAGGAGGGGCGGTGGTTCGGGTCGGGAGGTTGCGCCGAAAAAAAAAAAGGCGGCTCGTTGCGCTGGTCGGCGGTGACGTGATGGGGGGTGGGAGAGACTCTGTGTGTGCGTGTGAGTGGGTGTGGGATTTGCAACGTCTGTCACGGTCTCGAGATGCAAGAGTAATGGCTGCGATTTGACAGGATCTTGAAACCAATGGAGGGCCAATTCATTCAATTTGGATTTATATACTAGTACGTTATTGTACCGAATCTATAGAGGCTACTCTCCGAAACGAGGCAGCAAGAGACACCCCATGAGCACGCCTACAGCAAAAACAGGGTCCAGGTGGGCAACGCCGGCAGACGACGGCCACGCCAACGACATATGCAGACAGGACTGGATAGGACACGGAGTCAATTCCACAACGGGATGACAAGAATAGCCTCCCTACCAGCCAAGGCACCATATCCTCCTCCCAGGGACAGCCCAGTACCTACTAATACCGCCTGTGTCGGCGCCCATGCTCCGTACTCGTAGTCCCAAGTCAGAGTCATGGCCACGGCCACCGCCCACCCCTCGACTTCCGACTGTCGGTGGCTCCTCTCTTCTTCTTCCAGTGTCTTCCCGATTGCGCCTAGTGCGGGGTGCGCCACGGCAACATCTGTCTCAACAGAGCAGCCCTTCCTTTTTCTTTGAATATGACAGAACTGAGAAAATGCAACGAAATTGGAATGTAGACATGCTACAAGAAACCCAATTCGCTTTCACTCTGCCATTACTCTCTGCCATTATTCAACTGAATCCACCACAGTGTACTCCGTATGTACAGTACACACTCTCGTCCGCCCTCCCCGCCAATTACTGCCCTCACATGCCGACACCGCCCATCACCTGAAAATAGCGGCTCCACCGACAGGGTTGGTTGCACAGGGGCATACCTGTGGTGGCATGTCGTTGTCTGCCGCCAAGGAACTGAACGGGACAAAATACAGCCTGGCCTGGAGGCCTGATTCTTGTAATTTCTACGGACTACTGTGCTCGTAAATCTGTCAACTGCTCCTAGCAAATTTTGAGCATAGTAATCCTCTTCGTCAACTATATAGTATACATCTATACACCCGTCGTCATATCATTATCATCATTCATCGTAGCAATCATAGCCTTTTCGGCAGCAAAACCAGCAACGCCGAATCCCCTCTCCCTCCATTACCTTCTTCCCCTTCATTTCAGCTTGACAAACATGTCCTAACCGGCCAAAGACAAAAAGAGAACTCCATGGAAGCACCCTGTTGTGTAACCATCCATCCCCGTCAGGTACCAATCACATCCAACCACACACCTGCTCATGTGCAATGACATCGCCGACCCCATACCCCGTCTGTCAGCATCAACCCCTCCCTCACCCGAAACCCATTACATACAGTACTACATAGTATTAATTCACCGCTGCGCGCAGTGACCCCCGCGTCCAAAGCGTGCCGTGCCGTCCTTGGTCTTGGTAGCCCAAGCAGTCAAGTGTTTTGTTAACCCGCCCGGGTGCCGCACACTCTTCCCCCGGCACCCTTGTCCCGCATTGAACATCCTCATTTGCGCACAATCTTCAGCAGCGGGGCGATGCGCGATCGTCTGCTCAAGCCCACCCGGTACACCGGCGGCTTCCCGTCTGAGCTTGGGCTCGCTTTGCTGCCGCCGCCTTGCTTTCGGCTAACTGCGTTGCTGCCTGCCTTGGCCACCTCCGCGGACGCACTCACACTCTTGCTGTCATCTGGGGTTTCGGTCCGCAGTTCCTTGCTATCCTCTTCGACCACAGCATCAGTCATCTCTGGTTGCATGTCGGGTTGCACGTCCTGCTGTTCCTCTGGACGCACTTCCGGTGCTGGCGAGTTTTGTTGTTCGTCCTTGGCTTCTTCCGCGTCTGCCTTGTGGCTGCCGGGGCTCTGTTGTGCACTGTCCACCTCCTCAGCCTTTTGTTTTCGAGGCCGCCCTCTCTTCTTTTTAGTTGTCTCCGTTGGTTGTGATGCTGCATATTTCTCATTTTTTGTCTTCTTCGGCCGTCCTCGCTTCTTGGGCTTAGCCGGTGTAGTCGCCGTTTCCTCTGTCTCGACCTGCGTACCAAGGGCAACAATGTCATCCGCATAAGCTTCGTCGTCACTACCTGGCAAGCCTCGCTTCTGTGCATCTGGTATACCGCCATCGTCAATCTCATTCACACCATGCGCATCTTCGTCAACGTGATCCTCCAAGACAATGATTTCCTCAGACAGCTCAGTCCGCTTCTTTCTCGGCTGCCGCTTCTTTGCTGGTCGCTGCGGACTCTTGCGCTTTGTAGTCTTCTTCCGTTCTGGAGTGTCTACTTCTTTCGTAGGACTTTTCTGCGACGAGTTGTATACTTCATCAGAATTACCGGGAGCCACTTCGACGCTTTGATACTGCATCTTCTGGCTGGCACTCAGTGGCTGCGTTGTAATGACCAGGGATGGGTCGTTTTGCATAGGCATCGTCGGTGGTAGGCTGCTGTCGCCCAATCCCTCTGCAGTCCCATTCTGTAATTCTTGGTCCATAGCCTGTCGCTGCACAAAGTCTGCATTCTCGTCCTGCTGATCAACCCGCCGGCGTTTCTTAGCTCGCTGCGCGTCAACATCGCCGCTATCGTATGCTCTAGCTCCATTGCCATTCGAAGCATCCGCAGCCAAAGGCTGGCCTGATTTACTGCTCTTGGCATCATTCTTCGCTGCTCTCCGCGACGTCGAGTCTGAAGTCCGCTTCTCCGGGCTACTGGGCACTTCCCACGGATTTTCACCCTGCTGAGTCCCGTCTGCCCCATTACCAGCTTGTACACTCTCTGATAACCCATGCGCACGACTGACAACAGTATGCATATTAACATACTGTGAAGGCAACGACACAGGATCCGTAGCTTCCCAGGTCTGCTGCGTAGCATCCTGAGGCGTCACAAACGCCCCCCTCGTGCCCTGGGCATGCTGCTGCTGAGCTGCCGCAATTTGCTCCTTGTAGACACTTTGAAAATGGGCTGGATCTGTAGAGGACGTCGGCAGGCTGACCATCGAGTCAGAGTAGCCCGTTTGCTGCCCCGCGAGCTGCAGAATGTCGCCCCGGCGTGTAATGGGCACCGTGGACAAGTCCTGGTCGTCGCTTTCGTCGTCAGAGTCTGCAATGATGGCTGGCGACATGGTTTTGCCCCCCCTCCCTAGTCGGCCGCTCTGTCTTGACGCCTGCGTTTAGTAACCTCTTGTGCATTCACAGGTCAACGTTGTAACCCGTAGTGACGCGAAATGCGGTGTTGGTGTAAACGCGATGGCACGTGACCGCTTAACCGCCCAAAGGTTGGGTGGGCGAACGATCGTTGGCGGCAAGCTACGAGTCTTTTCTCTACAGCTTACAGTCAATTCACAATTAAAGACAAACATTCACTCAATTGAAGATGCACGCATTGTTGGATATCATATCCTTGTCATTATGTTGAACCCTCTGGGTTACCCTCCCAATCGGGAGCTATATATCTATATGTTGAATGTGCGCCACGCCAATGTCCCTGTCCCTGACCCGTAGGTTGTTAAAAACTTTTGGGATGCCGCAAGCGCATCTCTCACCAACCTCCAAATAAACGCCGATGTTGAAATCGTAGCCGGCGAAAGCTCAGCTTTGAAAAATGAATTTTTGCAAAAATGAGTTGACAATTTTTTTAAATCACACAAAAACATGCAGTCCGGCCAGGCCGAGTCACAGCGCGGTCAATCTGTTGTTGCCGCTTAAGAGCTGTACTGGGCACGGAAGGCCTTGGCGGCGCTGACCATGTTGTGCAGAGCCTCCTTGGTCTCCTTCCACTGGCGGGTCTTGAGACCGCAGTCAGGGTCGATCCAGAGCTGCTCAGGCTTGAGGAACTGAAGCATCTCAGCGATGCGGTCCTTGATCTCCTGCTCGCTGGGAACACGGGGAGAGTGGATGTCGTAGACACCAGGTCCGATGTGGCGGGGGTAGGCAGAGTCGACGAAGACGCGGAGGAGCTTGGCGTCAGACTTGCTGTTCTCAATGGAGAGGACATCGGCGTCAAGGGCAGCAATGGCGTGGAAGAAGTCCTGGAACTCAGAGTAGCAGAAGTGAGAGTGGATCTGAGTGGCGTTCTCGACACCAGCAGTAGACAGCTTGAAAGCCTTGACGGCCCAGTCGAGGTAGGCGTCACGCTCCTTGCCGGAGCGGAGAGGGAGACCCTCACGGAGAGCGGGCTCGTCAACCTGGATGACGTCGATGCCGGCCTTCTCGAGGTCGACAACCTCGTCACGGAGGGCCAGAGCAAGCTGCTCAGCCTGGACAGACTGGTGGACGTCGTCACGAGGGAAAGACCAGCGCAAGCAGGTGACGGGGCCAGTAAGCATACCCTTCATGGGCTTGTCAGAGACGGAGACGGCGTACTTGGACTCCTTGACAGTCATGGGGGCAGGGCGAGAGATGTCACCGACAATGATCGGGGGACGGACGCAGCGGGAGCCGTAGCTCTGAACCCAGGCGTGGGTGGTGAAAGCATAGCCGTCGAGGCGTTCACCGAAGTACTGGACCATGTCGTTACGCTCGGGCTCGCCGTGGACGTAGACATCAAGGCCAAGCTCCTTCTGGATCTTGACGTTGTCATCAATCTCCTTCTCAATGAACTTGTCGTACTCAGCCTCGGTGATCTCACCCTTGGTGAGCTTGTTGCGGCAGAGACGGATCTCCTTGGTCTGGGGGAAAGAGCCAATGGTGGTGGTGGGGAACAGAGGAAGGTTGAGCTTCTTCTGCTGCTCACCGATACGGGTGGTGAACTCGTTCTTACGGCTGTAGTCCTGGGCAACAATCTTGGCCTGGCGGTCCTTGACCTGGGCGTTGTTGGTGCGAGCAGAAGAGGCACGAGCCTGGATGGACTTGGCGTTGGCCTGGAGCTGCTCAGTGACGGAGGCGGGGCCCTCGGTGACGGCCTTGGCAATCAGGGCAATCTCGGAGGCCTTCTCGACGGCGAAAGAGAACCAGTCGGCGACCTCGGCGTCGAGCTTCTTCTCGCTGGCAAGAGTGTGGGGGGTGTGGAGAAGGGAAGAGGAGGTGGCAGCAATGACGCGGTCCTTGCCGAGCTTCTGGACGGCAGCCTCGACGGTCTCGATGGCGCGCTTCAGGTTGGTCTTCCAGATGTTACGGCCGTCGACGACACCGGCAGAGAGGACAGTGTTGGGGCCGAGAGCGGCGGCGACGGTGTCGAGCTGCTCAGGGTTGCGGACGAGGTCGACGTGGACACCGTAGATGTTCTTGGGGACGAGGTCCAGGTTGTGGACGATGTCACCGAAGTAGGTGGTGAAGACCAGCTTGGGGATCTTGTCGCCGAGGGCGGCAAGCTTCTCATAGGTGGGCTGGAAAGCAGCCTTGGTCTTGGCAGGGAGGTCGAAGACGAGGACGGGCTCGTCAATCTGGACAGTCTCAGCACCAGCCTCCTTGAGCTGGGTGAGGAGCTGCTCGTAGACGGGGACGAGCTTCTCAATCAGGTCGATGGGGTCGACGGACTGGCCACGGTCGGCCTTGCCGAGGTGGAGGAAAGAGACGGGACCGACGAGGACGGGGCGGGTGGCAATGCCAGCCTCCTTGGCCTCCTTGAACTCAGCAACAGCCTTGGGGGCGGCAGCGAGCTTGAAGGTCTGGTTGTCCTGGAGGGTAGGCTTGACGTAGTGGTAGTTGGAGTCGAACCACTTGACCATCTCCAGAGAGGGGACGTCGACGCCCTCCTTCTGGTGACCACGGCCCATGGCGAAGTACTGGTCAATGGGGTCAAGACCATCCTTGGTGTAGCGCTCAGGGACGGCCTGTAGTACGAGATTAGCAGCTGCGATGTGGGAAAGCCAGGGAAGAGAGGGCACTTACACCGAAGTCCTGGATCTGGTGGAGGACCTGGTCGTACAGGGCAAAGTCGTTGCTGGGGATGACGTTGACGCCGGCATCCTGCTGGATCTTCCAGTGGGCAAGACGCAGACGCTTGGCCTCGGCGAGGAGGTCAGCCTGAGAGATCTTACCACCCCAGTCTGCAATTGAGTGTTAGACGACGTGCGTTGGGAAGCATTGGCAATGTGGCCGTTTGGCTAAGGGAGGTACTAACAAGCTTCGGTGGCCTTCTTCAGGTCACGGTTGGCACCCATGCGGGGGAAACCGAGAATGGCGGACTGAACCATCTTTGCGGCTGTGAAGGGTATTATAAAGGATCTGATTGTATTTCAAACTGGACAAGGACGAGAAGAGAATGTTAGTCTTTTGTCTTTTTTTCCTTGCAGCTTGTCGGAGGCTTGGTTGGGCCAGTGAGGGAAAATTTCATGAATGAGGGGTCCTTCTGGTGGGAGGAGGGGCAGCAGCAAGAAAGCTCTCACCGCCGATAACGGCAAGGGACCGGGGCAGGGGAGGAGGGCAAGACGTACAAAGGTTGAAGAAACCTGTCTCGTATCACAATTGATCGAATACAGGTGTAAGAATCCTCTAGAAAGCACAAAGGCAAGCTGGAGGAAGGATGAGAGAGGAGAGGGAGAGAGGTTGAGGGAAAAAAAGAAGAAGAGGGAGGTGAGAAGTGGGCTGCGCCGACACTATGTACTGTGGCAGCAAAGGCGGAGGCGGGGAGCAGAAGCTGAGGGAACGGGAGAGAGGCACGCACACATTGCATCCACCCACTGCAGACACACGGCGGGAGGCTGCAAAAGTCGCCGCCGTGAAGAATGACGAGAGGGAAGCGGGGGAGGGGTAACAACTGGAGGAGCAACAATTGCCTGATTGTACACAGGTACCTGCCCGGGGGTGGGTTTTGTGGGTAGCATGAGGTACCTCCACCTCGCAGGATACATGGGTCGTTACAGGGAAGTTCGGGCAGGACAGGGGACTGACTGCCTGCGAGACAGCTCGGCGGCGGTGCTGGCTGCTGCTCCGTGCCGTGGCTCTCCGGTGCGTTGCCCCTCCAAAGAAAGATGGGCGAGCCGCCCGCCCAATTGCTCCTACCGCACCGCACCGCACCGCACTACCGCACCACTAGATCGACCCCGTTACGAGACGAGTCTAGTACCTAACGAAAACTGTGTTGCGAGTACGAAGAGCCACTCAAACGCCCATACGGCCACTCCACGCCTGCGGCTACTGCGTCTCGGAGCTCCACGGTGGATGATTGCGCTCCACGCTCCGCGAATCGAGGCACCAGGAGGCAGGACACGCAGGCCAATGGCTGGGGGCACTACGTCGCAGTGACAGGGCAACGAAGGCACCGGGACGCCATCGCGCTGGCTTGCGAGCTTCTCACTGGCTGCTCCCCGGCACGCTGCGCTGCTTGTCGGTGGATACGAAACAGAGGCAAGCAATAAGCTTGCTGCATTGTTGCCCGGAATGACGAAGCTCGAAACGATGGACTATGTACGGAGTACAGTACTTGACACTTTGCAGAAACGCTCCTACGCCAAGGTACGGCTCAAGAGGCTGGGCGGCCCAACGAGACCACCCAACCACGTGTGTGCAACTAACCGAACTAAACCTTGCGAGTACGAGTACTCGTCGTTGTCTGGCAGTGAGAGTGGTGCCCGCCCACTGGAAACAACGCCGATGCTCCGTATTTCGTGCTCGCTATCCGAATGGACCCTGGGCTGAGAGATTCGGACACTAGCGGCATTTTCCTGGGATTGCGCCATCGGGAGCACTGAGCACAAGACAAGGCCCGCATGTCGTTATCTACCAGCACTGAGTACCGCAAGACATGAAAAATTTAACTACGGGGCGATTGTCTGGCAAGAAGACGTCCAGACCAAGAATTGAAATGCATAGGGCGATTGATTACCTACAGAGTACGCAGTGCTTGATGCCGAACAAAGAAACTGGCAAAGGCGGCACAATCAGCCTCCAGATTTTTGTAAAAGTCGCCCATTTTTTCCTACGTCCAACTTCCTGTCTCGGCCTGGCGCCGAACATACAGTACTGTAGGAGCATACTCGGGGTATAAGCGTTCCACCATAGCCTCAGCCGTCACTTTACTCGGATGATTGTCGCATAGTTTCGGCGTATTTTTTTTCTTGTTCTTCGGGAGGCGAGCACCCAAACTTCCGAACCCTAGCTTACTCTCTTGTAACGGCCCAGTTCGGTCTGGACGTATAGACGCTGCCGCTGGCTCTGCCATTCATCTGTCAATTCTCATCGCAAGAACCATCCCGCGACTTGGACTATATCACTGCCACAGAGGCTGGCGCCGAGTCCCGCCATCGGCCTGTCGCCGCCCTGCTGGATATCGATGGACACGACGACCCGAAGTGCAGTGTATTAGTCGTCGCCAAAGCTCGGCTCTCCACCAATGCTCCATACGGACCAGCAAGGATCGGAGCCCGTTACCGCTGCCGCCGACGCAGTTGCAGTTGCAGTTACGCTGTTCAGAACTATAGCAAGGTATTCGATCGTCGAAAATTGTAAATTCGGATCTGTTAGGTTGTCAATTGACAGGAGCACTGCAGCAGAAAGAGGGTGTGTTGTCTGTTCCAGTTGTTGCGAACGCCGCGACCGCTCTCATTTTGCCGACTGCGCCCGCCTGCCAGGTGCAGATAATTACAGATGGTAAGAAAAGGCAGCTTGCCACTTTCACGGAGCCATGGCCGTATTGTTGTTTACCTATCCGGTACACGTCCTCATGGCTACCTACAGATGAATCACGATGCCCGCCTACTCAAATGATGCGATGCCGGGTTCATTTCCGTGATGCCCTGCCACTTATGCCTCTATCTAGGAGCTCAACTCCACTGGTAGGCCTTGCTACAACTAGGTCGTTAGTATCAAACGCAGACCTACTTACCTTAGCTACCATTTAAATGCTAGGTAGTGCAACGATATCTCTTTCCTTTTGTCGTCTATCGAGACTCTCAACAAATCGATTCCGTGCCTGCCGTGCTCTCAAAAAAATGCAGTTGCCTCTTGCCTATTTGCGGAGCGCCATGGGCAGCAATGGGTGGGTTCACCAAGCCGCCCGAGTCGCCAGCTGTCTGTGTCGAAGCATCCTCTTGCATGTGTCCATGTTTCCTTTCAGAACCAACAATTAGGCGATACTGCTCTCGACAGCAGTCCAGCAACATTTCAATCCTCCACAGCCTTGAAGTACCTGCTTGCACATCTACCCTGTCATGTTAGCTTTCTGCTGTTGCACCCCGTTCCGGAGAGCAAAGAAGAGCAAGGATGTCGACGATAAACCAATCCCGCCTTCATCCACCCCATACAATTCCAAGGACTCGACGTGCCATTTAACACGCCCGAGTCCATCCAGGATAGCTACGCCGCTCACGAAAGACCCTGGTGTGGTGGCTGTTAACGAGCAGCATGGCGACTTAGAGCTTGACAAACTGATACTCGACGACTCTGATGATGATGACCCCTCCCAGCGCAACAAAAGGTCGACTCTCGGGACTCTTGAAACTGTCAAAACGCGAATTGCCCGCAAAATGTCTCACGAAAAGAACATAAAGCGTCATTCACAGTCGTCGGTTGGCAATACAGAGGAAGACATCGCCAGGCGAGCTGAGCTGCGCAGACTCAGGACAAAGCGAATTCAAGAGGAACTAAATTCTGACCAAAGCAATAATGCTTCAGCACGCACATCGATCCGAAGCACAAGATACTTGTCTCCATTTATCGATATCGGTCGACCGGGACATGGGCCGCGAGATGCTATCGAATTTTCAGTTGCAAATTGCCATGACGCGCACGTAGCTCACCCTCAACCATGTCCTAGCTACGTTTCAGCAACGGGCGAGACGCCTGCTTCAATCGTGCAAATTCGGCGTTGGAATAGCTGCCCCAGCTCAGCCACCGAGAATAAGGCATTAAAACTAGCCCAGAATTTGCCTCGCCCCAGATCAGTACCTGCCATCGCCTTGGAGGTTCCCCTTGTACGCCCACAGAGTGTTCATTGCTCTACATCAAAGTCATCCGCATGCACAGACGCAACTTCGCCACCCTCGACTGATGATAGTACAGCAATCCAGGATGGCACGGGTGGCTATGATTCGTCATCCAGAGACAGTCAATCAGCCTTGGGGATATGGCTCATCGCCCAAGGCATTCATTCCAGGAATAGCTCAACCTCGCGGCTGATTGACGACGTCCAGCGCAAGCCAATTCATCGTGGTAGCTCCGTCATTTCTCAAAGGTTAGGCGGCATTGACTCTATGATTAAAGCATCAACGTACCCACCGCAACATACCGCCGGGTCTATGAACAGCAAATCTTCGCGGCAGAGCCTTAAATCTGCCCAACGTTGGGCCATTGGCGGCGATACGGCTGCCAGCGAAAATGTGTCACCAAAGCGGAAGGGCCTCTATCTTAAAGCACCGACAGATACGGATGATGATGGAGTCACAAAGGTCTCTACTCCGGCTGACCATTCCTCGTCAGTTTATCAATCTACTATGCCAAGCTATCAGCCCAGCCCCGCTCGGTCGAAGTCTCTAATCAACATCCTTACTGTAAGAGATCTGGAAAGCCTAGAACTTAGCCCTTTTAAGTGTAAGTTCACAGGCATCATGAAATTTGCGGGATGGTTTCTCACTATGTATGTAGGGCATGACGAGGCCTCTGTCTTTCGAAATTTCGGGCCATCAGCAGACCACAGTTCATACGCCACTGCAGACGAAGGCGAGACATCTCTTCCAACCCAAGGAGGCAACTTTTCGAATAGTGGTCGAGAGCAACTCTGCTTGGCAGAAGTGCCTGATAGTGCGAGCTGTTGTGGGAGTGAATCTGCCTTCGGAGACGCCGAGCAGAAGCACAAGCGACCGCCCGCCACAACAAGCCGCTTCAAGGAAGATTTTAACGAAATCAATAAGGCAAAGCATCTCTTCTTGTTCATGGACAAAATTACGTTTCCCTTGTTTGGACGGCCGGTTGGTGGATCTCGCACAACGGATGAATCTCTGCCAAGGAAGATGATGCCTGGATCATGGTCGCGTGTCCATTCAGAGAACAGGAAGATTTCTCGCGAGACTCAGGAATCAGAGACCCAAGAAAGAACGTGTGATTTACAAGCAACACGTTTTAAAGGAACTATAGGGGAGCAAGATCTAACGTTACATTGCATCGAAAAACCTGGATTTGGAGTTGACACCGCCTGTGCGGATTCCAAACCTAGATTCCCCTCTCTTGGGGGCCGTCTATTCTCACCAAAGTCGTAAGTTACAATGCCACCATGTCGGGTTGTTTGTTATTTAACGTTTGAGAGTAGATCGATAAATTCAGCCACCGGCTCAGCTGGTGGCAGCTGCAACACCTTGACTGCATATGATTCTCTTCAGCAGGTCTCGAAAAGGTGGGACGTAGTCCCCCCATTGTCGTGGGCAAGGTATCCATCACATACCCGCAAAGATCGCCTTGAAACGAGAAGCACAAGTGCTACAATTAACTCCAAAGGGACTGCTGGGAAGAGAGTGATTTCCGAGAGCGGCTTACAGTGGACTACTGATCGGCCGCCGACATCCTCGACAGAGCGCACTGCCATCAGGGCCAGCTCCTTTCCCACCAAGCTGGCACAGTCGATTCGTTCGGGATTCACCAAGGTGAATCCTGTGGACACTTCGTCCGTTCCATCCGGGGCCAATATGCCATACAAGACAGGAAAATCCCGTCTATCTAAACCGGCCCCAGCGACACAATCTCCAACAAGGCTCTTCATTCCGAAGAGAAAAAAGAAGGCTTGCCTTCCGGCCAGTGACGTACGAAGAGAGCCTGACGAGGGAAGCGGAGGCCAAAGTGTCACGATTTGTGAAATCAGACAACCGCCGACAACGCCAGACAATATGCCATCGCTGAGAAAGAGTGAGAGCGGGCAACTTACGGAAATATTTGTAACACCACAAAGTAGCTTCCATCCTGATGCCAAGGAAGCAGTATAAATGCCACTGCACTAATCATGAAGAATAGAGTCCAAGGAAAGAATTATGCAGCTTTTATGTAATGAGATTAGCTATGTGTACTATCTTATTTATGAGTGTACCTTTCAATCCAACTCCGATTTTGCTATACGATGAGTATGTCATAAGTTTGGTGGGCGCAGTAGGGGCGCGGCGACTGCGATGCGAATATTGCACGAATATTGGCAGCCCTTGATTGGTTATACAGGGCTATCCTGTTCAGTAAGCTGCTCAGCTTGTTGCTGCTTCTCCTTTTCGCGCAGTGCCGCCCTCTCGGCTCGTTGCCTGTTTTCCTCTTCCTTGCGGAGCATCTCCTCCTTTCTTTCACGAAGAGCAATGCAAAATCGAGAACGGTTGCGAATGCTGGGACCCTTCCAGATGAAAACAAAGGGGATCACGCACATGACGGCACTTATGCCCCCAAGCAGGGAGCAGGCACCAGAAATGCCCAGCTTCTTGAACATGGGCGCGGTGGCAAGCGGAAGTACAACGGCCAGCAGAGAGCGGCACGTCGAAGCTGCGGCGTTGGCGGAGGCGGCAAACACTTCATAAGCATCGGTCAAGTAGTTGAGCAGCGCCATGAAGATGAGCATCATGCCCATGCCAAAGGGGATGCCGCCCAGCATGGGCACGACAAACGTGACGGAGCGGCGAGCGGACCAGCCCACCCAGAAGAGCGAGATGACAAAGAGCGGTCCGCCGAGGCACGCGAGCGGCAGGCGGCGGTACTCTTCGCGCTTGGTCCAGGGAGCGCCGCGCTGCTGGGCCTTGTAGAGGATATTGTCCCAGGCCCAGAATATGGCCATGCTGACGAGGGCGCCGACGCCGATGGAGAGGTACGTCAGCCCCGCGACGCCGGGGGACAGGCCGTAGAGGTCCTCGAAGATGATGGGGAAGGCCTGGAAGGACATGTAGAAGATTGTGTAGACGAGGGCGAGGTAGGCGCAGGTGGTGGAGACGATGGGCTCGGAGACGAGCATGCGTAGCGGACGGGTGAGGACGACGCGCAGCAGCTGGGCGAGGTCGGTGGACTCGAGCTCGCGCGGGGCGACGACGAGGGCGTTGGCGACGGGGTCTTGCTTGCGGAGGGCGGCGGCACGGCGCTGCATGAGGATGGGCGCGTAGGTCTCTGGCAGGACGACGATGAGGAGGAGGGTCGCGCCGGCGTAGATTAGGCCGATCCAGAAGGCCCAGCGCCAGCCTATTGAGGGGGATGTGAAGCCGGAGATGATGGGGGCGCAGAGGGGACCGGCTGTTGTTGTCTGGGGTTTGTCAGCATATATCTATCTATATATATATTGTATAGTTGCGAGGCCAGAAGGTGCAATATCAGTAGCCTAGCGACAGGCAAACTTACCACCATGAAAATGGCAAACGCCCTGCCTCTTGTCCTAGGATCGTTGTAGATATCCGCCAGGATGCCCGCAACAATGGCAATGGGCGACGAGGCAAAGACGCCGCAAAACATGCGAAAGACGAGTAAGGCCGGCCAATTGGGCGCCAGGGCGCAGGCCATGGTGAAGATGGCAAAGGCAGAAAAGGTGACAAAGGTCAGGTTGCGGCGGCCGAGGTGCTCGCTCAGGGGACCCCAGATCAGAGGGCCAAAGACGTAGCCGATGAGGAAGACGGAGATGGGGAGGACCTTTTGCTGGGACGAGGTGATGCCAAACTCGTCGGCGATGAAGGGGACGGCCATGCTGGGGAGGGCGGAGCCGATGGTGGAGTTGAGGACGAGCATGGCCGTCATGAAGACGACAATCATTTTCCGGCGCTGCAGGGAATGGTGTTAGCTGTTATACTTCTTCATGTAATATGTAGTATCAGTGTGTGGGTAAAGCCGGGGAGGTGACTTGCATCAGACCAGTTGTATGGGTTCTTGGCGTCGTCTGGCTCCCATCCTATAACGATTTGGTCGGGGCGACTGCGCGTCCGCGATCGAATGTGGTGTAAGGCGCCGAGGCCGCGGTTGTCGGCTTCCTCTTGCTCTGCGTACGCTTCTTCGGCATCTTGGTCGTCGATGTTGTGTATTTGGCGGGTGAGGGAGGAGCTGCGGTGGCGGTCTCCTACAAGCGGTTGCGAATAATGTGTTAGTCTTTGTAAGCACAAAAGTCGACACTATGTCAAATGGTAGCAGTCGAGGAATAGAAACTGTTGGACAAACGTACGGCCACGTTCTGGCGACGGGTTTCGCGCCGTGGTGTCACTCGACTCGCTGCCGGCTCCCCATTGAGGTTGTGCCGCGGCTGGCGGTTTGTCGGACATGATTTCCGAGGTGTGTGATGCGGCTGTATTATACTCTGGGCTCCTTGTAAAAACAACACGGTTTATTTTAATGATAAACGTAAGACGGCACTCATTCTGAGCATATACACATAGATAGGCAGGAATAAATTAAAGAGAAAAGAAACGGAACTAGCAGCCGGCGCCGAATCTGTTTGGGAGGGCGGCGGACGGGGGGTAGGTATGCGCCTACTCATACTCGCTTTAGTTGGCAAAGTCCCTCCGTACGCCGGCCTCCCGTCCGCCCGCCCCATCCCAAACGTAAAGGAAAAAAATATGGCGAATGGGCCAGGGCGTGGGGCCGTAAATCGGTGCTTGATGTGCCGGGTATAAGCAGCCCGTAGCGCCGGGCTTGTTGGGGGGTCAAGCGGCTTTGCGCTTGGGCTTGAGCACTAGGGCGACTTCACTGGCCGCTCCACAAAAGGCTTGTTACAGTAGGTATGGAATGGGTGAGAGAGAGAGGGGCTGCCCTATTGTAGCTTTAAGGGCGTCAGCTTGACATTGGCAGTGGCGCCTTTCTTCTTTGGCCGGATGCGTTTTTGTGGTGTGCCAATGCTTGCGAGGCCGGTCTGCGGATGTTGATCGTTTTGGTGTGATTGGGTGCGTCACAATATTCCCGTGGCTTTTCCGCGGGTTGTGCTGTTTCAGCGACGCGGCGCCCGGCTGGGAACGCTTAGGCTGGGTTGGTGACGGCATGTGTTATCGTTCGCCAGCTTGCAATGCAACACTCCATTTGTCATGGCGCCTCGTTTAGTGCAGATGCTGCGTGCTAAATCGATACAGCCGACTTGGCCAGCAAGTTGATTTTTGTACAGAGACTGATGGTGACTGTAGTGTCGTGAGTGCTTTTGATCGATGTACTTTTATTTTTTTTTGCTATTATTCTTCTTGCTTCGTCGTCTCGAGTATCTATATCTCGAGGTTAATCTGCTTGCCGAATCGCGCATACAGGTCGACCTTGAGCTGTGTCATTTCCTCCTTGATTGTGTTGACCTTGTCTTCCAGCTTGCTCGTCTGCTCGTCGATTCGCTCCGTCGCCGTTGTCAGCATCTCCTGCGCTTGCTCGAGGCTGACGTGGAAGAAGGCGTCGCCGATTTTGTATCTGCACATGGTGGCGAGGTAGTTAGCATGTGTTTCGTGAAAGGCTCACTTGGTAGCGTCATGTATGCATTCGCGCGTATACGTACTGAATCTTTTCGTCTTCGTCGGCCAGCTCGAGCTCGGTGGACAGGTCGTCCAGCTCCTCCTTTTCCTTCTGTTTCGCAAAATCGTCAGTCAGTCGGCCGCTCTACCGTCTTTCAAGGCGCAATTTGATTCGCAGGGTCGATGTTCGTACATTCTTCGTCTTGAGCTCCTCGTTTAGAGCCAACTCGCGCTGGTGTAATCTGCTGAAGCGGTTGATCTTGTCTTGGTCTTCGCGGCGAACTTCAACCTCGTCCGCCTTTTCGTCCTCCTTGGACAGCTGTGAATCGTTAGCAGCCGAATTTACCGATACCGGCAGCCTATATATAAACTCACCATGCGCCGTTGTAGTATTGAAGACATTTCTGCGGTTTGTGGTTGGTAATTTGCAATCGCTCTATCAACTGCGCCGTGAGGCCATTTGGCTAAAATATGAGACCGGAGCTCCTGTTTGGCGGGGCACCGGCACCGTGTGGCTTACAGTGTTGTCGCCCAGCCCGCACGGCATCCTGCCCTCCAAACTGGAGTCTCCACACCAGCTCCCCTACATGAGCTTGCAACTGTGACGCGCTTTTCTGGGCCGAGCGACGCATTAAATCAGCATCAACATCATTGCCAGAAACGTCACGGCGCAAAGATGGCACTCGGCAAAAAGGCCTACCCCAAGGCGACCCTCAAAAAGATTGTCAAGGCGCATTCGAACCACACGCTCAAGAAGAATGCCGACGTTACGGTACGCAACAACAAACGAAGACGCGTCGAGCTGGAGGGTCTGGGCTGTTGTTGCTAACAGAGATTTGCGCAGATATTCCTCGATTACGTTTTATTCATGGAGACGTAAGCTACTTTTGCGAGGCACGCACCGACACATTTCCTGGCTAATTGGTGATGTAGGCTGATTAAAGAAGCGGCCATTCAGTCGAAGCAGTCTGGAGAGCGCGGCTTGACGGCGAGGAGCGTCAAAAAGGTGACGAGAGTACGCAAGCAATCCGATAACCCCCGGTTTAAAAATTATACTGATGATTTCTGTGCAGGATACTCTGGCCAAGTTCAAGGGCTGAATCGACAGCCGACATATCAGCAACAAACGGAATAATGCATACAAACGCAGCGCCCAGACTACCGGCGGCCCAGATCCGATCAAACGCCGCGCTTCCGCTATGGATACCACTACAGTGCCATTGTCGCGAAAGCCGACTTGGAAAGCTTCTTACGGAATTTTTTCCGCGCCAAATAAGGATCGAGCATGAAGCGGATACTTTCGACACACTTGAGAAGACGAAATTTATCATGCGCCGGCATATTCCCCAAGTGCTTGATGCCCGTCATCGCTTAGGCGATGGAGCACGAGACCTGGCCCACAATTGTGCAGGCCCGTTGCCCAGCGTTGGACAACGACAAACGGCCAGCGCCACGCCCAGAAGACGCGCGCACGGTTGCAGCAAAAATAAATTACAATGCTTAGCATAAAATATCAGCACTAGAGTACAATGAAACGTGAATTCACGGCGTATCTGTCACCATATTATCGCGGGTCGTGCCGTAGACGTGCAAAGTTCTGTTTGGTTCTAGAAGATGGGCCGCCCTGTTGGAGGTGGTGCGACAGGGGTGCTCGCCGCCACCACACCTTGACCCCATGAAATTTCCTCCACCTTGTACGGACCTGACCTCCTCTCCTCTTCTCTTCCTCCACGTTGCTCAACTCGCAAGCATATACCTACAGTATTCAATCTGCCGACCTATTTCTCTCCCGCCCAGGCTTTTACCTCTTAACCACCTAGACCCTTGAATTGAGTCTCGCAACTCGTTCACCTACCCACCTAAGCTCTTCGGCACCTGGACACCTACCCCAAACGCCGTTGAGACGTCCTTCGACCAAGCTCCACGACAGCTATCTCCAAGCGATACACTTACCACACATCCTCCGACATGGCTGCTGCGACCGTTCAAACCGCCGCAAAGTCTTCCAAGAAGAAGGCCCCCAAGGCCATCGAACGCACCGACTCCCCCGCACCCAGCACGGCCTCGGGATCTGCCGACAAGGCAGACGGCCAGGATGGCTTCGAGAGCCCGTACATCAAGGAGCTTCACAAGTGAGCCATCTCTGCTACCTTTATGCTAAAATATTTGACACTCCGAAGCTAAATACGGGTCTTTAGGAACATCCGTAACACCAACAAGAAGATTGTATGATTCCCAACCACAGCACATGTGCCCAGGTGAGCAAACGCTGACTGTACATCCGCAGGCCAATGCTGCAAAGACAGACGACATCCTCGCACAGCACAAGGGCAAGTCTCTCAACGACCTCGTAGCCGCCAAAATTATCAACGCCGACCAGAAGGCGCAGATCGAGAAGAAGCCTGCCCTGCAGGCCCAGCTTGCCCAGTTCGAAGAACAGCTCGCCCAATACCAAAAGGTCCACGACCAGTACGCTGCCAAGGCGAACGCCGAGAAGGCCCACTTTGAAAAGTCCCTGGAGCAAGCCAAGGCTGCTGCTGTCAAGGAGGCCAAGGAGGAGTTTGGCAAGTCGTTCCGCGACAACCTGCTCGTTCTCTCTCAGTTCTTGCGCCTGGCTGCCTACCGTCGCGAGGAGGGTAGCGACCCCGACGCGGATGAGACGCAGGCCATCGAGGGTGTTCTACTTGCCATCTATGCTGGTGATGCTTCTGCTGTTTCGGCCATGGAGAAGCTGGTTGGTGGCACTGAAGAGCAGGTTGTGAGCGTCCCCGGCGAGCAGCTCCAGTCTACATGTAAGTGCCAATTGTTGAATATGACCTTTTTGAAATCAAACACTAATAGCTCCACAGATGCTGCCGTCAAGTCTCTTGCTCAGAACTACACTGTTCCCGGCTTCGAGCAGGCCGTCGAGAGCGAGGCTGCTCCGGTTGTTGTCGGCGAGGCAGTCGTCGAGGATGGTAACCATACTGCCGCGGCTACTGTTGTAGCGGACCCCGCTACCAATGCTATCTCAGAGGTTGTTGTCGCCGAGGAGACTACGACTGCTGCGCCGGCTAACCAATGGGGCAGCAATGATCTGTCCATCTCCCAAGAGTGGGTTGATGTTAAGGCCCCGGCCAACCCTACGGAGGTGGATGCAGGTCGTGCGGCGCAGTCTTGGGCTGATGACCAGCCGGACACTGTTACAGAGGTGAGCCCATAAAGTGCAGCTCAGTTCCTTTTGCGCCATTAGCTAACGGCCAACGCAGGCGAAGCCCGTTGATGCCAACGACGGCTTCCACCAGGTCCAGCGTAACCGCGGACGTCAGGAACGCGAAGGAAACGGCAGCTCCCGAGGAGGGCGTGGACGGGGAGAGTTTCGCGGTCGCGGCCGAGGCGACGGTGGCCGGGGTAGAGGCCGGGGCAACCGTAACTCGGGCTTGCCCTCGCGAGGCCCTCGCCGCAATGAGGAATAGTAGAACACATGCGGACGGCCGAAGCGGCGATCTAGGCCACGCATATCACCCGTCTCTCACAGACGATTGTACACGTACACCACGGCATCTCGGCGTTTGAGGTCTTGAGCCTATTACTTGTTTTTATATCAAAACTTTGCATTATTTTTGGCGGCAAAGCGGTGGAAGATTGGAAGATGGATAAGGAGACTCGTCGGTATTTTTGGGCACCTTGCCAGGTTTGGCAAGATGATAGAAAAGCGGTGGAGGATGAGGAGTACTTTGACTACTCCATTTGGCTTGATGCATTGTCATGACGTATGCATTTCTCTGTCGTTATGTGGACTGTGAGGAGGAAAGTGGACAAGGATAAAAGTACATGAGAATATGAATGTATCCACGGTAATGATGCAGCCATTTTGCTGTGTCATGCCGACTTTGCATCCCATTTATGTCTTCCCAGCGTGTTTCGAGTGTAGGTGACATGTGTTTTGCTATATACTAGTTTCATAGAAGTACAGTAAGTGCAGCTCTACAACCAGATACGCCAACGCAATACCAGCTTTCCAACCTGGGCCATCCGTCTCCGGCTCTGGCTCTAGAGGACCAGTTTCGGTCACATCTATGGAGCTTTCCACCACTTCCCAGCGCCAGTACGAAAACTTCCGCGCAACCAGGCAAAAATACACCCTCCAGCCGAAGTCGATCATTGGGAGAAACGCGTAGTACAGTACGCCAGACATGACACCCAAAACTATTAAAACAAGAACAACATTGTAAATAGAGAGTGGTAGCATCAATAGCCTCAACAGCACCGATCTGAAAAGCTGGTAAATCCCGAGGAGGCAGGAAACAATACTTGGACCGCCGTACTCTCTGTAGTTGCGCGCCATACCTTCTCGTCGTGCATTTCTCCTGTCTGCCGCAACATTGAGCGCGATACAAATCAAATGGGGCACCCAAAATGGGAAATCGGCATAGGTCTTGCCCTCATACCAGGTGTCAAAGTTTTGGAGTTGGATGGCAATGTTGATGGCGGTGCCGAAGAATAGGAGGGCGTTGGTGGCGGCATAGGGGAGGAAGTAGTAGACGAGCATGGGGAGAGCTGCTGCTGCGCTGCCGGTGTAGACGACGTTGTACAGTAGCGATATCATGGCGGTCATTGTGAAAGAGGTGAGTGATTTGACAAGGCAAGGAAATGTTGAAGATGCGTGTGTGCTTGGTCGTGTGGAAGGTTGCTGGAGGGCGCGCCAGATGCCTCTCGTCTCGAAAGTCTGGGGCTTTTAAAAAGACAAGGGGAAACTCTTGGAGGAGTAAACCTCGCCGGATATTGGAGCTGTGTCGCCCTATATATGATGGCTCGGTGCCAGCCATCACTGTATTCGAATTGCAGAAGTGCACTAGGAATATGCTCTATGACCTTGTGATAAAGTTTATACATATTGTGCTTGCTCTACTCAATTTTTACTGTGCTGTCTTAAAGCTGAAGAAAGTTGAGGCGGCCGCGATAAACTTTCTTCCTGCCTTATACAATGCATCCGCCAAAAGAATCAGAAAAGAGGTATTTAACTCCTGCCGCGACCCATGATCAATTACGAGCATTTTAACATCTTGGCTAACGTATTTTTGTTACCTTTGTTTACCATTCACGGACATATACCAGGCACCCAGCCAAGCTGCCGTCTTTACAAAATCCGCCCGAAGCCTGCCTACACGTATTCGTCCGCTCTTTTGAAATGTCGTCGCAGATATTCAGTGCCGACTACATCGGCCGCATTGCCGCCCTTCTGCCGCTGGCCGTGTATCATTTTACTCCCCGCGAGTTGTGCGCCCCTTATCTCTTCATCGGCGTCACAGTCAATAGCGTGATGCAATTGCAAAATATGATCGCTTGGCACGACGACAAACCACACGTTGACTACCCTGTCTGGGTCGCTCTGTGCATCTATTTTTCCGCAAACGTGAGCTTTATAAAATTGGATGAGCGTTTGATGGATAGGGAGCGAAAACCGACAAAATTTAGGACTGCAAGCCACAATTCCTATCAATATGCGCACTACCAGGTCATCAGGGTCGTGGTGACTCGTTTCTGCACTCGACCGCCGTTCTCGATGCATAATGCTCCTATTTTCGCGCTCTTGCTCGCCGAAACGCTGGGCATCACGTATCTTACATATGACTGGTGTGTTGATTTTGGCTCCAGGGTATACCTCTGTGTGGTTGCGAGGCAGTACTCTTCCCGGCATTGGCACATGGCAGAAACCTGCGCCGATATTTGGGATACGGGTACCCTTGAGCCGGAGACGGAGAGCCCAAGCTGGAAATACTTTATTGCCTGGACGTATGTGCTTGTGCAGTTCGCACTGCTCATTTGCTATCAGTTCAGCACATGACGGACCCTTTCGAAGTTTTATGACGGTGTAGACATTGAAATATATCTACGAGTAGGTCGGTAAGAGGGTGTAAGTGGCGCTCGACTCCCTCAGCGGCCAAATCGGGTATGCGTACCCTATTGAACTTGGTGGGGGCCATTTGGCCTGCTTTGGCCGGTCTGACACAGTGAGGTACGTACCTGGAGTTGTGGCCACATCGGCGGGTGCAGTGCTAGTCCCACTTGCTAAAACAGTGCAAGTTGTCCTCTTCGGCAGTTTAGGTGCACCACTCGTGCTTTTTGATGGAGCTCTACATTTCTCGACGTTTCTGAGGCCACCTCTTCCACAGTCCCGCGCATTTTACCGTGGCCTTTTCTGTCTTTCCTATTTGTTTACCTCCAGCGATTATTTGAGCAGCTGCTTGCGCACTACAACCCAAACCATCTTCGCGCAGTGTAACGAATCCGTCCTCATTGACTGAGTTGGAAGCAACTAGCAGCGCCGCGCGAGCGCAGAGGACAAGCCACAGCCAACACCAGCCATGGCTTCGAAACGACAACTACCGTCCCTCATGACGCTCCTCGGAGCCGTCTTCCTTCTCTCGACGAATGTATTGGCGGCCGCTGCTGTTCTCGGTGTCGACCTGGGCACCGAGTACATCAAGGCCGCCCTCGTCAAGCCCGGTATCCCCCTCGACATTGTCCTGACCAAGGACTCGCGACGCAAAGAGACCTCGGCCGTGGCCTTCAAGCCCTCTCCCGGCGGCGCCAAGGACGGCCACTTCCCAGAGAGAGCCTACGGCGCAGACGCCATTGCCCTCTCCGCGCGATTCCCCGGCGAAGTCTACCCGAACCTCAAGACGCTTCTCGGCCTCCCCGTCGACGATCCCATCACCACCGAATACGCCGCCCGGCACCCTGCCTTGCAGCTGGAGAAGCATGCAACCCGCGGTACCGCCGCCTTCAAGACCAAGACGCTCACAGCCGAAGAGGAGGCCTGGATGATTGAGGAGCTGCTGGCCATGGAGCTGCAGAGTGTCCAGAAGAACGCGGAGATTACGGCCGGCGACGGCACCTCTGTGCGATCCGTCGTTCTCACTGTTCCCCCGTTCTTTACTACCGAGGAGAAGCGAGCCATCCAGCTCGCTTCTGAGCTGGCCAATCTCAAGGTCCTCAGCCTCATCAGCGACGGCATGGCTGTTGGTCTCAACTACGCCACCTCTAGACAGTTCCCCAACATCAACGAGGGCGCCAAGCCTGAATATCACATGGTTTTCGACATGGGTGCTGGCTCGACGAGCGCTACTGTTCTCAAGTTCCAGAGTCGCGCTGTCAAGGACGTTGGCAAGTTCAACAAGACCGTTCAGGAAGTCCAGTCCCTCGGCAGTGGCTGGGACAGGACCCTGGGTGGCGATGCGCTGAACTACCTCATCATTGACAACATGATTTCCCAGTTTGTCGAGTCCAAGGGTGCGCAAAAGATTTCTGCCACCGACGCTGGCGTTCGAGCTCACGGACGCGCGATTGCAAAGCTTACCAAGGAGGCCGAGCGCGTGCGACACGTCCTCAGCGCCAACCAAAACACTGCCGCCAGCTTCGAGGGGCTCTACGAGGATGTCGACTTCAAGTACAAGATTAGCCGCACGGAGTTTGAAAGCATTGCCGAGGAGCACGCCAGCCGTGTCGGCGCCGTTATCAGTGACGCCCTCAAGATGTCTGGCCTTGACGTGGCTGACCTCGACTCCGTCATTTTGCACGGAGGCACCTCCCGAACGCCCTTTGTCCAAAAGGCATTGGAGAAGGCCATTGGTTCTGCCGAGAAGCTACGATCCAATGTCAACTCAGACGAAGCGGCCGTGTTTGGCGCGGGTTTCCGTGCAGCTGAGCTGAGCCCAAGCTTCCGCGTAAAGGAGATTCGCATTGCTGAAGGCTCCATGTATCCCGCCGGTATCAAGTACACTACCCCCAGCGGCAAGACCCAGCGTCAGCGTCTGTGGACAGCCATCTCTCCCGTCGGTGCTGTGCCTAAGGAGCTGACGTTTACCGATCTCAACGACTTCTCTGGCTCCTTCTACCAGCAGGTTGGTGAGGCCGACAAGGATGTCGCCTCCTTCGCCACCAAGAACCTCACCACCACGGCCGCCGCTCTGAAGGAGAAGTACCCATCTTGCGCAGACTCTGAAATCGTCTTCAAGGTTGCTTTTAAGCTTAGCAGCGAGAATGGCGAGGCTGCCGTTGCCAAGGCCTTCGTTGAGTGCGAGGCGGAAGTGAAGGAAGGCTTCGTCGACGGTGTCAAGAATCTCTTTGGCTTTGGTAAAAAGGATCAGCAGCCCCTCACTGACGAGGAAAAGGCGGACGAGGCCAAGCCCGAGGAGCCAGCCAAGGACGAGACCAAGGACCAGCCCAAGGAGTCTTCGTCTACTTCATCTTCAGCTGAATCGGAAGCTACCGCAGACGCCAAAAACAGCAACGATACGAACGCCGCTGCGGAGGCCAGCGGCGAGGATCAGCCCGCTACCAAGAAGAAGGAAATTGTGTCTATTCCTGTCGAGGTCGAGGTTACTAAGGCTGGCCTCCCCCAGCTCTCCAAGACTGAGATGACCAAGTCCAAGGATAGACTCAAGGCTTTTGAAGCTTCCGATAAGGCACGCATCTTGCGTGAAGAGGCATTGAACCAGCTCGAGGGATTCACCTACAAGATCCGTGACTTGCTCGAGAACGAGGACTTTGTCGGCAAGTCAACTGAGGCCGAGCGCAAGACTCTGGGCGAAAAGTCCAGCGAGGCGAGCGAGTGGCTCTATGAGGGCGGAATCGATGCCACCAAGGATGAGCTCAAGGCTAAATTGACTGCTCTCCAGGATCTTGTGCGCCCCGTTCAGCAGAGAGTGGATGAGGCAATCAACCGTCCTGAGGCTATCTCTAAGCTCAAGGAGACGTTGACTCAGACCAAGTCATTCTTTGAGAACATCTACAAGCAAATTGATGAGTACGAGCAATGGCAAGCTACTGCATCGTCATCTCACAGCTCTACGACGACATCTACAGCGGCCGCTGAGTCGTCCACCGGCGAGTTTGACGGACTAGAGGACGAAGACGCTACCGATGATACCAAGGAGGAGCCCAAGGAACCTGAGGGCCCTGCTCCTCCTCTCTACAAGCGCGAGGAGCTCGCCGATATCGAGAAGCTCCACAAGGAGACTTTGGAGTGGTTGACCGAGATGGAGGCGAAGCAAGACAAGCTTGAGCTGACAGTCAACCCAGTTCTGCTCAGCAGTGACATTGCCGCGAAGCGTGAGAAGCTGGACAAGGCCGGCATGGAGCTGGCCATGAAGGGCATCCGCTACTTTGACAGCAACGCCAAGAAGGGCAAGAAGGGCACCAAGTCCAAGTCCACCAAGTCGAAAAAGAGCGACGACTCCAAGGCGGAGGACGTCGAGGACTTTGACAAGAAGCCGCTGACCGAGGAAGAGCTCGAGTCGCTACTGGAGGAGATGCGCAAGCGCGAGACGGAAGAGGACAAGGCCGCTGGCGACAAGTCCAAGGCCAAGGATAAGAAGAGCAAGACGAAGAGCAAGTCCAAGGCCAAGGCCAAGGGCAAGGACAAGTCCAAGGGCAAGGCCACCAAGGATACCAAGGACGCCAAGGACAGCAAGGATGATGGCGCGGAGCCGAAGCATGATGAGCTGTAATGACGCTGCGTGACTGGGTTGCGTTGCAGCGGGTGTACATATGTAACTTTTTTTTTACGAGACGTGATAGAATAGAGCTAGTGTAGAGTAGACCTGCATCGGAGCAAGAGGTTCAAAAAAGCCATTGTTTACTATCGAAATTCCGCCTGCAAGACTGCTGTGTCCGTGTTTTATTGTATTTACGAGTGTTACTACTGTCCGGTGAATTTAACCACGCCCTGCAATGCAATGCAAAACGATACAAGTGGTGTACGAGACGGCTGGTCGCAGCTGAAAGCGTGGAAGCAGGAAACAATACGAGGTCAATCAGCACCATATGAAGTATATGCAAAACATAGAACGCGGTAACACGGCCCAGGCCCCTTTTAATCTAGCTTTCTGAAGCACAAACGAGAGGAGGACAGCATGTACATACCTTGCTCTAAACACTCGCATACGCCCTCACGGAGGAAAACTGGTGCGGTGAAAGGTTTCCTGCATGACGCTATGGCCAAGGTTCGGCAGCTGCCAGCGGCCGGGCTGCCGTTTGCTCTTGCAGTTCCTGCCAGCTGGCCGCATAGCCATTTTGGAGGACGGGAGGCCGTTTTATCAATAGGTGCCCATTTGGATGGCCACTTGCCCGTACTTGGTTGTATTTGTCTCCCTCACCTTTCCCGGCTTGTTGATAGTAAACCATTTCACACTCGTTCCTTTTACCTTTGGAGGCGCGCAAGGATTCCTTCGTTTTCCCAACGAGTTCTCGGTTCATTCGTTTTTTTTCTCTTGACAAGACGAATTAGTTTCTTCTGGGACGTTATTTACTTTTTACTTGAAATCACCACCACCTTCGTTTTGCAGCAACGACACCAGCCAGTTACGACCACGGCGATCAGCACAATGCGGCACATCGTCAGCCTTGTTCTCGTTCTTTTCCCAGTTTGGGCCTCTGCCATTGCGATACCACCCTTGGAGTCTGCGAGTTCTCCTGTTGAGAGTTTCTCCCTATCTGTTTCTCGCAAGAATGCAGGCAAACGCGATTTTGTCAAAGAGTGGGCTGCGGTTCGTCAGAAATGGGGCGGTAGCAATGCAGGGCCGGCCTCTTCCATGTTTTCTCTTGCAGATGAAGGCATGTATTTTTTTGTTTTCCTCTTTCTATGTAGCAGCAGGCTAACTCCTTGGTCAGATGGTACTGTTGATGTTGAGCCTATTGGCAATGACGACCTCTACTTGGCTGAAATACAAGTCGGCAATCCACCACAGACGGTTAAGATGGCACTCGACACTGGTTCTTCCGATGTGTAAGTAGAACCATAACTGTCCCTAAAGCGTTTGACCTAACAGTCGCAGATGGCTGCAATCTACAGATACAAAGTATCGCATCAACCCACACGGGCCGTGGGCTCCTCAGTACCGACCTAAGGAGTCAGAGACGTCCCAGCTGCTGAATGATTCGCGATGGGATGTTCAATACCGTATTTACACTTCTTACCTTTATATTGGCTTTATGTATGCTAACCGACCTAGTTGACGGAACCGCCGCTTACGGTATTGTTTATCGCGACACAATCCGTCTCGGAAACCTCGAAGTCAACAACGCAACAGTACAGTCCGCACTCAAGGTTGCAGTACGATTCGAAACAGACACAGACATGAGCGGCATTATGGGTCTCGCAAAGACGCTCCCCAACAACATCGAACCACGTGTGCCGACCTTTCTCGAGCTACTTAAACCCATGCTCGAGTCTCCAGTATTCACAGTGGACTTGAAGAAGAATGCAACTGGGCAGTTTGAGTTTGGTCGCATCGATGAAAGCCTTGCATCTGAGAACATCACTTGGATTGATTCTGACCCAAGGAGCCCCCACTGGGATGTAGAATTTGACCTGACTTCGTGGGCTGTCAGAGACCAAACATGGTGGTACTACAAATTCCCTGCGACTATTGATACTGGCACCACTCTCATGTTCCTTCCAGACGCTCTCGCCAGCAGATACTGGCTTAGCGTACCTGGCATGCGACCAGGTGCTACACTCACTCCGGCGTACACGTTCCCGTGCGCAAACGCAAAAGATCTTCCAGATTTGATGTTCAAGCTGCCAGGAACAGAGCACGTCGTTACCATTCCAGGCCGTTACATCAACTATGGCCCAGTCGTTGAGGGCGATGACTACTGCTGGGGTGGCATGCAGAGTTCAGCCGGCATGGACGTGGTTGTCTTTGGAGACATAATGCTCAAGGCTCTATTTGTGGCATTTGATGTCGAAAATAATCGCATTGGCTTTGCAAACAAGAGGCTGGATGACGAGTAGAAGCTTATAGGATAGGTGTGGCGCTGACAGCTTTTCTACTTCTGTCTCTTTCGAGCCAAATTATATTGCTGTTGAAGATTGATGACTTGCGGGCGCCGGTGCCTGCTCATCATAGTACGACATGGAGTCACAGAGGCAGGGACGCATTTGATAGGGACAGACATATATGCCCTCAAGTACGAAAGAATTTATTTTCCAACTCGAGTGCTGAGCAGGGGAATTTCCATGTTCCAAGTGACATTGTTCACATCCAGTAAATACACGAGGTTACAATAAAACAACGTATATTGTCCCCCAGCTCATGGATTCCAATGAGTATCGTACCTGACCACCACAACCACCATCAATCTCCAATATGACAAAGTAAAGAATAAAGAAGGACGAAGAAGAGAAGAGAAACCGAAACGACAAAGGGCTCGCCTCGGCCATGATCGGAGTATTAGTACAACTTGCTAGCCTAAAGTTGAAAAAAAAAAGCATGTCTCTAAGAATTGTTTGTTCCGGATTTTGAATCTTTGCTGTTTGAGCAGGTATTGTAAAATCAAAAGTAAACAGAAGATTGGCGATATGCCACCAAGGCGGTATTTTAACCGGACAAAAAAGATGTTGAGACTCGGGGTATATACAGCCTTCACCGTTGCGAGAAACCGAGCCACGCATGGTAGTAGAAAAACGTCGGTGTAGCCATAGCTTAAAATGAGGCAAGAGTGCCGAATTGATGCAAACAAAAAAGGCAAGAAAACAGTGCATTGCTGCCGCGCTGAAGTGTGTATGGTTTCGGCAGATTGAATCTATAGTATACACCATGAGACAATAGTAAACTTGTTGCTGGAGTGATCTGGAGGGTATATGTGTGTCACTTTCGAGGCCGTTCATCATTGGCCGTGGAGAGTGGTCCAGATCTATTCGCGGTCGCCATCTGTACAAAAGGAAACCATAGGTCAGCGAGCTGCGTCGTCGAGATCCGCCTTGGTGACAATGTAGTATTCACCTTCACTGGCCCCAGGGGTTGGGGGCATGTTGCCAGCGCTGGGGGCGTGCTGAGGGGCTCGGGCGGTTCCCGGGCGGCTCTTGGAAGCATCCTTGGGTGGAGGAGGAGGGGGGCGGTCGGGGTGCTGCTGGCTGTTGACGGGAGCAGATGTGTTGATGTTGGCGAGCTCGGAACGGGCATGCTTGTTCTTGCTGAGGCGCTCTTCCATTTCACGCAGGCGAGCCTCTAGAGAAGCGAGCTCCTTGGTGTTTCTGTCGACGGTGGCCCGCCTGAATGGATTCAATTGTTAGCTGGGATACACGTTGAGGTATCGAGGACTAGTCGGAGGGTCGAACCTTTGGTCAACTTGTTGATCGAGGTCTGTGAGGGAGTTGTCGATGCGGAAAATGTCCATCAGCTCTTGGGAAAAGGAGCGAGCAACGGTGCTGTCGTCGGCGGCGGTGGTTAGCTTGTTCATTTTGACGTCGTGCTATGAAGCTGTCTTGCAAGGCGTGGGTGTGTGGCGATGCTGCGGGTGTTGTGTTGACGATGATGGTGGTGATGCTGTAGTAATGGTGATGGTGATAGGGAGAAGGGAAAGGGGAAGCGATCCAAAGCAAGAAAGCGAGAGGAGGAAGCGAACAGGTAAACAAAAGCAAGACGCCCGGGCAGGAGACAAAAGATACGTATACAGAAAACTGGATATTGATTGACTCTGGCTTCTCCACCAGATGCATCGACGGGCGCAGGCACTGGCGCTGGCAACCGGCGCTATTGCTTTTGGAATGCAGAACCTAGTTCATAATGGCAGACTGCCACACAATGGAGCGTGGAACGCGTTGGCCACCCACCGCAGATGGGTGAGACAAGGCAAAAAATAAAACGGCTTTCGAGCCTGGGGTCTGACGGAGCAGAAAGCAGAAATACAACTTACGACTGAGGACGTCTGCCGTTGGGCTTCCAGTCGCGGTCAAGCTCGGCGTCGGTATATTCGCGCGTCTCCATCTCAGACATGATGCCGTAATGTTGCTATGTAGTAGGTATTGAAGCAATCGTACTCGAACAAGGTACAGCAGTGCTGCTTTCGTCGTTATTCAATATGTTCGGTCGCTGTGCGTGGTGGCGGCACCAAAGTTTCGGAAGCTATTAAGGGGGCGGCGGCCAAAACTCGCTGGAGGTCCTGAGGGTCAAAAAGCAATACGAGCAGCTATGACGTCTAGGGGTCTCGCGGGAGAGCGGCAAGGCGGGAAGTCGAGCGAGCCGGACAGGAGTGGGTTCCTCTCGGCTTGGGTGGATAGGAGAGAGGCGTCTGCGGAAGCTAAGTCGCTTGCGGAAGCCGATTCGCACGAGGGTATAACAAAGCTCGAGATCAGAAAACACAAAATGCAACAATGGGGGAATCGAAAAGTAAAAAAGAGAGAGAGGAAGAGAGGAAGATAAAGACAGGGTTCATGGGGGGAAAGGAGCAGAAATACAAGATTACCGCAATATCAACCTCACGGGGGGCGGTCTCCACGAGAGGGAGTCTGCTGGGCTCTTTTCCATCCACGTCCCAATTTCAAAATTAGGATGGGGGAGGCGAGATTGCCACACTGCTGGATTAGACACGCAGGGGGGGTTAGCTTGGTTCGGCGGGACGCTCAGGCAGGGGCAGGGCCACTAGGGGATGGGCGGGAAGCTGGGCGGCTGGCCGGTGGTGGCAGATGAGATGTGCATTGTGTGGGGAGCGGGAACAAAGACAAAGGGTGGTGGGAGACGTGTGCCGGTCATGTCGTGCTGGTGCCAGAGTCAGTGCCGGTGTGATGAGCGCCTCATGGTTGCGAGGAAGGCTGTTGCTGCGCACATGATGACGTGGCAAGCTGCAAAAGTGAGGCAAAATGGACCATGTAGATGTTTTTGGGATTTTGTTTGCATTTTTCTGCTCATTTGTCCGCCTCGGGCGTGGCAGCTGGCAGCTTGCCTCATCATCTGTCAACGATCGGGCGTGCAGCTGTCAGCCGGCCGTCCGCCGGGTGGCAGTTTGTCTAGCCGGGCAGGGCGGGCTGCAGAGGTACTGGTACCGTGGGTCCCCCTAGTGCCGGTCAAACTACGCAAGGGGTCGGTCTCCTCGGTCGGCAGTACTCGTACACTGTAGTACACCTACCATCTCCCAGCCGAAAGGCTCAAGGGGTTCAAGGGAATGGACGATGCGCTGTTCATTAGCTCCGGACCAATCGTGAGGCGCATGGTGAGGCCGGTGAGGCTCCCTTTGCTCGCGACGCGCGATCCACCGCTTCGGCTAAGGCGGGCATCTCGACAGCACATTACGACTTGAACACGTTTGACGAGCCACGATGCGAACGACAGCCCCTGTTGGATCGAGTGGTGCTGTGCCAGTTGTGCAAAGAATATGGTTTGCCAAGGCTCTGGGCACCATAGAGAGGACCTCACCCTGGCGAGCATAAGCCGATGTACATCTATAGCTGTCTAACAAGACAGCTGATACTTTTTTAAGGTCAAATTCATGGTTTTTATAACTACAACTAGTGTTTTGTTTCGGAGCTTTGTTACCCATTCCTACAGCAGCTTTATCTAGCCGCCTCTCTACCCCCTAGGAACGTCACTCCAAAGCAGAACACCAGATCAGAGCCTTTCGAGAAAAACCAGCCTGCTATCATTGTCACCGTCGAAAGCAAACTCCAGCCCATGGTTCATCAATGTCGCTCCAGAGTACGCTCTCTTGCCGTCTACCATGTACGTCGACTCGGCGTTCAAGCCCTGCAGTCGTATGGCTGGCTGGCAGATGACGGGAGTATCGACCATTTGGAAGGCGAACAAAACAGCATGTTTCCCACCTTGGCTTATATAAATTGCCGCGGGGTGCTTTGACTCGTCCGGCAATGAGAGCTTCCACAAGTCGCCGTTGATCACAATGGGGTTGACCCTTTCCGCAAGGTCGATGAGCCCTGGGATCTGCGCTCGATCGGAATCAGACAGCGCAGTGGGATCCAGCTCGAACCCAAACGAACCCCCCATCATGGACACGTGTGCTCGAAATGTGAGCGTGGTGACCCGTTTCGTAGTATCGTTTGGAACGTCGGAAACGTGGCAGCCCATGACCGACGCAGGGTAGGCAACCGTTGTACCAAACTGGATAGGGATGCGGTCGACGGCGTCGGTATTGTCGGATACCCAGAATTGCGAAAAGTAATACAACATGCCGGGGTCGAATCGACCTCCGCCCGATGCGCACCCTTCCCATAACACGTTGGGAAACCGAGTGGTCAGGATCTCCAATACCCTGTACAGTCCAAGCATGTACCTGTGGTACGTCTTTGGCGATGGCGTTTCGTGAATTCCGCGGTTATTATCCCATTTTACGTACGTTATTGGTGCGCTTTGTAACAGCTCGGTCATGCTGTCTATAATGTAGTCTTGGACTGCGGTCAAGGACACATCCAGGGCCACCTGGTTCCGCTCTTCTGTTAAAGCGTAGGTGCTTGCCTGGAGCACCCAATCGCGGTGCTTTTCAAAGAGCTCTGACTTGGAGTTCACCATCTCAGGTTCTACCCAGATGCCAAACTGCATCTTTTCATCAGAACCAGCAACGGTAAAGCTGTTGACCTTCTCAACAACAGGGCGAAGGCCATCTGGGAACCTTTTCGGATTGGGCTTCCAATCGCCCAAGCCAGAATGGGAGCTAACTCGCGGGTATTTAACGCCGAACCAGCCGTCGTCCATGACGAAAAGTTTAACTCCAACATCGGCGGCTCCTTGGGCCATTTCGAGGATCTTCTGCTGACCATACGTAAATTTAACGGCCTCCCAGCTATTGAGAAGGACCGGCCGGGGCTGTCGCACAAAGGAACCTCTGAATAGATGGTTCCGATACAGGTTATGCAGCCGACGTGACATGCCGCCTATTCCTTGATTGGAGAAAACGGCCACGCACTCTGGTGAAGTGAGATCCTCCCCGGCCTTTAGCGGCCATGACAGTTGGTCATGATTGAAGCCAACCAATGCGCGGACTAGCCCCTGGGGCCCCTTTTCTACATCCGCGATGAATGAACCGCTGTATATCAGGGACAGTCCCCAAGCCTCTCCCTGCGATTCAGTAGCTGACGGGGAAGTCAAGGCTAAAAACGGGTTGTGAAAGTGCGAGGAATACCCCGTGTTGCTCCTGAACCTATAACATCGCAAGTTAGCACGGTCGCCATCACAACACCATCACGTCAGAAACATACTCTTGGATGCCAAAGTCAACGCGGCGCCGAAGTCTGGCGCACTCGCGACCCCATTCGCCGCGCAATCCAAGCACGTCGTATTCACCGTACGGGAAGTCGGTGCAGAAACTAGCCATCTTCTCAATCACAATATCCCCGCATCCCTTGTTGACGATCCTGGCACTCCTGACGATGGCATCGTGCTCAGGAAACACAGAGTACGTGAGGTCAAGCCCAACGGCACTGTGCTTATCGTACAGGTGAATCACAATCGTGTGTGCCTGCTGCTCATCTGCAAACGTGCAAGGAAGACCTGGCAGTTTCGGCTTGCCGGGCACAATAGAGTGACTCTCATACTGGAACTGGCTGACCGTATGGCCTTCAGCGTGCCGGATGTGAACGGCTGGCAGTCGGAAGTCGCCCCGTCCGAGGTCAGGATATTCCCGACGAACCCAAAGCTCTTTTGAAAGGCCAACGTATTTGCCAGTGGACGGTATATAAGGGATCTCGGAAATCGTACCGCCAAAGTGGTCGGACCTGAGGTCGCCGCTTTCTGGGTCGACATGGAATCGGTAGGAGCAAGTGCGCCCATTCAGGGCAAATGATTTGCCATCAACCACAATGGCTACATTGCCGTTTATTAGCGTTTCATGTACCGGGAAGAAAGCGGAACAGCGGTAGGCCCTAGACTTACGTTGTGTGGCAGAGCTGTGCATTTCGGGCAGTTTGACTCTCATAGCCCGGGATATGTTATAAGCACAACGGACAAAGAAGATAAAGGGAGCGTCATGTAATGCAGACGACACGGTTATATCGTCTATTTATCACCCTTGTCTCTGTCTTGGCGGATGATTCTATGACCAATGAGCTGAAGTCGTCTCCACGCCGACAAGAGAGACCTCCGAGGTTCGTTACAGATTTCCCGCGTAGCAAAGCCTATTTAATAGACGGCGATGGCTTTTCGGGCGTCTTGTTACTGCTGGGCTACTCCAAACAGTTGTGGATCGACGGCGCCCACCCCGCAGACGGCGTCTTATTCCCCGACTTTAGTTCTGTGGTGGCCACCAATCAAATCTGCTCAAAGCCGAAAATTGCGAACAATTCGCCGGTCATTCGCCTCCCGAAATTGCATAAACCCATCTAGAAACACGCAGACGATGTTTTATTTTACCGGCGAGCTGAATCATGGGATTATTCATATGTACAGCAAGTTCGTGGAGTGGGGGCCATCTCAAGTATGTCACAAACTGGATAGGCAGTTGCTATACTCAAGTGTTTCCAGATGCATACTCAAACATATTATTATTTAAAACTAAGTTTTCCAAATATACAACTCTTAGACATTAAATAGATCCGCCGGCAGCGGTGGAATCTCACTATCCAGCTCAACCACAGCGGTGCTATACTCGTGCAAAAACCTCGCCATCCAATCGCTCATCCGAAACACTGCCCAGACCTGCTGCGCCGTCCCGCACGCCTCCTGGAACGCCTTTAACCGGCGCATCGCCTGGTCGATCCACGGCCAGTACTGCCGCAGCTTCAGCAGCAGCTGGAAGTTGCACTGCAGCAGCTCGCGGGCTTCGCTCACGGCCGCCCGGTTCGAGTCCAGCAGGAGCGTGTGCAGGTGCACCGACGACGATATGACCAGCACGTGGCCGACTCGTACCCAGACGCAGTTGACGTTGAACGAGTCGTGCGCCCGCCAGAGGAGGTTAGAGATTGCCGTTGCGTGCGCTCTGCACCGGTAGGCGTATTCTTTGTGAGCGCTGGAGACGGGGCTTTCAAAGGGTGTGTGGAGGAACTGGTAATGAAGGAGCATCTGGTGGTAGTGATATCCGACGTGAAGGGCGACGAATACATGACCCAGGCCCTTTGCTGCGTAGTACGTCAAGTTTTCTTTCGTTTCGCGCAGTAGAGTGGGCAGATTGAGCTCCCATTGCCTCAGGCCCTCTGACAGGAGAGATATTGTCGCCGCGATGCTGCTTGGGTCTTCTAGGGCATGAACCAGGGCGTAGTTCAAGTCCTTGACCTGGCCAAATAGTTTGGTGAGGGGTATCATTTGCGACCATAGGCTCTCCATGCGGCAGGGCGCATCATCGGCTGGTACGTCGTCTTCTATAGTATCATCCGTCATGTCTCGAAACACCAGTTCGCTTACTGGCCAGGTAAAATCCACGTCCAAGTTGGGCGATCTCTTTTGGTCCCGCGAGGAGGAGACCCAGACATCTGTTATATACACGGTAGACCAGACTGCATGTGTTAGTTTCTGCCGCGTTGATTTATTATTGGGTAGGGAGGAAGCTCACCTCTCAACTCAAGTTCTCGCTGAAGTGCATTTCCGCTCAAAGTTTTAGGCAGACCGAGGAGTGGCGCGATGCAGCTGCATATGGCATTACATATTGATATCGCGTCGCGATCACCTTCAGCCGAAGCTAGTGAGGACAGCAGTCGGCAACTTTGCAGCGTAGACAGCGACACGCTCATATTCTGAAAGCTCAGCAGCGCCTTTGCCTCTTGCGCCCACTTCGTACCCCGAGCCCACGGGTGCTTATCCCGAAAATACTCATGGTCCGAAAACCTATCGACATACAATCAGCTCTCTCACGGCAACCAACAGCCCACCAAGTCTCAGCCAGGTTCTCACTCACCTCGCCGTCAGAGCAAACATGGCCAGCTGCGTCACCAGCGGCAAGCTCCCTTTCTCAAACGCCTTGACCAACGACTTTTCATGAAACAGGCTCGCATCCGTATTATCCATGGTCTGGAAATACAAGCCAATCAGGTGCCGGCACACCTCTCTCGGCGGGACATAGCAGCCGCTGGCATCCTTGGCAGGCATCGGCCGTAAGGTCGGCTGGCTTACACGCCGCACAGGGGAACTATCATCACTGTCTGGCGAAGCGCTGCCGCCCCGGCGTCGCGTGGAGAGCGAGCAGGGGAGGCCGTGCATGCGGCAGTAGACGCAGGTCAGCTGCGCCGAGGAGGTCCTGGTCGAGCGGCATTTCTGCTTACGGGACCTGGAAACGCGCGCGTTAATGGAAGCGATGATGGGTGAATGCTAGGCTAGTGTGACCCACCGGCATATCGCGCATGCCGTAGCGTTTCTCATGGCTGTAAGGCTGCTGTATTTGGTAGGTGAGTGAGCAGCGGTCTTTGCCCGTTCACCCCGTGGCCATGCGATGGTAGCCTGGCTGGTGAGACTTGGACATGCCCTGTCGGAATTGAGCCGTGTGCCATTGGCTTAATAACCGTTGGAGCTGTTAGGCGGCTGAATTATCGGCATTGACTGCTAGAGTCGTGGCGTTGTTGCATCCACAGTTTGCACTTTGCGGGGGGAGTGGCTTGCAAATCCGACCAGTCAGAGAGGTTCAACGCCGTCGCTGCTGGGAAGTTGGATTATTACATGAAAATCTATACAGAGTATATATAACCCCATCATAGATCTACTTTTATAATCAGTTGGATCTACCTCGGATGTATCAGGTAACCATCAGCGCAAGCTGATTTTACAATGTGTATTATCATTACCACCACGTGTAGCAGTCGTCCTCATCCGTCTACATCAGCGCGGCTCTGTCCTATTCTGAGCAGGGAAGGACAACAGGATTGCAGCGACTAATTTACGTAAAAAATGTGAAAAGCTCCGTTTAATGCTAGGCTAAAAATATAGCCGTCCTTCACGCTGTGTAAAATACTATGTACAACGAAATTCAACTCGAACAGCCGTGGCCAACTGTGCGGCGTCATAATATCCAACTTAATCACTATTCTTTTGCTGCTTGTCCTTTTTCACACCCTGGTACAGTTTCTGGCATCTCTTCTGCCTGAATTATGATGCCACACGGTGCTGTGGGCACCTATATACAAAATTATATCCCGCAGTATACTCTTGGCGGGAAAGTACTCACTTCACCTCCGGCCATTTGACGCCGTCGCAGTGCTCGTGAGCCTCCACCCACTGGGTAATCTTGTCCATGTTCCAGCCGCTCTTGTACTGCTTGTCCGCAATCTTTGTCGGCTTTTTGGGCTCGCCATGGCGAATCTTCTTGCCAATGAAGCAGATTCCGTTGTGGAAGCGGTATTGGAAGCAGTGATCCAAACTCTCGCACAACTTTTGACACGCTTCAAAGCTCTCATGCGCACTTTCTTCGAGGGGCGTCAAGTCTTTCGTTTTCGCGCGGTCGAGCTCGCCCTTGTCGTACTTTCGCGAGGAGCTGTTGAGGTAGAGCTCGTCGTCGCTGAAATTGTCCCAGTCGTCGCGGTGGGGCACCATGTGTGGCTGGATAAAGCGCTTGTATATGTCCTTGATGCGCAGAGGTCCAGAGAACCCTCGCTCACGCTCAAACGTGGCGAGGTCGTTGACGTCCTGAGGGGAGACATGGTGCATCGTTGCGATCGGATGGCACCATAGGTCCTCAGAATACGGTATCGTGTGCGGTTTGTCGCCGTTGATTGCCGGGTACTGCTGCTCGTTAGTCGTCCGGTCTTGTCGGCGCGACCCATGAAAAATTCTCACCGTGTGCTGAATCTTGACGCCGGTCTCATTCTTCACTGCCGCAGCAAATAGCGCGTCACCACAGCACGTCTGCGTTGCGTTCTTGTCATACGTGTTGGCAACTCTGGTCTTGCCCTCAAACATGTCGTGCATGGCGGCGTGGGACATGATGTAGCCGCTCCCGCCATGGCCAAAAGGTTCGTTGTTGAGCATGGCTACGCTGCCGAGGTAGAGGGGCTTCGTGTGGTCGAGGCGTTTCAGCCACTCCATTATGTTGGACCAGACAACGTATGTGTCGGCCTCGACGAATAGGTACCACTTGTAGTCGGGACGCATCTTGTACGTCTTTTCGGCTACGTGGACAAACTTGTACTTGTCCAGCGCCCACCCCTCGGCGCCCAGGTCGTAGCCAACTTGGCAGAGCTGCAGGTCCAGCGTACACGCCTTTTGGCGTAAGTATAGGTCAAAGTCTTTGTTGTTAGTCTTGACATCTTGCAGCACGTCGTCCAAGCTGTCGTATATCTTGTGGCCGGCAATGTGCTGCTCCATGTCGCTGAAAATGTAGTATTCGGGAAGGCATTGGAGATTCGTCATGATCTGCGTAGGGACCTTGGAATAGGCTTCGGAGGCGCCAGTCTTCATTATGAGAAGGACATCTGAGGTGTCGGGGAAGTTGGCGCAAGGGCTTTGGGCGGCCTTGATGGGTACATGGTCGGTATTAATAGTGTCGTCATTTTTTGTCTCCTCGTTTTCCGGCACGATAGTGATAGTCGATCCGCCGTCGTTCGATTCTGTAGTGTCAGGGTGCTCTGTTGAGCTAGTGTCTTCTGCGGGCTGCTCAGCCGTCTCCTTCTCTTTAGTCTCTTTGCCCGTCTTGCTGACGTCTCCCGGAGGGGAAACGTTGCTTGATATACGGGAAAAGTCTGGGCAGTAAGGGCCGCCTGGACATTGATCTGACAGGCGCCGTGATGCAACCCAGAGGGCTGTGGCAAAAACGGCCAACACGACGAGGGTGAAGACGGAGCGCCGTGAGAGCAACATCCTTGCGCCTCCGATCATGGGTTCTGACAAGCGGAGAGGCGGAAAAGGCGTTCGCCGCAGAGCGTTGTGTCGCCAGGAAGAGCAAAAGCTCCGGGGGAGAGGCGTTGACAGCGTAGTAAGAGTCGTGCGATTATCTCATAGCAAAGTAATGGTGTGATTGCGCAGCCGCACGTTCGGATTTGCCAGCCACATATGAGCCTAAGTAATGGCGCAGATCTCGGGACGTTCGGCGCCCAAAGAAACCGAATAGCGCCTCACCAGTGTTGAAAGTGCAGGAGCAAGGCGGGAAAGGGGCCAAGAGCAGCAATGGCCGGCGTGTACGGAATTCTCGCAGGTTTGAATGTCACAGGATCAATGAGGTCAAGGTCGGTTGCTGCAGATCCAGGGCAGGGCAGTGAGAAACCTTTTTTGTTGCGGCTTCGTCGGTTCCCAAGAGGTCCGGATCCGGAGTCGAGGCCCCCAAACCAACTTTAAGAGCGTTAGCGTGTCAATTCAGAGACGCTATAATAGCAACAGGGCATGGCTACCGGGGCAATTCAGCCGCCTCGTTGATGGCCCACACAAGAGGTGGCGCACAGCCCGTAAGACCCGGGCGGGCGTATGTATCACGGAGCTGATTTCTGCAACGTGGGTGGCGGTGGCTCTGGGGGGTTTTGCACCAGGAAATGGCGTGCACTCTGTGCGGGCTGGTGCACTCCACCGACGCAGGGTGCCGGACAAGGTAGAGTTTACGAGCATGGCGCATGTCAGCCGACAAGATCACTGTTGGTACGGAGTAAATACCAAGGAGAAAAAAAGAGAGCATTTTGCTACAAACGGGATTAAAGAGAGAGCATTCCATCATTGGGAACAAAGACAGCTGGCAACAACTGGCAACACACTACACTGTCCACTCCTAGCCGCCAGCACCCTCTGCTTTTCCTGCACTATCCCTGCAGCCCTGGTTCCGAGTTGTTTACTATTAGAGTCTTGGTACGGACTACTCTCTCCGGTGATAACTGTCATATAACTAAATTCAGCTAGGGGTGTAATTACTAGAGCAACAACTCCCGTTATATCTCAGACTGCATTCATAGCATAGTAATTGAATCGCACAGGAAGGCTCTCTTTTATTAGCTCACTTTTAACCTCTCTCTTGCGTTAGAATTGTTAAAATGCTCATTGCTAGCTGCTCTATATTTTAATCGCCGGCTAAACCATATCCTGCACAGCACAGTTGGTTTCCCACCAAAATGAAATAAAAATAGCCACCGACACCACTGCGCATATCATGAACGTCACCCCGCTGGGTTAGGCGGTATTTGGAGAACAACCAGCCGTGGACAACATAGCAGGCGCACTCTGTATGGACTATTTGCGGGTGGTACCGAATGGCCATTTGAGTTCCATTTGACCTCGTGATGGGATGGAGTTCCCTAAAATCTGACTAGACGAGCACGGGGGTTGGAGCATGAGTATCAATGGGCAGGTCGCAAGCGTTTGCCATTGGTCATGTTTGTCATGAGCATTGGCGTCGTAATATGAGTAATTAAGGCGGCCTTAATAGAGCATAACCTTTCTGAAGAAGAAGAAAAAAAACCATGCCTGTCGCATGTACGCACTCCTCTCGTTTCAAAGAGCGCCACGTCAGCTTGACATTTCGCGACAGAGTAAACTCCACGCTGAAGACGGCAAAGTCTCAAGAACAGCGTAGATTAGAGCTCTGTAGCCCTTGGAACCCTAGTGTTTCCCAGCGCAACTACTCTGAAACACCTACTGGCTTTTGGCAAGCCGCAGCCAAATTCAACTATAAAAGGAGGGGTTATTAGACTTCTATTGCCGTACTATCGAAGGATTGCATCCATGAGTATACATACCACGTCGCTTAGGACGCAGCAGAACGGAGTCCTGCCATTCTCGGCACAGATGGCCTCGAAATCCTTGCCGCTGGATGGCGTCTTATCGGCTAGACAGGCAGTTTAGTATTGGAATAGTGACAATCTCTGACAAATATTCACTTACGTGCGATGCACTCGCCAGCAATAACGCCAGCTAGATTCAGCTCGCAACACGTCGGCGAGCCCTGGATGCCTGAATCAGGGCAGGGCTCGTATGGTTCAGCTTGTGGTGGTGCAGACGAGGCTGGTGGGACTTCCACAATTACTGTCCCAGTAGAGACACCGCTACCTGGAGGCTGAGTCTGAGTCATGGTAGCAGTGATGCTGGTGACCGTATTGGTAATCGTTGTCCATGGCCCGGTAAAGGTGGTAGACGGAGCTTGTGATCCAGAGGGGTTACTACTAGCAGAACCGGGAGGGGGACTGTCAGTAGGACTGGTGCCTGTTGGAGTGTTTGTCAATGGACTGGTGGAGGGAGCAGGTGGAACCTCAACAATGACAGTTCCAGTAGGGTCCCCGGAGCCTGGAGGACGAGTCACTGTAGTTGGGGCAGTAATAGTAGAACCAGTTTGGGTTATGGTCGTCCAAGGGCCAGTGAATGTACCAGATGGAACTTCCACAATGACAGTTCCAGTAGGGTCACCAGAGTCGGGCGGATAGGTCATGGTGGTTGGGCCAATACCAGTCCCTGTCTTGGTGATGGTGGTGTACGGGGCATTGGGTAAGATCTCGGTGTTGGTTCTTGGCGGTATTAGCCATATGCCTTAAATAGCGTTGCAACAGCTTGTAGAGCAAACGCACCTAGTCCAAGTTGTTACGCTGGTGGAAGTACGCGTCACCACGTTACCGTCCACAAGCTGGGGCTGCAAAAAGTTGTATTCGACAGGTTGAAGATCAACGAAAACCCTGCAAACGTCTTTCTGCGCCGAAGAGAGCGGTGCGAGAAAGGCACAGAGCACCAAGATATTTGCGGAGAGCATCGTTGCCGTAGGCTTGAGTGGGCTGCGTTTTGCAGACTAAGGAGGAACGGGATCAGTAACAAAGGGTCTTTTAAGTTGACAGGAGAAATTGCGGTTGAGGGAGGAGGAAACATCGTGGGGCAGTTGTCCAAGTATTTATGCCTGTCGACGATCAGTAACTCAGACTAGATGCCATTTGTTTGGGACCTTTTAGCAATAAGTTGGCGTATGCCGTGCCACGAAACTTCCTGGAATGTTCTGCTTGCATCTAGTACGGTCCATGAATGTGAAAAGGTTGTTATTTCTTGGAATATCAGTGAATTAAGTTTTCTGCAGAGACCTCTACGAGATGTGTTCGTGTGTGAGCTCCAGACTCTGCTGAACGCGGCATAGCCAAGCACATTCCACCTCTTCGGTTAAACCTTCATGACACGGCAGTTGTCTACAACGGCACGTCCTAGGTGAAATTTTGCGACACAACGGTGATACAGCCAATAATCAACCATCGTTCCACCTTCTGTTCAGCGACAGCTTATCCCGTGTTTACTACCGCCGGAATGTTCAAAATACTGTATGGATTCTTCTGGTAATTTATGCTTTTGTTTTCAACTGATTATTCCGCAGTGCTCCGCCCGCTTGGAGTTCCTTGGTGATTTAGATAACACACTTCAAGTATAAAAAGAGCAATCCAACCTTGAGGTCTACCTCATCTGTCGTTATCAAGCTTGTCTTTGAGAAACTTCTTTCAGCAGCAAACTTTTCAACTTGTCCAGACTGTTGTCTTCCCTCTTTACATTATGCATCCGTCACTTGTGTTGCTTTTCTCGCTCTCAGGCCTTGGTATCTCTCAGGCTCAAGATGTGTCTTGCATCACTTCGACTCGGATTCATCCAACCCTGACTCTCACCAGTCTGGGACATCTGACTCAAGAACCTACTGGACCAACCACTGTTTACGTCACCCAGTTCCCTGACCTTTGTTCTACTGGTATCAAGACAAAGACCTATACCATCACGGAGCATTGTCCCAACGAAGTGGAGTGCCCTGGCACCGGCGTTCCCCCAGGCTTCACTGCCACGGTAGAAGTCTGCACAACCTGTGGTGAAATTCCAATCACTGCGACCGTCACACGACCGATCGACCCTGCCAAAACCGGCGCGGAGAACATGCCCCCGGCTTCTACTGAGGATGCTATCCCGCCTACTTCCGCGGGGCCCCATGGCTGCACAACTTGTGGTGGCATTGACGTCCCCATGGTCACAGGTGCGGCCATCTCAAATATGATTAAGTTTCCTATTCTTGAAGCCGCTGTTGGCCTTGTAATGGTGGCGCTGTAGTTCAATGATCGTCTCGTTTAGATCAGCCGACGTTGCCTTGTGGGAATGGAGGGGCAGCATCATACGATCGCGGGAACGGCTGGAATGGGTAGTTAAGCGTCAAATAGAGTTGACAAGACTAAAGAAATTGATTCGTGGCTAGTGAAAACCGTTTATTAGAAGCCTAATGTTTCTGTGAGAAGTGACACTGAATAAAATTTTGTCTTTGCTCCGAATTGTTTGTCGCTACAGCCTTTGTGAGATCATCTGTGAGACTATCTCCTGTTGATAGAAAGGAATATAAAATATCCCATGTAATACTAACCGTTACGGAATATGGCAATGTGTATGCGAGACTTGTTGCTACCTACGGATCATATTTCACACATTGATCTTGTCGTTACAAACAACGCTTCCCTTACACCCCTTACGAGGAGCCTTCAGCCGACCCCAGAAGAAACGAAACCTTAAGAAATAGAGTTCATGGAGTAAAATCTTGCATGCTATGATGATCTTCATAGCTCGGCACTTTTTCTGCCAATCTTGTGAACAGAGACCGTGCCCATGCCGACAAACGTGAGACGATGACGTTCCGTGAAACTGGTAAAATGAGTGACAGCAACACCTCCAAAGGAAAACCTCACCAAAACAAAACAGAGAGATAATATCTTCAAGAATGTAATGAAAATTGCTTGTCAAAAGTATTGCAGGAGAGCTGGAGGCAAGGGACGGGCTGCCATTCCATTAGGGGTGGCAAGACGCCTCGGTGCACGGCACTTGTTCAGCCCCCAGGACCAAGAGCTGAAAATAGTGGTGAAAGTCGCCGGAAATGGACTTTCAAGCTGTTATTGTATAGTAATGATCTGCTTCGCCCGTCTCCTCATCTCTGAAAGCCATACCAGTTGCCATGGTTGACAAACAGACAGGATTCCTGACGCAGAGGTTCGAACTGAGCCAGCGTCGGCCATGTATATGGGTACATAGTCCTACTCCAAATTGTTGAAAGAAATCGCTATAAATACTAAACAGTCTCCCACATGAAATGGGGCTTGTTTCCTTCCATTGCCAACACATTCATCTTTATTCATTCTCGAACATTGCTTCATTCTACAGAGCCAACATGAAGTTCATCATTACCACTCTGCTCTTTGGTGGTGCTCTCGCTCTGCCGGCTACCACTGGATATGATCCTTGTCCTGGGTCTGGCCTGCAGGGGAACCCGACTTGCTGCGAGCTAAATCTCGCTGGCGTCATCGCCGGCGAATGCATCGCACGTAAGTTTAAATGCTTGAAAGATATCTCTGGAAGCTCTAACACGCTCTATAGCCGACAGGTCTCCTACTAGTGGGCCCGACTTTGAAAAGATTTGTTCGGAGAACGGCAGGTCACCTGTTTGCTGCCTTCTCAATGACGTGGTATGTACTTTTGTACACTCACCTTTGTCATAGATACTAATTGTGCCGCCCTTCTGTCTTATAGCTCAACTTGGCAGCTGGTTGCTCTAAGCCAGTTGGTGTTAGCCAGTAAAAAGACCTGTTTCCCCTATCGGTAGTTATCGCAAACAGAAAGGCTCTTGGCACGGCCATTGCTCTATAGTATGATCCTGTTACTGTGCTGGAATCCCTGAAGGGCCAATATCTACTATGTGATACTGCCCTCGTAGAATGGAATGGCAAAGATAGCTTAGCATAGTTTACTCAATACTAAGCAGCATGATTAGAGTCTTTAATTGTTGTAAATAATTGCAAAATAGTCGATGGCACTTTAGAGCAGCAAACAAGGCCACTGGTCTTGAAGAGCTCGGTGCGAATACCATCTAAGCGCCAATTTGCTCTGAACACTGGCCTATTCTGAGCTAGGCGGAGAGGCTGTGACGGGTAGCCATGTACAGTTCAAAACGCCACGTATATTGAGTAGACAACGAGACGCACTGTGTATTCCGGCCGTCACACCAGTTTCATAACCGAGCGAAGCAGTGACCTTCAGATATTACAATTAACCCTACCCTACAGTCAGCATACATGTTGTTCTTTTGAAGCACGCATCCGTTCGTTTGCGTTCATAAAAGTGCTCATTGAGTCAAGTCCTGCGCTATTAGATGGAATACTATAGGACGTGGCGCATGGAGCAGCGACGAATTGAACAGGTAAACCTGGAGAGACGTTCGCCAAAGCTGGGGCCGGTCCTACGCCAACGTGTATGCGAAATATTCTAGGCAGACGCAAAAGAGTCTAGACAGACTCGCTAGTCACATACGTCGTAGCTTTGGTCACTGAGCCTTTCCAGGCCTAGACCCATGTTGGAACAACACGGAGTACTTACAAATAAAATAGACTAAACAGGACGCACTTAGATTGGCCAGTCATCAGGGAGGAAGGAGCGCGCTAACTGGCATCTGACGTGAGGGGGCATGTGCCAGCAGTAGTGAAGATCATGCCTGTCTGGGCAGGAGAAGAGACTGGTCACAATGCAATGATATTTTAGCTGTGTTTAAACGGACATCAACAGTGATTGGCTTGCTAGAAATGCCGAAGCGTCCAGGATTGATGGATACCATATTGGGGAGGCCAACGGAGGGTAGAAATGATTGTTGGGTCACTAATGGAAGTATTGCTATTTCCGGTAGGAGTACTTGAAGACTGATGATAGCATTCAGTGTGAAGGCTACATGAGCTCATAGTTGATAAAAACGTAGGCAAAATAGATAGCTCGCCTAAAGGGCAGAAGTACGCATAGCGAGAGTGAGGTCCGCTTGGCGCTATTTTCAGTTTGAGATTGCAAACTTCTGCATTGGTCGTACGATACATTTTAGTCCTTAATGGAACATCGAGTGGACCCGTTGGCTATTTCTTGTAAAGCTGGATCCTGTGCAGGATGCAGTCTTCCACAACGACAAACTCTTTCACATCGGCATGGGATAATACACTCTGCAAGCAGATCGCGATACTGGTGTAGCCCATTAGTGACAATAATGGACGATTCGACGCAGTTCAAGCTGCGCGTGGTTTGCGACGGGCCAAGTTTTGTGACGCTTCTGGTTTCATTCGACATCACCTACGCTACTCTGATTGAGCGTATTGACGGGAAGCTGGCACGTTTCACAACTGGTAGAATTAGGGACGGCGGCCTAAAGATGCAGTATCGCAACGAAGACGGCTCCTTTATCTTGATCCAGGATGATGATGACATCCAGACTGCATTCCTCGACTGGCGGAATAGCCCACGGTATATGTACTCTGGCGGGCGTGGAGAGCTTGAATTCTTCTGTGTGAGCAGCGAATAGAATTATGGTAGCCATCCAGATTCTACCGTTTTGCAAGGAAAGTATAGCTCTGCTATTTAATTTAAACCATCTACGCCAATCAGATTACGTGGAGAGAATTCGAGGTTAGAGAACAGGCGACCTTCCCGGTAATAGATTTCAACTATGCATGAAATTAGACGATTGCGTTTTACACGGGTTTTGAAACGCTATAGGTGCCTACTATATACGTCTATTTAACGCGACAGCCTGGCGCACCTTCTTTGGTGCCACATCCCGCAGCGAGGTGGCGTACGGTGGCGCGCTTTTTGCCTCGAGCATCACCCAATCCTTCCCCAACTCCGTTGAATGAAGGTTGAAGAACCAAAGGTAGAACGAATCATAGAACTAGTCATGAATGATTTATCGAGAGCTCAGCCACGGACAGGGTAGCTTCATTCTATGCAGCTTCTTCAGCAGAGAGGACACTGTTCGAGAACGACTATGTATCGTTCGTGTGGCTCGATTTGGCATGCATCTTGGAGGGTCTTGTCTAATGACAGCCCAAAAAAGTGTAGAGCAGGGCTGGTGCACGACATATAAATGTAATAGTTCCGACATAAAGTACACATGGTAGAAAATAGTGACTGGCGGTGGCCTATAAATGATGGCAAGCCTAGTGGGTGCTTCAGTTGCCTGTGAGAAGTCTTGACACGATTTATTAGGTATTGGAACACAACTTCGCTACTTTATAGCGTAAATCAAGGTAGGAGCTCGGCTATAATGGCTACAACCGTCTACTACTGCTTGTAGCGACATGTGCATCCTGCATCATGGTCTCGACTTTGCCTGTTTCGGTGCTGCGGCTAGGCCATGTATGCAGATTATGATGATTGCTGGCTCCTGCGATAAAGAGCAGTCAGCGGTGGTTCATTCTACACGGTAGCATTAATACTGCGGAATTGCGTTACACGCCCTTGCTTGCCGCGTTCTTGGCCCACGGGATGTGGACGTTTGCTTGACATTCATTAGCATGCATCTGCTATACCGCAGAAGTTCCGAGAATGGAAAGAGTACATTCAATGATACCACACGGCTGAGAAGTGGAGGCTCGGTTAAGAAATAGGTGGGGCAGCCATGGGGCAACGTGGGGCAACATGTGGCATCGTGGGCATCGTGCTGTTTGTCCGTAGCGGAGGCAGCCAGGGGACATTGTAGGACAAAAGCGTCCGTGTGAAATCAATTGAGTTTATTGCACGACTTTGTCTCACAGGACAGCCGGCCACGCTGGAGCGGGACACGCACTGTCGCGATATACACGGCTGCAATTTAACATTCCTCAGCCGGCTCGTCCAATTTTCATCCGGACGGTTTTGGTGGGTGATCCGCAACAGGCCACGGCACAGCGCATACTGCTTCCTGTTACGGATAAGACACGATGGTTCGGTTGATGAGGCGTGTGCAATAGACCTTTCCTTTAGCAGAAGGACTACTACTCCCTGTCATGCTCAGCTCTTGATATTTGTTCGGCCCGACCAGTCCCTATCCTTGCTGCGTACGACAATGCTGGGACCCGTTTTTCGAGGTGAGGCTCGAAACCAAGACTGTGCATGGTTCTGGCAGTTCCATTGCGGGCTCCCTTCTGCGACTGCCGGCTGAGCTGATAGACACCGGATGTCTGGGAGTTTATTGCGTAGCAAGGTGGATGATCTGTTGTACATAGTGAACTGATCAGCAAGGCGCCGCGTGTTTTGTCAAGGGTATCGCCACAACTGTGTGAAAATACTTGGGCAAGGGTAAGGTTCAATAGCCGACTGGATTTCCTACCTGCCCCATGGTACGATCCATTCACTTGTTAATCATGTGCCAGTACCTTGGTCCAAATCCGGTGGAAGCCGTACGCCAAGATAATATTGTCATCAAGCAAGCGTTGCTTGTCATTCTCTAACGGCCATCAGTAGAGGCGTTTAAATGCAATACACCTTCTGTTATTTCTTCATTACTCTGCCATATTATACACAGCTCCAATAAAATTCCCACATCTTCAATAACAACCAGCTGATACTCAAAGCTTTCCTGTTCTACACAAGTCAAAATGTCTTCACAGCAGCCACATCCTTTCTCTTCCTTGACCGTCGGTGAGGTTGAGATAGCACGACGCTTGATAGTCAAGCTGCATCCTGAATGTGTAATCAACTTTCGCGTTATTTTCCTACTCGAGCCGCCAAAATCCGAAATGCTCCCTTTTCTGGAGCTCGAGAAAACAGGGGCGGTGACTGCTGCCATGCCACGACCTGCGCGGCTAGCTCAAGCGCAATATGATGTTATCGGCGGCATTCGAGCCACAGAATACCATGAACGGGTTATTGATTTGAACTCATCCGATAGTGTGTCTCACAATGTCCTAGCATCTGAGTTTCATGCCAGCTTAGCCATGTAGGTGGCTGCCGACGTATTCGAGGAGTGCTGAAACGACACTAATATGATACGCACACTTTTAGTTTCGAGTATGACAGGCTGGTTGAATGTACCAAGAAGTCGCCACTTTTCCAGGAAAAATTGAAAACTATTCAGTTGCCTCCAGGATTTGAAGTTGTTATTGAGCCGTGGCCGTATGGCGGCCCGGAAGATTCAGATGGTACATCACGGTTCTTTCAGGGCTTGTGCTTCGGAAGAGACACAAAAAGCGGGAACCCTGATTCCAATTTCTATGCTTATCCGCTTCCGTTAATTCCCATAATGGACGCAAGAAAGCAAGAAATCGTGCGCGTCGACGAGCCTACCACTGGGGGAGGGGAGGACCATCTTAAGGGACGCACACACCATGGAAATGTGTTGGACCATTGCATGCCCGCAGAATACGTACCGGAATTACTTCCTTTGGGTACTCGAAAAGATGTCAAGCCTTTGATTGTCAAGCAGCCTGATGGCCCCAGTTTTGAAGTGACGGATGGCAACCTTGTCCACTGGCAAAAGTGGCAGTTCAGACTCACGTTTAACCCACGGGAAGGTGCAGTACTGCACAATATCCGGTATGATGGCCGTGATGTTCTGTATAGGTTAAGTATAAGTGACATGGTATGCTGAGAAAATTACAACTTTCAAGGGCAAAGCTAACGCTGTCTTGTGTGCTCCACTCACATTAGACTGTTCCATATGCCGACCCTCGACAGCCATTCCACCGCAAACAGGCCTTTGACTTTGGCGATGGCGGCCTTGGAAATACAGTTAACAACCTGACACTGGGTTGCGATTGCCTGGGAGTTATCAAGGTATGTGTCAGCTGAGCATGCGCCCAAGCTGATGGCTGCAAGAAGGAGACGCTGTTCAGTTGCTCACATCCCGCGTCACAGTATTTTGACGGCCTCTTGACTAACGTAGACGGATCTTCTCGGGTCTCCGAGAGGGTCATCTGCCTTCACGAGCAAGATAACGGAATCTCATGGAAACACACCAACTGGCGAACAGGGCGTGCCGTGGTAACTAGGCGCCGTGAGCTCGTCGTCCAGTTCATCATCACACTCGCAAACTACGAGTACGTGTTTGCATTTATATTTGATCAGGCCGCCGGAATTACGGTAGAGACTAGAGCCACAGGTATCGTCTCCGTCGTGAACATTGACCCGGGTAAGGCTGCACCCTGGGGCACTCTGGTGAGCCCAGGGGCATTGGCGCAAAACCATCAGCATATATTTTGCGTTCGTCTTGACCCGGCTATAGATGGGCCATTAAACACATTGGTTCAAGAGGAAAGCTTACCGTTGGAGATGGATACGGTGACAAACCCAAACGGAAATGCATATCAAGTACACAAGAAACACATTACAACGTCGACGGGTCTCGACCTCTCGCCAACTCGAAATCGAGTATTCAAAGTACAGAACCTGGGCAAAACGAATCCAATTAGTGGTAACCCTGTCGGCTACAAAATCACTGGGCCAGCCACACAGCTGCTTTTGGCAGACCCCAGAAGTAGACAAGCGCAGCGAGCCTTGTTTGCGCAGCACCATTTATGGGTCACGAAATACAAAGACGACGAGCTTTACGCTGGAGGGCGATATCCATTCTCCAGTCGGCGCGAGATTGACGGCGTTGCTGACGCGGCTGCCCGTCAGGACTCTACATTCAACGCTGATATTGTGGTATGGAGCGTGTTTGGGTTAACTCATAACCCAAGAGTGGAAGACTGGCCGGTCATGTAAGTCGGTCCACCATATTAACAAAGACGTCGGGCGCCGGAAGGAACGGGCTGAACTCAGCTAACTGATGGCATAGGCCGTCGGAGACCCTTCAACTGCATATTTCACCGTCAGACTTCTTCACAGGAAATCCATCAATTGATGTGCCCTCTTCCCCAGACGCGCACTCCAAGTTGGCAGTTGAGACCTGCTGCACAGATAGTTCCCAACCGCAAAGCGGCACGTGTTGTGCTTCATACACAACGGAGAATAGGGTTAACTAAATGTGAGATAGATTTCACATTTGACCTGCCTTTGTTCTCAGTCAGTGTTAAAGCACTGGCAAACGGAAAGGTTGCGTAAGATGCCTCTTTCTCGGTTAAATCTGCCTCGATTGGGCCTTGGCGTGTCAAAATAACCACATACCAAAGTCACAAAGCGTGCAGCCTGAAGGGGTTATGGATTAAAACAGCTAACGCGAATCTTATTAGCATTAATTCTAGTGTTTCATAGCATATCCACTATTAAAACTTGGAGGAAAACTTGGAACATTGAGTCGTGTCTGCTAAAATGTCAACTACGACGGCCTTGAAACGGTCGCTGGCTTGATTAGTTACGGCTGCTTGCTAGTGTAATTGATGAGAAGTGATACTGTTGTTGTCCGAGTTATAACAGCGTGCCAATAAAATCGGACCAAAAAGCCTCCCCTGTAGACTGGGATTAGAGAGAACCTTCTAGTGTCTAACCATATTTAAGGTTTAGGCTATCGAGAAGTCCAGCGCATCGACTGGCCATGGAGAAGCCTTGTACCATGTTCAGATTCACAATTACAAATCACAAGCCGCCGCCACTGGAATATCTCTGAGGGGCTTGGCTGGAAAGTACAGTAACGATAGGAATGTTAGGAGTCTAGAAAGGGAAGAAATTTATTGGACGGCGCTGGATCGCTCGGCCATGTATCGTTGCCCCCACGGCACACCAGAGCCGAGAGCCGGCCGTTTTGATTGCGCAACATGCCGCCCACAAATAACGTAGAACGGTACCGTTGCCCATCCCATAATTTCTGAGACATTTCTTTCCACCGAGTGCGCATAATTGGCCATCCCTGTAAAACGGCAAGGCAGTCCAAGGGGTACGGTACGGAGTATGTAAGTCAAAGAAGGATCCCTGTGGCACATCCGCCAGCGGAAATCGAGCTGAAATTTAGTGAATCGAGCTGGGCCCACCGCTCGGCTACGGAGCGGCCTATCATGCCTATGATGCCACTCTCGCAATGTGGCACTAGGACTGAACTCAAGCTCCGGTAATCCCTAGTGGACACCTAGCAGCAGCACGGTAGCATAGGTGCGAACTTTGCTGACTCGTGGGCCGTGCCAGTGAGCTTCCATCGTGGGTTATAGATCAGCAATCTGGCCCGCGCGCACGGGCCTTCGTGCTTTCAAAGCAATGTATATGCGCGGCGTCACCAAAACATCCCATGTCTCCAGCCCGAACAGCGTCTTGATGACCTCCTTGGCACAGGCTGGGACTCTCGCGTAACTGTTCTCTCCATCTTTCTCCAGCAGTTGAAGGTGCCAACCCATTTGGAGGTTACTCCCCCTTAGGATTATTGCGATATCTCCCCGTTACGCCGTGCCCGGAACTGCGTACGGCGCCAGGAACCCAGCAGACCCTTTCACCATGCCTGGACCGGCCGACGTGCTTGATGAGCACGCTGCGTTCGCATTCATCACCCAGCAGAACAGGGACAGTGCACGCAGCCACGCCATGCGAGGATACTGGAGGCAGCGGCGACGGAGGTTGGCCAAGGATAAAAAGCCGCTGCCAGACTCTGCTCTTCTGCTACGTCGGAAGAAAAAGCTCGCTCCGATAATTCCTAGGCGTCAATGTCCGCCTTGTTTGCAGTCGAACTCGAGTTCCGCTTCCGGCTCCCTCCAGCGCGATGCCTCGCCATCGCCGCTTAGGTTGAGCCTTAGACTTTCCACCTCCTCTTGCGACGATGACCGGCTGTCCATCACCGCCGAGAGTATCCGCTCCCAAGTCATGTCCGGTATGAATCGCGCCTTGGGGAGCAATGCCCTAGACCCGTTTGACATGGGCCCTGTAAAACTGACGGCGGAGCACCATCGGCTACTACACCACTGTAAGTTCCAAGCTTATGTGTTATATGTCCGCAAGATTACCGAGTTACTGAAGCGTGCTGCTCATACATACTACTGTAGGGCTCAGTGTATATGCTTCCCTAATGTTTAGCGACTTGCCTACCTCCGTTTTCAACCCAATGCGGGATATATGGCTTCCATTGGACCTCAGCAATGCCGCTGCCTTCAATATCGTCATGGCACTATCAGCTACGCACCTTGCTCGGATGCAGGGCCAGCACCATACACCGCCAGAGGCGTTGCGTTTCAAAGGCGAGGCAATTAATATTATATCAACGTGGATGAATGATAACGCAATGGCATTGAGCGATCAAGCCATGACTGGCATACTTCGACTGTTGACTTACGAGGTTAGTAGTGCATACTCTGAGCCAAGATTTGGCATCGTTCCAGTTAATCCTAAATCGTCTCTGTCAATAGCGACACTGCGGCCCGCAAACGGAATGGAAGATACATCATGATGCTTTAACGCAAATGATCCACGCCAGGGGCGGCATTTCGGCCTTGCAATGCAACTGGCGGCTGCAATTACTCGCCTCACAGTACGTAATGTGCCGCTACCTGCCAAGCTTCCATTGAACAGTTCCAATTACTGGAAAGACCAGAGAAGGCTGACGCCAAGGCTAGGATAACATGCATGTCCAGTCCATCATGGTTTGGCAGCACCAACCAAATAGATGACATAGCAAGCCAGTCAGGAGCTCAACATCTGTTGGCATCTCCCGATACCAACACTACCGATCGACATCGCATTCGAGGTCTATGGTATCTTTCCGTAGCCCAAGACATCAGCAACGGTATTGTCCTCCTGCCAGGCATTACGGAACACTGCCTGCTGTATTACCCTGAATTACAAACTGTCGTGGCTCTTATCCAAGCCGATATTTACCATGAAGGATCCTCTGCTTTCCGCTCCAGAGAATGCGAAGGAGAACAGTATAAGAGGCTGTCCTGCATCTTGTTCCTCGCCGTCCTGATACAAGATAGCAGTTGCGAAGAAGGTCTACACCACAGAGCGACCTTGGAGGATCACCTCGCCACTACCAAAGAGTTCTGGCAAAACTCAGTGCAGCGTCTTCACACCTCCATTTTCCATAGCTACGCTGTGGAGCCATCTAGGCGCCGCATGGCGGACTATGCTTTAAAAATGTCGCATATTCTCAGGTCGATGAGCGCCGAAGCTCGATATGGCGTGGAGAGCTCCATAATTTATACCATATGCCTGAAGGTTCCAGGTTTGGCCACTGGAAAAGACGGTATATGCTCACCTGTCGCCTTCTTGTCGCAATTCCGCGGGATTCCCTGTAACTTCTGAGCATATCTATTCTCTATAATTAAATAATTACATGAATGCGCTCTAAACATTTCTTCCTGCTACGAAAACGGCCAACCGCTGGGCCAAACACCAAAGAAGCTTTATTTGAGAAAGGCCCTTCCCGCCACAGTTCCGAAATGCCGTCTACAGGCCTATATGCGCAATATGACAGCGAGCGTAAAACCTCCAAACGCCCACACCATTGCTACATTGGACTGCAGACCATAACTGGAGCTCGTGACGGCAGTTGGTGCAGGGTTCTGGTTCGCCACGGTTGTGGTACCAGGTAGATCACTGCCAGCGGGCGTTTCACCACCATTGCCCTTCTTGGTAGTAGTTTCGCCTTGAGTTACAGTGCTTTCGTCATCGCTGGATGCACTGCCATCGCGATTACGTTGGTAACCGCCATCACTGTCATGGGTTCCACCATGTGTGGTCTCTGTAGGTGATGTTGCCGTCATGGTATTGAGGTTTTTCGGATCTGATACCGAGGAAATTCTTGAATTTACAGAATCTGCCACAGACTTAACACCTGCGGTCTCCACAGAACCCTGGGGGAACTTAGAACGCGACGGTGTTGCTGCCGGCGTATTGCGAACCATTGACCATTCCCCGATGTTTGACTCTAACAAGGAGCTCTGGTCGAGGGTGGCACTTCCACTTGGCTGCGATGCCTTCGTGGTTCCAGGCGAAGGAGTCTCAGTGCCTGTGCTTGAACTTTTGGCACCACGTGAGGAAGAATCATGGGTGTGTAGTATAGTAGATTGCCACACTATGCTTGTCGTAGTGGGATCAGTTGGGGTTGGAGAACGAGTTATTGAAAGCGTTGTAGTTGTAATGGAAGTCGGTAAGCTGACAGCTGTGTCGGTTGAGGAGCGGCTAGAGGAGCCTGGCAATTTGGACGTCGAACCCATTACTGTTGAAGGCTTTGTCCAGGTAGACGTATCGGAAACCGCGCGAGTGGTTGGCCAATAAGTTGATTCAGTATTGCTCGATACACCCGCAGTTCCGCCCAAGGAGGTTGATGGCAATGTGACCGACGAAAAGGTATTTCGTGTTGACGTTGAGAAAGAAATCGTTGAAGGAACCGGGACCTCTGTAGACGCCGTAGTTGACAACGTAGTTGAGAATGTGGTTAGAGTCTGTCGAGCCGTTGAAACGTTGATTGACGACGTAACAGATACCCCACTGCTAGTAGGAACGAGGGTACCATTGGTAGAGATGCTTGCAGAGCTAGCTGTCACGCTACTCATAGACGCACTGGTAGAGGTAGCATCCGAGATAGCAGTGGAGCTGGTAGCCGTTCCAGAAGAGGAAAGGGCAGTAGTGCGCGTAGAAGAGTTAGAAGTGCCAGTAGAGATAACAATTGAACTACTAGTAGTTCCATGAGGAGAGGTAGGTGAGGTGCTAGTCGAGAAACTAACATCGCCGTCTGTTGAAATGCTGGTAAATATACCAGAAGAGGAGGTAGCGGAGCTGTGTGTCGAACTGCTAATAAGACCACTACTAGTGGTAGTCGAGGTGCTGGCAGAGAAACTGGTAGAGCTGGCCACTGAACTGCCAATAGTTCCACTAGAAGTGACGATAGTGGAGCTGTCTGTTGAACTGCTAATAAGACCACTACTAGTGGTAGTCGAGGTGCTGGCAGAGAAACTGGTAGAGCTGGCCACTGAACTGCCAATAGTTCCACTAGAAGTGAAGGTAGAAGAACTGTCTGTCGAGGGACTGACAAATTCACTGGAAGTTGACGTGGCAGAGCTAGTAGATGAAGTAGCAGAAGGACTAGCAAAACTTGTTGTATCACTAGCAGAGGCCCTCGTGCTGCTAATTGACGGACTGAGTATGGACGTCGTAGGTGCAGGGCTTTGCGAGGTGTTATCTAGGCTAGTGGCCGGCGAGCTAGACAAGACGGAGCTAGACGAGCCCGTGGGTATGCTGCTTTGAGACGTGGTTTGAGGTGTAGTGATTGACATAGAGGTAGACGATGTGGAGGGCCTACATGATTCAGGTTCGCATAGTTCGTCAAACCGATAATCCACGTACGAGTAGGTCCAGTAGTTCTTCAGGCCTAGGTCAATTGGCCAGTCGATTTGTATTTCAGTTTGTCCTATTGCATCTTTTAGCGAATATGTTTAATAAAATCACATGGATACAATCATACCAGCGGGGATAAGAAAATACCCCCGAGTGTAAGGCCCGCGAATTGAACACTCTGCATTACGGCCGCAGCTGTTCACGTTGGAATAGCCAGTCTCTCCGCCAGTTTCACCGATAAACTTTCCATTAGCTGTGACCACATAATGTTCAGCTTGGTTATATGTGTCGACAATGCTAAGGATTACGGGAAAATCGTAGTTGGTTCGGAGAACCACGGGCTTCTTCTTGTACGGCGGCGGTGGCGCAGGGGCCAGGTAGGCTTCGGTCCAAGGAACAAGGCGCTTGCCAACACAAGGCCGTGTCCCCGTCTGACTGCAAGGGAAATTGCTTCTCAGGAAATGAGTGTCACACGGGTAACGGTTGGTTTGACCAGGGTTGACTGGGCCGGCACCGGGGAACTCGGCACAGACGGCTGCTCCATCATCTTGCCGGGCTTCAATACCGCCAGCAGATGAAAGTGCATTGGCGTATACGCTTTGAAGGAACCAGCTGTAGCTCAGCCAAACAGTCAGGAAGCGCAATTTTGGACCCATGGAGGCTGGTTGAAACGTAAAGGCTGTGAGGGTAAATATAAGGAGGGCGAACATTGTAAGAAAGCAGTAGGGGCGCAAGGAGCACAAGCACAGGGTCTGGCTTACAGATCCTTAAATACTGCCTCTATGGCTACTAGAAAATATTTCAGACTCTGTTTAATAAATAAAGGCTTTGCCGCCCGTTCTTCGGAGTACCTAGGCTGTGACTGTCGTGCCATGAACGTTGTTTTCTGGAGCACGTCCGCTGGCATTCTCAAACGTACCACGGAGATCGCATACTAAATCTTTCTCTGTTCATCTACACGCGTCCCATAACGCAGGCTTACCGTCTCCATTTAAGAGCAGCGTACGGCGTTATCCGGCCACTCCAGCGGAAAACATGTTCACACGCGGCATCTTGGCATGGGTGGGGCTCGATGGCCAGCCTGACTAGTAGTTTCGCCATTTCGGGAAAGAGTACTCCCACACGGACCACTCACACAGACCACTCATGGTACAATGGCCCGGCTATCGAGAACTTATGAGCGAGGAAAGAACGCTGTCGTCAATCTTGGTCAAAGAAATCTTCGGCCGGCCTGCGATTCTAGACCGTTGCGATGATAGGCAAAAAGCGTTAGCATCTCCAGTCCTCGCACTACCACTTTTCGCGGCAAATGCCATTCCAAGGACGTATAATGGGGCCTACTGGCCTAATCCGACGGTTGCGGTGTGACCCTGTATTTCGGACGGACATTTTTGCTATAGTCCATTCGACTACGTAGAAAATTATACCAGCAACTTATGGATAGAGTATTGAAATGCAAGTAGTGTATAAATTCGCCAGTCACTAGCTTCAACCGTTCGCACGAGGAGACAATTGCTTGTCTTCTAAGCTTTCGAGCATTATTTACCATGAAACTCACGCATCATTTCCTTCATTTTCTCATTCGACTGATAAGGGATATAGCCACCGCCCTCAAGACTCTCGCGGATGACATCCTCAAAGCGAGTGAACTTGAAATCCGGATAAAGCTCCTTGCTGGTTATATAACCTAGAGCCTTGGCACTTTCTGGTGTGTTGTCACCGAGGATCTCCATGGACAACTGATACTCCGTTGTGACTTTGTCCCAAGCAGCCTTCCCATTGGTGGGGTCGCTATTTAGGGCTCTGACGCTCCGGTCCAATTTAGCCCTTAGCTCATCTTCAGAGATATACAGTCGCTTTAGAGTCTCTCCGGTAATTTCTTCCACTTTGGCAAAGACTTCGTTGGCAGACCAAAGCTCGTTATAAGCCATGACAAAGTTGTCAATAGTACGAGCATCCTGAATGATCCGAGCAACGTACCTCCCCACATCTCGCTGATCAGTAATTGCAGAGGGCACGTTACCATCGCCAGCAATCTCGGTCTTGCTAAAGAGCGCTACATGGTCAAGCTTTCCAGATGGCACTCGAGGAAGTGAGCCCTGGTACCACCAACCAACATCAATGACAGTGTAGGGTAATTTGATGTTCCGAAGATGTTGGTATACTTCTTCCTTCTGCGCAAGTGTTAGCAAATATGCGTCGGTATATGAAATTTTTCATACCTCGTCACGTAGCCCTAAAACACCTCCGGCCGGGGCTACAGAAGTGAACGAAGAGGGCACAAAGCGCTGCACACCTGCTTCCTTGGCGGCCGTCGCCAAAGGAATCTGAACACGGTAATCATAGGGGCTGATTGCAACAATGACAGTGTCAACACCTCTGAGACTATCAACTAAAGTTGCATGATCGGCCGCCAAATCTAGCTGGCGTACGTGTACGCTACGCTCTCGAAGCCTGTCGTTTGCAGGCTTCGAAAGAGACTCTGGCCTTGTAAGCGCAGTTATTTCCTGTTAAATATGTCAGGAATATACTCTATAAGTCAGTAAGCATCGCAGTCTGCACGTACAAAGTTACCAGTGTCTAAAAGTGCTTCAACGATTGATGAGCCGGTTTCACCTGTGGCTCCAACAACGGCGACATTTGTCTTTTTCATGGTGAATGGATTGGTGTAGAAAAGAGTTAGGCTTTGAAGAAGTTAATGTAAATCATAAAGAAATGATGTTGGCAGGGCCTCGCCTTATACGTTAGGTGGTTGTGTCGCTTGCTGTCTCGGACCGCAACGGATGGAGCGGATTGGAAATCACGAATTGCATCAGATGGAAAGTCGTACGATAATTCTCTGACGCACATTGGACTACACGTTTATTAAATTGGGGCGACGCATTCTTGATTCACGTGCAATGATGGACTGGAACAGGCTGGTGGTGCATCATATTGGGTTCTAAGACAGTAGCCGATCTGCAGTCTGCCAGCCAGGGATGCAAGATTCCGGGAACATAGGTTTAAACTTTCTGGTTCCAAGCGCGGCTTACGATCCTACGCTTATATTTCTTCCGCATACGTGCCGAAACTCCGCAAGTTCACTAGTCTAACCCCGCCAGACGTATATTCGGCATAGATATGGCCGACAGTCCATGTTGACAAAGTCCGACGCGCGCGATTCATGACCTCGGACAGAGTGGGGAACGGCAGCAGGCCCGACCTTTTACATGACCGAGCGCCATACCAATGGAAAGTGAGCTGCCTGGTGAGACATCGCTCGCTCCCGGAACGGCTGGATCGAACTCACTGCTTCTTCACCCCTCCCCGCCCCCGCTATGTTCGAGGGAAACGGCTGATAGCTCAGTTTCTAAATTCTGCCACAGCTCTGCTTATGACGGCAAGCGCTCATGTGGCCGATACACTCTCGGCTTTCGCCACCCCGCAATGATCGCTCACTGAATTAGATCTGCTGAGCTTACAGTTCATCTCGAACTGGAATCTCTTGTCGTTTTGCGTCCCAGGCGGGCACTTTGCCCTCCGAAATTGCCATAATAAATGCTCCGACATCCGCTGGCGATATCTGCCCTTCATAAGGAAACGTCTGCCCAGTGTGCAGATTTCGTACCGCAAGGCTATTGTCAGACTGAAGCCCCAGCCCACCCAGCATGTCAGGATATTCTCCCGAGTCGACAGTGACAAGAGCCAGATAGTCCTGGTATAGCCGTGCAATGGCTCTCATAGTTTTTGCATACGCTTCTCGTGCTGCGCTACTGCCGTGAAAGTAGTATACTAGCGATTTCCCCGCCTGTACAAGCATAAGTCGTCAATTCACAGCCAAGGGAGCGTAAAACAAACCGATAAATACTTCATCTCGTTTCGCCGCGAGAGCTCCGGAATCAACGGCTCTTTACACTTGGTGAGTAATTTATGCAGCGCCTGCACGTCTTCGAGTCCCTCCGACGTGTGCTGCGTCGCCTCGATTCGGTTGTAGCAGACCACTTTCGGCTCTGCCGCCGTCTCTGTTACTGCGAAGCTGTGCCGATCATGATACTCCATCGCAAATGATTCAAAGTGCCTCTTAAACACGTCATTTCCACCAGGAAGATGTGCGACCATGACAACATCGTCAGAGTCTACAAAGCTCTCTACCTTGGAGGTCACTATGTATGACACCTTTGGCTGTCGAGCCCGCCGCACAAATGAGATGATACTAGACAAGTTAGCTGCTATGAACTTCGCCAATGACATGGAATAATATTCCAAGGGTCAACTTGCTCTGCACTTTTGCGAGGTCCGCGATATCGAATCATGCCGGCTTCTTGTCTGTACAGGCGGATGGTGGGGTACGAGACTACATCCAGTTCTTTGCACAGGTTTTCCGCCGTGGAACAATTGATGCTGAAAGCAATAGAAATCTCCTTCTCAACAGCTTTCCATGTCTGTAAGAATTTTTCGCTAGCTTGCCTGTATATTGTTGGCCACATTCTGCGCTCCCATGAATTTTGTATGTACTTACGTTTCTGTCTGTGTGGCCAGCAACCAGCATGTCAACCGCGTCATTCCTTGGAAAGAAAAATAGACCTAAAACTCACACCAATAACTATTTACGAGATAAGCCACTGAAGTGATTTGGTTGTACAGGTGAGGCTCACATATTATCAATTTTTCGCCATCCTCACCGAGGCGCTCTCTCGCGTCTGGCTCCGACGTGGTGACCCACGCGTGACAAAGAAGCTGCGCAAACAATAGTGCCAAAACTATTGCCAACAGCATGATGATGATGATTTTACGCCAGAGTTCTAAGCGTTTTCTGTCCTAGAATTTTAATAGCTTTTTAGAGCTGGTGCCATCTTTCTACCGCCTCCACTCCGTGCCGGTGACACTCACAGCGTCGCAAGGCGCTACTAGCGCAGTTGGCGTTTCATAACCCATGATTGCACTAACGTACAAATCCACTCCTAGGGCAGCCTTACGAGTAGTACCTTTCGAATTCCACATTGATGCAGCAAATAACGACGAGGCTTGGGCGTTCCCATGCTAGTAAGGAGATGGGGCTTGGGCCAACCGACCACTTATTAGTGTGGTTACTCCCCTTGCCAGTCTGCCTGACACACTTGAGGACCTGATACACTTGAGCACCACTCCTTGCCTACTTGTACAAATCCAAAACAAAGCACAACGTTGAATAGCAGCGGACTCGTTACACCGCCTGGCAATGACGGGCACGGCGGAGGATGTTTACATCGAGTCCTCCCCGCCCCAGACTCACTCCCCTTGCCCAAAGACCAAAACATCTGTATCGGGGGCCTCACCGACAATGGGACCTACAATGCTGCCTCTTGGAAGGAGTGCTGCGGTGGCAATAGTGTGCAGCTGGCCAGCAGCTGTTACCCATGGTGTATTATTCCGTCGCAGGTTACAAAGGACAAAGATGAAGACGAGGTCCTTTTCGCAATGAATTCATGTGTGAAAAATTGGTCAATTTCGGGCGTACTGCTGAACGAAGCACACAGTCAGCGGCCGCTCGGGTTGACACAACTGGTGGCTATTGGGTTGGTGTTGGCGGCCATGGCCATGTAATATAGCAAGTATCATGCTGGACATGGGGTTCAAAAGCTACGAGTCCAAGGCACCGACACCAGGTTCATGAGAAGGGGTAGATCCTTGCCGTTGCGGTGGTGCTCAGGCTGAGGTTCGGATAGTTTCATAGATGGATCGGCACCCCGCTCCTCCACACCACAGGGCAGGGTGAGACGTGCAACGTTTCTGACGCAGGCGAATTTTGGTGGCTGATCTTCTTGGGTGGTAGTCGGCTACTTTTAAACAAAAAGAAATACAATCAACAATACCCCTGACACTGTCTCCTTTGAAAGCAGATTATCACAATGGTCAGGTTATCGCAATGTCTCGCTGTCGTAGGTGGTCTAGCCAGCGGCGTAGTTGCTGGGAATGCGCAGGCGCCTCTGTCTGGCAGTGGCTCAACAGACGAATACCATTGCAACCATGTACCATACAAGATGCACATTTTCAGCAAATCGCCCCTCGTCATATACATAGAAGACTTTCTTACGTCCCATGAGAGGGCACATCTCCAGGATCTAGCGTGAGTGTCGCGCACCCACTTACACAGAACCTCACCAATGCTAACTATGCAATACAGCAAAGGCAACTTCAAGCACTCTGCCGTAGCAGGCTCCTCCAGCAAAGGAAACATTCACTCAGTGCGCACCTCGCAATCCACCAGCATCCAGCGCGACGACGTGGTGCGCTGCATCGAGGCCCGCGCCCTCGCCTTCCAGGGCCTAGACGCCGAAGACGCCTACACCTCCTCGCGCCTCGAGCCCGTCCAGCTCGTCAAGTACGCGGCCACGGAACACTTTCACTACCACACCGACTGGTTCACCGATCCCGCGCACGCCGCCGCCTCGCTCGGCGGCAACCGGCAGAGCTCCTTCTTTGCGTACGTGAAGGCCGACAACGTCACCAGCGGGGGCACAAACTTTCCGCTGCTGGACGCGCCCGGCCGCCGCGCAGAGGACGGTGGTGAAGGCTGGTGGTGCCGCGCTGGGTTCTTGGATTGCGACGCCGAGTATGAAGACGGGGTGACGTTTCGGCCGGTCGAGGGCAATGCTGTGTTTTGGGCCAACTTGGATGAAGACGGGCAAGGGGACGGGAGAACGTTGCATGCGGGATTGCCGCTTGTTGCGGGGGAGAAGATTGGTATGAATATTTGGACGAGGCAGGCGGCGCTACCGGCAGAGGTGAGGGGGAAGTAATGAGTTGTGTTAGTCGCGCTGCGCTGACAATGCGTGGTGTTTTTGGCTTTGTAAGTGGCTTGCTCGGAGCGATGTAAGCCACAAGATCTGTGTTGCCGTACATTATAGACTTTCGGAACAATACTGGCACCCCGGAGTAGTAATTTCACTCTGTTGTAGTAGAAATAATATTTTTCACTGCTATCTTCTTCTCTAGTGGCACGCATTCTCACCCCAAGCCCGGGCGACAAATCAGGATCCCTCCATACAAACAAAGAAGCTTGACTCGGCGCATATCTGAACAAAGGCTTCAAATCGATTACAGCACTTGGACCAGAGAAAATACCCAGAGCTGCTACTGATACACCGTCCCCTCTCCACGCGATCTCGAGAACATTGCCTCGCCCATCAGCGGCTCTCGCCCAGAGTTGTCCTCACCACGAGAATGTATATACATCAACTGGACGGTCGTGGCCTCAACCCAGACAATGTTGGTCACCGAGTTATTGCCGTTTTTATCGGCGTCGTGTTGGCGTTTGCCATATTCGGTCTCGGATATGTCATTGTCATGGTAGTAGGGTTTTGGAGAGTGACTAGGTCGGCACACGGCACATTCATGGTGAGACTAAGGGAATATTCGCCGACGCCATGGGATGGAAATCTCGCTTAACGATACAGTCGGAACATCCGTCATTTAATGGGTTGTCTATATGGCTTGTGAGGTTCGGTGAGAGCGCTTAGTGTTGCATGTTGGATACCAGCGGTAGATAGGCTTGGTTGGCGGTACCATACTAGCCGTGTTTGCTTTTGTAGCAAGTTCTTGTTAGATACCCCGTTGGTTTTTCAATTTTAATGCTTCTTTTTATGACTTTTAATGTTGGCTTAAATGGGTATTAGCGAGTTCTGGCGAGTCGTTTTAATGTTTAGATGGCTTTGTCAGCGCAAACTTGGACAACTACGCAGCGCAACAAATGAAATTGAAGGAAGTATATCAAATTCCTACAACTATTACTTGTACGTCTCAATAGGCCATTTATTCTACATAATAATGTTTTGCATAGGCCTAGAAATGTTGGCCATGATGGTTCTATTGGACCCTGCACGTGATGTCGCGCCAAATGCGTGATGGCTCCACGAAGAACTTCGCCCATAACGCGCCTCGCTCCATCCGATCCAGACTCACAGAAAGGGAGCTCCGGCGTAATTGGGCACGCCAGAGCATGGATATTACCCGCGGCTCGAGAAGGGCTCGCCATGTAGCCGCCAACACCGCGGCGACTGGGGCCGCGCCAGCACCGCGCAGCCTGAACCAGCAGGAGGGGCAACCACAACAGACAGCCGCGACGGAGAGGCAACAGCTCCGGCCGCAGCCTGCAGCGCGAGATATGCACCGCACGCCGGACCAAAGGCTACCTGATGACGATGGAGGACCTGCTATGGCTGCTGCGCCGAGGGCTAATCCCTTTCGATTGCACAGAAGTAAGTACACACCCTGGGGTTACGTTGCTGTTCTTGATCGCGTGCGTGGCCAAGTGGTCTGTAGCTTCCCTAAAGCAGCGACTTGCAGTTGCTCGGCTTCTTGAAAAGTAAACTGCAGCACGGCTGTATGCAGACGAGGCATTCCTCCTTCCCGCTGCGCAGGCTGCATTCACTCACACCTGTGCAACTCTACAAATCATCGTTATGAAAGCCCCTAGGCGGCGACGGCCTCTACGGCAAATTCCCCTCACACCGAGTGGTGCCCTCTTTTGTTCACGTATCCTTCAGCGGCCAGAGGACCAGTGGCCATCGACCGACACAGAAAACTTTTTGGCCTTTGTAGCACATTTCCAGCGTGTGACCATGGTGTCGCGCGCACGCCCGGGGAGGCGGATTTCCAACCTGCGCCAGCGATTGCGGGCTGCCGTTCACCGCACACGTCCCCAAGAATCACCGGCTGACGAGGACACAGCTACTAGAGGGACGACGACGCCGCGGCTTAGCATGCCGCTGGAGTCGGATGGCTCCGACTCGGAGGCGGACCTGAGCGTGCTGGCCATGGCTAGAGGCGGCCGCATGACGGCCCCCATGCCGGCGCCGATGCCTGTGCCGGAGCAGACTACGGGCAGCCTTACCTTTGACGATGATACCATGTCTCAGGGCCAGTACGAAGTCGAGGATGCCAGCATCGAGGAGCAGGTCGAGGTCGAAGAGGAGGAGGAAGTGGAGGAAGAGGCAGTGCCGCTGGTGGACCCTTCTTCGATTGGACTCAAGGAGATTTCCAACCTAGGCAAGTTTACCGTCAGCAGTCATAAGCCAGGTAATGGAGTCAACGAGCTGCGGCATGACGATTTAAAGTTGTTTTGGCAGTAAGTGGAAGGGCAGAGGAACTGTAAGATGAAAGCGCTGCTGATAATTCTTGACAGGTCGGATGGCCCGCAGCCACACAAGCTGACGATATACTTTGTCAAGCGGGTCGGGATACGCGTGATTCGATTCTTTGTCGACTATCAAGAGGACGAATCGTACACGCCAACCAAGATTGTGTTCAAGTCGGGGACCAGCGAGAACAACTTGATTGAGTTTGCCACGATGAACATGGACAGCCCGTTTGGATGGCAAGACGTGCCCATCAGCGGCGCGGGGGGCGAGCCGGACGGCAACACGCTGGTATCGTACGTGCTGCAGATGCAGATACTCGAGAACCACCAGAACGGCAAGGATACGCATCTGAGGGGGATCAAGATTTACGCGTTTGACCCAGACGCGACGTCGGCCGGCAGAGCGGGAGGCATTGCGCAAGAGGTGGCTGATCTGGTGGCCAACAGCGCTCACGCAGAAGGGGATGATGATGCGGAGACGAGAGACCGACTCAGCGACATGGCGCGGACATTGGCGTCGGCGAGGATTGATGAAGGGGATGCAGCGTTTTCAGCACCAGATTTCATGCGGGAGCCGGAGCTCAGGTGAGATGAAGCTGCTTGCCCTGGACAATAAATGAGTTTTACGATTGGCATATACGGTAATGATTACGGCGGTGGGTGGCATAAAAAGGCATTATAGCGACATGGATATTTGTTTGTAGCTTTGGCCGCAGTTTGAGTAATAAACTGTCTTGTGGCTACCAAAGTCGCCGTCGATCAGCATTCTGGCCGTGAGGCTGTGCGCTTACATGCATGTTACGCAGGCTACGTCGAAAGAAAGAAAGAGCTCAGGCAGGGGAGACGCAAGCCTCACTTTGACTCTCCACCCATGTGGTGACCGCTGATTGGGCTCTTCATGCAGCTGCAGCGCCATGCGACACGACACTTGGAGGCTTGCGCCTGATTACGCCCGTGGTGTTGTTCAATTGCCGCGATATGCAGGGCGATATCACCCACGGTCCGCGCCACAAATGGCTACTCTCCAACTTGGGTCCTCCTCAATCTGTGTTACGACGTTGGAGATGCAGACGTAGCTCTGCATTTTTGTCGTTTTTAGGTCACGCCAGAGCTTTGTCTGCATTCTATTTACTAACTTCTTTTTTTTTTTTTTCAGTCGGATTTTTTCTTTCATTTCAGCGCGATGGATCCCGCTTCCATCGCCTTTGGCATCGCGGGCATCGTGCCCTTGATAGCCAAAATCATCGTCTCGGCAAAGGAATACGCCAACTCGGTCACGGGCGCCCGCAAGATGATTGCCGCGCTCATCGCTGAGCTCGAAGCGCTGCAGAGCAACATGGGCAACCTGCGCGACCTGCTCGCGAGCGAACACGTCGGCACCGCCGCGGGTCTCAAATTCGACCACACCTCTGTGCTCATGTCGTGCTCGGCCGCGTGCGAAGCGAGCCTGCGCGCGCTGGCCAAGAAGCTAGGCGACGAGTCCGATCGCCGACTCGGCCGCTACCTGCTCTGGCCGCTGAGCGAAAAGGAGCACCAGCGGACGCTGGCGGAGCTGCGCAGCTTCACGACGTGGGTGCAGTTTGCGCTGTCGGTGGACGGGTGCCGGCTGCTGTCGCAGACGTCGGATAATGTGGTGAGGGTGCTGGGGAAGCAGCTGGAGCAGTTTCAGGCGGTGCGGGTTGTGGGCGAGCAGACGGCGCGGATTGGCGAGGCGGTGAGGGTGTTGGGGGATGGGGAGGAGGTGAGGAGGAAGAGGGAGGTGCTGGATTGGGTTTATGGAGGGAAGATGCATGCGGCGAGGCATGGGGTGTTGCAGCGGGCGAGGGCGGCGGGGAGTGGTAAGTGGTTGTTGGAGAGTGAGGAGTTTATTGGCTGGAGGGATGGGATTGAGGGTAGTGCGGGGAGGGTGCTTTGGTGTAGTGGTGTTCAAGGGTCTGGAAAGACGATTCTAGCGTGAGTTTGTTGAGACTTTTGCCGATACATTCTTCGTAAAAGTGAGGGTGAAGCTGACGTGTATAAAGGTCCATTGTTGTCGACGAGCTGCTCAATGCAAACACAGGTCCAGCCTCGCCGCTAGCCTTCTTCTACTTTGACCATCAGGACCATGACTCCCAGACGCCACTTATGCTGGCCTGCTGTATCCTCCGACAGCTGTTGGAACACCTGCCGGAGCTGCCAACCTCGGTCACGGAGCTCTACGAGGCCCGCGGCAAGGGAAGCTCGTCGCCGGGTCTACAGGAATACGAACGCATCATTCACGGAGTGATCAAGGGCTCCCAGGCGACGTACATAGTCATTGACGCCCTCGACGAATGCGAGGGCGGCAAGCACCTCAACTCGGTGCTGCAGATTGTCCAGCGTCTGAGCCAGATGAGCACCTGTCGTGTCCTGGTTACGAGTCGGCCGTATGTGTACGACATGGCGCCGGCAAGTGCAGGATACGCGCAGCTGACAGTCGAGGCTCATGGCGAGGATATCAGGCGCTACATGCTGGAGGAATGCGATAATGCTGGGATATACGATGTGGCTGACCAGGCGTTTGTGGACGAAATGGTTGAGAGGCTTACTGCGGGTGCAAACGGAATGTACGCTGCTCACCCAATCCTTGCTGCCGGATTTTGATGGCATATGGCTGACTAAATACTTACGGATATCACTGTAGGTTTCTACTTCCCGTACTGCAACTTCGTACGGTTTTAAACGAGCCTACCATGGGCGACATGCAGGACAGGCTGGAGAATTTGTCTTACAGTTTGTCGGGGGCATTTGAAGACACAATCACTCGGATACGGCGGCTGCCAGAAAGCCGCAGCCGGCTAGCCATGTCGGCGCTGATGCACCTCGCGTATGCGAAACGGGTCCTGACGGCTTCCGAGCTGAGCGACGTTCTGGCACTTGCGCAGAGCGGCACGTCGCTAAACGCCAAGTACCGCCCTACCGCAAAGATGATACTCCAGTGCTGCCAGGGACTGGCCATGCTCGACCGGGAAACGAACCAGATGCGGCTTGCCCACTACGCAATACACGAGTACCTGGTGACAAACGCCGAGACGATCTTCCCTCAGATTGGCGTGCGGCTGGCGCTGGACTGCCTGCGGTATCTGCTGCTAGACGACTTCAAGGACGGGGCGTACGTGACGGAAGAGGCGATGGCGTCGCGAATAGAGGCGTATCCTTTTCATCCCTATGCCAGCCGGCACTGTGGCGGCTACGCTCGACACGAGGAAATGCACCCGGACGTGTGGAACGCGCTGTACGACTTGTACGCATCGAGGGAGTCACTGGCAGCCGCAATCCAGTCGATGCGGTTCGCCAAGGGCTACCACGAGGGCTACTACAACGCCGTCGAGTGCTCGAGCTTCACGCCGGTGCACTACGCAGCGCAGCAGGGCCTAATCAACTCGGTCAGGATGCTGCTCGAGCGCGGGCTCGCGACGGCCAACGACCGCACTGATCAGGGCTCCACGCCAATCATCCTCGCTGCGAGTAACGGGCACGCCGCCACTGTGCAGCTGCTGCTGAAGGACCACGGCGCCGACCCGCGGCTGAGCAATTGGTACGGCAACGCGCTGCAGTGTGCGGTCGAGTCCGGCCAGGTCAAGGTGGTCCGGCAACTGGTAGAATGGGGCATGGACCCCAACGGGGAGCCGGCAGGAGATCCGGACGGCGACGGGTGTCCGCCGCTTGCCTGCGCCCTTGACCACGACTCGGCGGCCGTGTTTGAGCTGCTGGTCGACCTGGGCGCGCGGATCAAAATAGACCTGCACCCGGAAGGGGAGAGCGATAGCGCGGACGTGTTTTGCCTCGCTTGCTATTGGGGCTGCGAGCGGATCGCCGAGCTGATGCTGCGGCGCGGCTGGGTTGACGTGCGGCGGTCTGGGCCTGCGAGGTTTGCGGTGCGCGGTGTCTCTCTGCGCGTGTTGTCGAGGCTTAGGCTTCGACTGGCGGGAGCGGATGTGAATATCGTCGATGATGCTGGGTCCACGCCGCTTTGGTACGCGAGACAGGTGGGGGATCAGGTTGAGGTGGACATCTTGCTGGGAGATGAGGCGGAGAGCGATGCCATGGATGCGACAAACGACGGTTGAGACGTGAGGTTGGGTCGATGGATAGTCAGGGATGATATTTCCGTGTGTACATGATCACACGTGTTTGCTATTCTCAGCATGTACTGAATATAACTCTGACTTGATTGACGGGCTATGGCGCCGAGGCTGTGGCGCCGATCATGGCAGGACAGCGTAAGCGTGCACATCGGGACAAATCCGGCAGGAGCCGACGCTGGAGACGCTGGAGACAGACGGGCGCATGCAATGGGTCGATTCTGGGGGGTTAATGATGGAGTCGGGCGTTTAGTTTGTAGGTCACAGGGCCAATGTTCAAATTTCCTGCACAGCCTCGCTTCGAATTGTTCTTTTTTCCAGCCTTGTGGGCACTTTGGGTGGTGCGTTTGGTGGTGGCAAACGGGCGTGGAGAAGCGGAGAGAGGGGGTGGTGGTGGTGGTTTGGTTTGGGCACCTCCGGGTATAACCCGGCTTCAGCGGCTGCTGACATTAGACAAAAGGCATGGATCGGCGGAACAGGATGCTGCGGTGGGCGACTTTGGGGCTGTGTTGCCTGTCATTGCGCTGTGCTGTACTAGGCAACTGGGTGTATCTGACATTGTAGCCCTGCCTGTCATCTTTTACAGCGCTGGGGGAATAGGACCATAAGTGAGGCGGTTTTGGATCGGGCAGCGGCATAGAAGAGTCGGTGCGAGGTCAGCCCAGCGACGTCACGAATTTTGGCGATGCCCCACTGGGCCGGGAAGGCTGTGTGGTGTGGACATGTGATGTGCAAATTATGGATGCTGGATGAAATGAAGTAGTCGTACCTGTGTACGACTGGGGACGAGATTGAAAAATACACTTGAACTTGAAGAAGCATTTACAAGCCCCAGGTCCCGGATTTACGAGGACAGTGGAAAGGGTGCGACGTGTTTGAAGAGTTGCAGGGCTGTTTCACGCTAACACCTACCTAGGTACAGAGCAGAGGACTCGCACCTGTTGGGGACGTGTGACGGGTACGGCACGGGATGTAACTAGATTGGAGAATACGGACCACAGACTTCCGCTTTGAGACTGCGTGGTAGATGAGACCATGCCAAATACTCTGTACGGACTCTTGAGCCCACAAGTACTACGAGTAAAATGTGGGTGGTGCTGTATTACTACGGTATTAAGCCAAGACCGCAGTGAGTGTGTTTTTTGGCCATGTATCGCGCTACGGGTGCAGTAGTCGGGCGATCAGGTGGGGTAGCTTCATGGTGCGGAGTGGATGCAGCAGTCCCGGATGGATGGGGATCCGTGGCGTGTGAGTTGTAACAGGATGGAATCACAGCCTGGGCGCTGCCTGCTACAGGACAATTGTACATGGGATACATTTTTAATCTACGAGGATGAAGAGTAAAGCACCACATTTTCCCTAGATGCCTGGAGATGGAATACGTATCAAACGGGACGTATTGGTCTCGTTTTTACCAGGTCCAGCGTTTGCCTGGAGACGTGTAGGGTAGGGTAACACAGTCGGGGCGCGGCGGGGAGGCTTGGACATCCAGCTGTCATTTCGCATAGCTCGTACTTTCGCCGTTGTCTCTCTCCGACAGCCGATACGATATCACGGAAAGAGGCGTGGCTTGTGGCGGAGTCAAAATGGTGACACACAGGGCAGGGCAGGGCAGGGCAGGGCATTATTGAAGCTTTTGATAGTCAGTGCCATCGCCTGTAGCAGGTATCCTCCGAGGACGCGATACAGCATGGCTTAGCTTGCTTGCGTGAATGCCCCCATCCCTGCCGGCGCCCGGTGACATGCTTCGCTGGCCCTAGCGAGAACAAAGGGCCTGGAGATTCAATATACAATGGTAGGTACCGACTTACCTTGGAAACAGGTTCTCGACGGTCCAGGCTGCCGACATTGCCGCATCCGCCCGGCATAAGAGACCACAACGGGCAGTGGGCATGCAGCCGTACGCCTCCAAATGCCCCAAGTCTCCTCATCCTCCCCCCCGTGGCGTCTGCCGTCTATCCGCCAAGCCCCAGACAAGACTGCCTAGCTTTGTGCTTAGCTCTCCCACCCCAAGCTTCACCATTTGCTCCAACCAAATATGCAACTTCTGGCACCAAAGTGTTCCCCCCCCCTGCACGACGAGCCACACTGGTGTCTCCACTCTCCACTTTAATCCTCTGTGCCCGGCCGCGCCCAGTGCCCCGTCGCAAACGCCTACCTACAGACAGACAAGGGAGGTCTGTTTTGACGCCCAGCAACAGGCCATCGCGAAGGCGCTGTCGGTGCTTGCGCCCGCCCGACAGAGATACTCACTCTACGGTACCTTTGGCTCGTAGACCGAAGTAGACGTCATGCTCGGCCGGCACACCACCCACACACCTCCGTCACCTTTGGAGGTACCTTAGCTTGCCCGGCGCTGCCTAGACTAAGGTAAGGTAGTAGGCGCCGAGAAATGCGCAACCCGTCCCCAAATGTCTCGACGAGTATTAAAGTCATTGCCCTCCCCTCCTCCCCATCTTTTTCATTCCCATCCATCACCATAGTTTGTGCTTAGATTGCCAAGACGAATCGATAGTTGATCCGCGCGCCAGCTTTGAATACCCCAAAACAACACGAGACACCACCGCGACCTTTTTTGTTTGCGACCAGATATATACACTCTCTACAAACACACACAATGTCGTCCACTGCTCCCCTCAACGGCGGCGAGAGTTCCGCCAAGTACGCCGAGTCGGACCACAATGACAGCGGCAGCGGCGCCGGCGGCCAGCAGCACACTGGTGGCTTCGTCGCCCAGACCAAGATGACGGTCCAGCCGCCCAGGGAGGAGGACCTGCAGAAGAGCTACGCCCGCATCGTCAGCGAGGAGTCCAACCCCAAGGGCTGGTACGGAAGCATGAGTACGTCTTTCCCAGTCTCCAGCCTCCGTCCACAA